>JAXCHO010000018.1:18895000-19495000 GCA_036630365.1 Acanthiza pusilla
GAACCAGCCAGGGAGTAGGAGATCCTGGGTTCAGGCAGGGTTATCAGGTGGGCAGGTGATCTGTGCTGGTATTTGGGGAAACCTGTGAGCGTGAGATGCCTATGGGACAAGTGTGTGAGTGCTTCATGTGTGCAGTGAGCATCCAGTAGGACCAGCCAGTCAGTCAAGGACCTGTGGGATGAGTAAGGGGGACAGCATGTGGGAAGGAGTGCCAGGTAGGCAGAAGGGCCATGCAAGTGCTCAGGGGATCTGTAAATGTGTGTGTACTTGTGCACAGCTAAGGAAGTGTGGGTTAGACAGGACAATGAGGGGGCTTGAGAACTGGCTGAATGGTGGGTCTCAGAGGGCTGTGATCAGCGACACAGTCTAGTTGAAGGCCTGTAGCTTAGCAGTGCACCTCAGTGCAGAGTACTGGGTCTAGTCTTGTTCAACTTATTCATCATCAAAGACTTGCATGAAGAGACAAGTGACCTTCTTCCTCTGCCCACCCAAGAGGAGGAGGGGACGTGTCCCTGTGTGCCTGTGTCTGGTGTGAATACTGATTGTGGGGGCTGCTGGAGGCAGTGCCTCCTCTGTGGCTCTCCGTGTGACCAGCTGTGTCTGTGTCCTCTGTGAATGTATGTGTCCATGTGTGTGTGTCTGTGTGTCGCTGGGATATGTCCTCAGCTTTGCTGCTGGTTGAACCTGCAAAGGGGAAAGTGTCAGCCATGTCCCTCAGCCTGGACAGAGACCCCGGGTCCCCTGGGCTGGGCTCCAGTTGCCAGGCAGGAGGAATCCCCAGGCCTGGCACTGCTGGAGCTGCTGAGCACTTGTAACAGCTAAACATTATGCCTTTCCAACACTGATTTAGCTGGATACTCCCTAAACTAACTTTTTTTTTCCTCACACTGTTCTTTAAAGTTACGAAGGTATTATGTTTATGGAGACACGGACCACCAAGATTAAGAGGAATATTTTCAGTGACTAGTCTTTCTAGGTTCTTCCACTTAAAGGAAAAAATGTTCATCATAAATTACATTCAGTAGGTTTGAATCTTGTCATAATGTTGTAGTTAATAAAGCTGGAGACCCTCTAGGGTACATGAGGGCCTTAGTGCACTGTAAATAAGGAATTTAAAAAATGAGGGATGAAAAATTGTTTGACATTTTAAAAAATTTGGCTTCTGATATGGTTAATATCACACAGCAGATGTAACATGCCACAGAGGTCACAGCTCATTGCCTGAGGTGAGCTAACTGAGCAGAAACCACAAGGAGAGAGTATACCCACAGAAACAGTTTATTATGAGAGAGCTGAAGGGCATTGGCTGTGAATAAACTAGAGAAATTTATGCTGTAGTTTAACCATCACTTTAAACTCCCAAAGCTGACAAAAGAGGCATTTGGCCTTCCCTGGATTACTTTTCCTGCTGCTGTGCCCACACAAACAGCTGTGCTGGACAAAAAGAGTTGATGGCAGAGGAGCAAGCAAAATAAATACTCCATTTTTAACTTGGACAAGTTTTTCTGCCTAGTTTACCACCTGTAAACACAAACTTCTATGTTGGCACAAGTGAGGAGTTAATATAAGGATGGGAATGAATGGTCGAGCAAGAGAACCATAATGGATCTCTTTATTTAGCTGGTTCATGCTACATAAAAATCACACAGAATTATGCCATTGTAATTGCTTTGTGAATAAGTAGGAAAATGGGTTTCCTATTAGTTCATAGCATAATGCAGGAAAAACCTCTGAAGGTTATCTAGTCCCAACTCCTGATAACAGCAGAGCACTGTGATGGTTGTAGAAGTGGCTCAGGGCCTTCCCCAGTTGGGTTTTGAATGTTTCCGTGGTGGAAATGACACAACCCCTTTGGACAGGCTGTTTCCAACTCTTAACACACCTTTGGAAGTAATTTTTTCCTTATGTCCTGTTGGAGTTTATTCTGACAACATATCTCATCTGGGGGAGCCCTGACCTGATCGCTGTATTTCAAATGCAACCTCCATAGTGCTGAATAAAGAGAAATAATCGACTTTGTTGACCTGCTGGCTAAGCTTTTGCTAGTGCAGCCCAGTATGTGGTTAACCTGTGTCACAGCAGGGTACATAGCTGTCTCACATTGAACTTATGGGCCACCAAGATAGCTTCCCTGCTGGTCCTTCTCTGCAAAGCTGTCTTCCAACCTTGTCTGTCCTGTTGCATGGAGTTTTTTCTCTTACTTTGCAGATCACTAGCATGTGATGGAACGGAAACTGGATGCAAATAGCTAAGTGATTCAGAAAACTTTGAAACAAGCCCACACAGAATTTCTTATTTCCTAGCGTGGTGTCCTAGTCTTTTGGGGTCCTCAAATATCCGTAGTTTGTTGTCTTTCCACACCTTCCTCTCAGTCTACCAGGGTTAACCTTGCCGCACTTGCTTTCTACACATCCCTGGTCCCGCTCTTTGTAAGATAAGAGTAAATATAGTAGCAGCAAAACTTTTAAAAATTGAGACTATAGATGAGAAAGGAAAAGGACAAGAAGGCAGAAACATGTGATGCTTACCTTTACAAATATTATGACCCTGGCACATATAGCAGATTGCATAAACAATCAAAACAGAGACTGTGAAGCTAGCATATGTTACTAACATTAGAATAGTGCTGCCATGTCAGATAAAGCTCTTTTAAAAGTATATTTTCTTCCCTTTGTAATGATTTTGCTTTTGAAATTACTCTGTGTGAAACTGTGTTTAATCATTACAAGTGTGACTATCCCTGCACTGTTCAAATGCCTTCTCCTACTTCATTTTATTTCTTATCAGGAACAGCACTCCAAACACTTGTCTCAGTGTTCATATCAAAGAAGACAAAATCCAGACCTCTGAAGGACTGAATTGCTTTATGCATTTTTGTTCATCACAGAGAACAAGCCCCATACTTTGAAGTGCAGTAGGTGTATTTGTAGTGCCTTGCCAATTGCAAGGAAATTTTTTCTACTTTTAACGTTCTGCTTTGCTCATTCTTTCCTCCATTGTCATAACTGAATTCATAAAACAGTTCTTTATTTTTTTTTGTCTTGTAAATGGAACATTCTTCAGGAAGAGAACAAGAATGGGTGCACAGTAACCACTGAAGAGTCATCTGTATTGAAAAAAGCCCTTTTACTTTCAATAATGAAAAATAATAAATGTTAACATTATATGAAAATGGTACATTTATTTTTTGCTCCCCTTAAAAATACTATTTCACCAAGCAACGTAATTTAGGAGTAACTTATTTAATATCTTTTACTTTTATAATAATTTAGAGACACACCTAATTAATGTATCATTTTAAGGGTGAAGAAAATGTGATGATAAGGTTCAAGAGTAAAGGTTAGATTCAGTAGGTCCTATTTATCCTACAATGCAGTAGCTCTGAGAAAAAATGTATTGTGTTCCTTTTTTCAAGTTCTTGCATCAGGTTATGAGTGTATTTTGCAATTATATCCATCTCACACTAAGAGACTACTTGTCATTATATCCTCCACGAACCAGAGCAGATTATTAGACCTGGATTTAACAAGGTGAGATTGAGCTGCACCAGTTTGAGACATGGTAACAGTTAGAAAAGTTTGTGTCTGGGGTTCTTTGTCTGTGAATACCTCCCACCCATTTTGTTTCCAGGTTTTCTTTCCAGCTATATAGAATAATATGTGAAAAATAATAAATGCAAAATTTTTCAGAGTAAATATAACCTGTTTCATTAATAATTCATTTCTGTCTTGTATGACTTCATTATGTCATGTATAACTAGCACTTTGTACTGTCAGGCTGAAAAGCTACAAAAAGCTTTTAACTGTGCAGCATAAATTTGTAACTTGTAATTTGAAAAGTGACATGATATTGCACAAGTCCTAGCATTCTCAAACATGCTTTCCCACATAACATGTTTAAGATTTTAAAAATACAAGACATTGAGGGTTTTGGTTTGGTTTTTTTTTTTCAGTCATGGAGGTCTGCTTTTATTTTTAAAAAAATCATGTATTTCATGATCTTCACTGGTCTAAGTGCTCTCATAAAGAAATGACTTTCAGCTCTTGGTCTTAATTCTGCAAAATAGAAAAAGACATAGCTAAATGTTTCATCAGTTATGTCAGATACCTGATACATAATAACATTCCCATCTTCTAAGTGAGGAGACTCTGGTGCTACTCACAAACTAATAAGTATTTTTCCCTAATTGCTAAAGGAGTCAGTAACACAGCTGTAAGTTTGTTGTGGTTTGAAGCCCAAAGAGTGAAGTGGCCTATCTGGTACCTGCACATTTAGTTAGTTGGTTGGTTGTTCTAGTAGGAAGAAGATAAAAGTTTTGTTCAAGACTTTGTGTGCAACTGCAACTATCTGGTTGTGTTTGTATTAATATTCTTTCATGCAGTTTTATAGGTGCTCTCCAAAGAATGGGTTTCTGTAGAAAATGTTCCTAGAAGGAACATAAGGAAGCATATAGGTCAATTTGTCTTAGGATGTCCTCCTGCAGAAAAAAGGAAAGCAAGCAAACCAGCCTTCCTCTTCTTGCATCTCTCAAATGATGCAAATGCATTACAAGGTCTTACCTTCAATACCTTTGTAATCATAGAATTGTTCAGATTAGAAAAGGTCTTAAAGATCCAGGTCCCATCCAACACTTTCAAGTCTGGCATTGAACCATGTCCCTAAGCATCTGCATGTCTTTTAAAGACCTTCAGGGATGGGAACTCAGCCACTTCTTTGGCCTTTATACTCCCAACAGAGTCCCCAGTGATTTAATGACAGAGGGTTTCCTCTCTCACCCAAGTAGCAGGCAAAAAACCAGAAAAAGATGCTAAGATAAAGAAGGATAAGGGTGTCTGCACTTAGGTACCAGAATTAGGTGCCTGAAATTCCCCTACAGAAGTCTTTTGAAGGTCATACTTCTCTCCATTGACTAGAGAGAGAACCTGAACACTTACTTTAACATTGCTTCATTCTAACTTTTGAGTTTGAGACAGGTAGAGAGTAAATCTTATATATATTTTTTTCCACTGTGTGAAATATGGTTTTCCAAGATTACTATTCATGGTTACTAGCAGTTGCTCCTCTGTGCTATTTAGAAATACCTGCATTCAGGGTCAACAATTTCATTACCCAGTCATAAATTCAGTTAAGAGCTGTCTGTACAGATCCTCACTGACTTGCCAGTGTGTGCAATAAGGAACAGAATCAGAATTCATTGTTAAGTCTTACCACTCTAGTGTCCTTCAGTCTCAGTGCTCCAAGCAAACTTAAAAACAACTTTCTGTTTTTGTTTTAATTGCCTCATTTTTCCCATCACAATCTGGAGGCGAGGAGAATCATAGGCATTGATATGGATTTCTTTTTCTGGTAAATAGGATTTGTTTTGCATTTTAAACTGTTGAACAGGGTCTTTTTCTTTCAAACACGTTTTTCCCTTTAAGCATACCATTATGTATATATCTCACGAATGCAGAGAAAAGATCACTACGCAGAAATGGGACATGAATGACATTTTGCTATCGTGTATCATCATTGTTTTAAAAATAATATGTTTGTTCAGATTTTTCTCTTCACAAACTGTGATCCAAGAGCAAGGCGACCTCATGACAACCAACAATTACAGGCAGAACATCTCAGAAACAGTCTTTAAAGGATGAAGCCTCAGGCAAGTTCTGTTTCCTGTAATGTCAGAAGAAAAGTTAATACAAAGTGAGTCTTCAAATGAACAGAAACTAATTTGATACTTGGCAGTAGCTAAGGAAGAGCTTGTTTCTTCTTTAACTTTTTGTTTTGCTTTTCCTCTTCACTCAGAGAGATTTTGTAGTTTTTCATACTCCTTCATCAAACCATTAAGGCAGAAGAGTCTAGATAAGACAAGTGATTCATTGAGCCAGACTTCCCAGGTGAAAAGAGTATGTTAAAATTACATATGAAGAATGCAGATAGGAATTTTATATTCACCTATTCCCTACAACAGCCTGGCATGTGAGATTATGTGGGGATGCAAATTTGCTCACTAAATTCCATTTTCACAGTCTTTGAACCAGCAGTAATACTGAGAATGCAACTACTGCTCTTCTCCATTCAGTATGCAGGTCACTATAAAATTGCTGGTTCAGAACCTCCTCATCTGACCTGCCATCACCTCTACATGTCAAAAAAAGTTGCTAAAGACATCAGTTCTAAGCCCAAAGAGGACAAATGGATGACTGCCATTATCTGTTTTTGGAGGGGTTAGCACAATGCTTCCTTAGAACACCTGACCTTGCAATGTCATTGTAACAAATTAATTCTGGCCTATAGGTAACTTATTTGTGTAGAAGTTGGCAGAAATTGGATGATTTATCAATCTCGTCCTTCATTTGCAATTGTAAATAGAGTATTGAGTAGGCAAGTTCTATTTTCATCATACGAATTGACTGTCTGGTTCAGAATTATTCAAATACTAATCCTAATTTGCACCCAGTGCAATACTATTCAAGTCAAAGGGTAAAGATGGTTTTTTGACCTCACACAGCAATTGACCCATTTATTTTTCATTGCGTTCTGTTTGATGCTTTATTTATTAGAAAGTAAAGACTGCAGATAGCCTGCAATTGTAATCCCAAAGACGAAGAAGAAAATTTGAAATCCTCTACTGAGGCAGTTTTATACAATTGAGTTCTGTGATCTTCATTGCTGAGGCATGGCTGTCACCCATCAATTAATATTACTCCTAGTCCAAGTTTTAAAGCAATATAAATTTCACATGGTCAACACAGATCTTACAGCCTTCTTCATCCTACTGTGTAGCTGGAAGGATCTCTGGCATTAAAGATGCAGTTGCATTAAAGAAAGGGTTTGGAATTTACTATTTTTTTCCCAGCAAACATATTTAACTTTTTACTGCATCTTCTTTTCTATGACCTCAGTTATTCTTCCTCAGAGTTTTCTTCTAATCTGTAATGATACCTAAATTCATTATTTACTTGAAAAGTTTTTGAAAAAGCACCTTGTGTTTTCTCTCATGCTCTCAATTCATCTAGGGATTCTTCTAGGTAACACTTGAAAATTCAGCTCACTAACATTCCTTAATTCCTCCAAATACTTATTTCTCTTACTGTGAAGTCTACAAATTTGTGAAAACTGTTGGACAGCTTGTATTTTCGAACCTTGCTGGTTCAGTTGATGAACGTTGTTTCAGTAGTTTCAAAGTTTTCAGGCAACAAGCTGCCCATATCACAGTATCATAAAATATTTTGGGTAGGAAGGGACCTTGAAGATCATCTAGTTTCAATCCCCCAGCCATGGGAAGAGATACGAGCCACGAGACCAGGCTGTTCATAGTCCCATCAACCTGGCCTTGAAACACTTCCAGGGATGGGACATCCACAGCTTCTCTGGGCAGCCTGTTCTTGTGCCTCACCACCATCACAGTAAAGAATTTCCTTCTAAAACCTAATCTAAATCTCTCCTCTTTTAGTTTAAAACCATTCCCCTTTATCCTATTACTGTCTGCCTGTGTGAAAAGTCACTCTTCAACTTTTTTATATCCCCCTTTAAGTACTGAAAAGCTGCAATGAAGTCTTCCCAGAGTCTTCTCCAGATTGAACAACCTCAGCTGAAATCACTCAGCCTGTCTTCATAGGAGAGGTCCTTCATGCCCCTCCTCTGGTTCTGCTCCATCAGGTCCATGTCTTTCCTCTGCCCCAGACTTGGACATGGTTCTTCTGGTGTGGCTTCATGAAGATGTAGCAGAAGGGCAGAATCACTTCCTTCAACCTGCTGACCTTGCTCCTTTTGATGCAGCCCACTGTGCAGTTGGCCTTCTGGGCTGCAGACACACATTGCTGACTCCTGTCCAGCTTTTTATCCACCACAAATATGTCTCTTAAAGCTTTACATGACATTTTCCACAGGATTTTTTTTTTTGTTTACTATTTTTGAATAGCCTTTCCCAGTGTGATAATCTGTGGCTCTGTGTAATAAAAATGAATTGGGAAAACACAATGCCATGTGGCTGGTTTTTATAATGTAAACAACATGACTGGCTAATCTTATTATGTTTACATGATTTTTACATGCAAGAATAAGTAACAAAAATAATTGGTAGATTTTGTGCATTCAAAATTCAAAGATTAATGCCTACCCCAGCAGTCAAATTCAAGTCAATAAAACGAGGGAAGACAAGTAAAATGATGAAGGTGAAGTCTCACACCTTAACTCCATTTTTTCTTCTTCCTCCCTTTATCTGGTCCCTCTTACAGCATGTCGCCTAAAACAGGGTCCCACTCCCCCACCTTTTTTCTCTCTGTCTCCATTATGGATTTTGATTTGAACTGTAATATACATGGACTCAGTGTCATAAAGCAAATAAATGGAATGCTATAGAGCACTTGCCTACCACTTCCCAGCTTTTCTTGTTCGTGAATTTGTATCTTAAATTTATTGTTTTAATATCTCAAAGTCCAACAGCTTATTAACTGCTCTGACACTCGGAATACACTTTTTTTGATCATGTGTCACTCATTCTAATGACTTTGTTTTTTGAAGGACCACTAAATCTTATAAGCAGAGGTTTAATTTCCTCCTTTGAAAGAAAAGGAAAAAAATTACTAAAGTACTTGATGTTGGCTCTATAGCAATGAGGTATTCATCTCTATTTCTGTCTGTTGAGATGCTTTTCAGGCTAATAATTGGGAATTGATCATTGTAAAAATCTATATTACAGCAACAAAAATGACATATGCATTGCACTGATAGGATTTTAATATTGAAATCAATTTTTCATAATAATATTGCATGGGGATGCATGAACTTTTCACACTTAAAATATATTTTGAGAGTTTCAAGAATACTTAGTATTTCTAATTATTTCATGTAAATTTCAATTCCCCCACTTGAATTGTTTAATTAATAAGTACTGGAATTTTAAAATTACGTTCTCTCACATTTTCTTCATTATTATGAAGAGAATTTTATCTTCTTTGTGCATTTATATTTCGGTAAGTAATAAGCATAGCTGCTTGCTGCAAATCTGATTCTGAGCTGGTTTCTGCAGTTTTTAATACTGTAAAATTAATTACAAAAGTTCAGTAGTAAAACAGTTGGTAGGAATCAGGTGTGGGGTGAGAGGCAGAACGAAGAAATTCAAAATGCGGAGAATTAATTGAAAGAGGAAGAACCTGAAGAAGGATCTGAGCCACTGAGATTGAAAAGCTGTTTTCTGTAGTCCCAGGTATAAAAGTGTTGCAGGTTCAGCAGGAGAACATGGCAAGGTGGGCTTTGTGGTAGGGTGGTCTCCATCAGATGGAGCTCTTACCTTTGGACTACGAGGGTCCATTTCCAGCAGAAGTTTACAACAGCTGGGAAAAACTTTCTAAGTCTTGATTTTCCCCTGCAATAAGCATGGTAGCAAACAGGCTAGCACTAGCCCTGGCAAAGCATGCTGCTAGAAGAGGGCATACACTTGGAGAGAAGTGTGAGTCTACACCACAGCTCTCAGTGGAGGCAGAGCCATCCTCACCAGCTGAAAAGCATTAGAGGGGGATGCTGCTCTCCACAGGATAGAACACATCTGGTCCATACATGGTTCCAAGCTGACTCTTGCAACAAATGTGGACCTCTGGGATCAGCCTGGAGCATCTGCTGCTCTATGGTTTGTGCAAACCAAGCTGTGTTTCTACCTCAGTTTAGCCAGAAGTATTGAAACAAGGAGATAAATTCAACCCTCCTAAAAGTTTTGGTGCTCAAGAGGTAGAACTAGAATGATCCTCCAAGAAGGGTATTTTGAGGAGCAGGCTCTGAATCTATCTGGGAAGGCTTTGCATTTTCAATCTCTCTTTTGTTGTTCTTATACCTGTACTATTAGACACCATGGATCATACAGGGAAGGGAGCTAGGAGACTGATTCTCTCCTTTATATTTGAGTAGAGATGCTTGTCACGTACGCTGGTGTCTTTCTGTGCTAGGTGTCCATGGTGGAGTGCTGGCAGCAGAGGCTGCAGGATGGCCACTGCAGGGAGTGTCTAGGGCTGCCCCATGTGGGGCACAGCTGGTTCTGGGCCCTGCAGCCAAGGGAGTGGCATCTCAGGGAGAAGGTATTTTAAAATGGGCCAAATGCTGCACATGCAGTGAGGATTGAGGGGAAAATGTGAGAGAAACAGCCCTGAAGACACCAAAATGAGAGAAGGAGGAGGGAAAGAGGTGCCCCAGGGCAGGAGCAGAGGTTCTCCTGCAGCCCTTGGAGGAGATTGTGGTGAGGCATGGGAAAAGTGTGAAGAGGAAAGAGTGACAGAGTGGAACTCTTATGGACTGACTCCAACCCTCACTCGCCATCCTCTGCATCATTCAGGGAGGAGGAGGAAGAGGAGGGAAAGGAGTTGGGAATGAAGGAGTTATGTGGAGCCTGGGAAAAAGGCAGGTTTGGGAGGGGGGCTTGTTTTTAGTTTTGTCTTTGTTTCTTACCATTCTATTCAATTGTTAAAATATTAATTTTCCACAAGTCAAATCTGTTTTGCCTGTGACAGAAAATGGGGAATCATTTCCCGTTGTAATACATAGAATGCGGTAACCCGAGGTGTTCTCCGTCGCTTGAGGGTCCGTATGCCGGTGGACAGATAACGCGGGAGGCAAAAGGCAGGTGGGAGTTGTTCTCTCCCTAAGCTCTCCTTTATTCAGGGTAGCAGGTCTTGGGTGGTCGGGAGGGGAGAGCAGGGAGAGGGCCGACCCATCCCTCTGCACCCCCGAGGGGTGCCCGGAGATCCTCTGCCCCGGGGGAGTGCAGGGAAGGAGAAGGGCAAATGGTGCCGAGTGCCCGGAGGCACCCGGTTAAGTATAGGACAGGGTAACCAGTCAGGAAGGAGGGTGAGAGAGGGTACAAGCATGCAATAACCAATCCATACATAAGAGGGAGGAGTACAGTTCGAATGATCCAATTATACACATAACGGTGAAGAAGCTGCTGGAGAGGTGGGCAGCTCCCGAGCCCGCGGCACGCCTTGTCCCTCAGTCCAGGGGCGGGCACAGAGGCTTCTGCCCCAGGACCTCCCACGGCAGGCAGAGCCGGGCTGGGAGGCGGGAGCAGCCTAGCGGCAGAACCGCTTCGCTCCTCCCACATCGCCCGATGCTGCTGCGGAGGTGGGAAATCCACCTTCCGCAATTTCCCTGTCCTCATCTCAATCCATGAGCTTTTTCATTGTATTTTCTCCCTTGTCCAGCCGAGCAGGGGGCTGAGTAAGCAGCTGGATGGGAGTTTGGCTGTTAACCACTGCTGACCCACCACACCTACATGACAGAATTAGATATGGTCTCTAGTTCTGTCACTGACTGTCTGTCCATAACATTTTCCTCTGTCTAAAAGAGATGAAAAGATACTTCCCTTGCAGTAGCACCACAGGTATTAAGTATCTATAGTCTCTAAAGTGGCACTTCCTTGTTACTCTTCATATTTTTGCAGTGAATAAATAGTGTGTAGTGAGTGTAATAAATAGTGAGTTAAAGGTATTTTGTTAAACAATCAGCAATATCATAAATACAGACTTAAGGAAGAAAATATTTCAGGTAAAATGTACCAGGATATGCCCCTTGGTTAGTATCTTTTATCTGACTGTTGACAAAATGATTAGCCACTTAGGAGCAGTACAATTACTTTATTAGCAAGAATTAATACCAAATATTGTTACTAATTAATGATGCCATTGCAATTCAGATGGCCCCTCTTCCTTTTTAATATTCAACTTAGCCATGATTCCCTAGGCATTTTAAGACACAAGATTAATTGTTTTTAGGTGCAATTGCTATTTGTTCTGACTAGCAATGGCCTATTGACTTTCGGAGACAGTGACATAAGATCAATGAGGATTTGGAGAAGATGAGTAAAGTAAGTCCACAAACACTGATGTCTTGAGTGACATAAATATTGTCACCTTTGCTCCTTTACTCTATGCAGCCAGAATGAGACAAAAGCTGTTACTGGTCAGTGTTGGCTTATAAGCCTCTGTGAGACAAAACAGGCAGAACTCTGCCTACTTCGAAGATGCTGCTTGATTAGTATCAGGTCAACTTGTTCTACTGACATTTTCTGAAAGGAGAGTGAGGATAGATTATTAACGGAGGTGGGAGCTCTAGTCCCTGTGATTGGAAAAAGCATACACAGATGAGGGCTGCTATGCCAGGGCATATCTCCTGTTCCAGTATATATTTCTGGACTGAGTGTACATGGCACATCCTGTTCTGATGTGGGTCTTGGCACTGGCACACGTGCTGAAGTTCTGTGACAAAAAATATGGAAAATATTCCTTTATTTGGGATTCTTTTTCTTTCCACCGTTCCTTGCACCCTCTACTTCTAAGAAGCAGAATTGTGTACTCCTTTAGAGTGAAGAAATAGTGCCTATTAGCTGTGACTGCAATGGTTTCTGACACTGGCTACAGGAAAGTGATACTGCTGACAGGATGTAGCCTACAATGTTGTGAATCCTCATAGGAAGAAGCTTTCCAATACTTCTGTCTTTGAACAAGATCATTACATTTGATAAGTTTCAAATCATGTTTCCTTAGTGCAAGTTAGTCAGTTGCTTCAGTACATAAGTGTGGTTTCAGGTATGTAAAATGGAGAGTTAATGAAGCCAAAGGAATTGTGGACATCAAATGTGGAAATTGATGTGAATTTATTGATGTGGAGCTTTGGAAAATGTTAGGAAATAGCTGTTAGGAAGTAGCATCATAGGAACTGTGATTATTTTTCTTTTCTTTCTTTTTCTCTCTCTCTCTCTCTTTTTTTTTTTTTTTTTTTTTTTTAAGTAGTACATTTGAGGAGGACATGCTGTTGGGAAGCTTGTGAAAGAAGCACAGTGAAGGCACACAAAAGACAAATGACAAAGATGGGGAATAGGATGGTGCTGAGTAGGCAGTGATTGAAGTTAGGGAGATAGTGCAGAAAGAAAATGCAAAAACAACCCAAGGTTCATTACTGTCACAGCTTCACTCCAAAGTCTGAAATGATTCCTAACACCCATGCATTTCTTCTGTATCACCTCCTTGCACAGCTTATCCCCCCCACCGCTGTTTAATTCCCCTGCCCTCAGCCCTACAGAATTTCTTGCTCTACCACCTGCAGGTCCCAGGGAAAATTCCTCTTTCCCGTCTCTCAACCTGGGAATCGTTTTCCAGGATGTGCCTGTCACCATCAGGTATGTAGTATAAGAGAAGCTGGAATCTGTTCTGAGTGAAGAAGCAGGCAAACAAGGAGTCTGTATCTACTGAAAAGGAACTGCTTATTTAAAGCTGTGAGGTTGTGTCAGCAAGTCACTTGCCCTCACCTTGTTTTGAGCTACCTTAGGGCTCTGCGTTGGCTGCTGCTCTATAATCTGGGCATGCCCTGTCTAATCCCTCAGCTGAGCACAGAGAGAGGCTCAGTGTGCTGGACACACGCTGTGAGTAGGCAGGATTGTGCAGTCCTGGTGGTATCAAGTGATTCTTTCTTATGTTAGCCGTGTGAAGAGAGGCAATGAACTGTTTGAATTCGTACAGTTCTCTCCTAGACGTAAAAATGTATTTGATGTGTCTGTTAATGATAGGGTTCAAATGTACTTGATATTGGGCATGTGGACAAAAGGAATAGCAAAGATAAAAAGGAAATACGAATTTTTGTCTGAAGCAACGTCATCCCCTTAATCACCTGTAATTATGTATGTAACAAATATTTCAAACAATAATAAGCTGAGTTTTGAGAGTTCTATAAAGATTATTTGTAAAGAAAAATATTTATAAACATTGTGGTTTTAAAAGAGTGAATGTATTTAAATGAAAGATAGGCACTTACTGCCTCAATAACATTAGTTTGCTGTGTAAGAATAAATATCCAGTTGCAATGTGTTAAGCACATAAATGAGGATTGTCACGCATCTGAAAAAACTGCATTGTTCTGCTCTTTCTGAAGTAAATGACAAAAATCACAGAGTAATTTGCATAACTTGGAGATTAGAAATGTATCTCTTTATTCTTATTAATATATTTGCCCTTCTTAATTATAAAGATTTGAATCTTATTTTAAAATAATTTCCTACAAAATATTCTTGGGGATAGAAGCTGCATGTTAATTCTGAATGGATTATTTGCCTAACCTTACGAAAGAGATAAATTGCTTCTATTTGATAATAGCCAATTAAAAAAAAATATTTAGGATATCTGGAAACAATACTGGTGCCTGTATAGGAAAAGGGAACTCACATCTAGTTCAGCTGGTTTTATCTGTCATGCATAGACCTTTGCACACAAGATTTACTTTGCTGTTGATGTCAGTTACAATTTACTGTATGTAAAAAAGAATAGACAATACAGAATTTCAGATAAACTTTTTCCATATTTTTGTAAAACTCATAATTTGGTTTAATGTCAGTTCTCCTGTGGGTCTGTTACACAAGGATCTTGACTGATTCTCCTGGTCACAGAACAGTCTGGGTAGGAAGGGACCTCTGGAGATCATCCAGTTCAATCATCAGCTCAGGGTAGGGGCAGCTACAGCAAGTTTCCCAGGTCTGTGTCCAGGCACAGTGTAAATATCTGCCCAGATGGAGACCTCATAACTTCTCTTGGCCACCTGTGCTGGTGTTTGATCACCCTCACAGTAAAAAAAAAGTGTTGTCTTGTGTTGCAATGTAACTTCACCTACCAAGTGTTCTACCTTGTGCCATTGCCTCTTGTCTTAGTCACTACTGAGAAGAACCTGTCTCTGTCATCTTTATTTCCATCCATCAGATATTTAAATGCATTGGTAACACCCTTCTGATCCTCTTCTTCTCTGGGCTGAACAGTCCTGTCTCTCCCAAAACATCCTCATATGAAAGATGCTCCAGTCCCTTAAACTTACTTGTTTTCTTTCAGAGGACTTACTTCAGCAATCCCTATCTTGCACTGGGGATCTCAGTGATCCAGATGTGGCCTCACCAGTGCTGAGTTGCAGGTACAATAGATTCACTGGCAGATTAATCTGATGAATTCCAACAGGTTGCAGATAACTGGGGACAGCATCTCTGATTTGGGAGGAAATCCGAAGGCTGTTTTGAGAGAAGAAAGTTAATGCTTTAAACTGGTGTGCAGGATGTGCTTTAAATGGGTGTGTGCAGGACACATCCAAACACCAGTGGAACAAAAGAGGATGAACATGCCTATACAATGAAGGAAATGAGTGACAAACGAAGCTTCTAGAGCAGCCCCCATGCTCCCAGAAAGCCCTGGCTTCCACACAAAGAAAGCCATTTTATCTGTCTAGACAACCAATAAAAACAAGAAGTGGCATGTCACAGCAAGCATTAACAGGTAAGTGTTGACATAGTGTAGAAGACAGTCTGTTCTTTAAATAAATAGCACCACTGCTGCTCTGTTCCCTGCACAGGGTTCTGTGAACATTGCACTCAACTATTTTTTTTTCTGTGAACTGTAATGACATTAAAATAAACCCCGGATTGTCTTTACAATTTTGAACTCAATACTTTCCACCAGGGTAGTATGTTTAGTCATGATGCTGTCTCTGAATCCCAGCAAAGCAGAAAAATGAGGTGGAAGATACTTCATTCTCCTCCTGTCAAAGGTTGCGCATGTAGACTGCCGTAGTAGATGGAAAGCAGTTGTAAGAAACCTAACAAAATATGAAATACAGGCTAGAAATAAAAATGAGTAACTACTAAATTTGTCATTCTTAGGGGAAAAAAATCAAGTACATATCATTTGCAAGCAGCAGTTTTATTCAGAATCCCCAAGGTACAGTAGTACTATTGAAAATATCTCACTTAGGCAAGCTTCACTGCTTTTAAAAAGCAGAGAAAGTCAGCGAACATCTGGCTGAGATCTATTATCAACATAATCCTTACATTGCTTTTGTCCCCTCATTCAGTTATCCGGAGGCTCCATCTTCTTAGCAATATCTCCAAATCTTTGGTCTCCATAGGCTTTTCCATCTTCCGGTGACAAAAAAGACCTGGCTTCAAATGCCAGAATTCAACAATAAGAACTAAGTGTGGGTGCCGTGCATATATCCTTGAATTTCAATGTGGCTGACAGTTAGAAATTGGAATATCAGAAATAATGACAGGAACTGGGATGTTAGCAGTAATATAATTTAATTGATTTTATGATCTTAACTTACTCAGGATTTACAGAGGCAGCTATATGCTAATGATTAAATGGATCTCTTTGCTGTTTTGTAAAACAAAGATATTTACAGATAGTGTTTACTTAGTATGGGGTTTTGTATGTGATAAGTCTTCATATTTTTCTTTAAAACAGTCCTTCCTTCACTAAAGAATGTAATCATGATCTAGTGGTGTCTGCATGATCAAATTTTAATCTAGTTAGTTTTGTTTATTCAGCTATTATAGCCTATCAAAATGAGATCTCGAGTAGAGCAATTATTCTGAAGGAAGATTGCCTAGCTTTTAAAAACTGATATTGCATATATTCTACTTGTTATTTGGAACTTTTATTAGCTTGGGCATCTGCCTGGACTTTAACAAGCACAATCATGAATCAAATGACACAATAAATAATATTGCTATTTGATGGAGATGAGAAAAACAGAATAGCCATAATTAATTCCTAAAGAACAATAACAATTTGTAGTTTTTTTCCCTGTGGGGGATGTGTGTGTGTAAATAGCTCCCTCTCCTGCAGTTATTTGCTCTCACAGTTTGAAATTATTTGGGATTACTGGGAAGCACTGACTCAGAATGAGCCATTATGGTGGTGTTTGTGGTTAGATGTGCCTCGTGCTGCTAGACCCTCACTAGCTATGCTGGCCTGATGCTGCCAAGGCTACCTGATAGCCATGTACTTGCCATTCTTCCATGAGAGTAGCCATGCAGATTATTGTGTTTAGAGCAGAACATTGAAAAAGAAGTCCTTCTCGTAATTGTTCTAATTTTTCAGAAGTGTGGGCACATAAAACAGTCAAACTATTTCTACAAGCAGAGAATTTTTTTTTTTAAAGGATTGAAAGTGTTCAGGATATTGTTGCATACAATGTTGGCAGATATCAGAATTACACAGATGCATAAGGTGAAATAAAATTAATGTAAAAAATGAACAATGGACAGCAATATGGATTTTTGATCTTTCACTTCCAGACTTTGACCCTCACAGTTTTTATTCAGTAAAGTCATTGGACAAATTTACCCTGAATTTGCATTCCTAACAATGATGAGGTTTTTTTGTTGGCTGCTTATGCTTTTCTGAGGTAAGAATTTTTTTTTCTATTCTTTAAGGAAAGCAAATCCTGGTTAATAGTATCTGCCAAGCTGTAACGTTTTTTATGTTATTGGCAAAACCCTGTAGGTATTAAGATATGAAAACTTTTATTTGAACTCTTTTTCTCTGCTGGATTTTGTCATTCATCTCTCCCTACTGCATCACTATTTTGTGTGATGTATAACAGCACTGCTTTCCCTGACAAAGCAAAAGAAATCAAAACTGAGAAAAACAGCAAGTATGTCACATCTTGGAGGCAGAGCTGAAGGAAACCTTTCAGAAACAAGTTGGTTTCATTTAATTATTCTAGGTCCTTCAAGATAAAATCCATCTTTTTTTATGTTCTGAGGTTATAAATGTTTATTTGTTGAGTCTACATGAAAAGGAAACTTTTGGATTTAGCATGAAAGGACAGAGATTTAAGAACATCCTGATCAATGTGCTGAGATTGTTTGATGCAAGTCCAGAAAAAACATCAGCTGTACGATTGATGCAGCCCATACAGTGACTGGTGAGACAAATTGTTCTGCTGGCCAAAGAGAAGTTTGGGTCAGAAAGGTCTACCTCTGACATATTTTCTTATGATATTTCATTTTCAGCTTTGCCAACCACTTGACAAGTTAAACTCCCTTTGTACTGTTATAAAATAGTGAGTTCAAAATGAAGATCTGGACCCATAGGCAAATCTGGGCCATTATTTAAGGTATTACAAACTTGCAGTATCATAGGCTGTTGTAACATATTGAGGTCAAATAATTTTCATGAAGACAAATTGTCATCCCTGTTGCACATACCTTGCACACTCGCCATGGGTAGGTGCCACAGTTTCCAGTTCTAGATTACATCAATAAAATATTTTGTACTATAATGTATTAGTTGGGTGAATTCCAGTTGGGAAAGATTGAAGCCAGCTAAAAGCAGTTACAATATAATTGTAACTAGAATTTGTACTTTGTGGTAAGTAGTTTTAGTGTGCTTTCTGCCTGCACACTGTTTTTGTTTATCTGATAATAATTTTGGGAGAACAGAGACCTCTTCTCCCACATCACAGGATGGCTATATGAGTCTTCCTGTCTCTTTGTATTTGTGGGTGAAAACTGTTTTACTTTCTGAGCTGTGTTTTGTTACCTTTCCTCTGCCACATGGGAAATAGGGAGTAAGCAGAGAAAAGGTTGCAGCTGATTGGTCCTGATGCAAAGGACCTCTCCTACACTGACTGTACTCAAGCAAGACAAGTTGGTTCCTGCAGATTTTCAGTCTCTTAGGATTTGTTTAATTATCATGATATCTGACACTAGACTTTCACATCAGGTTTAGATTTCCCTTCTACGCATTCAGGGACCATCATACCTTTCCTTTCATATACTCATTGGCTTTTATGCCACTTTTTAACCCTCTGGCTTTGTAGTAGCCATTTCCCTACTTCCCTCTCAGACTAACTGCATGCCAAATCCCATGTTGTTCACAGCATGCAGAATAACTTTTTAAAAGATGGATCAGAAGGCTCTGATGACCTTTTCTTCCTCCAGTTCAGTTCTTTCATGGGTCATACCAAAAACTAGCAGATATCTAATGCCTAGACAAACCAGCATTTAGAGGAATATCTAATTCATTAAGTTTCGGTTCTTGGTTGTTGCTGCAGAGATGTCCTGTCCTCTGGTTGGTGCCTACTGCACGTTGAAGTCTCTTGTGACCACCCAAATGGCAAAGCTACCTAGAGCGCTTCCCTGTGTGCTTATCTCCATGCTGGCACAGCAAGGAGGGATGTGGCAGCTCATCTCTTAGGTAGAATGTCCCTGACTCTTAGCACCTTGCAATTTTAAACCATTTTACAATTATCTTGCACTGAAAAGTGGAGCACCCTTCTTTCCCCCTATGAGTCTCTGTGTGAAAATTGTCTTGTCAGACAATAGAAGTATTGAACTCAAGTGCTTCCTGCTCTTTGTGCTGGCTTCGTCCAGCAAGGTCCAGCAATGAGGAATTGTGGATGGATGAACCAAACTTTTTTTGTGTTTATGCTATTTCTGTAATAGGGTATAGGCAGTAGGTTGTGCAGTGACAAGGTTTACGAAGGTAAGGCAGGGAAGTGATGTGACATTGCTATGGCCCTGTAGTGTCCTTTGAGGCACTCACTGTAGGATACTGCTCTAATGCCAGTCATTATTACTAATACCAGTTGCAACTGAGGATCTCCTGTAAGTTCTGTATTACATCAGCTAACCTTTGGCTGATGTCTTTGCGACCTTAGGGCATCCATCTGAAATGAATCTGAGCAGCTTTGTGTGGGCACCAAATTAACCTTTGTTATCTGAAGTGGGACCTTGTCTATTCAGTGCATAGGTAGTCACCTCCATTTAGGTATCTGTGGTCTGGACCTGAATCCTGCCCCATATGTCTTGTAGCTAACTTACACATCAATTTAGTGACTGCTTTGAAAAATTATGCTGTCTAAATCTGTGTCCCACAACCAGAAGACGCAATTTAAGACAGTGAAGCCAAGGGAGAGAAGCAGGAGCAAGAAGAGTTGAGAGATCTTACCATGGACTTTCCCATTCCAGCTGGCTTCTCTCTATGCTGCTGAGGGGAAGCCGAGTCCCAGAGCAATGCTGGCCTACATGGAGGTGGGCAGCGGTGTAAACAAGTGACAGTACATGTGTCTTGGAGCTACAAAAACCCTAAACCATTGGAAAGTATGGAAATAGTTATGCTTTCCTCCAGTGCAATTATCTTTGCCTTTTGACAGGACTTCGATGGGATATTTGGCTAATTCTTCCCACTCTCCCCTGGGGCAAAGAAATGTGCTGTTGCATCTGCTTAAATAAGCACACTTTCATTAAGACAACCAAATAGTTAGAAATTAAGATGTTATTTGGGTTATTTGGTTGGTTTTTTCTTGTTTAACAGCATAGAATATGCAATAGAAATGCATAAAATAAATTTAATTGCCAATTTGAGCTGTACAACATAGTTCTGCTAGTCATACCATGAGTTTCTTTAGGCTGACATTTCCAGGTGATTGCCTTCTGCCCACACTGCTGCCACCAAACCACTGGCTGTATTTCAGTATTTAGTGTTTTCTTTATATATAACACTGCGACTTAATGAATACTACACCACAGTTTTTTCCATGGTGCTTATAGGCTGCTGAAAACACAGATTATTCTTCAGCATGAGCTCTGATCATTCTTCTAGACAGTATGTTTTCAGATGCCATCTTTAATTTGTGATATTAATACTGAACTTGATCACCGTTCAGTGGTTTTACTGAAGTATTTACATATAGATTGGTGAAGTATTTTTTTCTAGAGTATTGAAAGCTCTCCAGGCCAAATTGGAATCATAAACTTAACCACAGTATCTGTATGACATGAATATGATTTTTGCTTATGAAATTGCCTAGGAGGTTTACTTTCAAAGCAAATTGAGTGCATTTCCTCTGCTTCATACATTTAGCTCTGAACTACATGGGGAATGACTCGGCAAGTGAGTGTTTTGAATGAGTAGCAGTGAGTATATTCTGAGAATTGTTTTTTTCCACATCAGCACCCTTTTAAGGAAGATGAACTATTTCAGTGAATTTTACTAAAAAATTACATTTTAAAATGATGAACTAATTAGTTAAGACATATATTACTTTATTGTGGAAAAAGAAATCTTTCCCAGAGTGATAGCTTAGTTACATAAGGTACCCTTTCATTTTATAATAAAATGGAAAGATAGACCTGTAATACAAAACTTGGACCACTACTATTAATTATCTGATTTCAAGATCACCTCTGGCTGCTAAGAAGATTTATATTAATCTGTACTTGATAGATTCAGAAGGATTAAAGGAGTGAAAGAGAGCGAATAAAAAGAGAACATCTTCCCGTCTTCATTGTTAGATGACCTTGTGCCATGGTACGTTTAAATTGCTTACTTCCTATAACTCTATAAAGTTCTGTGTTTTCATTTCTGGATTAGATTGAAGTGTCAACAGTTTTTGATGAATTACACTAGTAATATATGTTCATGTTCTTCTTTGCTCTTTTTTATTTATATATGTCCAGTATAATTTAGTTCACCTAAAAAAGGTTTTAGGAAAGACTTTTTTTTTAATTAAAGTTTTAGCAAAGTATTTCTCTCAAATGCCTTTATTGTTGTTCTTAAGAAAGAAGACATATGTTCAGCTGTTTAAAAAAACCTCAAATGAAAAGTTATTGTCAAATATCCTTGTTTTCCATGTTCTGAAATTCAGAATACTTTGTAGAAAAGAGAGAGTTTTGCAAAAAAAAAAGGGACAAGTTATTGCAATTAGTAATTTAAACCTTTATCCTTTACCTTGATCTGTGTGAAACACTACTGAAATAAGGTCTCCCTGCTAGAGCAAGCTGTTAGCCTTACTTTCAGGACTGGGGTCTTATTTATTTATTGCTGAAAGGTGCAGAGGGGAGCAGAGAGCTTTAAGTGCTTTACTTCCATTACTGAAGATTCTCACTGATGCAGAACTTGAAAGCAAATAAAATCAAGACACATTTATATACAGTATGTGTGCTACTGACTGGAATTATAAAGGATGAGCCATACATACACTGGTTTATAGACCCAAATCAGAAGGGACAGAGGTATCTCTAGTCAAATGTATTTTATCCTGATTAAGTGAGATTAATAGAGCTAAGTTATACTATTAAATCTGTATATTTTTCATGTGAAAGTTGTATAAAGAGCAACAGCTTCTCTGTACATTAGATAGTCCTGATATGTTCAACTGCAGTGAACATTTTATGTGTAACCAAAAGAACAAAGTAATTTAGTATAACCATCAGTAGAGGAAAAGTTTGTATTTCTTTTTAACACTGATAATTTAAATTAAGATAATTGTGTTGTTTTCAGGTTTTGTTTTGTCTTAAAGAAAACTCCAATCTGAGATAAATGTTTATTTTTCTGAAAGAACGGAGTGAGCTCAGAGATGGCTGAACACAAAAATCTTTTGTTGCAACTTTGATATGGTGAAAAATACTAAACAAATCTAATAAAAACCTCCAAATATTTTATAAATATTTTACATATTTCCTCATTTTAGGAGTAGTCATGAGGGAATTAACTGCACTATACCATACAGGGGAAGTGGTACCTTATGATATCTGTTGTATACAGTTCTCATCATTTTCCCCACTGGCTCACAGGAGTGTGAGCACATACTACAGTGAGAATAAAAACAACCATGTGTTATAAAGGGTTAAGTATCAGAAGAAATTTTATATCAGCGCTTTCTGAATCTCATGAATATCAAGAGCGTTTTGTATCTTTGTCAAAGCAGTCCATGCTTTCTCTTGTGGTTTTAAGCGGCTTCTCTGACTATTGTATTTCTGTATCCCACTGTGTGCTGTGCCATCTCAAACAGAACTGGAGCTGCAGCTGTAGTTCCACTACAAATGGTGATAAGGAAGTACCTGCCCTCCTATCTGTTGTTTCCAAATACAGCATTTGATTGACTGGAACAGATCCTCAAACTGTACAGCATTTCTCCAATGGCCACCTGTCATTTAACATTGTCATTACTGGCTTTGGCTGTGCTGTATTTTTCTTTCCAAAACAATAAAGAATCTTGAATGCAAAAAATTTGATAAAATTTGCTCACAAAATCTAAACAGAAGTGATTAAAGTAACAACACTGTTCTGTGCAGTGTATTGCTGTGGTTCAAATACAGCAGTAAATTAGGAGATATAGTCTTCTGCTTTTAGCAAAAGATTTTTTTATTGTGGATTTCACTGATTAATCCTAGAAGTAGTGTGCTTTTGCTGGCTATTTGTCTATTGTTTTATTTCTTCTTCCAATTGCTTTTATATTACAACCATAGCTTTCTGACAGAAATACGTTGCCAAGGAAAAAACACATAGGAAGGGCTGGTTCTAGGAACACCACTTTGGACAGTTCAAAATCCAATTGCTCCATTCCTAGGAAATGAGTTAATGAAGTCCTGTAAGACTCTATCAGGTAGATGTGCAAGATGATAGTTGCTAATGCTATAAGCTATAATGCTGCCAAGAGAGTACAAGATCTCTGATCTGAACCACCCTACCTTGCCTGATTTTGGTAGTATGAGCTTAGATTGTTAGCTGGGGGATAGAGAAGGGAAGAGGCCAAGGACTGGGTTGGGGAGGAACATCTCCATAGATTTCCTCAGTTGTTAGTGGAAAGACAGAAAGAGAAGTGTCCTTAGAAGGGCGTTCTTCACAAGGGCCCGTGTCAAAAGTCTGAAGTAATAGAGAGGAACACTCTGGCATGGTATTTTAACTGTAGATAGTTATCATTTTTCAGGATGCTTTTTGGGATGTTTTTGGCCCAGGCCAACTGTCTATCAAAAGATTTCACTCAAAATTACACTCAAGGTATATTTCCCATCTTACTGCTTGAACTGGTCTGAAAGTATCAATGTGTCCTTCTAGAATTGTAAACATCTCTTCAAGCCCAGTGCCTCCTATAATTTCTAATTTCCAGCTTCTGGAAAATGGAGATGGAATGACAGTGAAAGAAGCAATTGCCTGAGCATCATGCATTGTCTGATAAGGATGATATGTGGTTACTTTTCATTCTTCTGGGATGATCTGAGAAAGGTGGCTGTGAGATGGGGATAGCAGGATTGTCTTTCTCCCGGAATGTAGTAAATGGAGAAAACCTGGTCTAAAAACAAGTGTTTCCAATTGTTTTATTGTTTTAAACCTTTCAGGAATGGCAAACTCAGCCAGGAGAAATGAGGCTTGAACCAGTCCATGGTATCATGCTGCTTTGGTTTCACCCCAAAAACCTGCTGCTTTCTTCATAGAGTTTTTGTTACATCTGCTAGGCACATACTCTGATATTAGCCTATTTCTAATTTAAGTTCATTATCTGCTTGCACTTTTTGTATCTTTGTGTGCATTTATCTTAAATTAATTCTATATATTTTCTGTTCTCCTTCAGCACCTGAAATTTTATGCTGCTTATGTATCCTTTTTATTTATCTCTCAATATCTTTTTCAATCCTGTTTTTATTTGCTATGGTCTTTTTCTCCTCCTAGTGTACATATTGTTGGATAATATGTATCACCCTTGGATATGCTGTAATTGCTTTCTGAACAGTTTCCATTTCCTCCGTGTCCTTCCCTCCTCCCACTCTTCCCATTAGATGCTTAACCCACTGGATTGCCTCCAGCACTTCCCCATTCTTCTACGTTCAAAGTCCTTGGGGGTTTTTTATTCCTCTTGTAGGTTCAGTCTGCAGTAATGAATCCAACTGGATTATGGTCATTAGTGAGTCCTCCACCTCTGTCTCCTAACAGCTGCACTGTTGAAAGTTGGAACTTTCGTCTTTTTTTGCCGCCTTTTAATACATTGCGGATATAGTACATGACTGTTGCTTGATTTATTTCTCTCATTGTGTCCCTGTTCCTGTGTGTCTGGGTAGCTGAAATCTACTCTTATTAGTTTTGACATTTTTCTATATCTCATAATCTTCTTGTTCTTTCTGATCCTTTTTTTTTTTTTCCTGGTTCATACCCAGTCCGTACTGCCACCTTGCTCCCCCTATTGCCTCGAATTTTGAGCTATCATGATCCTTTCAAACAACCACGAAAACTTTTGGCTTCTTCAAAGTTTTTTCCTGTTGGAAAGAAAGAGTTTTGAACTAAGCCATTACTACCTGAGCAGTGCCTGCCTTAGCAGAACACATTCCCCTGCCTGCAGCTCCCTCCCACAGTGTTCTTGGTGCTCTGGCTCCAAATCAAGCAATTAAGCACATGCTCAAGTTCAATCACGTGAGGAATACCATTAATTCACCAGGACTTACATGCCCAAAGCTGGCACAGGACTAAATGCTTTGCTAAATCGAAATGTTGGAGCTGTGATTTCAATGCAGCTTGGATAATGAAGGCTGTACATCCCCGAGACATGAAAGGTGCTCAGTAACTCATTCTGGTAGACGTTCGGGTGTGGAGGCAGAAAATTCAATCCCACATCCAGGTCTTAATAGCGAGCATGCCTGTGTGCATTTGCATACACACACAATTGCAGGGAGCACAGAACTGTGTTTGAGAATATCAAGCACATTGTAAAGGCAAATGTAAAGAATCTAGGCTTTATTCATTGCCTGTAGATGCAGTAAAAAATTCCCATTGACTTTAGTAGGCTCAGTTTGGGGACTAAGACAAACACTGCAACAGCGTTTATCAAACAGCTCCATACCATGGACGTATCTCTTACTGCAGTCTGACTCTAGCATGCCTTACGCTGTGTGTACAAACTTTACAGAGAGCGGTGGGTTGACTTAGTGTCCTTCTTCTGAGTTATGTTAATGCCTGAAAAAATATTTAATGAAGCATTTATAAATCATCTAATTTTCCTAATCTTTATCCCATCTCCTGCTTAGAGTCTTTAAACATTACAGTGATAATCCTACTGAGCATTTAGATAATTATGTACCAACCCTTTCCATCATAGATGACTTAGCAAATAGTGGGTTTGCCTATTGTATTTTAGTTGTAGGGTGAACATTGTCAAAATTAATATCCATATGAGACGAGGATATTTATTCTAATCCATGTCTTGTAGTATTCAATAATGTTTTAAGGAAAATTAAATCACCTCTGAAAACTGAATTCTCAGGGTGAAATTGCATATTGTCATAGCCATGATGTGTCACATTCATTTTGTTACAAATGAATATATCAGCTTAGATTTATTTTAGCATGGCTTATGCTTTCCAAATTCAAGTTTTAAAGGTTCACTCTGAATAGTCTTTCAGCAAAATGCATCTGGAGAGACAGTTGGATCTCATTTATAAGCCTCTCTCCCTATCTGCCTAATGCCATAATAAATGTTCTCAACTATAAGATTTTAGATGAGATCAATTGTACTTCCCACTTATCCCCTTTACTAATGACGTTTAAAAAAAAAATTCTTTTTCACAGCTTTTAAAAAGGGAGGACTCACTTGATTCATTTTTTAAAGTTGATAATTTAATAGTCTTGAATTACTGCTTGAATTCCATCTGTAGGTTGGCATTTATTACAACAAGCAAAAATAAGAGGACTGCTCACATCACAGCTTCTTTCTTTCACTGCCAAGAACTATTTGCCATATCAAACAAATTTGTTTCCAAACTTTTCTTTTTTAATATGTTGTAGTTTTTAATAGTTATCTTTGACAGGTGTCTGCAAAAACCAAAGTCCTAAAATGAATTAAGAGCTCTAGATTCAAAGTAATTATTTTTTAATAATTCTGGCTTGGGGAAAAATTTTAAATCTTTATCTTTGGGTTAAATTGCTTATAATATATACTATTCTTTTTAAAGTGAGGTAACTTACATCTCATGGCATAGTGAATAAGAAAATCCAGATGCAGACATTTAATGTTTGCCAGCCCTAGTAAGGCTGTAACAAAGAGGAGGAAACATCCGATCTTTTGGGACACACCATAAGAGATTTTGTGCCCAGAGAGATCAGAAGCTCACTGTAGTGTGTCTGGCTGGGATGGAGTTAATGTTCTTCTAGCAGTGGGTAGGGCTCTGTGCTTTTCATCTGTGGCTAAACCAGCGTGGATCACACACTGATGTGTTGGCTATTGCTGAGCACTGCTCCTGCAGCAGCAAGGCCCTCTTGTTCCCTGTCTCTCACCTCCTCCCCATTCCCCCGAAGGTGAGTGGGCTGAGGGTGGGCAGGAGGTTGGGAAGGGGCACAGATAGGAAGAGCTGACCCCAACTGACCAAACTGACCAAACCAAAACGGAAAATAATGAAAGACCGCATTTTTCTGTGATTTCTGTGTAATTCCATGAAAACTCATGGAAATGTTGTAACAAAACAAAATAGTCTAGAATGGAAGGTGGCATAAAAGCAGACAGACATTCTCAATATTTGCTTTGCTGTTCAAATGCCAGTGCCTTAGATATATGTTCCTCAACTTCCAATATTGTCACTATGTGATAAGATGTATCAATAAATTCTAAATGCTAACAAAGCAATAACAGATTTTATAAAGTAGATCCAAAGATATATCTCACAATGGCAGCAACGTGTCTGTGCTTAGTATGCGAGGCCATCACTGACTATACTTTTTAAATAAATAGTTAACCAAGAGGTACCTAATTTAAACAACACATTCTCTACATGAAAACTGGAGGGGAAAAGAATCCCTATTATATGACCACAGGGTTCATTTTCCCAGGCCATCAGCAGAGTTTTAATGCTCTTTAGCCCTCCTAGCAAATACCCAAAATCCTGTTTGCACATTCATTACAGGAGGACTCTGCCTGAGCAAGTGAGGTTCCTGAAAGAAAGTGATTTTGTCAAGCTCTGACAAAATGTTCGCTAAGAGTTAGTGTGCAGTGCCACTTTATGATGAATTGGGAGGTGACAGTTGGCAGCTTTCTAAGGGAGAGTCTGAGGTTTAGCTACACAATGAGCTTTCTGAGATATACAGACATACAGCATAGCAGTGGAAAGAGGGCGCAATCAAGTTTCTTCATTGCTAGGTCAAAGCACTCTCCCTCTGCTCACATAAATAAGGAATCTCTCTTGCAGATGAGTACCATAATGGAAAAGCATCTCACAGTGTTTTTCTCTAATCACATAAATCAGTATAATATACATCTCTCTTGGCCTAAATGTCAACTTTCTACAAAATCAAATAAATTTCATGTTTCTGATCATAATAAAAAATTAATTGAATTTCATGTCAATGAGATTGCAGGTGTGGAATGATTCCCATCTAATAGAACCACAGTCACAGTTTTTAAGGCAGATTCATCAGAAATCAATGTCACAGAGGTAATGGCAGTGTAATAATATCCAGCAGGTGGCCTAGAGAAGGAGCAGCAAGGCATGGGGAAAACTACTAAATTGCCATCCTCTTCAATAAGAAGAAAAGGTGGAAAGGGAGCAGGGAAGAGGAATCTTGCAGCGTCTTTCTGATGAGAAATGCTGCCAGCATTTCTGTTAAATTTGCTACCAGTAGCTGCAGTAAAAGCAAGTGCTAGAGAGACCATGAGGAGTGGGGGGAAAACTGTCTGTTAAGGAAATACCTTACATTTAAGTGATGTTAAAGAGAATTTAATGTAAGAAGGTGTAGAAGCAGTTTCTGCTGAGCAGATCATGAAAATACTCCTTGATAAAGTCTTACAACACATTTCCCTAATTTCCATTCATGCCAGGATATATGACTAGGCATCTCTTGATAAAAAGATGAATGAATGTGAGTGTTGAGTGTTCACAAGGTCATTCGTCATTTTGAAAGAACGATTCAAATATGGTTTATTTGTTAAGAGAAGGTAGAAAGACTTATGCCAGCTCTTCTGCCTGGGGTTTGCATGCAACTTATATAGTTAACCCTCAGCTCTGCTGGGTGGGTGTCCAGCTGCTGGGTTACTCTGACTGGGAGAGCAGGGCACGGGAGCTGGCTCTGTGCAGAGGCTGTCGGTTCAGACACCGCATGATCACAACTGCACTGCTTCCAGGGTCAGCACTAGTAAGTCAAAAGCAGTTTTAGCTACTTCTCCATGGCTGATTGATCAATTCGTGACTCCTACAAGCCTGAGCCTGCTCCTTAGAGTGAACCGGGAGTCCTGGGGTGCCTGTTTCAGAGGCAATTAAGTGTCCCTCAGCAGAATCAGCCGGCCTCATTTGCTCTGGCTCAGTCCCAGCTCCCCGCTGGGCAGCACAGAGCCAACCTCACGGCTTTGCATCATTCCTCGCAGGGCAGTGAATTCCTGGAGGCTTATTAACTCCCTCGGCAGCACTTTGGGAGCAGAGGCAGCTCAGATCTGCGGCCGTGTGCCAGAAGCCATTGATCAGAGGGTGCTACAGGGCACAGCAAGGAGTCTGAGTGTCTTCTGTTCTCAGCTCCATCTCAGGCCGAATACTGGCTGACTTCAGCGGTGCTTCTTCAGTATCCCAGCACTGTATTTCCTACTAATCAGATTTTGGGGGATTGACATTAGTTTGTCTTGATTTACCTCAGATATTAGAGAATTCAGATGTAGTATTTTTGGAGCTTACCTCATTGGCAGACGGAAGAGAGATTTTTTTCCAAGGGTGGCTGCTGGGTGGCTTAATGACCCTATAGTGATCTCAGCCCTAAAGCCTATCAAGTGGGAAATATGACTTGATTATGTTAGCTGTATGTAGGCCATGCAGCCCAGTATTAAGGCTGTGTTATTTAATCTGATATTTAAGAAGCCTGCTGCTCTTATCAAAGACTGCATGTGAGAATTACCTCCAGGGGTGATGAAAGGCACACCTAAGGTGGACACAGAGCAGATAAAAGAAGTGTCCCACCCTCCTCTTTGATACTGCACACTCTGCAAGAGGAGGAAAAAACTGTCTGAGCTGGGTGTGGCAGATGACAAATTTGCTGCTTTCCATTAGGTGCATGCAGGTGTCAAAAAATTAAGCAAGATACTGTATCAGCTATTCTATGCAGCCCCTGCATGCATCCAAGATCTACAGGTCAAGAAGTGAAAGTGTATCCTTCTGTTATTTTTTTTTCCTGCCTTGTGTTAAGGGAATACTTCTTTCACGTCCTGCCAGCTCATGAAAGCACAAAGAATGAATTTATGTGCTTGTGAAAAAAACACTTCTGGTAATACTTTCTGAAACCTTAAAATGAGCTCCCAAATTGGTCTTTTATGTGAGTAAGTGCTGTCAAAGTTACAGAAGTGCTTTCTGGAGCAACTGTTGTGTAGAAACCTGTCTTAGTAAACACTCTTTTATTTCTGTTGCTTAGTTTTTATGTTGTTATGTGCAATAGGGAAGGTAATAAGAAAAGCAAAAGAATAGCTACTAGAACAATTATGACATTTAAGGAAAAGGGAAAACAACAGTGAAAATGTAGCTAAGGAAGCTTATTTGGTCTCTGTACTTGCTTAAGAATATCCAGTTTATGCATAACTCTGAAAGCAGTCAAGGCAGTTGAATTGCTGTGAGAAAATCCCTATTACTATGGAAAAAATGGGAACAAAATAGTTGTATTAAACTGAGACACAAAACCAATTTCTTCACCATTACAAGACTAGGAAAAAAAAAAGAATCCCCCTTTTTTCTTGTATCAGCCTCACAACTGGGTTTGACACATAGTTGGATTAATTTGATAATCTAAATCAAACAACCATCAACTTGCTGATTTATTTGCAACAGTATTTTTAATTTGTTTGTTGCATTATCTCAGTTTTAGTTTAGTAATAAGTAATGGTCTTTATGTCTTAATGTGTTTGTTAAATCTTTATATTGCAATCTAAATGTCTTTTAATATGCAATAAGGAAAACTGTAGAGAGTAATTTGTTCTTTCAAACGGTATCTGTTTCATCATGTCAAGACTGAAATATATCAGCTATAGTATTTGTGTACCCATTATTTCTCATCCTTATAATGAAAATTTTCAAAAAAAAGGAATTGAGAGAAAGGAATTTTCAGTCTGGGGAGAAGAGAAAAAGTCTTTGGAGAAAAATAAGATATCAGCAGACAAATAGTTAGCACAGATGGCTTTGGGGAAAATCCCCTCTCACAGAAAATAGACAATACATTGGAGATGCTGAGATGACAGTAGTTGATTTGACAGGGTACATAGAATCAGAATCACAGAATCATAGAACAATTTGGGATGGAAGGGACTTTAAAAATCACCTAGTCCCAAAACCCTGCGATGATTTAGTGGAACACCCTTCCACTAAATCAGGTTTGTCAGGGTCCAATCCAGCACTCCTTGAACACTTTCAGGGATGGGGTATCCACAGATACTCTGGCCAACCTGTTCCAGTGCCTCACCACCCTCACAGTAAAGCACTTCTTCCTCACATCTAATCTAAATCGCTCTTCTTTTAGTTTAAAACCATTAAAACAATTTCCCCTTGTCCCATCAATATCTGCCCATGTAAAAACTCACTGTCCCTCTTTTTTAGAATACCCTTCCAGTACTGGAAGGTGCTATAAGGTCTCCCCAGAGCATTCTCTACTCCAGGCTGAACAGCCTCAGCTCTTTCAGCCTGTACTCATAGCAGAGATACTCCAGCCCTCTGACAATCTTTTTGGCCTTCCTCTGAACTCTCTGTATCTGGTCCACGTCTTTCATGTACTGAGGACTCCAGATCAGGACACAGTATTCCAGGTGGGGGTCTCACAAGGGCAGAGAAGATATTTACGCTTCTCTGAAAATATAGAAGTAGAAATGGACTTTTCCCAATAGCTAGTATGAGTTTGTTACCATTTTCTTAGGCAGTAAGTATTAATGACAGTTGTTGTCAATGGATATCTCTGAGAAATGTGCCTTTATGTATTGTTGGCAAGGCGTGGCACATGTGTGATTCCTTGCAGTTAGTGCCAGCCGACTGCCAGCTCTGTGCATGCCGGTGCCATCAGGAATTACCGCTCATGGTCTGGATGATAAACTGGGTTTTAGAGAATTGCCCCCAGGCTTCTCAGTGACTGTCCTCATTACTAACAAGTGAACACACTACAAGTGAATCAGCTGTTAGCCGAGCTTGGCTAACTTGCACCCATAATGGGTCTGACAGTGCTGCATGGGACTCACCGTCACCTCCCACAGCGCATGCAGAAGTCATGGAAATTGTGGTAACCTGTTACAGAGCAGAGCTTCCACAAGTCCTCATGATGGGGGTTCCCTCCAAAAATAACTCCAGTTTCCTTCAGCAATTGCTTTTGTTTTGGGTTTTGTTGTTGTTGGTTTTTGGTGGGGGGTGGTTTTTGCACTTTACGCACTGCTGAAGCTAAGAAAAAAAAATCCACAGCTGTCGAGTATTAGAGATAATCAAACTTATTTCAGCATTGGCTATTTGAGTAGGCTGAAGAAGACTTTGAAAAGGAAAATGACCAAATGAAGAGAAAGTCAAGAGAGGGTCATTCAAGGAATGACAAGTAAACCTCTTACCTTTTCTGAAGATGTATTTCTAAAACCTGTTTCTCTGGCAGTTGAGCATTTTTGTTTGTTTTCTCTCAGCAGGGCTAAAGGCTGATCATTTAATGGTCTCTTCAGAAGCTTCACCTGTCTTCATCTTCCTCCAAACCTGAACTATTGAAATAATATAACTGATAGTAGTTTTGTTGTATACAGAAGTGGTTAGGTCAGTTGCTATTACAGACCAAATAAATGTAATTAAAGTCAAAGTGAGACAAAGGAAAAGCTGAAATTTGAGTGCTGCATTAACCTGCCATGCTAGCCCAGATCCTGAATGCAATCTTAAAATTAAAAGGTATCATTTGTCTGGTTGTAATTATATGACTAATAGCAGAAATTTATTCTTGGTCTCATTCATTTTGGATTATCCCTGTTTGTAAAATGAGCAATTGAAAGGACCTTGATCAAGGAGTATTTTTAAATTGTTTGCTTTTTAATGAGAGAAGAGAGATCAAACAGTAAGCTAGTTGTACCTCAGTGAAATGAATATGTTAAGGGAGTGCAATGATTAGGGAGATTTTTATCTGTGGAGAGGAGAGAAATCTAAAACTGCTCATTCAGATTCCAGTCTACTTCACCTGTGCCACTTAGTGAGGCAAAAGCTTGATTTAAATTTGTACACAGGAGAAAATCTGCATTAATTTAAGCTGACTAAAAGTTCACAATGGGGGAATTTTCTGTTTTCTTTATTATTTGTTGTAAATTCTTGATTGGGTTAGATCTAACAAATTGTGTCTGTGCAAACAATCAACACATATGTTCAGATAAACAGAGCAGAATATCCTCAGTGTTTCACTGACACGTGCAGTTAGGTGGCCCATTAGCACTTTTATCGTGTGAGCAGCTGCCCCATGGGAACGTCAAATGGTGAAATCTGCATTTTGACCTAACACAGCTCTGAGTCACTCATTCAGAGAGAGAGCTCCATAATCCCCTGAACCACTCTTGCACATATCTTTAGTATCAGTCCTCTCCATAGCACACTTGTACTGTATATTATATTTTATGAGTAAATCTTCCAGCCATGGGAATTTACAATTAAAATAACCTTCACGTTGAGGACATTTCTGGTATTAGCTCTGTTCCTCATTATCCTACTTCTGTTTAAGCCTCTTAGATGTGAAATTGAAATGGTTAGTTGTATGTGGTAAAACAAGGAAAATCTATTTTCATTTTCAAATGATGAAACTTTCTGGTGCATTGGCTGGGACTAAACTTGAGGGTGGTAAATTTTCAGCATGGTATGTAGGGAGTTAGCTACATGACTCATTAACATTAATTCCCATCTGTAAATAATTTTGAAATACTTTAACCAGCAGGGGAGCTATTTCATCTTTTATACTTAGCTGATTGTAAAAATGTATGCTGAAACCATCTGGCCTTAGTGCTTTGTTGGACTTCAGGCTTTTAATAGCCAGTCTGATTTCCTTCACTGAATTGGGGTTTTCTAATCCCTGGCTCAATTCTCCTTCCAAACTAGGCAATACCGTGTTGCTATTTGTTTGTCAATCAATCCCTATCTCACCAATTGAGATGAATAACAGAGTTGCTATAAAAACTTAGGAAGGCTTTGGGCCTAATTCTCACTCATGCTAAAGTTACTTTACACTACTCTAGTTGCTCATTTACCGGGTGTAAATGCAATTTACTGCCTGAGCAATATAAAGCGACTGTAACATAAATGAGAATCAGGTCCCTTATGTTCAGAGCAGCTAACAAATTCAAATTGCTGAGTACTATTTTCCCACAGGAGCTAGTGTACTAGAATTTCAATGCATATAAAGAACGCAACAAGCCAATTAAAAATGAAGATATTAAATAAGAAATTGAATGGTTATTTCTAAGGGCTGTTTATAGATGGTTGATCCAAACAATGAAACTGACTTAGCCTGGCTGTTTCAAATAAGCCAGCTTCATCTAAAGTTCAGCCCTGCATGATGCTTGGAGATCTGCCACAGTACATGGAATGGACTATCCTTATTACTTGGAGAAGGAGGTCTACATTTCAGGGGTACATGCAGGGCTCCCTGACTTACCTGATAGCATTTCCCTCCCAGGCACTGTCACTGAGATTCAACAGTTATTAACTAGGGATGCACAACTCTGTGTTTTGGTAATGGGTGAATGAGTGGATAATGGCAAAATAACTTGAAACTGTAGCTACCACCAATGCCAAAGAAGACAATGCTATCTCACACCTTTTCCTATTTCTGAAGTCATGTATTTTGTTGCCTGAATTCTTTTCAAAATGGTTTTATAGCCCTCTGTAATGATGGTGATGATCTGAGCCAATGCTGGGCTATAGTAAGGAATATATTTGATAGCAAGTAGACTGTGGAGGGGGCTGTTCCAGTTTAGACAGAGGCCAGTCATCTCTGTGTTCTTTCACCTCTTACTCCTCTCTTGCACCTGCATATTCAATCAGCATGAATATCCACTTTGATGTGGAGCCACATTCCTGTCCCTCTCCTCCTTTTCTTTTGGTCTGCTGAAGACACTTCAAGAACCCACATACTAATAAGGAATTGTTCTGTAGTGGAAATCACAGGCGCAAGGAGACTGATTTGTGATATGCTAATACATGATTCCATATGTGCCCTAAGTAAATTGTCCTCTTTGTTCTGGTCACTACTTCAGGTCTATAAAACTGTGCCTATTCTTCTCTCACCAGCTGCTAATCAGCTGATTTCAGTCCTACCTTCACCTTGTTGAAGAGCACAGAGAATGTAGTGTATATATCATCTTATACGAAGATTAAAGCCTTCTGTGGTTTCTAAATAACAGCCTGGTTGTCTAACCTGGGCTGTGTTAAGGTGTGCACGCCACAGTCCAGATCCCTCCTCCGCTGCAGCAGTGCTCTCAGATACCGCACTGTCTTTGCAGTGGTCGTCGTGATGAGCAGCTCCCGAGCCTCAGGTCTGTGAAGGAAAGCCCATGTGGTTCCTCTCCTGAAGCAGCAGGCGTGTTCCTGTTGCACAAATAAAATCAACAAGCTTTGTGTCCTTTTAAAAGTGACTTTTGCACTGTTCTAAGGAAGACCTGTGCCTGGAATTATTTTGCTGATTTTTAAATGAACAGTAAAACTCAGCCCCTTGCTCCTACAAGTACACAACAGGCTTTATGGGTGCTAATAAACAGAAATGTCTTCTTATTCTTTGACACTGAACATTGTGATTTACACCATTGTAATTGATAGTGGAATATTTTCCTAGTTCCCAGTTCAGATAAATCAATGTAAGTAGTAAAATATTTTTGAGATGTTACTCCTTCTATCATAACTTTCCATTTTGCTGTGAGAAAAAAAAATCTATGTAAGTGTTTTAGAGCTAAGTTGATCATCATATTTTACTTAGGCAGTTATGATTAGTTCTGCAAATGTTAAAATGCTACAACATTATTTAATGTTGTGGTGAATATAGGAATTTGTAGTGTCGTCTATTGTTGGAAGATGTAGTCTTGTAAAAGTTGATTTGCATATTCTATGGTAAAGGAGCATTAAAAATTTAATGTTTTACTGAGTTTTATTGCAAAATGAAATAGTTTATGTAATTGCATATTTGGAATGCTTGTACTTTGCATTCTTTGAAATTTGTCAGTCTTCACAAAGAATATCTCTGGATTTTATTTTCATTACTATCTTGCATTTGAAACCAATCTCTATTTCAGTTTTAGACACTGAATAAAAGCTTGTCATGATTTACTGTACAATAGGAAAGAAACAAAATTTTTGCTTGTGGGGTGCAGTTAACTTTGATTAGAAGATTCTTCAAAAATGCACAGTAATTCAAGCCTGAGTGTCATCATTCCTAAGCAGTGCTGTGATCTGTGCCACTGATCGAGAAACACAGGTCCACACTCAGTGTCTTTCTTCTACATCTTTATGGTGTTTGAAAAGTAGAGTCCCAGCCTTTATGTACAGCAGAGTGATGCGAGACGTGCAAGATGTCTGTGCTGGAGGGGGTGAGGGGCTCCAAATAGACCTCAAAACACCTAAATGTCATCCCTATCTTTGACCATTGATGCAAAAGGAAACCTCAGATGGGCAAAGCTGAAAGAGCAGATGTAGAGAGACAGGGACACTCAGCATCCTTGGGAGCTGTTGCCCTGGGAGTTGCTGTGGTACTTTTTTTCTCAGGGAAAGGTGAGAGCTGTTTCCTCCCACAGTCAGAAGCCCTGAAGAATTGCTACAGGATATCTAGAGCTCTGTGGTCCCTGGATGCCAAACCAGGGAATATTTGTCTTGGTGATATTTGAGTGATGATGTCTCAATGTTATTTTCCTGTATTGCACCTGTTTGTTCACTGTGGCTGCTGTATTGCTACACTCCATAGGAAAAACCTTTGTCAAAACTGGGCCAGTTCTACTCCAGGAGTGTTAATCTGCTTTGGAAGCACCTCTAAGCCACACATCTCATCACCTGGTCTTTTGGGGGCACTCCCGCTTTTTGGCTGCTGTTATTGTACAACAAATAGAAAAAAGATTTTATCTGTGGGAAGAAGGCAGTGACTATCTACATCAACAAATACATTTGAAAGATGGTGACATGATCAGAAAGAATCCAGTCTAGCTGAGCCCTTTTTAAATGAGGCTAAAATTCAGCTGTGTTACCCACTGCCATCCATTCCAACTTGGTCTAATCCCTTATACACTCTAATTTGGTGGTGGTGCATTCCTGCCTCTCACTTCATGCTCCATTGCAATTCCCACATAGGCAGGCATTCATTTGACTCAACCCAAATACCCTCAATATGCCCTCATTTTCAGACACAATCACATTACTATTTATGCACCATTTTACAGCTCAGCATACAAGGATCATGTGGAAAAGCAGAGAAGCAAAGCCTAAATAAAGATTTGTGGATAAGGGAGTCACATAAGAGGGAAGAGATCACCAATTTCCAGACAAGGCTTCTCAAACAGGAATGTTTTACTTTAAACATTTTGTTTAATGTATTTGTTTAAAAATACCAGCAACCTTCAGAGCAAGGACCAAAGCTTCCTCCCCATGTTCTAGCAGAATACCCCGAACACTTCCTGTTTTAGCATTAGGAAATTGGGAAGTTTGTGTTGTTTTTTTTTTTTTTTAACATGTTCTCTTTGTCAGAACAGAAATGTAAACTTTGAAAAGTCGCTCTATTCCTTCACCACTGACAGGATTATTTTTAACAGTTAAAAAATAATAATGTAAGAAGAAATGGCTATATCACAGAATGATCAAAATAACTCTAACTGAAAAATATTCCATTTCTGTATGGCAAAATGGCTTTCTTATGACAAATCAGCATTGCTGTTTTGCTTGGGTAAATCAATTCATAAGAAAAACATAACATTAAATATAGAATGATTTACTTTTAAATTATAAACTGTATGTTTTCGCTTTAAATGAATGTGCGACAATCCTTCATTGCCTCACAAATATATTTTTGTTTTTCCTTCAGTTTGTAACTCACAAACGATAACATTTTGGAAAATACACCCTTCTTTTCTCTTACAGGTCTATAATAAGAAAAATAGCAAGACACAATTCCATAGAGATATAGCTTGAGAAGTTAAGCAGTTTGAGACCTTTCAGATTGTTTTATTTTCCCCTGAAATTGATTTTGCAATCAGAAATGTCTTTGTTGTAATCTTGTTTATTTTTGAAAAATGTACATGAAGTCCTATTTTCCTGAATATGGTGGAAAATAAGAAACAGGAGACACATCTTTCACCTGATAACATTTTACTCTGAGTTCTCTCATTTGGGTTGCTGTCTGACTTAATTCTCTTGCTGTTTCCTGTGTTTTCCTTCTGGTGTACACACATGCAGACATAGTAATTTGAACTCTGGTCATCCATTAACACTTAACTGAACTTTAAGCACGAGTCCTGCTGTGTATGCTGTATGTCCTATGTCCTATGTGCAGCTGAGGATTTGGGTTTGTCAAGTTTGGAGTAAAGGAGGCTGAGGGGTGATCTCATTGGTCTCTAGAGCAGCTTCCTGAAGAGGGGAAGTGGAGTGGGAGGTTCTGATCGTTTCTCCCTCAGACCCAATGATAGGACAGACAGGAATGGTTCAAACCTGCATCACAGCAGGTTCAAACTGGACACTAGGAAGCATTTCTTCATGAGAGGGTGGTCAAACACTGGAACAGGCATCCTAAAGAAGTGGTCAATGCCCCAAGCCTCTCAGTGTTTAAGAGGCATTTGGACAACGCCCTCAATAGCATGCTTTGACTTTTGGTCAGTCCTGAACTGCTCAGTCAGCTGCACTAGATGATTGTCTTAGGCCCCTTCCAACTGAACCATCCCATTCCAAGGTTCCATTGCTCTCCGCCATTAGCAAAACAATCAGAAATTGTACTGCTTCCTTGTTTGGCTTAAATGAAATAGCTGGCCTTGCTAACCACATCAGCTTTCTAAAATCTGTGGTTCTGTCAGTTGAAGACCTAACAATTATAAGCCATTTGGCTTCCTGCATAATAGCTTAATTGTGACAAAGCATTAAATTTAAGCTTTTCTGTTGAGATATTTGCCTTCCTTATGTCTTTAAGGCATTTGGGGCAATGGGAAAGATTGAGACTTGAGTGTGTACAATGCTGATTAATAATATGTTAAGTCATGGCAAGTTTTGGAAAGAGAAGACTCCCACAGGCAAAAATTAATTACTAAACAGGAAATAAAAAGACATGGCAGTATCCTAACCCAAAAATCAGAACCTTTTTGAAGGAACTCAGCTTTAAACTTTAACTTCATTTTTAACATTATGTTGAACTTTTTTACTTTGGTTTATAGCAATAGATGAGCCACTGTCATAAATAAAGAGGAATTTTTTTTTTTTTAAATCTTATAAACAGCCACAGGCAATTTCAGAAGTATAATTCCCAACTGTTTTGATAAAACCATCTTTTTAGCAGGTTTTCAGTTGCCAAATTTGTTTAATGCCATTCTGAAATTGGATAGAAGTTTGATTGAGTTGATTCTTCACTCAGGATAAAATAAAAATCTATTAAGCACATTTTAGATCTGGTAGCTCAAATAATTAGGTGTCACAAGGCCACCCCAGGACAACAGGTCAGTGAGGAAGCTGAGTTTTATGGATCAGATGTGTTCATAACCTCTACAGGGGCAATCCAGTTGACTGAACACTGCATGTGCAACAGATCCATTAGAATCACTTCCAGACACTGCAAATATATTTTGGAAGGTTTAAAGGTACTTAATATAGATGTTGAAATGCCTAATAGCATCTGCAGTATTCCTTGTATAACAGTGATACAGCTTATATTAGTTCCAGAGTTCAGCCATAGTACCTCTTACATACTGATTCCCAAATCTAAGGGCATTGTTTATATCTGTCACTATCTGACATCTTGAATTGTCAGGATGCCAGCTTAAGCCATGTATGTAATCATGCTTGATTGGAGGAGATAATGGCAGAGCCTGAGCTGCAGAAAGCAACAGGAAGATACAGAAGACTGCTTCTGCTCTGCTTGGCAAGTGTGATGTCCCAGCAGTGTTTCAGGGACTCCTGGATAAGGCATTAATGTCATTATGTTTATGTATTCACATCTTGACAAATGGTACTTTGTGCACACATGTTAGAGATTGAACATGTAGAAAGTACAGGAATTGATTTTCAAAAGTTATTCAGGGTAATTGGAATTCATTTCCACTCCTTCTCTGTAATTAAAAATTAGAAATGAGGAAAACTACTAAGAATAACTTCTGAGAAATTTAAAAATGATAAGGCGTTGTTATGTGTCTTTTACTGGAATGTCCAGTTTTACCCACAAAGCGGCAAGTGAAATCTTTCCTGTGCTTAGCCTGAGAACATGAAGCTATATGCCCGTATTTTTTTAGGACTGTGACTTTTTGAATACTCTCATTTGGTAGAGATCAAATTAGGGATGCTACCAAGATGATACACTGCTATGATGGGTTAGCCATGGCTAACAATATCCTACTGAGCTGCTCTCTCTCTCCCTGCTCCTACTCAGTGGGACAGGATGGAAAAATAAGGAGTGCCCTCATGTGTTAAGATGAGGGCAAGGAGATTGCTCACCAATTACTGTTGTGGGCAACACAGACTTGATTGGGGGAAAATTAGTTAATATTAACAATTAAAAGAGAGTAGGATGATAAGAAAAATGAACAAAAACTAAAGCACTTTCCCACCACCCTCATCCCCCTTTTTTCCAGGCTCCACATCATTCTTCTATTTCCAACTCATTCTTGCCCCCAGCCTGGTAGAGAAAGAATGGGAGTTGCAGTCAGTCTGCAGTCAGTCTGCTCCTCTTCTTCCTCCTTTCTCCACTTACTTTTCCTCTGCTCCAGCATGTGCCTTTCCATGGACTGCAATCCTTCAGGGTAAATCTGCTTCTGCATGGGCTCTCCAGGGGCTGCAGACTCTACAGGGAATAGGATCTCGGGTTAATGCTTCTGCAAGCATTTGAAGATAGAAACTCTGATATAACTTTTCATGTGAGCAAAGCTACAAATGATGGTGACATTTTGTGGCCACCTCTGTGGGTCTAGTTTCCAAGAAGGCTAAAAAATTATAGGGGTGGGGGAATTTGAACACGTTGAATCACTGGTATACTTGGCACTTCTTATGCTGCCATAGTTTTATGTGCACACCTAAAGTTTGTTTGCTTGGTTTTAAATAAATGAAGACAGAAATTATAGGCAATGAATGACTGTCTACCTCTAGTCTTGGGTGGACCTATAATGAGGAAGTGTATTATGGAAACCCAGGAGGAAAGACACATAAGCCTGTGAGAAAAGATGCCGAAAATTGGAAAAGGAGATGATTACCAGCTGAAAGGACTTACATAAATGGCCACGAGTAAACAATTATTCAGTCTTTCAAGATTACCAAAGTCAGAGGTTTGGAAGCACACGTTGGTCATTGGAAGAGGATGTTTCTGTGAGATCAGCAGTGGCTATTTGTTCAGTGTGGGATGGTTGTGGTTACACTGCTATTTGGTCTACTGACTTAAAAAAAGTCAGTTTGGAAAAGTATTTTAACGAGTAATGTAGTGGGACATAAGTGCCTAAGGATCAGAATCACACTGAGATTTCCTTAGCTGCAAGGAGAGATTGTCTCTGTTGCTTGTCCATACATTTCTTTTCCTAAGTGATAGTGCCTCATGAAATACATGTGGCCCATGTGGAATATCAGCGTTATCCTCCCTTTCCTGTTTCAGAGTATGCAGCCATAATGCTGCCTTGGCTGAGCATGTGGCAAGAGGTATCTGCTGTAGTTATACTCTGCAAAAGAGAGGGTAAGATGATCTTGTGAGCTATCTGCCAGGTTGCAGAATTTAATGTGCAAGACCAAACTTCTGCAATATTGTGTTTATGTTGCAGTGCCATTTACTGTTTAATAGAAACATTCAGAATGCTCTAGTTCCATCTGTTATAAATAGTGAAAGCTGATAAACACTCTGCAAACACAAGATGCAGCTTTGTGGCAAATTATGTTTAGTACAGCCCCCAAATATAAAGCTAGATTTATAATTTTTGCATCGCTCTTTTTTTTTTTTTTTAATTTACTCTACAGTAATTACTTTAGAGCTTTAAGTAGATATATAAATAACACTCAAAGTTTTGCACTAAGTTATTGTGTAAGAAGACAGGAACAAGTATATGCACACACACATACACGCATTTCACACCTTCAGTTGTACTGCAGTTACAAGTCTTGTTATGGCTGCAGAGTCTTTGATATAACTACTTGCAAATACATTTTTTTATCAGATAAATACCATGCTTTGTGGGAAGGCAAGCCCACACACTATTATGCATTGTATGGACAAAAATCTCAATTTTCAATTAAGAAAATGGAGATGACCCAGATGAGTAGGAACAGAATTGCAAAGGGCTCTGAGATGAATAGCCAAAGATGAAACTACGGCTGTTCCCTTCTCTCAGGAGAAAGAGTGACATTGTGTAGCAACAGAGCAAGCTGAATCACTGAACAAGACTGTTAGAAGGTGTGGGTGAGCTGTCGTAGCTAAAGAAGGTTCCTGGTAATGCAGTTTGGGTGTGATCACTTTATCATCGGCCAAGACTGAAAACCAAACCATTTATACACGGTTCAAGAAAAACAAACTTGCATTCTGAAACACCTCACGAAGTCTACAAAGACACTTGAAAAGACAGAGTTTAAGTAAGATTATGTCTTCTTTTGCTCAAGCTGGATTTCAGCAGGTAACTCATGCATCCACTCAAAAAGCGTAAGAAAGATTTTTCGTTTATTTTTGAAGTAAATGTATTTCAAAGAAATTAACTGGACAAACCTCACTGCAGCACTGCAGTCATTAAGACTAGTGGATGTTTCATCTGCTGCAGAAAATGTTTGTTTTCTTTTCAGTCAAGTTCCCCAACTTTGACTTAGCTGCCCTTTCCAGGACATATTCACACCACTTAAAACTCCCTGTCTGTGTGAGGAGATGATGCTATAGACTGGACCTTTTGAAAGATAAGGTGAAACAGTTGCTTTTGGAAAGAGAAGTAAAAAGTTCTGAGATTAGTTTTACACATTCATCTCCTCAATTACACTTGATCTTGGAGTAATTAGCAGAAGACATATTTTTCCCCCTTCCCAGGGGGTCATCCCTGTGCAAGACACTTCTTTCATATACACAGCCTTAGCTGAGCAACCCACACTGCACATTCACGGTTTTATGTTCTCTTTTCCTGGTTCTTTTAAGTATTGATGTCTCCTGTCAATACCATGACATGACTTTGGTGTGGCCCTCAAACTGGAGAGGAAAACAGCAAAGATGTTTATACTTACAACACACTGGCCAACGTACCTGCTCTTTAATCCATTAACATGTTTATTTCTCACTTTTTGCCACAATAGAGTATGTTTGGTTTCTGCAATAAAAGTGCAGCTTTTTAGGAGCCACACAAAAAGGGGAGATTCCCTTGATCTGTGTTTGATTTGTCAGTCAGTGCCCAGGGAAAGCCAAGATCCTTGTGCCTGACCAGTCTGTCAGCATCCTGCTGTGGGGACATTTCACTGAGCAATCCTGCTGGATCAGAGGGTGGTTGACATGGACAGCATAAGGGAGACCCCTCAGTGGGTCTTCCACTTTATTCCAGTGTTTCCCCTCTGCCGGCAATTGCCAGTGCCCATGAAGGACTCACACCAACAGTTCATGGAATAACCATCTTTGTTAATACCAAATTGTGACAGGTTAAGGTTTGAGAATTGCCTGTGATGGTATCTGACTGCAAAAATGTATTCAAAGCAGTGCCCAGACAAGTTCTAATCCCCAGTAAAATATTCAGTACACACTGAGTACGGTTCCTACACAATAGGCATCCCTACAGAGGAGAAGATGAGCTCAGCCCATCGACTGATCCCAGCAGTTACTATGGAGTCTTCCCTCACTTTTCCCCATTCTCAACTTCATTTTATAGTATTTCTTTATATGTAAGTGGAGCTTGAGTGACTCTATGCATACCTACCTTTGTTACTGATGGGTGTAAAATTCTCTCACTTTGCTCTTAAAGGTACAGTCAATAAAATGCAGAGCCCTTCCTCAGTGAGTAACTTTGGGATAGAGGTGTGAGTTAATATTACAATTAGGCTGTAATGAACCAAGTTCATCTGAGGAGAGTGATTTCACCAGAGCTGCTGGCTTGGCAGCAAGACACCTTCTCCGATCTCCCCTGACTGACAGCTGCTGTGGGGTTTATCAGCTGCAAAGCACCATCGAGTTCCCTTCCTGCAAGGGTTTCAGCAGAGCCTTGGCCACAGGGTTTCCACTCTGCTCCACCCTCTGTTCTATCCCCCTCAGCAGGTGTTTATGGCTGCAGATTGGGTGTGTGGGCAATCTTCATGGAATAGGTTTTAAGCATGATGACTGCATTCCATCCCAGGAGTAGCTGCATTTTACCCTGTAATTTCCGTCGTGTTACAAATTCTGTTAGGGTGTGAATATAACTTCTCTGCTTCTTCTAATTTCATCCCCAGCCATCTTGCCCCATTACATGTATCAAGTCAGAACATATAACCAGAAATTGTCTTTAGTCTGGAATACAGTAAAGTGTAAAGGAAAAATATTTCTGTTAGACAGACAAAAAACCTGTCTGTCTGGCAGGTTTTTTCCCAGGTTTATCCCAGGTTTTATCTGTCTTATCCCTCTAGCCATGATTTCTTTAAATTCTGGAATTTTTAAATGTTCTTCTCATTCCTTCTTTGTGACCTTTCTCATAAGGACAACCATTTTCTTATCTTTTTCTTCCTGGAGTCAACTTAATTTAATTTACTGATCATATCAAAGGCCTAATTCTCATGTATGTGTATTTCACTGGATTAGTTTAACTGGGTGTAAAAGAATGTTAAGTAAAGATAATAGGATGATTCTTTTGAACACAACAGGTACAAATTAAGTTGTAAACTATATTATATACCTTGCATTGCTTATCATGTCTGATAAGTAAGCTCAATAGCATTTAGCTTTGGCACAGCATGTAGCTTCATCAAGAACATAACTCTTTGGACCAATTTTTAATTGTAACGAAAGCAAAAAAGAAGGCTGCTGATTCAGAAATTGGTTTTGCCCATGGTTCTGCTTCTTCTCAATCATCTGCTCTCCATCTGCCTTAGGGAAAAGTCAGTGTTTTATGCAGGAGCTATGACTACATTGCTGGAAATTATGGCATAGTCTAGTCTGAGGAGGTAAAACTTGTCTATTGTGGACAACTGGAATTTGCACTAGTTTATTATGTCAGGTTGTGGTGTTAAGTGAAGTAGTTTAGTTCATGAAGTCGAAACAGGGATGGCCAATGGATGCTTGGATGAGTAGACATTCAGCTCTTGTCTGCTGAGTAGCCTTTTGTTTGTATGAATCAGCACCCTGATAAAAATCCCTGTTCCTCTCAAGTATCCTGTATGGTTTGCAGAGAAAGATCTGCATTTCAAGCCTAAATTACAGCATAGCTTCAGTTACACCACTGAATTAGGCCAGCAGAGCTAATTAATTAGTCATAGAGTCAGAGTCATGTAAACTAGAAGGAACCTTTCTCTGGAATGGATCGGGTCTGATCCACCCTTCACAATAGGGCTGGCAGGTTGCTCAGGTCACCCAATTGAGCTTTGTGTATTTCTAATGGTGGTTGTTCCTACCACTGCAGATTCCTGTGGCTGCCTCCCCCCAATAGGAGCAATTTTTTTTCCCCCTCTTAATATTTTACCAGAATTTCCTTCGTAGCAGTTTGTGTTCACCTCATGCTTTCACTCTGCACCTTCAAGGAGAGTTCAGCTTCATCTTCCCTACATCCCCAAGTGGGCATTTGTAGACAACAACTTCCCCAGCCTTCTCCAGGCTAAAAAAAGTTTCAGTACTTTTAAGCTTCTCCTCATAAGTCATGTACTTCAGGTTTTAATCACTCAGAGTAGATAAATGGTTTATCTAAACTTCTGCCTTAAACATCGTATAGAGTTCAGCTCTTGGAATTCAACTCCTAGACATACAGCAAATTTATCTTTGTGTTCAGGAGACAGAGGAGCAAAAACAAATTACAAGATTTATCTTAGATGAATGTAAATTGGCAGGATAACCTAATATCTAAAGTGTGTGAATTAATTTCTGTGACCCTTAGATAAATTAACAAAGGTGAATTTCTATGTTTAGATATGACATTACTTCAGAGATGAGTAAGGAATGACACTATTTTCTTCTGTCTAGTCTTTAAAAATATACAGCAAATACTTGTAGCTTTCTTCAAAAGCTTTTTCAATTTGGCAAGGTTTGGAAATCCATACCTTAAAGCCAGAAGAAGTTAATGAGTTTCATTTAATAGGTTTAGGCAAGAGGAAAGTCAGTGGTCATTTGATTTGTTTATACAGTGGGATGAGACAGATCAGACAACAGTAGGACAACATATAAAAGTTCTGTAGCTGGAAGACAAATATATAAATGCAAGCTAAAATAATGTACATAATTTTAGCATTATGGCAATTTACAATTAAAACAACTTCCCTTGGGAATTAAGGAATTTATCACTATGTTAAGACTTTAAATTATGACTGTGCGTCTTCTTAAGAGATGTCCTCCAGTCCAGTCAGAAATTATAGGTCAAGAGTTACTGGGTGAAGTATTGTGACCTCTATTATGCAAAAGCTCAGAGCAAACTGACTAAAGAGTTATTTCAAATTTTAAGTCTGTGGACCTATAAAATGGAATCAAAGTGATGTGCTACAAGGTTAATCCCCAATGGCTTCCTAGATCGGAAGAAACTTTCCTTCTGTGTTAGATACTGCCATCCTCTCCATTTAACGAATTTGTAATCACCTTCATGTTCACCGTTGCATTCATAATTGTGACATCTGTTCAAAAGATGGACTGTCTTCTTTTGATATTTCAACTTGGGTTGTATCTCCTGTTGCAATGAACTAGATATTTTAGGGCAGTTTCTGACCATGAAGCATGAAGAAAATGAAACCCATTAAGTAATCTAGGTGGACTAGAATCCCTAATAACATTTCACTTTCAGTCCTTTGAACTTACACTTTATTTCTTGAATCTGCTGTATATGAAAGTCTACAAAACAAACAAAACTGATGCATGTAACGATATGCACACTATATAACTATAATCTGCATAAAAAAGAGAACAGTGTTCCAAATCTAGGAAATAATTTGTCTCTCTACTTTTGGAGATATGTGGATGCAGAGAAACATTTAAATCACCCATGGAAAGCTCTTAGGGCAATTATGAGCTAAAACTTCTGCGCTTCATCTTTCAGTTCCTAGTCAGAAAAGCATTAGGTTTCAATTTTCCATGGTTTTCTCTAGAAAGCCCTCTCTTCTCCAATGGAACTCCTCCTGCTTTTCTGGACAGGGTTTTATTGTCCCTGGAGTGGTTCCTTCACTTCTGGAGCAGCATACCATGTGCATTCTTCAGCCTCCTTACACAACAGGTTGCAGTAAATCTCCAATCTAATATCCTAAACCCTTTTTTTAATGAGGCATAGAAATAAGCTTTCCTTCAGTAAGTGATCCTTCCTCAGTTTTCCAAAAGCACAACCTAAGTTGAGAAATCTAAAATAAATTGTATGCATGTTCTGTAGAAATCCTCTAAACAAATAGAACTGAGAGACACTTTATAGCAGTAATAATTTCTTACTTGCAAGTGTTTCAGAACACTCCCACAGCAGCAGGTGTTAAGGAAGTATCCATCTGTTCTTGTTTCTCTGCACAGAAGTATATTGAATAGATAAGAGTTTCTAAATGTTCAGGGTTGTCATTAAAATGGGTTAGCTGTGATCGTCACTTAAGGCATTCCTGATATTGAAATTAAAATGAAGACAATCTCTGGCTCTGTTGCAATTTGAGAATGCGATCAATGGTTCCCTGAAGAAACATCCTGTCAACTGAGTACTTTTTAAATTATCTTCTGAAAACCACTTCAGTATTCCTGCGACTGAACTGGAAATGCTGTATCAGCAACATAACTGTTCTCTGAAAATATGGATCAAACCCCAGCTGTTGCAGATATGTTAATTGATGAATAAAGTTAAGAGATCTGAAGCCTTTATACTACACTTGAAACTTATGTTTCTATTTAAATATTGAAGGCTTTTCAGCTTTCTCCTCCAAATGTGAAAAATTACTTGAGTCACTTCTAAGGAAGGCTTCAGAATCTCTTAACTTGAATGCTACAGTATAAAGACCGGAGGACTGGAGCTTCATCAACACAGCAGTGAAATCAGCATGAGAAAGGGGAGATGGCAAACAAGCTGTGAAAAGCAACATGTCAGTTTTTTTGGAAGTGAGACAGAAAATATACTGGGAAATAGTATGAATGAATCTACAAAACAGCTATAAACTTCTACACACTTCAAGGTGTTTTTATACCTTAGGTGTTATATAAGCTACTACACTGTCATATATTCAGATCAGAAAATAGATCTTTGCAAGCAGTGTGAAAGTGTTAAGACTGAATACTCCGCCCTCTCCTCTTTTAGCACTGTACCCCACTCAACAGAAGGAAACAAAAGGAATGTATGTGCATGTAGCACACATAACAATTATAATATCTTTAAAGCTAAAATAACACCAACTGAGGTATTAAGGCTTTGTACTAGTCTGCGATTTACAAAGTCTAGTAGCTTCCATCTAAGAAAATGCTAGCAGTACCTTGCTTGCCAAAGTTTGATCTGTCCATTAAGTTTTCACTTTCTAGAGTTCTCTGATACCTTCTCCTCTCAAGAAGGCACATTGCTCTAAGCCATTTTGCTTTGTATGTGAATGACTTGGCTGTGATACTTGGTAGGCAATTATTCTTAATACCATGATGGAGCAGTTCTGGTATTACCAACCACAACTCTTTACAGCTGAATCTATCTGCAAAGCTTCTGCATTTAATCTTTGAAATCATCAGTTGGAAAAAAAAAAATACAGACCTTCGCCTCTCCCAAAGAATTCTCTCAAACAAGTAATAGCTGCCCAGCCTTCATCTGATATGGGATCTTCCCAGATCTAAAGTCCAACCTTAAATGTAGTTATAAATATAAACTTCACATTACATTTTTGTGGTTTATGCAATCTTTTTTATTCCTTGGTTGTGGACTTTACTGAGATTGTTAGATCTACAGAACTGTGAGTAGAGGAAACTGAGTTTTTTTTAGAAAACAGTTTGTTTGCAATTTTATAGTTGGTAAGTGGTAGAATTTTGAGAACAGCGTTATTACCCAGGAAAAAAAAAAGGCAAACAAAAACAACCCACCCTACCCTCTGAACAAGAAAGCATGTGATATACTAATTTGTTTGATGGAAAAGTATAGATTGCGTGCTAGGATTGTTTTGGCACCCGGCATTTTGCTAAGCCACCTGCCAGGTTAAGCCACTCTAATCATGTAACCATGGCAATACTGCTGGCGTCAGCATGGAAAACTGATTTGTGCAGCCAGTAAGGACTGGGCACCTTAATGCATTAACTGGAGCTGTTGGGAACTGTTTGGAAATAAATATGTAAAATAGGTATAAAAGGTTCTTTTAGATTGTTTAGTGTTTTGCTTCAGGCAATATTTGTTAACAGCAGGCCACCCTGTTTATCAGGCTAAGAGAACATGGTTGTGAGCACTGAAATAGATAACAAACTACTGGTAAATAACTGCTGGTTGATTCTCCTCTGCTGCTTTGCTTTTTGTGCTTTGATGGGAAACAACTGTTTCATTTTTAGCAGGAAGTATTAGCCCATGTTTGTGCTCTGCTGAGGTAAACTGGCAACTTACAGCAGTAATTGCAGAAAACCTGAAAATAAGACAAATCCAACAGAATTTTAAAGCTTTAATTAGGTTTTATAAAGATGGTCAGCGAGTTAGTCCTAGTGTTGCTACCATATATTGTACCTCTTCTTCCTATCCCTTGATTGTTTTTCCATGCCTTTCCCACACATACATTTCCTGTCCCTCTCACATTTGCCTTTCATATGCCCCTCAGTTATGTGTTTTCCTCACACCTTTAATTTGCAGCTACACTGCTCCACAAGTAATGGGTTTGTTTTTTTCCAGAGAGGCAATGATCTGATGATATACTGTCTCCAGCATCAGTGCTGACTTAATTAATTTCTACCCCTATGTCAACAAGGTGCAGGACTGTAATGTGAATCAGATCAGAAAAGAGATCCACTTCAAAGTGAAAACTTCAGCACCCCTCCTCTCCAACTTCCCTTTTTTCAGCCAGGTGCCTGGTTCACACAGAAGCCCCACAAGCATAAGCATATGCAAACATAATTAAAGGAATGCCTCAGTGAATTTTATAGAGGGTGGAACAGAGTACTGGTTATTTGATTTTGTGGCCAGATGAGGGAAAAAGATAAACTCATAAAATCTGTATTCATTCTCCAAGCCAAAAGCCTCATTTGCATGAAAAGAAAAAGGGAGTCCTTAATTACCTCTCTATACATTTTTATGTTGTGTCTACTTTGGTTTGCATACTAGGAGCATTACTTGATGTATTATTTTCATAATAAGAAATTATTTCCATTCACTGCATCTTATTTTACTGGTCTGAATTGCACTTGACAGCGGTATCCCAAACTGTTCATCTATGCTGTGGCCCAGTTGTTGCCAATTTTTCTTTATTCTCTCAATTTTTTATGGTCTTCCTCCACAACTTTTTCTTTTAATCTCTCATTCCTCCATTTTTTCCCCTTTTGGCAATTTTTCATGAGTGCTAGTTTTCAGTGGTTCACTAATTTGCCAAACAGCACTGTGCTTTCTGGAGTATATTTGTGCCCCCCAGATCAGCAACTGTTTGACTCTGTACAAAATAGTTGCTGCATTAACACATATATTCACTTTTGTACTAAATCATGATTTTTTTTTTTAGGCTGTGAAAGAGTGAAATTATGATTTTGTACTGAAATGAAGGAGTGAAAACTTTTCAAACAACTGTGGCAACAGGAGACCACTTGAAGACGTGGGGCTATGAATCTTTTTTAGTCTCTGAAGCTCTTCACTTTGCTCTTATGCCCTGTTGCTGTACAGACTCTATTTGAAAAGTCTTAGCTAGTCAGGCTAAATATCCAGGCCAGGGATGTTCCAAGTGTATTCTTGTAGATAGTGAGAAATTGTTCAGGGCTCTAGCATTTCTGTTTCTTTTCATCCTTCATCTTTGAGAACAGCAAGATTTAATAAAAAAATTAGCTGAAACATACTTGGAAAAAGAATATGTTGCTTTTAATAACTTAAAATATGTAAGGATGTTTTAAGGATGATTCTATAACTTTGTAATTCCCTTCATAATACTGCAGTTACTCAGAAAATAGGGCCCAATTCTCTCTTGAAAGAAGATTAAAAACCTACCATGAAGATCAGATGATTCACATTCTTTTGGTTTCTTGTGTTTTTCTAACAGGCAGGAAAGAAGGAGCACAGAGGACAGTACAACTAAAATCAACAGAGACAGAACAGATACATAAACAAAAGCAGAATTAGAAAAGAAAGGAACTGAATCACTCATAAGTGAAGGTCAGCAAATGGCATGCCCAGTTACTGCATTTCATTGTTAGAAGCATTGATTTTGCTGCTTCTTGAAAGTTTTAAAGAAATTTAATATTTTTCCAAACTGTATTGCTTTGGGCCTGCAGACTACAGAGGAAGAGCAGTGATAGGCAAAAACTGCCAAATCTGAATAGGAAAGATGCCTAACAGTATATTTTCACTGCCAGGAAATAACAAAGAAACATTCTTGCCTGTTTAGTGGGTATTAAATCATGGATAGAAAGTCAACTGCTTATCTGGAGCCTGGCATAGATTTCCAATAACTTGCTTTTCCTCAAGCACAAACATACTACAACACTTGAGGAAAACCACAGAGCGAATCTTTTATAATCCAAAAATAATCTTTTTAGATTTCCATGAGAAAAAACCACTCATTTATTCAGCCTTTTTCTCTCACCTTGCAATTAAGTCAAGTGCTGACACAGTGCTGATTACTGGATCATTTATGCCCCAAACTGTTCAATGGAAATGATGTCTTCTGGTATTGTGGATATATAAAATGAAAACTTCATAGCTTTTAATAGTAACAATAGCAAACCAAATATACAGAATTACTACACAGCCACATATAAATGGTATATAGGTAATAGGTAGTGCTGTGTAATAGGTGGTCACAGTAGTCACTGTTTTGCTGCACAGCTGTGCTCTCCAATCTAATCTGTGTTTATAGTTAAGGACATACTCTGCTCGTGTGCTATGCAGGATGGTGGTGTCTGTGCCTGTGTGGCCCTGACAGGCTGATGCACAGGCTTCCATTACCTTGGTGTTTGGGGTGTTGCTGTCTTATCCTAGAGAATTTTGGCTTAGTTTTAACAGGGATGTCCATGTGGCTGGGCAGACAACCCAACAGTGTTCCACCCATCCCTACCCTGCAGGTTCTTTACATGCTGCTGAATGCTCCCTGACACTGTGTGAGGTGTCCTCTGGCATGGCACTTACAAGGCCTTTAGCACATCTGTAAAGGCTGCAAAACCATTGTCCCAAACTTGTCTGCTCATATATAGGCCACAATTTCTCAGCATGCAGCCCTTTGTGAGCAGCTCTGCCCAGCAGTGCTCGTAAGTATCGACATTAATTTCAACGAGATGAGCTTTCAACTTGAAAGCTAGGGAAGCATGAGGGAAGCAGAAGTCTGCAGAGAGGACCAGGCATTCCCTACCTGCTCTCCCTTCTATTTGAGGGCACTGTTCTGTTCTGTACACTGAGCAACTGTATGGCCAGCAGCTGGCCTCCAGCAGTGTCTCCACAGCTACTGAGCTTTGCTCAGTTGCATCATGTGTACTGATTTCAGACACCAGGTGACAGCCAATGGCACACTAACTTCATGTAGCATACCACGTTCATGGCTCTGGGATAGGAAAACTCAGGAAGCAGCAAGCATGGGCTGCCCCACAAGGGAGGGAAGCCAGGAGATGAGGGCAATAGCAAGGCAGGTAGGGCAATGATCCCACCCAGGAGGAATCCCAAAGTACCTGAGCAGATGCCACACTGGGGAGCAGGGTGAGGCAGAATTCAGGATTAAAAGACACGTCTGCAGTGCTGAAGCAGGTGCAAGGTCAAGCTGGCAAATGAAATCAGTGGTTCAGGATCAGCAAGGCACCTGGACTAGCAGAGGCGTACCTAAGACAAGTCTCAAGGATGGAAGCCTGAGCTTCAAGACAGCTCCCCAGCAAAGTGCAGGAGGCCCCCGTGAGGCTTCCCATAACTCCTTCTCACACAGCTCTGTTGCCAGCACCCTGACTCAAGGCTACAGCTGCACCATATCAGAGCTGCAATGGAGGATGGGCAACCAAACCACAAAGAGAGGGGAAGAGGCTGCAGAGCCTCTTGGTGTACTCAAAGCGCTGACAACAACATGCTTATTTCCAGATTTTCATCCAGTCCAGAAGGTATCAGTCTCTTAAAAGTAATCTTGTTAGAGACAAGGCACAGCTGTTCAGGGCTAGGATGTTTACTGCAGCCCAGTAAAGTCTGCAAAGCCATATGCTGTTTGATCCTCTGCTCCCTGGCTATTTACCAAGTCAGTGTCCAGAGGGGCAGTAGGTTGAGCTGTGCCAGAATGGCTGACAAACACCAGCCCTTCTGCTGGACCACTAGGGGCCCTGAAAGCGTCATAATTATATGAGATTACATTCTGCAGTACTCAGTGATCCATCGTACCCTAGTGATCATTGCAGTGGTTCATTTGCACTTTTGGGTCTGAACTGCTGACATTTTGATAAGCAGCCATGCACAGACCTGACAACAGCATCATCGTGCCACATATAAATGCCCCATCCCGCCTTGCTGAGTGTCCTGACAGAGTGATGCTGTCTTTCCGACTGACATAATGCCAGTGTGAACTATACCTTTAAGGTGCCTGTGGCCTGACATATACTTAGCAATTTGCAGGAGAAAGTGGGGAGTGTGGTCAAACTGAAGGGTTCCAGAAGAGGACAGTCAGGTGACAAAAACCATTAGAGTAGCCTGACAAAAGTGTTAGCCTTGGCCTTAGTGGAAATTATTTCTCCTTACAACACCACCTCAATTACAGTCTGTGGCTATAGGTGGTGGCATTATGTCCAAGACTTCATAATCCTTTACCATTTCCATGTTGGATATGTACTTGCTGCTGGTCTTTCCTTTATTCTGCTCTTTTCCAAGCCCCTCTCCTTCCTCTCCTCCAAGAAAAAAAATCTTTACTTCTGTGATCTTCCCTTCTTCTCTTTAGTCTGTAAAAAGTCAACTCCTTCTCCAGTTGCCATAACAGATGACAGCCACTTGATTGCCATAAGACATGACAGGTCAGGTCTTGTTCTGTCCCCCACCCCCCCAGGAGCAAACACCAGTGTGAAACACTTGTAGTAACCAGCTATCTTTGCTCTTTATCTACAATTTAGGGAAGTGCATGACAGAAGAAGAGTGAGAAGAAAGACTGAGTGCTGACTACTGTCTTCCTCCTTCAGATAAAACATACGCAATATTTTGGCTGACATGCAACAATACATTTAGTAAAGCTGATCCTTCTGACTGCAGTCAAATCAGTTCAGGACCCAGCCCATCACAGGATGTGGAGAACCACTTTCGTTGAAACTCCAGCGGACTCCTAGAAATACAGTGCCCAGAAAGAAAGGCCTTTTACCTTCAGTGCCCTGTTATTTTCAGCTACAGATCAGGATAAGGATCATCTGCTTCTGTGTTCAGTAAGCAGACCTGTTAACTTCAGATAATGTAATGAAGAAAGTATATTCTATGGAAGACAAAAATTGAACCCAAAACAGCACTTCTGCTGTTGTGGGGACCTCTCATTGGACCTGGTATTCAGAGTCTTCATTGCACAATTGTTGCTTTCAGCACATCAGGTTGGGGTGAATGATGCCATAATTCACAATGAGTGTTACAAGTTTCTGCTCTTGCCCCTTGCTGAAAAGTGCAGTCAAAAGATTCAGCTCCCCAGTTTTGTGAGCCTACTGCTAACCAAGAGAATTGGGCCTGGACTTGGCAGAAGATGAAGGCAGTAAGGATGAATCAATACAATGAATCAAGGAACCTGCAGGGCTCCTTCAAAAACTGGCTCTTGCTGTCTTGTGCTGAGTACCAGTTCTGTCTGTTAGAGCTCTGTCTCAACCAGAGGTGCACCAGAGACAGAGGTGCTGTCTCAACCAGAGTAGACAAACCCTTACAGGTACTTAAAATTACAGAGCATTGAGAAATAACCTCTTTGGCACAGATTAAGTTGTCCCAGGGCACATGGGCAGCAGTCAAACAGAACTGCATTTTAGACAGCTTGGACAGAAGTCCATGTGAATTTTGTGGATAGTGATGCACTGATTCATCTGGAGCAGCAAGCATTTTTCAGAGAAAGCTATGAAGGCACAGAGCTCCTTACAGGCATGTGGGGGCTTAGGTAGGTCCCTGTACTCCAGTGCTCATTACCTTCAGCAATGTCATTTATTCTAAAGGTGACTGATATAGAGAATATGCCCTAAGAATGTTTTACCATGAACAGTTGGTACAGAAGGTCTTGTCTGTGGGTTTTTGACTGCCTGGGAGGCACTGTATCACCAGTGAAACTAATTGTTCACCTCAGTGCAGCACAGCCAACAGCAGCTACAAACTGCAAAGCTCAGGCAGTACTCTCTGTAAGCAGAGAAACACACACTAATGGGGACTTCTCACAGACAAAAGGAGGCATATGTGAATATATTTATATACACACATACCTCAGCTTGCATATAATGAATTTGTTAGAGCAGAAGCCTGCAGACCTTTAAGGACAGCACCTACATTTTCTTTATATAGATGGTGTTTAGTGTCATGAGGTGCAACAGCTAGCCCTGTGCTGGCATAATTGCCTGGTGATTTCAATGAAGATTTAAGTAAGCAAAAGCCTCCATGTCTTAAACTAACATGAGGCAATGCATAAAGTCTCATTATCTTCTCCTAGGTCATACTCCATCCCTTACTAATTGGCTCTATGGGCACCCCATTTTGAGTTACAATGTTTACAACCTTTTCTTGATAATCTAATGTGCAGCCAGGTCAGACTCCAAATGCAAAGTGTTTTTATTCCCATTTCTTTTGTATAATAAGTTCTGAATTGGAACTACACTTCTACCTATCTGTTAGTGCTTTTCCATGTCAGTGGCTGCTACTGTTGCCACACAGGTGTGACTTGGCCACTGACATTTCAGTGTGACTCTTCTGCTTTATGGTATTCCTCATCACTAATTCAAGAGCTTCTTCGGTACAGACATACAGTAGGACTGTTTCAAGGCTCTTAGGTTAGTCAGCTCTCCTTGATATTATTCCTTTGGAAGCTCATGCTCACCTGCAGCCTTGTCACGATGTGAGACTGCACAACCTCTGAAAATCCACTTTCCCAATTAATAATGCTCCCTCTATTTTTTTTTTGTTGTTGTTTTATGACCACCACAAGGATTAAAACTGCCTTATTGCTATATTCATTGTTTCCTTCGTCTGTGTCAAGCTTTTATTAATTATCAACTTGAAGAGATATGTGCCTTCGTAAAAACAGCAGCCACACAGGACACCATACCTACTGGTGACAAAATCTTTGTCCTAGAGTATATCACCTATATACAGAGAAGAGAATGACAAGAATGAGCAGTACAGACTGTTGTCTGTAAACATCCTGAGTAATTTGTACTCAATATACCAGAGAGGTTTTCAGATGGATGAAAATAACCAAACCCCAAAAAAACAAACAAAAACACCCACCAACCAAACCAAAATTGCAAGCTTTGACTTGCATAAAACTGAAACATCGCAAGGATGAGAATGACCCACGAAGAAAAGTCTATCTTTAATATACAAACATAGCAGGTAGGTAAGTTTTACAGCACTGGGGTTTTGAAAAAGTATTAACATTGATGGGGTACAGAAGTAGCTGGACATGACTCACTGGAACGCAAATTGTCAGTGTTTTCTGCAGAGCAGGTGACCTCACCTACAGGCAGCAACCCCGAGCACCTTGACAGGCATTTTCTTAACTCTCGATCTGTTCATATTCACCTTCACCTTCTGGCCATTTCTCTGAATGCTGGAACAGAGTAAACCGGGGGACAGTGCTCCCACCTCACCCGTCACTGATACCCCGACGTCACTGGGACTTGGAACAGCAATAATGAAATGGTGCTATTCTGTTAAAGTATAATTGCCACTAAAAAGGCAGATTAAAAAAATCGTCAGAACATTCATGTCAGTGCCCAGCATTTTAGGGCAAATCATTACAGAAAAAAACTCAAACAACAAACCACCAAACATACAAGAAACACAGCCTTCCCTTCACATAGAGTCGTTGATGTCGGAAAAGACCATTAACATTGAGCCCAACCATTAACCGAGCAGCGCCAAGTCTATCGCCAAACCATGTCCCTCCTAAGCACCACATTACGGCTTTTCCGAGGGCTTGCAGGGTCAGCGATTCCACCACTTCCCCGGGCAGTCTGTTCCAATACTTCACCCTTTCTGTGAAGAAATCTTTCCTGATATCTCATGTAAACCTCCTGTAGTAAACTTAAGGCGGTTTCCTGGCCATTTCCACTCGTCCTACTATTTGTTACTAGGGAGAAGAGGCCTGCCCCCACCTGGCTACGAGCTCCTTTCAGGGAGTTGTAGAGAGGGAGAAGGTCCCTCCTGAGCCTCCTCTTCTCCAGGCCAAACAACCCCAGCTCCCTCAGCTGCTCCCCATGTGACCTACGCTCCAGACCCTTCCAAAACTCCCTCCTCACCCGTAACACTCGTAGGAGGGCAGGGAGAAGAGCCTTTTTCAGCTCAACGCTCCTATAAAAAAAAATTATTTCTAGACGAAATGCGTATAAAACAAACCCTTCCCGGCACCACACGGCGGCAGGCCCCAAGAGCAGGGCCGGCGCTCCCGCCCCGTGCTGCCCTCACATCTTCCCTTGCCCGCCATGGCGGCCGCAGCTTCCAGGCTGCCGCCGGTCGCGGGCTTTGTTCGTCTCTGCCTGCGCCGCCTCCGCCCCTTCCTTCCTCTTTCCTTCCCTCCACTCCCCTCCCTCCCCCCTTCCCTCCCTCCCCTGGCCGGCCCGAGCGCCCGGAGAGGCCCGCGGGGCGGGGGAACGAGCGGGCCCCGCGTCCCTCCTCCCCCTCCGAGCGAGTGCCGGGGGTCCCCGCAGCGCCCGCCGGCCCCGAGTGCTGCGGGTGAGCGGCGGGGGAGGCGCCATGGCCGACCGGGCGCGGGCGGCGCTCTCCGAGGCGGGCTGGTAAGTGGGGCCGAGCTCGGCCGCGCCGCCGCCTCCGCCTCCGGGGGTGACTCCGAGCGGCGGGGCGGGGTGGGCAGTGCTCCTTGTTTGAGGCGTGCGGTGCGGAGGGGCGTCCCCCCGAGCTCCGCTCGGAGCCCGTGGGCCGCGGGCAGGGGGTTGTGCCGCCCCCGGGGCGCTCGGGGCCTGGCGCTGGCTCGCCCTGGGGTGCAGCTCCCGGCCTGTCCCGGCGCTCCTGCGGGGAGCGGCGGCACCCCCGTCTTGGGGGGGGTCTCGGCACCCCCCGAGCTCTCGGGATCGGCGGCGTCCTCCCACTTCCCCTCCTGCCCGCCTGCCCCGGGCTGGCCTCGCCTGGAGGCCTGGCGCCTGCCCGTAGTGCTGGGGTTGTTAATTACTCTGTGCGCCTTTCAGTAGAGAAGGCAAGATGAGAAAAAGTGGGGTTAAGGTGGGGTAAATGAGGCACACATGAGGGTTGAACTCGGGCACTTGTGTTTCCGAGTTAGGCCCAGTCGTTGGGCGCACAATATCCATTTTGGAACAACGTGTTTCAATGAGTTGCACTTTTCAAATACCTACCGCAAATGCTCATTTTTTAGTCTAGAGTTGGGTTTGCACTGTAGGACGTTTTTGGTTTGGTTTGTGTTTTTATATTTTGTTTGTTTTGTTTAGTTTACTGGTTGAAGTAATTCGCTTATTAGTCAACACTGACTTTTTTCCTTAATTAGTTGGAAATCTTTCACCTAAAGTTCAGTGCTAACTGCTAAAGCACAGAGCAACATACTTTGGATGTAATTGAGGAAAACTGCTCAAATTACACAAAGCAAAGTTACTTCTGAAGGTGTTTTGGGGATATTTCTGTTTTACTGTTGAAGTTAGTGGTCATCCTGGATTATGGTTTCATGTATGTCTAAGATGGAAAATATCAAAGTGGGTGTCATGTGATTTAGAATAAAACAGAATAATTGACTTGGGAGGGAGCTACAACAATCATCTCATCCAATTGCTTGACCATCCCAGGCCTGACCAAATCTTGGTGTGTTATTAAGGGCACTGGCCAAATGCCTCTTAAACGTTTGACTGGTTTGGGGCATCGACCGCTTGTCTAGGAAACCCCTTCCAGTGTTTGACCATGCCCTCGGTAATGGAAAGCTTCCGTATATCCAGTTTGAACCCTCCCTGACACAGCTTTGAGCCATCCCTGACCATCCTATCACTGGACTCAGGTAGAAGAGATTAGCACTTCCCTGTCCACTTCCCCCCTTCAGGAGGCTGTAGAGGGCAATGAGGTTGCTCCTCAGCCTCCCATTCTCCAATCTAGACAAGCCAAAATCCTCAGCTGCTCCTCGTAGGACATGCCATCAACTTTCTTGCCCTCCTCTGGATATATTTAAGGACCTTCACATAGTTTTCCAATTGTGTGCACAGTAGTCCAGGTAGTGGCACACCAGTGGTGAACACAGCGGGATAATCACCTCCTTTAACCAGCTGGTGATGGTGTGTCTCTTAGTCCAGCTTTTGCCGTGCTACTTTGTGGTAATAGTAACCAAGTGGAGTAATTAGGTGTCTTTACGGCTGCTCCTTGGATAAGTGTATGAAGCTGCAAGAATATTGGTCTAAGTTGTTCTAGAGTGCACAATCCTGTGGTTGCTGGCTATTGCTGAATTGATGTAATGACTGTTTGCTACTTTTTATAACATCATCTAATTTAACTGGAATTTTCGGCTGTGACTTGAAACTTGCTGCTCTCCTGTACTGGGCTTACTCCTCTGAAAATACAAAAGTTTTCTGTAAAAGTGGTTTTATTTTCATAGTTTGCTTTTCTTGCTTTCTATTGCCTGTTCAAAATTTTATCACAGTTTTCAGCTCTTAGTTGTTTTACTGCCTTTTCAGCTGAACGAGTGCCATTGGTAAGCGGTTTTCAGGTTTTGGCAGTACAAATATGAGGTACCTCTGAAACAATCTGTTCCTCTGCAGTGTTTGCTGCCCTCCTTGGGGATGTAGACTCTTTAATGGCTGTAAACACTTGTTATTCTTAAAGTCTTGTGAGGGGGAGCCAGAGGCTGAAAGTTGATCGGGCAAGTAATGGGCTGATTATCAGGTCCACTGGAATTATGCCTTGACCTAGTTGCATTGGGAAGGGTGGTATGAAAGAGTGAGAAATTAATGCATATACTTTTGAGGAATGTGAGGTGGAGTGCAAAAAGAAATAATGATTCGGAAGTCTTGTTTGGCTGTGTTCATGCACTTAAAAAGGAATAATAACCTAAACATCCATGCGTCTAACTGCTTTCCTGTTGCTCTTACGCTCATGACTTTTCTCGTATTATTCTCATATTATTCGATCTTAGAGTTACTTAACACATCTGTGAGTGAGCCTTGAGTGGTGTTTAATGTAGTATATGTCTGACTACACTGGTGGTTAAATAAGGTTTTGTACCAAATTGGTTGTTACTGTTGCTGTCACCTGATGTCAGAATGGTAAGTTTTCGAGTACAAAACCAAAACGGTGTTTATGTGTTAAAATCTGTCCCCACTTAAACTGCAGAAGCACCGCATGGCATGTTAAATAAAGAAAAAAGTTGTTCTTGCTTAGTTGAAAATCTGCTAGCTTGTACTGCCTGTACTGCTGGCTTTTACAATAAGTTTCTTAAATCTTACGAGGTTGGAAGAGCGAACATAGATGCTTGTTTATGTCAGTTTCTGCAACTAGTGTTTACATTTTATGATTCTGAATTAAAAATACTTTTCAAGTAAACCCATAATACAGTGTAGTTGATACAGAACAGTAATTATATATCTATTCCCCTCCCCCAACTAGGTATGTTCAGAGTAATCTGTTATAAAATTATCTGGAAAATTGTAGTGTTCGCCTTCAGTAAATCAATTACATTTTTGTCAGCTTCTGAAAGGCAAAGTGGCCTTTCCTAGTAAATGTAACAGTGGTAGGTAAAGCTGAGAGACCTTTGTTTTTTTTTTCTTGTCTTTTGGTGATAGTGGTGTTTTATGAAAATGAAAGCCCCTGTAGTTTGTGTGCAGAATTGTAGTTTTTCTGAAGGGAGATCCCTGCAGCTGTCATTGAAAGCCTGCATTTTTTGATGCTAGTTCTTTTTGTTATGCACTACACTGTTCCTTGAAATGAGATATTGGCCCCAGCTAGGGGAGAGATAAGGTGTTTGTATTACATGTCAGTGAAAAAGATATTCTGTCTTGGAACAGAAGTTTTGTATTAACTTTTTATTTAATTATCAAACATAAGGAGGAAGGCCAAATGGCAAAATTGCCTTTTTGTATTGTCACAGTTACATTCATGAATTTCAGAACCAGTTTTCCAGTGTTCCCATTAAAATATGAACCCTAATGGAGCATGAATTAGTGAATTCAGTTTTATTATTAGGAGTGAAGCTCAGGACTGCAGAATACATCCCCTTATGTTATCAAGGAGTTGCAAGGCATTTCTCACTGGCTTGCAGCAGAATTTTTTGTTTGTTTTGGTTTTTTTTTTTAATTCCTGGGTGCCATTTCGCAAGAGAATATGACAATCCAAGACCTATTCAGTGTTTCTAGGTCTTTGCAGAACTTGAGAATTTATAACATAGGAATGCCAACATACTGTCAAAAATGAACAGTATGCCACGGCCTACAGCAGGTTCAGCCCATGGCTCACAGATCTTGGGTCTGGTGATTGATCTCTGTGGGAAAGCAGGAGGTGCCAACTGGATAACTAAAGGTTTGTTTTAGTACAGTTGAATGTACTTGTGAGTTCCTTGTGCAGTACGAATTTTTTTATTGAAGTGTGTGATGCCATAAAAATTAGTATCTGTATGTCAAAAAAATGTAGTCTTGTAAAGCATAACGTATTTTGAAGAATACGTAATCAATGTTGTGACTGTGAAAAGTTACTCCCAGATATGAAGAGGAAATTAAATGGTACTAGTTGTTTAGAAACAAAAGAATACTGCTTGATAGTCCATGAGAAAACCCTTCTGTTAATATCATCGTAGACGTATATACTTTTTAAATGAAAAATTAGAGTTGATGTACAACAAACTTTTAAACTGAGTTTTTGGTATTTCAGCAAGTAATCTGCTATGTACTGGGTAACTCTGGGTTTATGATCGGTCTGTTCACGTGCGTCCTCCTGTGGGACTAATCATCTGATGTGATCCAAGCTCTAAAGCAAAAGTAGGTGTATGCCTGGAAACACAGGGCAGTGGAGGAATCTACCACAGCTTTCTAAGAGCACAGCAGGCGTTTGGCAAAGTAGTCAGTTCCAGAATCCTGCAAGATGATCTGCTTTTCCCTCATGTTTTTTTGCTATTCCAATAAGACATTTTTGGAAATCCCAGCTGAAATTGGTTCCTGCATATTGAGCAAACCAAGGCAGGATACAAGATTTTTCTTATACACAATCATAACACAGTATTTCACAGGAGGGATACATCTGTTTCGAGACTCTTTACACCTATTTGGTGATGCACATAATCTTGTGAAGTTTGGTTGGTACCATGAAATCTCAAAATGCTAGTACAGAACAAAGTGGCACATCATTGCATTTTTTATTTGTTCAGGTGTATCCCTTACTGGTTGATCTGATCGGTTTGCATTCCTGCTGGGTCACAAGTAATGGGTAGTTAGGACCTGAATTCTTTGTCATTTTCACTTTGGAGGAGTGTAAAAGGCTTGCATTTTGCATTCTGTTAAGAGAAACAACCTCAAGAAACTAATTCAGATGATTCTTTTTTTTTTCTTCTTTTTAAAGATGATATGTGATTGAAAAAAACTGTTGCTAGCTGGAACTGTTGCAACTTCAAGAAACAAATTTAGGGCTATAATTAATTGTTTAAAAGATGCAAAGAAGGATAGTTAAAATAAGGAGATGGAAGGAGGGAGGGGATTTACATGTTTGAAGCACCTCAGTTTACAGAAAAGAAAATTGAAGGGCATGAACTTGGTAAAGTTTATGTAATTTGCAGGCAGGATATAAAATGAAAGTAGATCTCTCACCAAATCTTTCACAATTATTGCTCACTGAATGCTGCAACTCTAGAATTGTAAAGCGCTTACCAGAGTCAGTAGCAGATTGGTTTAAAAGTGGATAAAGTTTTTGACTAAGGACCTCAACCAAAGCTTATTTGCCAATGACAAATGGTTATCCTGTGGGTTAGTAAGGTTGGTTAAAAGATGAGAAACTAGATAGATAAATGATTGCTTTGTGTTGGAACAATGTTAGCAGTGGGTTTCTGCTGGGATTTAGGGGTTTATTATATTAAAAAATACTCTTAAGGAGTGACAGTACTGTGGCACCATAGCAGTTTGTTGATCTATGGGCATTGGTAAAGTCTGAACTAATTGGGTATTTGCAGGAAGCTCTTCTGAAGCCATTGTTCAGTTCTTTCATGTACAAGTGTAGTTCCGTTCTGGTGAATGCCAAACGATGCTCATGCAGGGAAAAATAATGCAAGCTTGTCTACACAGTGATGAGTTGTAAATTTGCTCAGGTTACTTACTCAGAGAAGGGTAGTGGTCAGACAGCTGTTGGGAGTTTTTCACAAATAATTAAATTATTGTTAGGTCATTATGTTTATCAGTGGTGTGTCCAAATCATTAATGATGTACATTAATGTAATCATCCCAGCACAGCAAGGGTTTCACAGACAGTGAAAAAGTGTATGAGAGGTGTGGAAGATACTCTCTGCTGGGAAGATGAAGATCTTTACTCTGAAAAACAGAACAATAGGGGGAGAGATGATAGAAATCTATAAAATCCATAGATCGTACAGAAATGATGAATAGAAAGCAAGAGTAGCTGTTTTTCTTAGGACAAGAATTAGGCCACATGGTGAATTAAGCTTGCTACCTGATGAAAATTAAAGTAGCTTGTCAAGCAATGTGTAATTAAATTGTGGAGCTTATTTGCCACATGATATTGTGGAACAGAAAAAATATAAGTGAGTTAAAATTGTAATTAGGCAAAGCCAGGTAGGGATAGATACACTGAATACTGAACTCTACAGTGAAGTTGGACTACCAGCTCTAAAATGGCTGACAGCTGGGAATTACTCCAGACACTTACGTCTAGGCATTTGCTGTGGTTTGCATTCTTGACCTGGATCATCTGCCTCTGGCCACACTTGACAAAAATGGAACTGTGTTAGATAGACTGCGTAAGTTAGAGCACCATTTATGTTCTTATTTTTACATTGTTAGGTAAGTGTCTTCACACTGTAGTTCTGCTGAAGAAAGGATTTTCTCCTCTTGATGGGAGATGAGGGAAGAGGGAGTGAGGATTTGGAAAGAAATGAACTGGACTGTTAAAAACTGGGTAGAGACAAAACACAAAGCAAGTGTGATAGTCCCCTGTGCACTCCATCTCAGCTGTGAGTTCCACTGCCTTGCTGCAGCTCACCCTCCTGGTTTTCATTAGTTGCTGGGAGAGATTCTCCCTTCATCTTTTTATGTGAGAACTCAAATCGATTTATGCATCATCTTTGGGGACACAGACTTCACCTGCTGGTTTCTCTGCTAGGAAGCTAAAGCACTAATATAAGATGTCCTTGATTTATAGAATTTTTGCAACTTAGAGTGAAGTTGTTGCCACTGTGAAACCTTTACTCAACAAAAGAAAAAAAAAGGAGGAAAGAAAAAAGCTTACTCGCAACACATCTAATGTTAAAAGTCCTTTAAATTGCTGCAGACCTTTTTTTAACACCCACCTTTTCAGCAGCCTTACTTTTCTTGGTATAGTGTGTCTCAGATTGATTCTTTCCAATCAATGGTTCTCTGGGAGTCTGTAGGTTTTCCATAGCTAGTCTCCTTTTTGGAGTCCTTAGAATTTTGAACGTATTGAGTCTTGTTTCAGAAGTTATTTACTTTGCCTTGTAATTCTTAGGCTTTGCCTTCTTTATGGGATGCAAATACTTTATTAGGACAAATATTACATAATGGGTTTGACTCAGTGACATACCAGGTTCCTTGTTTCTACCTCTTCTTGTGGTGGCACTCTTTGACGAACTCATATCAAACACTGCACATTATCTCCTGTCTGCTGAGTTTCATAAGACTTTCTATCAATTTGTCCATTGCTAAACTAATTGATATCATCACATAAGCAAAGGTGATGGGGTGGAGCTTGTTACACAATTGAGATTTATTGTTCTGTGCTGATTTTCCTCTTCCCTCAGAGAAATTTTGTTTCTTAGTGTAGTTGCAAGCAAAGCATGTAAAAATGGGATTTTGGTAGGGATTTGAGAGAAGGATGGAATAGCAGCATGCTTGATTATTATTTGCCTTTTCCAGGAAACCCAAATGAATTTCACAATGGAAGGGTGAATTAATAAAAGCAGTAGTGTGTTTAAGAAGTCAGTATTTTTCTGGAGGTCAGTATCATTCAATTTGACCAAAAGCAGGTTCTTTTAAACGTGTTCCTGGTAATTTAAATTATTAGTCAGAAAGCCCGTGTCATCCAGAAGGTGGAAATTTGAGGCATTTAGAGTAGATGTTGCATATAGATGAACCAGATCCCAAGAGAAAGACCTTTGCAAAGAGTTTGCATTCTGAAATCGTGTTATAAAACTCTCGAGACAGATGCTTTTTTCTCTTCAATTTCTGTGTGCTCATGCTCCCCAGACCCTGAGTACTTGAGGAGCAAGCTGGTGGGAGGGTAGCTGGTGATTTTGGAGTAGTGTACTGTTATCATTCATACTGATAATAAGTGAAAATTATTAGGATTTTCCATCTGTATATTTCATGTGTTACTGCTGGTTAAAATACAGCTTTATGTAAATAATACATGTAGGAGTACATCGAAGGTAAGAAGCTGTCCTGAAGTTTTGCTTAGATAGAATTACACTTGGAAATGTTGATTATTAAATATCCTATACACTGGTTGTTTTTTTTTTTCTGTGATTGTCATAGCAATACAATTAAAATAAATTTAAGACTGATTCTCCAAGCTGTGCATGTTGTTCATATATTCAGGAATAATACATTTTCCACTTCTTTAGAGCAAAAGGAGTATATTTAATTCCAGTAAGGGTAATTCTCATAGAGCTGACAGGAAGAAGGAAAGGCTCTTTGGGGGATGAATAGTATGTGAATGTTTCTGGTCACTTTTTATGTACTTAATGTAATGCATAGTCATGAGGTATCAGAATTTAGGAGGACTGGACAGCTCTGGGACTGATGTACAACCTTTGAGCTTCTTTGCACAGTTAAGGAAAAAGAGAGTGGATTAAATTATCTTTGTACCACTGGTGGGTAATTGAAACATGATGGGTGTTCTTGTATTGGCATCATTTCGCACCCTTTACTTTGGGAAATGTAGCCTAGGTTTTGGAAATGGGGGGTGATGGCATTAACTGACAGCAAGCGAAGACTTACTGGAGAACAGATTACTGAACTTGCTTCTTTGTGAGGGACTGCTGTCTGGGGGCTGTGGTCAAGACTGCCTTTTTCTTTCCTGTTGTTTGTCTCCTAGTGCTCCAGGAACAGCTCAAGCTTCTAGTGCTGTGTCATATCCGAAAAAAAGCTGTTGAAGAAAGCCAGAGGAGAAAAAGCCATGTGTGTTCAGACAGCTTCAAGATACTCTCAGTGGCATGGCAGCTGTGTCTTTGGCACAGCCCCAACCTTAGAATATTTTTGTTCAATGTTACGCTTTAGGGTAGCTGCCAGCATTTTCTTGGGAAAATGTGAGTGAGAAAGAGTGTTCACAGCTTGTATCTGAGAGAAAAAAAAAGAATTTTGTTACATGAACAAGAAAACCCTCCACAGTGTTGTGACTTTTGTATGTCAAATTTCTGTGGCCTGTTGGCCTGTTATGAATCATGGAGTAGCAAATCTCAAGGAGCAGAAAGCTTGCAAGAGTTCTTGTCCATCAGTCTCTGACTGCAGGGGCTGTTTCTAGCATCTGCTGTTTTACAGCAGTGCTCCTTGCTGGAAGCTTATCTTATCAAAGTTTGGAGTTAGTGAGGTTATCTTGGGCACATCTCTGTATGTTACCTGGAAAAGTTTGACATTTTTGCATTGCAGCTATCACTGCTAGATAACGGTGTGCCTGTGTTATCACTGAATCTCTTCTATTAAGTAGTTGTTAGAGACTTATGTTCACTTGTTTTTTTCCAGTCTGCTGAAGTTTCACTGCGTTATATTCTTTCACTGTTGTAAAATACAATATGTTGTGATCTCAGTGTTTAAATACTTACAGATGTAAATCAGGATACAGCATTAAAACACAGGCTAGAAGTGTATATTATCCAGTACCCTTATCAAGGACTTTGATTATATTTTTCTCCTATTTAATGAGGATATGAAATCACTTAGCTCTGATATTGATGGCAGTGTACTGAATGGGTAAAATACATCTTTCAACAGCTGGATCATCTTGTTTCATGGTCTTGCTTGTTAGAACTATAGAAATGGAAATTACCATTTATTATGGAAGCACATTTCCACTTACTTCTTTTGGTTGATGTTGCCATAATTACTGTTAGGCTCATTGTACAGTGGGAGTGCGGGAGACTTTAAAAGGCATCAGGGCAGTAAAGTTTACTCAGAGCTTCCAAGTACATACTTTTGTAACTGTGACACTGTGTCCAAGACAGTTTTAAATACAAAGCAGAGATGAACTTTAAACTACTTTTTAGAATTGTAATGCTAATGAACATTACATTTTTCGACTTCTTAGCACATTTTCTGTTATATAGTTGAAAGTACTAGGGAGTGTGAAGTTTTCCATATAACTGTTATTTGGAGAAGAGTGTGAGGGGTAAAACGTCAGTAAAGGAGCTGAAGAGAAGGTGGGTGATTTTCAAGGGTCTGGTTCTAACTGTGCAGAGTAGTGATTTCTGAATGAGGCACACTGTGTTGAAGTAATGAGCTGCTAAGGAATGCTGAGAGGATCCTTATGTAAAAATATGATCCATCAAGTTGCTTTTCATTGAAAACAGAATGTATTATGAGCACAGTCATGATTCTCGGTTTTAAAAACTTATTCAAAGTTTTGTTTTTAAATTCAGATATAAAGTACAATACACATTCATCTGTGTAGCACACAGGTAGGTATTGATAGATTAGAGTTGTGGTTCAGCTAGCGTAAGAAACCTGAAGCTTCTTACACTTAACCAACCTGAAGTTCTGTCTTTTGGCAAATACTTGCCAAAAACCCCTGCAACTTTTAACTTGAGTGCTATCTACAATTTTTGATACAAAAGAATATCAGATTTGTTTGTTTGTAACTATGAAAATCAGAGTGAAGAAGTGAATGCATCATTGTTTATACTTAATATTTTAAGATAAAGACATTTGTGTTTGTTTAATAGTTAAATCATTCTCAGATATGTAGCATAAAATTATTTCAATCAATTTTTGTGTCATTAAATTGTAAGTAACAGGTTTTGGTAATTTTTTTCTTAATGGCCAAAGAAATCTCTGAGTTTGGTCTGAAAAATTTCTTGCGTACATTTCAGAATTTTATTTTGTAGAATTGTCTAAAATGGAGAGAATTGCTACAGAATAAGCAAATGAGGAAACAAGAATTTGAAGGTGTTTTTTTAACTTGAGGTGTTGTTAAATTTTGTTAATGCACTGAATTTTCAGCCTTGATCAGATAACTATTGCAGAAATTTGCAATTGATGCTCATTTATGATTTTGGATGCTTAGGCAAAAGGATTCTCTTTTCATGGTTTTGAGATGGAAAAGATTGCTTTGGAGAATGTTGTTGAGTGTATATATGTAATTTTCTCTAGGTTTGGGAATGGGGAAGAGAAGGAAAGAGAATGCCTTTCTGAACACTTCAGGAGTCTCTATTCTGTTTTCTAAGTTTACATTTTAATTCCTAACTAAAGCATGTCACCATATGATAATAACATGACAAAATGGGAAAAGCTTAATTTAGTCTAGAAGAGTAATTGCTGTTGTGCTTTAGCTGTGGTCGTATTTTCTTCATGCTGTTGCACTAGAGATGAATTTATTGATTCATAATTGCGTAAGTCTTCTCATAACTGTCTTCCAGTATTTTTTCTCTGTTCAGAATAACTACTCTGGGCCAATGTTGTTTGATGCTTAAATTAATAACATAATTTTAATATTTTAATTACAGTAATAACTGATTCCACCTTCCTCCTAACCCCACCCCTCCTCCCCCCAGCTTACTGACAGAAAAGAAAGTAATTTTACGTCAGATGAAACATTTTTGTGACTGACTTGGGAAGGAAAGGAAGTGAGAGCTTGAATTAGAGGATCATTCAAAAAAAGTAGGGAGGATAAAGACCGCATGTTGTTCTCTGGTTACACATCAGCTGGCTGGGAGGTGAGATGAATCTCTTGAGTGTTAGAACCCTTAATTTAAATCCTTTCTCTTCCTGAGCCTGCAATGCCAAAATACTAAATTGAAAGTATTAATTAAACCAAAGAATATGAAAATAAATCCTAATAGTGAGCTACTTCAGCACCTGATTTTCACCTTTACTTCAAAGAACATTTAAGTAAACTGTGTGAAAGGAACATCATTTGATGTCTTACCATGGCAGGTTTTTTTTGCACTTTATTTATAGCAGTACTAGTGAAGGGCAATGTGGATTTTCTCTTGTACAAAGTGGTCTTTCAATTTTTACTAACTTTGAAAAAAAGTTTTCTCTATTGTAACTCTGGAGGTATAATTAGGAGAATTTTAATGAAAGAATACTACCAGTTAGGAAAAGTATGCTTCTGGTTGCATGTTTAGACTGCACTTACGGATGCTTAACTTGGTTTTGCAGTAGTTTGGATGATCACCTTCACATTTTTTACAGACCTGTACTTAAATTTAGGATGAAAATACTGTTGGTAACATGCTGATGGCTTAGCTGTTGCCAAGCAGTGTTTGTATTGTCAAGGACTTTTCAGCTTCTCACTCCACCTCAGCAGCAAGGAGACTGGTGGTCACAAGGATCTGGGATGGGACACAGCTGGGACAGCTGACCCCAGTTGTCCCAAGGGATATTCCATACCATATGGCATGATGGTCAGCATATATATAGTAGGTGGAAAGCTGACCAGGGGCTGCTGCTGGGGAACTGGTTGGGCCTTGGCCTGTGGGTGGTGAGCAGTTGCATTGTGCATCACTTGATATGTATATACTAATTCATTATGATAATAACTTTTATTATTTTCTTTTCTTTTTGTGTCCTATGCATTTTTCTCTCAACTCACAAATTATTTTTTTCCCCCAGCTCTTTTTCCCATTCCACTGGGAATGAGGGAGTGAGTGAGTGGCTCTGTGGTGTTTAGCTACTTGCTGGTTAAACCATGACAGTCGTTTTTTGGCACCCAGTATGGGGCATAAAGGTTTGAAACAGTGGAAGATCTGACTGGAAAATGTTAGAACAAATTTATTGTAATTGTAGAGTCATAGAATAGCTTGGATTGGAAGGGACCTTAATGATTACCTGGTTCCATCTAACCCCCTTACCATGAGCAGGGACACATTCCACTAGATTGGATTGCTCAAAACTGCATCCAGCCTGGCACTGAACAGTTCCTCAGCTTCTCTTGGCAATCTGTTCCAGTGCCTCACCACAGTAAAAAAGTCTTTCTAATATTTCATCTTCATCTACTCTCTTTTACAGTATTGATTTGTGTGTTCAGAGTTGTGTTGTATATCGACAACACTTGCTTTAAATGTCTACATGTATACATGTATATGCTGTTTAAGTAACAGTACTTGCTGTATATGTTGCGTGTTGTGCTGTTTTTCACTTCTGGGGGCTGGGTTGAGGTTTTCATTGTGTTGAACTTGTAGCGCTGGCTCATGGTCACACTGTGGTTGTGAGACTGCTGTGTTGCGTGTGCTCAGCGCTGCTGGCATTTCCGAGCTTCGGGAGCCATCTACGGGAACCTGTAATAATTGCACGGTGCGCCTTTTCTCCGCAGACAGTCTTGGCTGCCGGGGAGATACTTTCTCCATCTTACCCCTCTCCTTCAAGCGGATTGCAGTAGCTCTGGAAAGCTTTTAGTATCCTCGGCATGTTTGAACCAGCGTGTTTCTATTGCTATGTCTCCTGAATATGTTTCAGGTCTTGTTCAGGTCGAAACAGCTTTTTGAGAATATCACACAGAGATTTGCCCCAGGGCTAGGGTAGTTATGGGTGGTAGGGTGTGTACAGCCAAGTGCCTGGTACAGTGGTCACCTCTACATTTTGCAATTTCACCCCTGAACAAATGCAGGGAGTGAGCAAGTGGCTGTGTGATGTTTGCCTACCTGCTGGATTAAACCGCAACACTGATGAGCTGCAGCTTGGATATAATCATTGGAAGCCCTTTGGGATGCCACATAGATACAGTAGTATTTTTTTAGTTTTAGGAATATATTAATCTCTGTAACTGTAGAACTTGTCAACAAGTCTTTGTGTGTGTTCTTTTACATTTCAAGAGTGCATGCCTTCATGCTGCTTACTTTTGAGTGATACTTTGTAAATATACTATAAATCTGTTTTAAAGGTCTGTGGAAATGGCTATTTTAGCACAAAGTAGAATAAAAATAAACAGGACGCCTTTGCAAATAAGGTGTTTTTAAGGTGTTTTTTAGTGTTTTCAGCCCTTTTTGCAGGGTTGAAAATAACTGCTCTATATCCAGAAAAATCTTCTGTGCTGAGTTAAAATTATGCAATAATAGTAATAGGGATGTGTGTGTTTTAAGCATTGATGACCACAGCTGTAAAAGAAATTACTTTCTGCCTGGCATTTTGGTTTTGATGTACTTCATTGTTTCAGTAGTGATTGCTATCTTTCATCCTTGTCTTCTGAGCAGATTGTAACTTCTTCTTTGTTTGTGCCAGTTTTGATGTGCAGGAGGGAGGGATGTGCCTTAGGTATCATGAAAAGGTACGTTTCTTTAGCTAAAGCATTTGAATCGATTCTCTAAGAGCAGTACCCACTACAGCAGCTGTTCTTGGTGTCTTTGTGTTGGTGATAAAATTCTGTTTAAAATGTTTCAAATAAAACTGAAGGTATTTGCTTAGCATCTTGCTTTTTGAGTCAGCAAACACTGGGCATGTTAAGCTTCTATTGTTTCTGAAATTAATATGAAATGTCTTGAAGCAGAAGTAGCCCAGGTCTTTGACACTGGTATGGAAGACATGCTTTAATAACAAAATACCAATTAATAATGTTTCCAAGTTTCATTTTGTAGTTTTATGGTTCACTGCTGCTTTTGTGTGGTAATGAAGTAAGATTTTACAGCTTGAATTGAGAAATATTAATAGCCTTCTTCATAAGTACAATTTATAAGCTAAATAAGGTGATTAAAATGATCAAATTTATACTTGGTCTACTAAAGACAGAGCCTTTTGTTATTTATATGTAAGAATATTATGTTACATATTCTGGTCTCAATAAGCCAACTTTTAAGTATCCTTAAAAACTGGGGGGAAAAAAAGCTGGGGGGAAAAAAACATAGAAAAGGTTCCTTTGAGAAAGTATTTTTGGGAATTAATTCTTATGAAGATGCCAGGTTTTGCCTGTTTTGCTCAATATATAATTTTTAAAAAAGTTTACTTGGCCAGATTCTGAAGAGGCCATCCTAGTCCCAGCCTTTGCTCAGAGCAGGGCTAACTCATGCTAGGTCACCTTGCTGAAGGTCTTTTTCTAGTTGACCTTTGAATATTTCCAACATTGCCTCCTCTAGTGCTTAGCCCCTTTTTGGGAAAGTTTTTCTCTCCCTTAGGTCCATTTGAGATTTCTCATTTTCAGCCTGCATTTCTTGCATTTCTTTCTGATTTTACTTCACCATGCTCAGAATTGTCTTTGTCTCTGTAAGCCATGTTCAGATGGAGCAGGGCAATGACTTCCTTCTTTGGTCTGCTCTTCTTTGGGATGAACAATGGTGCTCTCAGTGTCAGCTCCTATGAACGTGGGCTGCAGCCCCCAAAACATCTCAGTGGCCTGTCTTCAGTTTGTGGGTGTTCTCTCATAATAGGGACCCCTGAAACTGGACACAATACTTTATGCATGGCTTTGTACTGCAAGGAGAGAAATAATGACATTTTTTGATTTACTGACTAAAGTCTTGCTGTTGCAGCCCAGTATGTCCTCAGACTTTACCACTGTACAGGTACACTGGTTTGTGTTCAAATTGTTCTACACCATGAACCCACAGAGCTGTTTTCTGTTCAGCTACTTGCCAGCCTCAGTGGGTGGAAGGAGGAGTGTGGCTTGGCTCTTTTTGAGCCTCTGATACTACTTTTGGCCAAGGAATTGCTGTGGTGGTATGTCTTGCATTGTTCAATTTTTACTAGCATGTCATCCTCTACACTCTCCTCCTCCCCCCGCCCCCCCAAGAAAAAAAGAAAATTAGCTCTGTTACTTATTTTTTGATGAAAAGTTGTGCATCTCTTTTAAACTGTAGTGTGCTTATGTTAATAAAATTTTGACATGCTTATGCCAATACAAGCTATGCTGATGTGTAGGGAAAAAAATGGCATATACTACTTCATTATAGAACATGTATTACATAGAAAGTAAGTACTTTATAAGAACCATTAATAGAATGACTTTTTTCTTTTTGGTCTGGCAGCTACCTGAACTTCTAATTTCTTTAATTTTTGAACTGAAATGTGTGGAGATCAGCACAAAAGATCTCGTCATTTTAAGTGGAAGTGGTATTTTGAGTTGACTTTGCAGCAGATCCAAGAAGCTTAGATCATTATACACATATTTCCTTGTTTAGTCTTTCCAGGGGATGGTCTTGTGCTGTCCTTTCTGTGTTGATCAAAGTTTCTGTCCCAGAGCTGTCTCTAATCAAGTGCCGTAACTTATGTTTGTAGAGAAGATTGAGAGTGTGACAAATGTGCAGAGATGATGTCTCCAAATGTTTCCGCAGCTTTTAACTGTTGGTTTTTTTTCAGCAATTTCCTGAGTTAGATGTTTTCTTCCTAGTAAACTTTTGATGAACTTCTTTTGCATGGATCTGTGCAGCTGCTTCTTGAACCTATGCAAAATTTTAGCTGCCACAGAATAGTGAATAACGACTTCATATGCTGTATGAAGCACCCTTTTCCTAAGTTCGCACAATTTCTTACCTGCAAACTTAGAGACAATGAGTAGCCAATCCCTTTTTATCTCCTTAATGTCACTTGCAACCATATGGATATGTTAAGTACCCTCTTTAGTATTTTTCATGGTGAAGAAATCTGGTCTTTCTAGTTTTCAAAAGAAAGGTGTGTTCTGTATTTTTGAACTGCTTTGTTGCTGTCAAGTAGAGAAGGGCAGACAGGAGGGAGAGTTTAGGAAACGAAGATGACAAGGAGAAAGAGGAAGAATAAGGGAGATACATATTTGATCTGTCATTATGGAGGAAAGAACCACATGACTGAGAAAATGTGATGTGATGCAGATACGGTATTATTCAACCTCCTACCCCTCAAAAAAAAGTTAATTAGCAGCTTATTAAGCTAAATATAGTGCATGGTAAATTACATGAAAGTTTCAAAACTGCATGTGTGTGGCCTTTACATGGTGCCTTTTAGCCCATCATGTACTTTTGATTTTGGGTAGAAGATTTGATTAAGAGTGGCAACAGTCATTTGCAGTCATAAGAGGGTAGGACTTGGCTTGCACAGATCTGTGAGAATTGGTGACTGGATGTGGGTCTGTTCTTATGCAGAATGAAAAAGTTTAGCTTTATCATGCCATCTTTCTCTGTGAAGATGATATACCTGTTTTACTACTTGGCAGATGGAGGGTGTCATCAGTTCCTACTTCTCAGCTGAGAGGTGGTTATTGCTTGAGATGTCTTATCTCTGCTGCTTCTTGCTTGCCTACCTGCCCCCGTCATATACTGTGAATTATATTTTTCTACAGGATGCAGGTGTATATTTCACTATGTACTTTTTAGCTTAATATTGCTTCCTAAATGTTGTGGCACAGATTAGATTGTTTCTTATTCAGAATATTAGAGCATAAACTTTAAAACTCATGTATTAAAGAAAGTAAATAATCCAGTTTTGAGTCATAGTGTCATATGATTACTTGGCTCTATTGATGAAATGGAAAAACAAGTTGAAAATAAGCTTTTCAGAGGTGTGGAAATCTGAAACTGTGGTTGTCTTCAAGCACCTAAAACGAAATTATTGTAAACTTTCCCCTTTGACTCCCTTGACGGGGCTGCTGCACTGCCCTTGGTGCTCCCCAGTGCCTGTGTACTATCATGCTTTCGTTTCCTTCATGTGGCCTTGTCCTACCCCAGAACACATTTGGCTTCCTTTCACGTCCCTCTGCATTTGGCAAGCACCAGCCTGTGTTATGGCTGGTTTGGAGCTAGGCGAGTGCTTCAATTGACCACTTGATTGCTGCTGCTGGAGATGGATGACAGCCAAGTTCTGTTTCCTTTTTCCACAATGCAATTGCTAATTTGTATGTCTTGCTTCTACCAGGAGCTGATTTCTGCGAAACTTGGGGGAAGCTTAGGTGTCTTTGAGACCTCTGTTTCTTTGTCAAATTTGGCTAAAATTGGCCTGCATGATTAGAATTCATCTGTGTGACATGGCTGCTGGACAGACTGCATAATATATAATCATTGTTTTCTAAGAGTAATTGAACTGCATTTTAAAAAGTTTTGGATTTGGTTACTAAAACAAAAATGAAGAAACTAGGCTTCATGTGAAATGGTTTATCTATTTAATCTGTGAAGTGTTTGCTTTTTCCAAGTACTGAATACAAAAGGAGGCAAGAGAAATTTGGCAAAAGTGCCTGCCTTTGCCTTATGCTCATTAGTTCAGCAGCTGGAGTGTTTCAGTCTAGGTAAAATGGATACCAGCTCAGGCCCTGGGGATTTGAAACGTGTATTCTGCCTCCTGTGCTTTGTGAATCTGTAATACACACTACTGTGAATAGTCATTCTTCTTTCATGCCGTTCCCCATTTTATATATAATCAAACTTTCTTCAGAGTTGCCTCCGGATCTCAGGCAAATTACCCCTTAGGCTTAGTGAGTCAGTCTGAGGGTTTCTTTGGGTTATTTTTTTTTTTTGCCTTTGTGTGTGTCTTAGCATTTAGAGCAAGTTCAACAGAAGGAAGTGACAAAGCCTCAGATACTTAGCACTGAAATGGTGAAGAGATCATATGTTTATGCAGTGCTCTAAGATGAATTCTAGTTTTTGTGCACGTTGTTATTTGTTGTACAATTATCTGCTGCAGTTATTCTTTGCTAGGACAACATGCAGCTGTGGTAAAATGTTTTTTAATATCTTCAAGCTTTTAGAAGCAGAAGCTAAGCTCTGTAGTCAGGACAGGTTGAAAGTGACTGCTTCTTGAAATATTGAGGTAGATAAAATTTCAGCGGGATTTTATCAGAATTTGTCCAAAATAAAAATGACTGGAAGGGATGATGTTCTCTTACAATTTATTTTATAGAACTGATATGATTATTGGTAGAAAATTATCCTGCGGAACAGGAGAGAATAATTTTTGAGGGGAACTATCTTCATAGCTTCAGCTGAACTGATCTTGATTTATTCAAAATAAGGAAAATTATAGTCCTGAGCATTATTTTAAAAATTTTATTTTTTCCTCACTCTTATGATGAGGCGCAATAGCTTGTGCTAACACCAAGTCAGGAGCATTCTCTTCTCCCTGGAAATCAGAATGCAGGAGTTGTGAATTTAACTTCTCTATTTATTCTGATGCATTAATTTTGCTCGCTAACATCTCCCTCAACTGTCAGAGATCAGTAGGTGATGTGTACTAAGGTGTTTAGCTCCTAATACTTCAAATGGAAGTAGGCTGGAGTTTAACTGTCTGTAAAACCTGTAAGGAAAACAACCTGAAGTAGCTGAGCAGGGGTGGGTGTGTAGTAATGAAGGATTGCAGAATTGCAGGTAATTAGGACTTTCAGTTAATCAGCAGTACACTAATAGATAACAAGAATGTGGGTCTCCTCTTAAAATGTTTTCATATGTGCTAATATATTAGATCCAGTCAAATAACGCTAAAGCAAAAAGAGAAAAGCATTTTAAAAATGCAGGTGGTTGTCTGACAAAATGGCTGTCATACTGGTTACCTGTTCATGACAATAAAGACATGCCTCATGTTGCTTCATTTTTTCTGCGTATCCTTTCTGAATATTGCTGAAAGAACATCACAGTGCAGAAAACTGAATGGTCTCAGTTGAAGTAATGTTTAAAAAAAATATCTGAGACAAGTTTACATATTTTGTCATTTTCTTTTACATTTGGTCTTCACCTTTATTTCACTTCTGTCACCATTTTTTATCTGTGTCCTTTGCATTTCTATGTACCAAAGCTTGCAGTTTCAGTTGTATTAGGAGCTTAAAAAGATGGTTTTGGTCAAGGGAAAGCTGCAGTATGTAAATACTGCTCATGGCTGGAGGAGAGTATCTCAAGCCTTAGTGCCTCTAGAGCACCCCTTTGTAACCCAAGGCTTGCTTACAAATTACCCTGTCTCACCTCTCAGATAAAATAGGTGGAGCTATGAATACACATGTAGTTGTTTTTATATAAATTTTGATGATATATTGTCATTTGCCTGTGGAAGATAGAGCTGGAGTTAATTCAGATCCGTTAAAATTTTCGGAATTAAGAGCGGAATGTATGAATTTAATTCATGTAAGAATACTTGGATGTGACTATTGTACAGTTTATTGTGAGGTGGGACTCTTCACAGTAAATTTTGTGATTGCAGTTGTTAGCACAGAGATTAGGAATTACATCTACCCATTAAGCAAACTTCAGAGGTGATACAGGTATATGTGCAGTTAGGTAAAACACATAGTAAAGGCTGGTAAAGAACTAGGTGGTGCCTGATTCAGGAAGAATTCTGTGAGTAGAGAGGGAGTTCTCTGATCAAATTTGTATAGGCAAAGCAACTTTATGAGATCAGCACTGTGAGTCATATGGCTATTTGACCAGTCTGCGTAAGAGTCAAGTTTTCTGTTGTCAAACCATTAATTTCTCTTAACTTCTCAGTAGTAAACAGTGTTTTGCAAAAGTGTAGGGAGTGACTTGATCTTTCAAAGAGTTATGAGTAATATCAAAGAAAAGGGAGCAAATCATGTTTGTGGAGAGGGATGTGAAAATGCTCTCATGAGAAGCATTTAAAAAAAAAAACTTTTGAGCAGACAGCATCTAGATCCTTAAATCAGTAAAGACAAAATAAATAGTTGGCCATAAAGGGTAAGTATAGGCTGAATGTACAGCAAGACAGAAGCCCTTTCTGAGTTTTTTAGGTAGGCATTCACAGTGTGTCAGTAGAATATAGAGAGTGGCAAGTGGGGTGCCTTGTATTGAATCTCTTAGTGAATGGTATCAAAAGTATTTTCCTGTGTTCAGTGTGAATTAAAAAGCTCTGGTATATGAAAAATATTTCTGAGGCTGTAAGGTCATGAGGAAATTTTGTAGCATGCATATTCAAGCAACTTCATGCCACTAATAAATTAATTGAATAGTTTGGGTCCAAAGGGACCTTCAAAGGACATCCAGTTCAGCTCCCCTGCCATGGGCAGGGACATCTTCAACTAGACCAGGTTGCTCAGAATCCCATTCAACCTGATCCTGAATGTTTCCAGGAATGGGGCAACCACCGACCATTCTGTTCCAATGTTTCCTTGCCCTCATTGTAAAAAAATTTCTTCCTTATATTTAGTAATAATCCTACCCTCTTTTAGTTTAAAACCATTACCCCATATTGTACCATAACAGGCCCTGCTTGAAAGCTTGTCCCCATCCTTTTTATAAGCTCCTTTACTTATTGAAAGGCTGCAGTAAGGTTACCTTGGAGCCTTCTCTTCTCCATTCTGAACAACCCCAACTCTCTCAGCCTTTCCTCACAGGAAAGGTGTTCCACCCCTCTGATCATTTTTGTGTCCCTCCTCTGGACTTGCTCCAACAGGTCTGTGTCCTTCCAGTGCTGGCGACCCCAAACCTGGATGCAGCACTCCAGGTGGGGTCTCACCAGAGGAGAGGGATACAATCACCTCCTTCAGCCTGCTGGTCCTGCTTCATTTGATGCAGCCTGGGATACCATTGGTTTTCTGGGCTATGAGCACATGTTGCCAACTTATGTCCAGCTTTTCATCCAGCAGCACCCCCAATTCCTTCTCAGCAGGGCTGCTGTCAATGCCTTCATCCCACAGCCTGTGTTGATACTGGGGGTTGCCCTGACCCAGGTGCAGGACCATCCACTAGGCTTTGTTGAACCTCGTTAAGTTCCCATGGGCTCGTTTCTTGAGCGTGTCCCTCTGGAAGGCATCTTGTCCCCCAGGTGTGTCAACTGCACTGCTCAGTTTGGTGTTGCCAGAACAGAAAATTGGCAAACCAGATGCCAAGGTACTTTAAGCGCACTTAGTGCTCTTAGTCTGCCACCCTGTGCATGTTACTGAGTGTCTCTGTAACAGTTCACTGATGAGCTCCTCGTTTTTGGACAGTGACTGAGAAAAGACTCTTTTCCATGAGGAAAAGAGAAAGCTAAGAAGTGAAAGGGTGGAAATTCAGACTAAGAATGGAAGCAGAGCAATGGAGAAAGCTGGAGTCAGGAATTTCAGAAGTGCAGGTTGCATGTTCAGCGCATATCTCTAAGTACTTATCAAAACAATAACTACTCAGACCAAAAACACTGTAGGTGTTTGAAGCAGGACATTCAAAGTTAATGCTAGTCTTTTTTATGCTTTTAACTAAAATCTAACTTAATTCCATTTTATGAAAGAAGGGTAATGTCATCTCACTTTATGGAAGCCCTTGAAGATGTGTTTAATTATTTCATATTGTTCACTTAGATTCTATGATCACAATATCCTTACAACAATAGCCAAAAACCCCCAAAAAAGTGCTAAGGGTGGCATACTGTTTATTTAGTGTGGACTTCAAATAGTAGCTATTGAAGATAAGAGTTACAGCATGTTATGGTATTGCCTATGCCTGAAGTGGTGTGAGTAAATACACATAAAAATAGTGTTTATGAAACCTCTCTGACATTTAATGTTTGTATTCTCTCTCTCTTCTGGTATTGTCTTTCTGTGTCTTTAATGTAATTTTTGTGTAGCAATACATAGGTTTTGAAAACAATATGTAGTTTTTAAATATAATCTATTAGATAAATTTCTGAGAGCTTTATTGTCTTCGTTTGATAGACAGGTGTCTGCTAAGGAAGGTGGGAACCTTCCTTAGAACAGAGAATGTGAATCCCCTTCCCTCCGAATTATTATAACTTTAAAATTAAGGGCTCTCAGGCAAAGGTATGGGAAAAGGAATAAGAGTTTTTACTAGTATCTATAATGAGGTAAACAATCAGTAACAAAGAAACAGTAAACAAGGTAAAAAAACAGTAAACAAAACCAAAAAAACTCGGTGGCAAATGTCCCTGGGGCTGTCAGGTACTTTCCCGTTTGGTGCAGTCACAGTCACGGCCAGCAGGGGCGCTGTTGGGCTCCTAGACCAGCAGCGCAGGTGCGATGACTCCCGGGAAGCTGCAGATGGCGCTGTGCCGCGAGGTTGGATCTGTGCCGCGTGTAATGGCGGACGGCTGGAGCTGGATGGAGTGCAGATGGACAGGAGCGCAGCAGAGAGCCCAGCGCCGGGCGATGGAGCAGCCGGGTCAGCTCACCGGGGCCAGCCAGCAGAGGAGGCGGCAGGAAACTCCGCAGTTGGGGCAGGCAGGGTACCGAGCAGCGGCAGGCAGACTGCGGGGTGGTGGCAGGCAGGGGGGTCCCGCTCCGCGGCGGCGCGGCTGGTAGATGCCCTCCCGGAGGGGACGAGAGGATCGGAGTCCCGTGACCTTCCCCCCAAAGCAAGGACTCACCCAGCAGGCAGAGAAAACCTAGTGCAAGACCGGGCCTTTTCTGCAGTTGCAGCCAAAAAAGCAGAGCCGCCTTTTCCCCGTGCTCCCTCCTCCAAGAACTCCGGGCGAGTGAGTGTGCTGTTATCAAATCTCCAATCTCTAGTTCCCCCCGCCTGGCAGCCAAAGGCTTTGTCTCCTTTGTGAGCGTAGATGGCCCTTAAAGACCGGTCATTAGTTGCTTAGCAACAGAATGGGAAAAAATTCCTCCTGCCCCCTGCTCCCTCCCCCAACCTTCCACATTATCCACCCCGAATTTTTTTTCCATTCCAACATATTACATTGAACTTAAACCTTTAAACTATATACATACAAGCATTACTCTGGTTATATACATACGGGTATCGATACAGGCACAGTGTTATGGGCAGTTCAACCCCAACTGAGGTCCCCCTGAGGTATGCATCGTGTCTCTCCATCCTCTTGCATCACCCACCAGGTACACCCTGGTCCTTGAGCAAAGACAACCCCACGGGTGGGTCTATCTTTGCTCAAGGCGGAATGAATCCAAACAGTTTTTCCCAGCATGCCTCTCATTTGCACCACTGGAACCTTATCCCCGTCTGCTGTTTGCAAGGGTTCAGATTGGGCAGGGCCAGCCCTGTTGGTGGAGCCTCGGGTGTTAACTAGCCAGGTGGCCTTGGCTAAATGCTGTTCCCAATTTCTGAAAGTCCCCCCACCTAGAGCCTTCAAGGTGGTTTTGAGCAGGCCGTTGCATCGCTCTACTTTACCAGCAGCAGGTGCATGATAAGGAATGTGGTACACCCACTCGATGCCATGTTCCCTAGCCCAGGTGTTTACAAGGCTATTTTTGAAATGAGTCCCATTGTCCGACTCAATTCTCTCAGGGGTACCATGCCTCCAAAGGACTTGCCTTTCAAGGCCCAGGATGGTGTTGCGGGCAGTGGCATGAGGCACAGGGTAGGTCTCCAGCCACCCCGTGGTGGCTTCTACCATTGTGAGCACGTAGCGCTTGCCGTGGCGGGTTTGAGGCAGTGTGATGTAATCAATCTGCCAGGCCTCACCATACTTGTATTTGGACCACCTTCCCCCATACCACAGGGGTTTCACCCGCTTGGCTTGCTTGATGGCAGCGCATGTCTCACAGTTATGGATCACCTGGGAGATACAGTCCATGGTTAGATCCACCCCTCGGTCTCGTGCCCACTTATAGGTGGCATCTCTGCCCTGATGGCCTGAGGCATCATGGGCCCATCGGGCTAGGAACAGCTCTCCTTTGTGCTGCCAATCTAAATCTACCTGTGACACCTTTATTTTTGCAGCCTGATCTACCTGTTCATTGTTTCGGTGTTCTTCATTAGCTCGGCTCTTGGGGACATGGGCATCCACATGACGGACTTTCACAGGTAGCTTCTCTACCCGAGTGGCAATGTCTCGCCATTCGTCAGCAGCCCAAATTGGTCTTCCTCTACGTTGCCAGTTGGCCTTTTTCCACCTTTCCAACCAACCCCACAGAGCATTGGCTACCATCCATGAATCGGTGTACAGATATAGCTTTGGCCACTTCTCTCTTTCAGCAATGTCCAGGGCCAGCTGAACGGCTTTGAGTTCAGCGAGTTGGCTTGATCCACCTTCTCCTTCTGTAGCCTCTGCGACCTGCCGTGTGGGGCTCCATACAGCTGCTTTCCATTTTCGGTTTGCCCCCACAATACGACAGGAACCATCAGTGAAGAGAGCGTAGCATGTTTCATCTTGTGGCAGTTGGTTGTACGGTGGAGCTTCCTCTGCACGAGTCACCTGTTCCTGCTCCTCTTCATCGGTGAGACCAAAGTTTTCACCTTCTGGCCAATTTGTGATTATTTCCAAGATCCCAGGGCGATTCGGGTTTCCAATACGGGCGCGCTGTGTGATGAGGGCAGTCCATTTACTCCACGTGGCATCGGTGGCGTGGTGGGTAGAGGGAACCTTTCCCTTGAACATCCACCCCAGCACCGGTAGTCGGGGTGCGAGGAGAAGTTGTGCTTCCGTGCCAATAACTTCTGAAGCGGCTTGGACACCTTCATAGGCTGCCAGAATTTCCTTCTCTGTGGGAATGTAGTTGGCTTCGGACCCTCTGTAGCTTCGGCTCCAGAATCCCAGTGGACGACCTCGAGTCTCACCAGGCACCTTCTGCCAAAGGCTCCAGGACAGACCATTGCCCCCGGCTGCAGAGTAGAGCACGTTCTTCACTTCTGGTCCTGTCCTGACTGGGCCAAGGGCTACCGCATGAGCGATCTCTTGCTTGATCTGGGCGAAGGCTTGTTGTTGTTCAGGGCCCCAGTGGAAATCATTCTTCTTGCGTGTCACCAGGTAGAGAGGGCTCACAATCTGGCTGTACTCAGGGATGTGCATCCTCCAGAAGCCTATGGCACCTAGGAAAGCTTGTGTCTCCTTCTTGTTGGTTGGTGGGGACATCGCTGTGATTTTATTGATGACCTCGGTGGGAATCTGACGCCGTCCATCTTGCCACTTCACGCCGAGGAACTGGATCTCTTTGGCAGGCCCCTTGACTTTGCTCCTTTTGATGGCGAGACCGGCTTCCAGAAGAATCTGGATGATTTTCTCTCCTTTCTCAAACACTTCTTCTGCCGTGTCCCCCCACACAATGATGTCATCAATGTACTGCAGATGTTCCGGAGCCTCACCCTTTTCCAGTGCAGCCTGGATCAGTCCATGGCAGATGGTGGGACTGTGTTTCCACCCCTGGGGCAGTCGGTTCCAGGTGTACTGCACGCCTCTCCAGGTGAAAGCAAACTGAGGCCTGCACTCTGCTGCCAGAGGAATGGAGAAAAATGCGTTTGCAATGTCAATAGTGGCGTACCACTTTGCTGCTTTGGACTCCAGTTCATACTGGAGCTCCAGCATGTCTGGCACGGCAGCGCTCAGCGGTGGAGTCACCTCGTTCAAGGCTCGATAGTCCACAGTCAATCTCCAATCTCCATCAGATCTGCGTACAGGCCAGATGGGGCTGTTGAAGGGTGAGTGGGCCTTGCTGACCACCCCTTGGCTCTCCAGCTCACGGATCAGCTTGTGGATGGGAATCACAGCATCTCGATTTGTTCGATACTGCCGGCGGTGCACTGTCGAGGTGGCAATTGGTACCCGTTGTTCCTCCTCCTTCAAGAGTCCAACTGCAGAAGGGTTCTCTGACAGTCCAGGCAAGGTGTTTAATTGCCTAACGCCCTCTGCCTCAACAGCAGCTATTCCAAAAGCCCACCTGAGTCCTTTCGGGTCTTTGAAATAGCCATTCCGGAGGAAATCTATGCCCAGAATACACGGGGCCTTTGGACCAGTCACGATGGGATGTTTCTGCCACTCCTTCCCAGTCAGGCTCACCTCAGCTTCCACCAGCGTCAACTCTTGTGATCCCCCTGTTACCCCAGCAATAGAAATGGGTTCTGCCCCAACATGTCCCGATGGCATTAGGGTACACTGTGCACCTGTATCGACCAATGCTTCATATTTTTGTGGCTCTGATGTACCAGGCCATCGAATCCACACAGTCCAAAAGACACGGTTTTCCCATGCCTCTACCTGGCTAGAGGCAGGGCCCCTCTAGCCCTGGTTATCATTCCCTTCCTGGGCATACATTCCACCGTCAAGGGAATCTGACACAACATCTTCCCTTCTGCTGTACTCAGCAGGTCGGCTACGGGAAGCTGAGGCTACCTTCCCTCTGACAGAACCCCCTCGGTTAGCGTTGCCCTCCTTAAGCTGGCGCACCCGTTCTGCCAGGACAGAAGTGGGCTTCCCATCCCACCTATTCATGTCTTCCCCATGGTCATTCAGAAAGAACCACAACTCAGCTCGTGGGGTGTACCCTCTCTCTCTAGCTGGGGGACGTCGGGCTCTGGTGTTGGGGCCTGTGACTCTCACTGGTGCCACACTGGTTTTCCTCATTTCCTCTCTCATCTCCCTCATCTCTTCCTTCAACTCCTTAACCACAGCAGAGATCTGAGCCTGCATTGGGCCATTGATCACACTTGCATAGTGCCTGAGCTTGTCAGCTACAGAGCTTACTGTCTCACGGTTGTCATCGGGATTAATTGTTGCAATGTAGGTGACATATTGGGTTGGCCCTAGACTTGCCAGGTTCCACAACATTTGCCCTGTGCACCTGACCTTGTCAGGATCATTTTCATGCTGTCCGTCCCTCCCAAAAAGCACCTCCTGTACTGCCACTTCTCTCAACCGTTGGATCGCTTCCTCAACGGTCTTCCAGGGCAATCTACGGTAGCTCTCCTGCATTCTGTCTTTGTGAACAAACCTTTCTCTTACACTCATTAAAAGCCTGTCCCAGAGAGAAATGGGTCCTGCCTCCCTCACAAACACCTTGTCAACACCCGCGTCCAGGGCCACGGATCCCAAATTCCTGGCCTCACCACCATCCAGCTGCACGCCTGGGCCCATGCGGTCCCAAACCCGAAGTAACCAGGTTGAGAAAGCCTCGCCCTTCCGCCGCACAATGTCATTGTGCAGACTACGGATAGTGTCGTACGACAGGGACTCGGTGATGATTATAGGCTCAGGCTCCCCTACTGGTTGTGAGGGCCCTGGTTCCCCATCATCATTAACTGGGCGTACTGATTTGGTCTTATACTTCCTCCGCTGCACAGGGGCAACTGCTGCTGGCTGTGACTGCCCTTGCGAGTCAGCTGGAACCTGGGCGGTTGTAATGTCCGTGGGTTCCGCTGCTGCACCATCCACCTCTTCCCCTGTAGGGCAAGGAGAGGGCTTCCCACCAGCTGAGGAAGTGTATTCCCTCAACACCTGACGCATCTTTTCCTCTATTACCTCCATCCAATTTGGTTGGTTCATTTCTGGGGCAGGCCGTTGGACAGGGTCAGGCCGTGGGGCAGGGTCAGGCTCAGGGACAGGGTCAGGTTTGGGCATACTCTCAGGCTCTGGGACAGCCTCAGTCTCTGTAGCAACATCCCTAGTCCCTGTGGCAACATCCCTAGTTCCTGTGGCAACATCCCTAGTTTCTATGGCAGCATCCCTAGTCTCCGTGGCGACATCCCTAGTCCCTGCAGCAACATCCCTAGTCTCTGTGGCAACATCCCTAGCCTCCGTGGCAACATCCCTAGTCTCTGGGGCCGCATTCCTATTCTCTGGGGCAGCTGTTAGAGTGGTTACCCAGGGCAGTCTCCCCCTTTCTCGGGATGCAAAGAGGAATAGACCTATCAGCAACGCCAACCACTGTACAATGTCATTAGCATTTAGAGAGTATATGAACCCTCTGAGCCCTGGTAGGGTAGGCCCAAAGAAAGGGGTGAAAGATTGAGAAAAAGTTCCCCCTGGTGTCATCTCCTCACAAAATGTACCATTACCAAACAGACTCCAAAAACATGTACTCACGGTGTTAAAGCCCTGTAACCAAGTGCCCGCTGTCCAAAGGACATGAAAAATCCATAAATTTCTCATCTTATTGACCCATTGTGAGAACTGGATAACAACCACCACGACCTTAGTCATAAGACCCATCTTTAGACAAGGAGCTGCAAATGGGAAAAATGTGGCCACAAGAATGTGCCAGCCAAACCAAGGTATCTTAGACCACATGGTGCCGCTTAATGAGGTTTCTATGTTCAGCGCCCTAAAAATGGGTCTCCTAGAAACTGTTATTCCTTTTGCACCTTTTTCTCTCAATGCCCTCGTGCCCCACGTTGGGCGCCAAAATCTGTCTTCGTTTGATAGACAGGTGTCTGCTAAGGAAGGTGGGAACCTTCCTTAGAACAGAGAATGTGAATCCCCTTCCCTCCGAATTATTATAACTTTAAAATTAAGGGCTCTCAGGCAAAGGTATGGGAAAAGGAATAAGAGTTTTTACTAGTATCTATAATGAGGTAAACAATCAGTAACAAAGAAACAGTAAACAAGGTAAAAAAACAGTAAACAAAACCAAAAAAACTCGGTGGCAAATGTCCCTGGGGCTGTCAGGTACTTTCCCGTTTGGTGCAGTCACAGTCACGGCCAGCAGGGGCGCTGTTGGGCTCCTAGACCAGCAGCGCAGGTGCGATGACTCCCGGGAAGCTGCAGATGGCGCTGTGCCGCGAGGTTGGATCTGTGCCGCGTGTAATGGCGGACGGCTGGAGCTGGATGGAGTGCAGATGGACAGGAGCGCAGCAGAGAGCCCAGCGCCGGGCGATGGAGCAGCCGGGTCAGCTCACCGGGGCCAGCCAGCAGAGGAGGCGGCAGGAAACTCCGCAGTTGGGGCAGGCAGGGTACCGAGCAGCGGCAGGCAGACTGCGGGGTGGTGGCAGGCAGGGGGGTCCCGCTCCGCGGCGGCGCGGCTGGTAGATGCCCTCCCGGAGGGGACGAGAGGATCGGAGTCCCGTGACCTTCCCCCCAAAGCAAGGACTCACCCAGCAGGCAGAGAAAACCTAGTGCAAGACCGGGCCTTTTCTGCAGTTGCAGCCAAAAAAGCAGAGCCGCCTTTTCCCCGTGCTCCCTCCTCCAAGAACTCCGGGCGAGTGAGTGTGCTGTTATCAAATCTCCAATCTCTAGTTCCCCCCGCCTGGCAGCCAAAGGCTTTGTCTCCTTTGTGAGCGTAGATGGCCCTTAAAGACCGGTCATTAGTTGCTTAGCAACAGAATGGGAAAAAATTCCTCCTGCCCCCTGCTCCCTCCCCCAACCTTCCACATTTATTTTCCTATCCCTGAATTTTCTATCTACATGTGAAACTATAGTTATAAAATCAACTTCAAAAAACTGCTAGATGTAGTGCAAGATGGAAGAATTTTTTGTGGTATAGTATGAAAAGGAGTAGAAATTGTAAGATTTTGCATTATTGTTACTTTGGACTGTCTGTATACCATTTATGGTAGGTTTGAGTTACAGAAAATAGAAGTTTATGGGGGTGTCTGATCAGTGAAAAAAAATTAGCATTTTTTTTGAAAGCAGACACCTGAATTAGCAGACTTTTGGAGTCTTACACTTTGTGTGCATTATTCACTTGTCAGGTATTTTTTTCTTTAATGTTCAGGCAGTAATTTACTTTCTGGTGTAAAAATATTGTAGACTGGACAACGCAAGCAGTTTGTGGCTATAGCTGTGCTGTTGGCTGTGAGAGTTGTGATCCTGCATGTGCTCGGAGATAGTGAGTTTCAGAAGGACATAATTCAGTCATCCTCACACTGTCTCCCTTCTGCATATTTCTGGAATCTGTGGCAGCCACTGGTGTTCTAGGTATAAAAGGAATTCATTGGAAGTAGCAGTTTCTCTGAAATCATCCAGATCAATTTGTGTCATATTCCTGAGTCAGGAAGTTCAGACACGGGTGAAGGGTGGTAAAATGGTTGGTTAACTTCTTGAGGAAGTCCTCTGCAAGACTGACAGTAGTAGCTGTTTCTGACTTCAGTATTAGAATATAGAGGAGGAAGCACAAATCTAGGCCCTCCTAAGAAGGACTTTTTTTTTTTACATTCAGGAAACTAGGGAATTTCTTAGGATTCTCAGAAGAGTTTGAATATGTATATACATATTTTTATTTGCTATTTACAAGGACAGAATTCTGTTTTCCCTAGTGTTATGAGTCTGCCTGTTTTGCAGAAGCTTTATCTTTTCTGACAATTCTGAAAACTTTCTTGCAGTTGCGTTCAGATAGTAGGTAAATATTAGCCTGTGCATTGCAAAATGTAGCTCTTGTGCTCTTGTCTTGATGCCTGTTGTCAGGAATGTGTAGTCTTGGAGTTATGTTCCAATAGTAGACACAAGTTTAATTCTCTGTCCAAATTTAATTGCCTAAAATTTAGATGCCTGTGTTGAGCTGGTTACTCTTATATCTCCATTAAATTTACAGAAATAATTACCTCCAGAAGGCCATTCATCTCTTTCTAAGCTAGGTGTCCAAGATAAGAAAGATAAATTGCTGTGGTGATTGCAAATGGGGCAGTGACTCATTCAGATTCAAATATCCACCCTACCCTCTGCAGCGAGGGTCACTGAATCTCATCAGAGCTGTTCAGATGGGACTGGTTAGCTGCAGATTGCTTTTTCCTGCTTTTAGCTGTGTAGATTTTATTTATATATTTTCATATATATGTATACATGTTGGAGGTGTCCAGAGAGGAGGAATGAGGCTGGTGAAGGGTCTGGAGTAAAAGTCTTAAGCGTGGCTGAGGCAACTGGGATTGTTTAACCTGGAGAAATGGAGGCTCTGGGCGGACCCCATCACTCTCCTACAACTTTCTGAACGGAGGTTGTAGCCAGGGTGGGTCAGTCTCTTCTCCCAAGTAATGAGTTGCAGGATGAGAGGAAACAACCTCAGATTGTTCCCAGGGGAGGTTTAAATTGGGTATTAGGAAAAATTTCTTCCAAGAAAGGGTGGTCAAGACTTGGAGTAGTCTACCCAGGGAAGAGGTTGAATCTCCACCCCTGGAGTTTTTTAAAAGATACGTAATGTGGTACTCAGAGATGTGTTTTAGTAGTAGACTTGGCAGCATTTTGTTTACAGGACTCAATGATCTTAAAAGTCTTTTCCAGCTGAAATGATTCTATAATTTTTTTTTTTTTTTGGCGTGTACAGCCTCTCTTTGTGCATTTGAAGCTCTGGAGTTTTGGATGAGTTTCTGTTATTTGTGTCACCTTTTGGTTCTGGAGGCCCAGTTCAGAGGGACAGTGGTAGTTCATAAAATGTTCCTTTTCATCTGAGTCATTTTTAAAGTAGTATTTGTTTTCTGGGTTGGTTAGCTATAGTTAAGATGGATGTATGATAAGGTCCAGTGACTTAATTTTTTTCACATAGTGGACAATATTAATTGGTTTTGCATTTTAATTATGTTTTTAATTGTAGCATCAAATGCAATATATCACTGTATATAAAATAAATGTGCTATTCTGTGTGGCATTTCCTTGGAGAATGTAGAGGAGGATAACAGTGGAAGGACTGTCATCTTGTGTATGTGATCTTTGTGGTGTTTTTGAATGCAAGGTATAATAACCATATTAGTTCAAATGTTTAGTTGTTGACTAAAAAGACTCCAAATTTGCTCGTAAAAATATCCACTTTTTGTCTCTGAATGCTTCCCACCTCAAATTCAATTTTCCTTGCAGTACTTTTGTGAGGCAGAGATGTTGTTATCGCTCTTTTATGGATGGCAGCTGTGGCAGAGGCTTTGCTTTTCCATTGTGAGTGGAGCCGGCAGCGTGCCCGTGTGAGCCAAGTGCCAAGTCCTGCAGGCACGAGGGCTCTGCTGCACTACCTGACGGGCGGGTGCCTAGTGCTGGATGAGGCTGGGGGCTGCCAGGTGTCACACAGCACCCTGGCCTGCACCTCAGCTGGAAGCTGCTGCTGCCTCACATACTACTGCTATGCACCTCCATAGACAGCTCTTTAAATTGTGTACATGAAGATTTCAACGTCCTTGTTCCTGGAGTACCTTAATTTTTGGCCTATTCCTGTAATGTCTGAATAGTCCACTTCCTTGCAGAAATGAAAATCTTCAGTCTGAACTGAAATTCTTTGCATGACTTATTGACTACCATTAGCTGGTAAATAAATTTCCTTTTAAAGTAGAAAACTTCGAAAACTACAGCTATTTATACAAAGAAAACAACATTTTTTGCAAAGATAGACTTTTTCCATTTGTAAAAAGCATGTTAGCATTATTTTGTGTTTAGACTTAAAGCATGACAGGTTGTTTATTGGGTTTGCCTGGCAAGGTTTTGGTAGTGGGGGCTACAGGGCTGGCTTCTGTAAGAAGCTGCCAGAAGCTTCCCCCATGTGTACAAAGCCAATGCCAGCTGGCTCCAGGACAGACCTGCTGCTGGCCAAGGCTAAGCCCATCAGTGACAGTGGCAGCACCTCTGGGGTATCAGAGTTAAGCAGGGGGGAAAAGTTACTGTGCCAGAGAGAGGAGTGAGAACGTGTGACAGAAACATAGATAAAATTATTCTTGATCAGCAGCTAAACTTTTACAATGAAGATCTATTGGGTGAGGGTGTGAGAGAGAGGTGTCAGGAAAGGGAATTTAGCACCCAGTAGGCAAAGGAAGGAAAAGGTGGAAGAACAAACAATCTTTCATTGAAGATTGTGTCTGAGATTTTGAGGCATGTTATTTGATTTATGAAAAAGGTTTTTCTTGGTGTCTGGGAATTTTGCTTGTTTATTGTGTTGCCTTTTCCCTGGTCCTAGAATTATGAGCCAGAGATGGTTAAGGGATAAAAGAGTTTCATACCTCAATATTTAATAGGATCCTAGGTGCACAGTTCTTCAAGGTGGAACATGCTGAGGTGCACACCCGTGTAACGTGTATACATTTTTATAGCCCTTGCAAATTAGCATATCTGACAATGCTCCCCCAATAAGGAGCTTAATAAAATGGCTTGATACCCCCCTACTCTAAAGAATCCCCCCAAATGAGGTTTGAACCCAGTTTAGAAAATATGTTCCAGAGAGAAGGTTTCAATCACAATTGAAGCCTCGATTTCTTGAGATAGCATATGGCTTTCCAGCTTCCTACTGAGGATGTTTGGTCTCCCTGCCTAGCAGAACCTTGGAGTGAAGCTAGAATATCAGACTACAAAAATTACAAGTATTTAGGCTAAGGATACAGGGAATACGTAAAAGGTATATAAAAGAAAAAGGAAAAAAATCATCAGGCATCAATTGCTTGACTTCCTTCTGTGATGTACTGGCTGAGTTTTGTCTAGGAAGTTTTTACCTATGCATTGAGCCTCTCACGTGTGACTACTCTTGTGCTTAGTGTGTCTGGCTTTACGGATTGGTAAATCTTCATGAATGCTGCGTCTGTGGGTAAAATTGGGATACTCTGTTTTGCCATACCATGATGTTATCTTCTACTTAGCAGGAGATGAATATTAGTATCTAGCTGGATATCTCTGGCAATGCAAAACTGAAAATGAATTTGCTTTTAGTTTATACTCTTGCTATTTCAGTGGGATGAGAATTGGAACAGACCTTTGCTCTAACACAGCTTGGATTAACAAGTGAGTGCATTTCTTCATGGATTGCAAGAGGATGGGTTAGAACCAGCATATTTCATAAATCTTGATTAAAAGGCTTGACAAACTTATTTAAGAAGGTTGTGAAGCCCCTGTACTTCCTGTTAAAAGCAGGCACCTCCTGGGACTTTGCAGGGACTAGGACTGGGGAAATGTGCTGAATTGCCTAACAAGCTTACAGAAGTGTTTGTACAAGCTAAGTTGTTTTTATAGCACAAATGTATTGCTTTGTTCGATGAAGGAAAGGGATGGATTTACGTTTTCTAGCTAAAGGTGGTTGTAGCTGCTTGAACTACCTGCAAGCTGCTCTTTTGATGGCAAAAGCATACCACGTCTCTATAGAAAGGATTGGGACTGCCACTGAGAGGTTCGAGATAATCTTTGCCCTGAATTTCACTACTACAGATAGGCAGTTGCCTTTTTTTTTCCCTGGGAAAGATATATTCATTCTTCTCTATTGTACTGATACAGTCACCTGAATTAGTCATAGCAAAAATTTTGCTGTAAGATGCTGCCAGCAGCTACTTGGCTGCCATCCCGCAACAAGAACAGACCGCATCCAAATTCTGATGCCAAATCATGTGTAGGTTAACCTTTGTAACCCATCTCAAATCAACACACGCTGTCTCTGGGGAATAAATCTGGTCTATTTATAGGAATACTCTGCCTGTATTCGATAGCTTGCATGCAAACTATGCAATTAAAGTCTCTAGCAGTTGTTGCTGAGAGGCTTCCCCACTGTGAGGCAATGTCTGTGAGAAACTACCCTTGTAGAAAGTAAATCCTTTTTTCACCTTAAGATTCCACATGACTGAGTCATTGAATGTGGAAGTATCAGTAAGGTGTCTGTCACTGCAATAGTGTCATGTGCAGGAACAAGTTATGGTTCCTGTCTGTTCACTTTCATCTGGCGCATGACATGAGTGGTAACACATGAGTGAAAGATGTTGTGACCTGTGATCTGGGATGTCATGTGAGGAGAGGACTGTAAACGCTGGTGCTGGAAGCTGACATCAGTGAAAATTGAGATGTCATACTTAAATGCCAGCACTTAACAGTAAAGGTCCAGCTGATAGCAATTAGCACAGAGGGAAAGTTTAAATGATGGCATTCACCAAAATCTGATCAGTAGGACAAATCTTTTGAGGCAAGACTTGGTGAATGTTTTGTGTTTTGTGTTGTGGTTTTGGTTTTTTCTTTTTTCTAAACTTAAATTAATTAGGGGTGAGAAATAGGCTTCCTTTCCAGAAAATAATTCTTTTATGTCCCCTTATATTCAAGAAGCATCACAGGGAACAGGGGGCCTTTTTTTCTGAAGTACTCTTCCTTTCTCATTTTGGGTCTTTGATCTGTTCATCTGCATTATATCCATCCAGGACTGGGTTAAAATTGTGTGCTTATGGTTGGGTACTTCCAAAATGCCTGCTTTTTGCTTTATGTAAAATTCAATGATTCACACTTCACACTTCTGTAAATGTGGCAGCAGAAGAACATTGTGAGAAATATTCGTGGGCTTTAGCTATTGTTACTGCTCCTTTAGTTTTTTTTCCCTGTAAGAATGAGAATCTTAAAACACTCAGGCTAACATGGTGTTCTGTAAACAGTTTAATAATTTTCAGTGTTTTTATAGACAAACATAATAGGATGACATGCAACCACAAACAGAAATTTAGGAAACAAGACATGACAAGTTTTGACAAGGAAAAAAACAATGCTGTCTTGTTTATTTAATGGAGCTGGGGCAGGGGGGTTAGGTACATAAGAGAAAATGTAGTTTCTATACAGCAGACACAGCTGCTTGTCAGATGGGGGATTGTTTGCAGTATGAGACAATGTCTAACCTGAAGGGTTGCAAGCACTTCAGCAGCCAGTCTTTGGAATTTAAAATTAACTTTGAATAGGGTCTGGAATAGAAGGGTAACAAATGCATTTCAACAGGCTTAATGCAGATTTTTTTGTGGGTGTAGGTAGGCGTAGTCACCTGCGTATCATAGGGGTTCATGAGAAGCAGTTCTGCAGGAAAATATTTTGAGGGTTCTTTTTTTATATTTTGTTATATACCATACAAAGTATGATGCAGTATCATGCTGTTGAATGAGGTATAAAAAGCTGCTGTCCTGGTTGTTAATTATGATATTTGTAAGATATCTGAAAAGGTTCTTTCAGGTTGGTCAGTGCTGTAAAGCATTAGCTGGAGTTAACTGTCCAGTTTGGGTACAGCACTGCATGAAAGCTGTGTGGGTGGGAAGAAGGGAAGAGAGAAAAAGAAGTCTTAGGTAGAGAACTAGAAAACAACATGACCTCCTAGGGAAAGGCTAAATCAGTTTGGATAGTGTAGTTGAAAAAGAGAAGCCTAGGAAATTCAGGTCTTCAAATATTTAAAAACTGTAATCTCTTCTCCTAGATGCCTGTAATACTTGAAGGGCAGTAATGCTTGAGGTGTGGCCAAGGAATTTACACCTGATTTCTGCACCTAATTCTTCGTCTTCTTATACAAAATATCTGAGTAAATTTATTTGGCTTGTATGATTAATGTGTGCCTAATTCTGAAAATAAAAATAGCATTTTGCTATCAATTGCTACATGTCTTAAAGTCTAGAACATAAATTCTGTATATAAGAGTGTAATATTACTGCAGTGACAAGGAGAATGATGTACTTTCAGGGAAATGTATGGATCTGTGGATACGTATGTTGTGGATCCATGTGTTGTTTATGTTGTGGATCTTTTCTGTGAGAATATTGTGAACTACCTATTTGAAAGTTGTCATCTCATATCTTGGTCATAAAGCCCTGGTATCTTACATACCTTCTTGCATATTATTTTAAAAGATCAGCTTCTTTTTTTTTTCTGCTGTGTTACAGTTTAAGAATAAGAACTTTTTTGATCCATGGGGAAGACAGAGAAGGGAAAGAAATAGAAATGAAAAACAGTGATTAAGTCATGGATGTGTTTATGTTGGAGCTGCTTTTCCTTTGTCTGAATTTTGATTTGGTTAATGGAATTGACTTTTTCCTGCCATGCTTTCATGTTTCAAATTTTTAAGTGTTTCCTTTTGTTTTGCCAGAGAACTAATTGTTGTCTGATGGTATACTTGGCTTTTCTATGCAGTGGAATGCCAGGAGCATCACAGCCATACTTTGTACCTAGTAATAATAATTTAGTATAAACACTATAATTGCAGTATTTACCTTCATTTTATAAGCTGGAAAAACATAGTTTTAAATTACATGGATTTAGAAGGCAGTAACGTCAGTTTGAGTGTAGGAGGAAAAGAGAAACAGTACTAAATTCATTAAAAAATGAAATAACCAAGGTGGTTCTGGAAATATGTATTGACAAATCTGTGCTTATGAAGATGCAACCCAGAATTTGACAACAAGATGATGACTTAATCATATGGTTTTATGCCAAATCAAGAGGGATCTTTTGGTAATTTTTATGTCATCAAGTTACTGCTGGTAATACTTAATTTCTTGATAGCCTTACTATCATCTTTCTCTGTATGCTGATTCTATTCTTGCCTTTTTTTGTGCCTGTCCTGAGTAAGAGAATGGTTTCTCTGGATGAAGGACTTATATCTGGTCAAGTTTTTCAGTGCTGACATTTAGTTAGAGACATCAGAGATAGTGGTGTTCGGGGTGCTCTTCATCATCAAACTGCAGACTTCTATCATTTGGTTAGTTAAGTGGTAGTGGGTTAACTTGGGATGACTGATGATGTTGGTAGACTGCAATGAATTGCTGTGTTCCTGCCAAGGATTGAGCAAAGTCACCTCAAATGATCAACTAAAATCTCTAAATATCAATAGCAAAATTACACTCAGATTCTTAAAAGTGGTTGTTACAACACTTAGAACTTGTAATTGGGACTCTTTTGGGGGCAAGGAGAACAAATCAATATTGGTAACAGAAAGACTCAATTTCTTACATTTATCTATGTGATAGTTTCTTACAGCTCTGGCTTAGTATTGGAGGCATTACTGATTCTCAAAGCCTTCCCAGTTCATTAGTTGATCAAAATAGGTGCTAAGTTGCTGTACAGTAAATCACCACTTCATTGGTTGTGTTGTGTGTGCTGAGAGCTGGTCTTAGTTAATTCTTGTCTGGCTTTTTATAAGAAGCTGAGGACTGTAATCTGCAATGTAATCAGCTTGGTTACACAGAGGCCACTCAGGTATCAGCTGTTTGCTGTATGTCTTATAGAGGTTAGTGAGCTGGGACATTACACTAGGAAAGAATTGTAACATTTGAAAGCATATGCATTGAACCTATGCAGAAGCAGCAGTACAAACAACACTTTATGCTCTCAGAAGGATGGAAATCCTGTGACATAGAGTGTTAAATGTATTCTGAACTGGGATTTGGTATCTCTGTCTCTCTTTACCAATATTAGCAACAGACTTTACATTTCTCTTGTAATTAAATGTAGAAGGTATATGTTAATTATGTGCTAAAGGATTGCCAAATCAATTTATAGAAGCTAGATAGCTTTTAATTGAAGGTATGAAGAAGCATATGAACAAAACACTGACCTGAAGGGCCAACAACAACATCTATGAAATTGTGCCATAATTCCAGTTAATTTTAAAGCAGTAGAAATAAAAATAAATGTATGTATATAAAGCCAGCATAGAAATAAGAATAAAGTGCATTAACCAAGGGCAGCATAACTTCAGTATTTTTAAAACTAAGCCCATATTTTTGCATATTAAAATGTAATGTTCAGGTAGAGTTGTAAGTTTCATTGAGTTCTTGAAATAACAGAAAGTTTGATTCTAAGGAATCTAAAAGTTGTCCTAATTAAAGCTTGTGCTCCAAAAAGGACACTAGATTAGATCAGATGTAGCTTTGCTTAGTTGTATCTTGGAAGAAGTCCATGGATGGAGGTTCTGCAACTAGTCAGGAGAATCTGTGCTTTACAGTGTGACCTGTGGTGGAAGTCTGTGTTAAAAATTAAACAAATGGAGATTTTATAATAGAAACTTACATACAGCAACACTACCACTTAGTAATTATTTGATTTCTTTGTTTTACAATGTGTCTTGTGTTGTTTTCGAAACTGATCCTAGTATTCTTTGTGAATTGGACTGCTACTGAGCCATGACTTACTGTCCAGAAATAACCACATGACTACATATTTTTCATTAATGATAACTAGATTAGAGCTCAGGACTGTGCACATTGCATTAGGGTCTTTTTCTTATCATTGTGCAGTGCTTTGTGTTTATTAATGTTGAAATTCACCTGACATCTTATCCTATGGTCACAGAGAGCATTAAGCTATAGATTTTGGTGCCATCTAGAACTATATAATCATCACCAATTACCACTTTGCTGTCCAGTCCTTTGCCTTAAAATTTTTGGTGTTCTGTGCAAACCAATGGAATATCTCCAGTGTTAACTAATCCTCTAGAAGAGAGATCATTGTGTTCATACCCTTCTCTTCCCATATTTTAGTGTGTGAGAAAGAATTCTTTCTTCTTTTGCCTTTATTCATGTTCTTTAAAAACCTTTGGTGAAGGGTCTTGCCAAAGCTATTTCAACATACTGCTGCTCTCCACTCATTTTCTTCATCTTTCAGAAAAGTCTGATAGCTGTGGGTGGAGCATCTATCTACCAGAAATTTTGTCTTCCACATAAAGCTCACGGGGTTATCACGAGGCTACAAATTCTAGTCTCTGTTGCAGCTTATATGAGTTTGCTCATAAGGGTCTGTGTAACTCCTAGGATTTCATGTGATCATCATGTCTGATGTTTTGTTGTTTTCCATTCTTCTGGTGGAGGTGTTAATTTAAAACATGTCAGCAGTTCTGGATTTTGGCTCCTGTAGAGCTGTTGGGTGAATATTTGCCGATCCCAGTGGCGTTTGCTGTCACTCCTGCTTATATTCTAGGGCCTTTTATATTGTAATATCAGTTTGAGAAACTTGCTTAGGTATGTATTTGAACAAGAAGTTTATTTTGGAAAACTTCCAAATCTCTGTAGAGTTTTAGTTTAGAAATAATTTGAAAAAAACCAGCAAAACAATCAACCAAAAACCCAAAGAAAACCAACTTACATAGTATAACTTTTTTTTTTAATCAGTCCTTTTGCCACTCAGTCATTTGTCATCCTTGTCACTTGTCAGAATTCTTCTATCTGTTTTGAAGATAGAAGGTCTTGATTATTAGCTTTTATCAAATTAATTGTCCGTAATATTTTGCTCAGTCTTTCGACTTCTTTTTTTGTTTGGTTGTTATAATTGAACTCCGTTTTTCCTTTGAAAAATGTCCTTTAATTTTGGTTTTAAATATAAAATTTGCTACCTCGTTGCTGTTTTGTCTAAGCCGTCAGTAACAATGGCCTTCGAGTAAAGTTCTCTGGGAAGTCACAAAATGCTGAAACCATTTATTTCATCATGAAAGAATAATTCCTTACAGTTTAGATATAAGTTTTTATTATTACTGAAGTTTCTGGTTTGTCCTAGGCATTTGACGGTTTTCTTGAACTTGGTTAATCAGCTCATTCTCCCAGAGATTCTGTGTGTAACTATATGGTGAACGAGAGCTATATACCTTTTAATCCTCACCATAAAAAGAGTGTGTAGCCAGTGAAGCAGAATAGTGCTTTTAGTTTGACTCAGACACTCCTAGTCTTACATACATGGTGGTGAAGTAAGTAACTCTTGTGTCTGCATTTTGATGTGATTGATGATTATGGCTGCATTATGGAACTTGGTTGGTTACTTCCAGCAGAGAAAGTTATGCTCTGTGTCTGCTGCGTTAATGCAGGGCTTAAGAACTGGAAATGAAGTCATGAGTGAGATGGGCAAAAGTTCCTTCTAGGCTGATGCTAAGCAGCTGGTGATTTCATCTTTTATTTGGGGGAAATTCTGTTTGCTTTCATTCTTTCAATCTCGTTCATTCCCTATTTCCTAACAAGTGCTTTAAATTTTGCCGTCTTCAATATGAAAAATGTATACTTTGTTAGATAAATTTTGAATGTAAATTACCTGTCAAAGTATTTATCAGTGGCTTTTGCAGTTGTTTTAAAGTGGAAAATTTAATGGATCTTTACTTATGTAAGCCCTGAGAGTGGTTACCTTTGCATATTCTGACAGTGCTGCTAGTGCAATTTAAAACTATATCACAAATAAGACCTAAAAGTGCAGCTGTACAATTTTTTAAAATGTACCACGTGGAGATTTGAGATCTTACTTTGTAGCTTTTCCCCTGACCTTCATTGATTTCTCACCCTGTTTAGAGATACCAGTGAAGAGATGAACATTACAGCACTCAGTGAAGTCCATCTAATCTGAGCTTTTTGAAAGCATAAGAAAGTAAATTCATTGTCTGTGCAGCCCTTTCTGAGAATTCCCTGCTTAGTAGTTTCTTGCCAGTTCAAACAAGGCTTTTCCACATGCCTTTCTCCCTTGTCCAGTAGCCTGCTTGTAGAAGATCTGTAGGTGTCCTGGTTCCAGCTTCTTGTAGAGCTGTGTGATGAGACATTCTCCAGTTTCTAGGATTTCTGACTCTGCTTTGGGGCTTTGCAAGTGTTTATTTTGTGTTCTTCTGTTGGGAACTGAAATTATAAAGGAAGGTTGATTCTGGTTTTTAGGTTTGTTTACGAGGCTTAGATAAAGCATTTGGTGAAGGACCAAATGTATGGCATTTGGGAAAGAGCAAGTGGAGAGTGTGAGGTTTTTGATGATGGTGTTATTAGAGATGTGTAATGTGGTTGTAAAAGTAAACAAGCTTTATGTTTGGTTCAAGAACCAAGTTGTTTTTTTCTGGTTTTTTTTTTTTTTTGGGGGGGTGTTTGGAGGTTTGTTTCGTTTGTTTGTTTTTTCGTTTTTTTTTTGGTGAAATACTTGTTAAAGATTTTCTGCCAGTCTCATACTGTAAGTATTCCCAGCAGTAGGAGTTTTATAGAAGAAAATAGACTTAAAAAGAGCACACATCACACTATGTATCACACTACAGGAGGTGCCACTGTGAAGACCTCACTAATGCAGCTGTTAAAATGTCTTAAAATTCATGTTCTATGTGCAAGAACTTGATGAAGAGTATGCTGAAAACTTGCTTCTGATACTTAATGTTTGGAACAGAGTCATTTCAGAGAGGCTGGAGGGGGAAAACCCCCCAAAATAATACATGTTCCAGTAATTAGAAAGGGAAGAATGGTGTGTGGGTCTGGAGAGGTGTGAGAGAGAATGACTGACTGTCAGGCTAACCTAATAATAGACTTACAGTTCTCTTTCCATGTCAAACATACTCAAGATTAATTCTAAAACTATCACTGTTTACTCAAGCTTTTGTATGACAATAGTCCCTGTCTTTTGGAAATGGGTAAGAGGCTGGCTTGGTAAAGGTGACTAAAAAATCATAATAGAAATATGACTTCGAAGCTCTTGAAGGATTGCTGGGCTGCCCTCTGCCTTTGACACCAGGCAGAAACCTCCTTACCACCAAATCCTGCCTCACACTTACTGATGCAGTGGTAAGGCAGCTCTCCTCTCCACGGTTGCTGTAGGAGAGAGAGAAAATTCTCCTTGTTAGGGAGAGCAGTTCCATCTGGGCTCTTCGCCTCTCTAGTGTTGGTAGGTGGGCATGGAAGTGGTTCTGCATCAAGATGGGGCAGGCTGGGCAAGGAGCAGGAGGTTCCTGAAGGAGAAGCACAGTGGGTGCTTATGTTGGGCCTCACTGTCAGCTGCTGGACTAGGGTTGCTTATGCAGTGAAATAATATTTGTAGTGTTTGATATTGCGTATGTTTAGGACTGTGGTGCTTTTAAATTATTGGTCATTCTCCCATTCCTACAGAAAGTTTCAGGCAGAAGTAACTGAGGAAGAAGCTAATGCATTGGTCTTCTTTAAGCACTGCACTTTTGGATTTTGCTTTCATTTTGGTTTTTCTCCTTTTCCTTGGTGGTATTTGCTGTGCTTTCCTTAGGTCAGGATTTTACTGTCAAAATAGATTTTACTGCTAATTAACTTGGTTTTGCTTCCTCGCATTAAAAGAAAAGGTGGGGGCAGTAATGACAGTCATTCTGCTTTCATTATGTAATGTAAAAAAGCCATAACCTTTTTTGTTTTGTTCTAAAAATACATTGACTTTCTTAGCTCGTGTTTGCATTGAAAGTCAAGTGTCAGAGGCATCTGAGAGAGGTTTAAACCTTAAGTTTGGTCAGCTAAACATCTGAGAACATGAGCTTGTGAATGTATATTTTATGAGTTCCTTTCTGGGGTTTCAGCTTGGCTTGGGCTGGAGACTGCACTTAAGGAAGTGGTGCATTCCCAGGGGTGAAAAGTTAGGTAACTGCGATGCAAGTTTAACTGCCTGGGGAACCGAGATGATGTAGTGGTTGTGCACCACAGTTTTAGAAATGTCAGTAATATTTTAGAGATAGACTTAAATACCTTGGTGTCTGTTCATCTAAGTGCTTACCGAGTTGTAACAAAAATTCTGTATTTTTTAGTGTGCTTTCTGGATGGTTCAAATAGGCTTTTGCTAGCACAAGTCCACTTAAAACTTAGTGGGTTTTCAATAGCGATACAAGACACTCCATTCTGTTATTTTAACGTTTTGGGTTTGCATCTTTAAGGAGTGAAATAGGGAAACAGTTTAGGTTAAGTTCCTGTAAGGCAATTATAAAAGTAGTTTGACTGTACTGGGAAGAATGGCTATGGGTGGTTCCCTGTCAAAATCTGAGGCTATGTGAAAGCATCTCCCAGGTCATGCTTGATTTGATACTATCATTAAACACCTGGATGAAGTACTAAGCTCAAACGTGAGATAAAGCTCCTTACAACTGCAAAGCTGTGATTGCTCAGGTCAGAGTTCAAAGTGTTGTTAACAAATTGAAAAAGTGATAGGAGGACAAAAATACAGTTTATAATCATTGCTGTACGTGCAAAATACAGAGGAAGAGATACCAAATATACAAGAAAAGAAGAAGATGTAGGAAGTAAGTCTTTAGATGCAGTTTCAAAAAGAAAAGGCATTTCTTGGTGTGAGAATATTAATAGTAAAATTACCAAGAATGCCACTTGAATCTGGGTTTGTCATTCCTTGCAGATGTTTGCCTTGTGGATAAATGAACAATTGGCCCTAATTTGCCCATTTAAACGAAAAGCTACATAAATTTTAAACTAAAAGCTCAGAAGCTGAAGGGAAAGAACAGTGTCAATTGCTTCCCAGTAGTTGTTATGTAGGTTAAAGGATACAGAAAAACTTTCTTGAAAATCTTATTTTCGTATTTGGATAATAATGTCTTAAAATGTGGTTTGGTTTTCTTTTTAAACAGCTCTAATGGATAGCCCCTCATTGAAATTTCTAACATTGTAGTGTAATTCCTTTATACAACTGAAATTCAGCAAAATATTTTGAAGCCCTCTTAAGAGAAGTCCCAAGTTTTTAAAATAGCTGTTGTGGAGATACAGTTCTGTTACGGAACAACACTGCCACCCAGTGGTGGTCTTGTACTAGTGCGGTTTTTTACGATGCTCTTCGCTTGATTGCTTCAAATGTTCTCTCTTCTATTGTGGTGTTATCAAGTAAGAAAATTTTGAAAGCTTTCTGCGGTTTTTTTTTTCCATTTGGAAACCTTACCTTTTTATGGCACGACTGTATAAATCTGTTTCTGTAGCAAAGAAACGTAAGGAACATACTGATCTTTGCATAAACACAGTGAAAATAGCTATATAAAATTTACTATAAAACTGAAATGTTGCTTTGTGTGGCTGGCACTGAATTCGAAGTGGTAGTGCAGTTTGTGTTTGCTGCTAATATCACAGTGATTCTGGGATGAGTTGGGAATCTGAAATGCATAAATTTTATAGAACATGTTTTTTAATATTGATTTTCCTTATTTACTTTTTTCCTTAAAGAAAGCTTCTACTTATTAAGGTCTTAATTCTAGAGATGGTAGGAGAAAATTACAGAGGATTTATTGAAAAATTATAATATGTGTTAGGAAAAGGATGGAAGATTAAAGATTTGTGTTTGTGCATGAACTGTTAATTACAAAGAAAGAAAACATGCTTTTCAAGAAAGCTGCTCATAAAAATTAGGCATTATTAGGAGAGTTGTTTACCTGGTGGATTTAATTATAGAATAAGGCTCTCATTTAAAACCTTTTTGTGTGTGTGTATACACGTGCGTGTTTGTCTGCAGATGAAGTGTTTGATCCAGCAGTATAGTGCAGACAAAAAATGCATCTTCCTTTGATATTGCCAATTTCTTCAGTGTTTCAGACACAGGTAATAGAGTGGCAGTACAGAAATCTGTCTATCCAGGCCACATTAGGTGTAATTTGTTCTTTGTGAAGTAAAGCAGAACATAAAGCAAGGTAAGTAGAGGCGCAGGCAAGATTGGTACTACAGTTATATCCCACAGCAGTGGGAAATACCAAAAAGGAGAATGTGCACACCTATAATGTGCAAAAGAGGGTTGTTAAATTGATGTTATACTTGATATGAAGGAGCAGTGGGAAAACAGCTCTGTCTGTCACTGATGTAATATGTTTTTCTGTGTATTACAAAGGAAGAATTACTGAAATCTGTTTTTCATAGAAGATTGTTGAGAACATTTTGACAGAAAAATTGCAGATTTGGATTTATATGTGAATGGTTCATGTAGAAAATGCCGATTCATTACTAAAGGTTTTGTTTTAACGTTTTCATTTGAAGGTGAGAATGCAGGTACTTTCTAGGAGATGTTTTTCTGACAAAAGCTGTTGCTAAGAGGATTGTACTGTGGCGTCTCAGATGAATGGAGCTGGAGTGGGGGGAGGAATAGGTGAGATATCTCTCAGGTTTCAGCAACCATAATGCAAGAGAATTGCAGTAGAAACATTTATTTTCCTCTCTCTTCTGATCTTTCTCTCGAGAATGCTCCACAAATAACCATCTCAACCATTCGTGGAAGCTTTATGCCCATTTGGTTGTAAACTGTGATTTTATTTCTTTTTTCTTCTAATTTGTATTAATGTTCCAGGGCCACATAATCCCTATGTGACTCCTGCAGCACAACTTACTAAAATTCCCTTGGAATCAATGCAGTTCTTTTAATGACTTCAATATATAACTTTTAAGATTGTTTAAAAACAGGTGCAAAAAAGAAGTCTAGTGAGTATTTTATTTCTTGAAAACTGAAGGTGCTTGCAGTGTATGTTCGTCTAGTTACCAGTCCTCATAGCAGAAGGTTGTATTGTGGTGTGTGTGTTGTTGATTTTTTTTGGTTTTGGGAAGTAATTTGTGTCATTGCTGTCTTTTTAAGATGTTAGTAGTCAGCCACTGGCTTGCTTTGGACTTCTTGGAGAGATTTGTAGAGTTTGGCTCTCCACTCACTCTACGCTTCTCACTCATTTATTTTACCTTTTATTTATTTCCTCCTTCATGTTAAGCAAAAATCTGAAATGTTTGTTTACAGAAGGACAAAGGGAAGTTTGTTGATTGTGGCAGCAGCACTTCTGTGCCAGGTTATTCCCAGTGTCCCCATGCTTTATAAAGGTGGCAGGGGCAGCTTGGGACGGAGGTGTGGAGAGCAAGAATTGACAGACATGGCTTGTACATGACTGCCAGGTAGATCTTGGGAATTGGGAGCTTATGAGCACTTCCAGCAGTGGGATTTGCTTCATGGGTGGTTTAGGATTGCTTCCTACCACTTGGCAGTAGGAAATGTGTTGGATTAATGTAATAGGATCACACTGTAGGTCACCTTTTGTTATCTAAGGTCATGTTATTTTGCAGAATGGGCAGAACAGGTAATGCAGGTGCTGTGAGACACTTGAGTGAATATAGTAGAGACACAGAGCTCTAGGGCTGTTCTCTGTGACTCAGAGCAGGTTTTTACTGTCTTTGGTTTTGTTCAGGGTCAGATTTTTTTTTTTCTCCTTCCTTGGTCTAATACAGACAACGAAGAATTGAGTGGCCTTATGCTGTAAAGGTCCTGCCTTCAGCATATCACATGCTCTCATTAAGAGCAGATAGAAAAGGGTACTCTGTTTCCATCAGAGCCTGGAAAAAGCACAGACTTAAGAATCCTCATGTTTTGACGGGAAGGATTATGCTGTCTGAAGAGCTGCCTTTGTCTATTGTAACTCCCTTTTCATACTTCAGCAAGATGAATATTTATGTGTTTCTGTATAAATACATTTACTTTAAAATAAATTTAATAAAAATACTTATTTTTATTTTCTTAAATCATTTGTGGGCCTGTAGCAGGAAATGTTCAAAACTAAAACTTAGGTAGTTCTTATAGGAGATTGTACAAGGAGGAGAAAATAATTTATTTTAAATAAGTTTCTGTAAGCTTGTTAAAAAAATCTAAACATGCTTGGAGTACTCATTGGTATATTTAGTAGTCTGTATAAGAATGTTATTAGGGCAAAGTGCAAAAGACTGACTTGATAGACCCTGGTTTCAAGCTTCTGTTAAAGCAGGAGAAATCTGTGCTTTGGGTAATTGTACTGGCTGCAGTTTGCTTCCTGACCGTTTTCTAACCAATTTGTAACCATTCCATACTAAATCTATTGTTTTGCATCCTTTTGCACAGAAGCAGCACTTGACACATTACTGGAAAGCTCTGTTTTTCTCTGTTGGAGTTCTTCAGCAAAATTTTGCTGACAGAATTGTTGGGTTTTTTCCTTGAAAGTAAGTTTGATCCTGATCTTTTGGATTGAACTAATTTATATTTTCATGTAATAAGCATCTACAAAAACCAAACCAACCGACCCGAAACTATAAAATATTCTCCCCACACTGATATTCACAGATTTTGCTTTTTTGAAATCTCTTTTAATAACCAAGTCAATTGTTGTTTTTTTTCTTGCTAAAAAGCTTTGATGCTTGCTTAAATCAACCTAACGGATGTCCCCAGTGGTATTTTATGATTGGTGCTTCTGTGACATTGGCAGAGATTTTGTTCAGATGGGCAATGTTTTTGCTAAGTGCTGTTGCTTAAATTAGCGCAAGTCAAAAATTAGTGGTCTTCTCCAGTGAGTTTCTCTTTATCCTTCTGTCTCAAAAGCTCTCCTGAATAATGAGACAAACTAAATGGAATACTCATATATAAATTTATATATAAAAAGTTGTAAACAGAAAATTTTGACTAAACCAGAGTGCTGTTTTGACAGCTGTGATTCAGTCTTCACTTTGAGGTGAGAAAATAAAATATGACTCAGCTAATTTTGTAATAGCAAAATTAATCTTGTCCTGTATAGAGGAAGTTTAATTGTAGGTCAGATTCTTGTTTACTCATTTTTTAAAAACAGTTTTCGCTTGCTGGGAAATGGTGGCACTTATGTCAAAGTACCTGGCTTAAGTAACTCTGTAAAGAGAACTGCAGTCCCTCTAGCTTCAGTAGAATGAAGAATGACTTCATTTGCATTTGGAGCAGAAGAGGAAGAATCTTTCCACGACTTACCCAAGTCTAAAACTCAGCTTATGGATTTTGTACTCCCCCCAGCCCCTGCTGTTCAACTTATGTTCAGTTTTATGCTGAAGACGGCAGAAGGTAAACTTGTAGAGTTTATGATACTGCTCTTTCTAGGAAGTCTGTTGGTGTAATTAAGCCACAGTTGAAGCCTCGAGAGCAGGATAGTCTGTTGGATGTATCTGTTTCCCCTGGCACAGAGTGGGAATGCTGTTCTGTTTTACCTTCCGACTCCAGCTAATGAGATCTGCTAATGCACAGGAGTTGCATAAATCTTCACATATCGTAGTACTGAAGCTCAGAGTTGCTCAACTGGGAAATCCTGTATTCCCATGCAAGTTAACATGTCTTTCTACGTTATTCTTCTCAAGCATCTGTCTTCTATTAAAAAAATAGGATTGTTTCTTCTTATGCTTTTATATATATGCTTTTTTTTAGCATCGTTACTGCTTTTTCTTCTTTTTGGTGATGGTGGGCTGTTGACTCAGGATTTACTAGATCCCAATGTCTGGTGTGAACAGTTACATCCCATCAAGTGTCTGGGTTAGAGCACCGCTGGGACCAGTATTTAGTCTGGGGACACTGGCAGGCCTGGAGAGGGCAATGTTAAACTTACCAGGGCTGGAATCAAAAAGGTCTGTTTAATGTACTTTCCTTCAAGTATTTTACCTTGTTTATATGTTACACTGTGCATGTAATTTTCTTTAAAAAGAAATATTTCTTGAAGCAACCAGGAATGTATATTTTCAGTATTTCTTAGTGTATATTCCTCTTTGGTTCTTAAATCATTCTTTTATTATTTGGGAAATGGTGATTTCTTGGTGAGTAGTTATTTAAATGTTGAGGAAGTACTGTGTTTCAGACTTTGTATCTATCAATTATTTAATGGTTGCTGTGATGTATTTGAATAAAATGAAGAGCTGTGCAGAGAAGGCAGGTTGCCAGCTACATAAAATTGAAAACTGGGATGACAAATAGGGTATACTAGGCAAAATGAACAACAAATGTCACAATTTCTGACCACTCAGGTTAAAATTATCCTTTTTTAAAGTGTTTTTTTAAGGTTAGAATAGGTCAGCCGTTTAAAGTTTATTCAGGTAATCAATTCAAAACTTCCTTAGTGTTCAGAGGAACCAATTTATTGTATACTTACAGAATTTTTGCAGAAAGATAATGATCCTGCACTGCCACCATCAGTCTCACAAATACTGTTTCCAAATGTTATTTTGGAAGAGAATTTTTATTCGTATTTAATACTGTTCACTATATCTGACTATTCGTACTCTGTAATGCACTTCCATTTTTACCAGTTGCTTTGTAGCTCAGGCAACCAAAATACATTTTATAGGATGGCAGTGTTGTGTGACCCAGCCCTTGAAGGATTAGCTGTGCAGCCTTGCTCCTTACAAATAGATGTGGACGTGGAGCAGGATGGGAGTTGGTTGTTTTGTTTAGTTTTTTTTTTCTTGTAAATGCACAAATGAAAATATGCCTCTTCCATCAAGTAAAGGTCAAAGTATCAAAGGGTTGCTCTTCAAACCAGTTTCCTATAATTTGGGGGGTGAGCATGAGGAGCACAATGTTTCCCTGTTTGTAGTGGCTCTGATTATTTAAGTGCAATTTTTTTTAAGCTTGCAGTTTTAAAAATTTCCTTCAGTTTAGAAATTGTGAAAGACAAAATCTATTTCTTAATCTCATCTCAGTGCAAGGAAACTGATTGCATTAAGCAATTTTTCAAGTATTTTTCTATCTGTGCTTCACCAGTGCAAAAGATAGGAACTAAAGACAATCTCATACACAGAAAAAATGTTTGTCTCATTGATACATCCTGTGATATTCTATTTTTTTTTTCTTTAACAGGTATCTTTCAGATGAAGGAATTGAAGCTTGCTTAAGTTCACCTGAAAAAGTTAATACAAATGATATTATCCTAGTTGCCCTTAATGTAAGTTATTGGTAGTGAATTTTTTTTTTCTGAAAAGTCGTGCTAAAAATTCTATATCTAATGGCTCAAGTATAGATTTGTGTGTCTAATTAAGTGTACCATGTGTGATTTATGCAAAGGACAGAGTACTTATCTCTCTCCAATTGTGAATTTTATTTGGAAAGAACACTTACTCCAAACTGTGAAACCTGTAAGAGAAAAAATGAACAGATTTAGCAGTAGGAAAATACTTTTTGTTGATTGAATATAAAACTAAAGTCGAGCTACAAGCAGTAATACAACTAAAAGTGCCATGTAATGACATGAATACGAAATTTCAATACAAAGTAAGTTTATTGGGATCAATAAAACACCCTTACTTAGTTTGCTTCCTCGACATGATGTTCCTTAAAGCATATTCAGACTACATATCACTGTTGTCTACATATTTATGTAACCACAAACCGTTTTTTTTTCTTTACTGTAGAAATCTGGATTAGTAGTCATAATTTCTGCCATAAAACTAACACAGGAGTATACAAGATAGAGAAACATCTTTGATGCAATAAACCATAATAGTTTTAAGGATATGAAAAAAGTGTGCATGTGAATCCCTATTTTTTAGAATTCTAGTATATACATGGTTGGTAAACATTAGTAAGTCTGCTGCCTTTCTTAATTCATATATTTGTTATTTTATTTTAACATGTTTTATCAAATCCATATTCAGATGTTTAACAAGCTTGTCTGTTTAATATAAGCGTTGTCCTTTGTAATAAGTATATGTAGTTTCAAGGGGAAAAACATTGTAGTTGAGTGCTTAAGAGAAAAATATTCTTCCTTGATGAAATTAGGAATAATAAATTAATGAAATTATGTGAGAGTTGTTGGGGACTATTTTGTCCACCCTCAAGATTTAACCACTAGATGGTTTAAGATGATACTCTGGAAAAGTGTCCCCTTTTCTTCTTTCACTTATTCTTTAAAGCATATGTTCAGTTACTCATATGTACACAGGCACCAATTCATGTAAGGAATATGAAAAGAATTGAAGCAAAATTATAATGCAAAGATGCAATGAATGTAATACAAAACATGCAGAGTGAAGCATTTGATTTCTGGACCATAGTAGCATGCCCATGTATTTGAGAATGCATTGCTGCTTTATACAAAACCCAAATAAAATACCTGTGGGTTGCTGGGTGTTACCCTGCATGTAATCATGTGCAGGAACAAGTATTGACATTATCATTTGTGCCTGTGCTGTTATTTCAGGTTTGTTTGATAGATAATAAAAATAAACCAGAAGTGTTGCACAAGTACTCCAAAGCCAGATTTAATTGCTTAACACTTTTTATCATTAAGTCAGTTGTTTTTGTTCCTAGAAGATTAACTTGTCTGTTGGTTAAGTAGAGAGTAGCAGTGTGCCTTTAATGACAGGATAACAGTGAATTAATATTCCACTTCTTGCAAATTCTTCCTTGACTGCTAGAGGCACGTTTCAGGCGGAAGAAAGCAAAAAGTCAACTGACCTTTTTTACCTTTTTTGAGTGTGTGTACGCGTGAATTGCTTAAATAAGTATGGAATAGACATAGTATTCAGTCCTTCAAATGTTTTTATTTTGTATAAGAACTTTAAAAGAATTTGAAAAAGTTGTGTCCCCTTCCTGCTGCTCTGACTGCAAAGCTGGAGACTTCACCAAGGGCGAGTCCTGCCCGAGCAACCCATTGGCCTTCTGTGATAGGGTGACTGCATCAGTGGACAAGGGAAGGGCTACAGATGTCATTTAGCTGAACTTCTGTAAAGCCTTTGACACAGTCCCTGAGGACATCCTTCCTTCTAAACTGAAGAAAGGTGGATTTAATGCATAGACTGTTAGAGGCATGAGAAAGTAGTTGGAGAGTCTCATCCAGAGGGTAGTGGTCCATGGTTCAGAGTCCCGGTGGGCATCACTGACAAGTGGTGTCCCTCAGAGATCTGTATTGGAACCAGTCTTATTAACTACCTTTGTTAATGACATAGATGAAGGGACCAAGTGCACCCTCTGCAAATTTGCAGATGACACCAAGCTGAGCAGTAAAGTTGACACACCTAAAGGACAGGATACCATCCAGAGGGACCTGGACAAGCTCAAGATGCAGGTGCATGGCAATCTCATGAGGTTTAAGACCAAGTGTAAGGTGCTGCACCTGGGTCGGGGCAACCCCTGGTGCTGACACAGGCTGGGGGATGAACAGATGGAGAGCAGGCCGGCTGAGAAGGACTTGGGGGTGCTGCTGGATGAAAGGCTGGACATGACCCAGCCATGAGCACTCACAGAAAGCCAAATGTGTCCTGGGCTGCAGCAAAAGCAGTGTGGGCAGCAGGGCCAGGGAGGAGATTCTGCTCCTCTACTTCACTCTGGTGAGACCCCACCTGCAGTGCTGCATCAGCTCTGGGGTCCCCAGTGCAGGAAGGGCCTGTTGGAGCAAATCCAGAGGAGGGGACACCAGGATGATTAGAGAGATGGAGCAGCTGTCCTGTGAGGAAAGGCTGTGAGAATTGGAATGATTCAGCCTGGAAAAGAGAAGGTTTAGGGGTGACCTAATTGTGGCCTTCCAGTGCCTGATGGGACCTTATGAGGAAGATGGAGAGAGACACTTTTTACGAGGACATGTAGTGAAAGGACAAGAGGGAATGGCATCAAAATGAGAGTAGGTTTAGGCTAGATATTAGGAAGAAATTCTTTACTGTGAGGGCGGTGAGGCACTGGAACAGGTTGCCCAGAGAAGTCATGGATGCCCTATCCCTTGAAGTGTTTAAGGGTCGGTTGGATGGGCCTCTGAGCAGTATAGTCTTAGTGGAAGGTGTACCCACCCCATAAGAGGGGAATTGGAACTCGATGTTCTTTAAGGTCCCTTTCAACACAAACCATTCTATGATGATTCTATGATATGGATGTGGAACACATAGGAACCATTTATAAGAGCCTGTATGCAATTCAGAGGCACACAACTGACAGATGACAGATAGTTTCCTCAGATGGGCTCAAATTGAAAACTGAATGGGCTTCCTTATCACTACCTGGCTATCTTGTACAACAGAGAGAGGATTGGACATTTTTTCCCTTTATGGATGTTCAGTGAACATAATTAAAGCACATTCCTGTTGTTTATTTATTTGTAAGATACCAGTGTTTCTCACTGAAAACCAGAATAAATCAACTGTTTACAATATTCCAGATACTAAAATACAGTCCTACTCAGTACTAGATGAGGATGCAAGAGCAGTAGGCCATTGACATATATTAATGGCAAGTTACTATTCAAGTTCTTGTAATAATTACATTTAGCACATTTTAATTTGAAAGTGTTGTTTATGATTGTAATAAATAAGGATTTGTGCATGTAAAAAGACATGAACTAAAACCACTTTTCTCTACGTGCCAGATGGAGGGCAAAGAAAGATGTTTACCTTTTTAACTTCACAGTTATGTTTAACAGTTAAATGTTACACAGTCATTTGGTTTCATCTATTTAAAAAAACATTTTAATCAACTTTGAAAATGTACTTAAAACAAGAATATAATTTAAAAAGCAAAAATATTTGTTTTGTAAACTCTTGAGTCATTGAATTTTTTAAAATCACACAGAGGAGTGGATTTCTATTATAAATAGTTGTCATTATGGAAGAAATGCTCTTTTTCCTATTTTATGGTTTCTTTTTTAAAGTGGATATTTTAAGTTAATATTCTCTTGTCTTCTGTATTAATTTCAGACAGATTTAAGAACGATAGGCAAGAAGTTCCTCCCCAGTGACATCAATGGTGGAAAGGTGGAAAAGGTACACAATATTTTTACTTCACTTTTCTGTGTTCTGTGATTTCTGTGTGATGTCAGCACGCTAGTTGGCTTTTGTCATTACTTCGCATACAAAAACCCCCAATGTCTGAGTATATTATAAAGTAAATATATGAACATAAGTTTCGTAAAAGAGGGCTTTTTGGGTTTTATTTCACGACTTTGAAATGCTTAAATAAAAATCTGAACAATACTAGCAATTTCATTTGCTGCTGAAAAGTCAGTGAACCTATTTGGTCTTGACGCTGTATCATTTTTGCGTCAATGGACGCTTGACCATTTTTTCCCCTCCATTATCCTGTGAGGGCAGCAAAGCAGGTCAGGAATAAAGCGAAGTAGCTGTGTGATTCTGATGAGTAGTGATACATGTTAGTGCTGTGTTACTTGCCTACTGACATTTGTGGCTGTAACTATGCACTTTATGTAGTTTTCTTATGACTGTGTCTCTTACAGGTCATATGGATAAAACATGTTAGATGGTGTAACACTATGTGCTAGAGGAGAGTATTATATTTGAAAATTGGATGTGTTAGATTTTAATGCATGTCATGTATTTAGGTAAAAATGAAGTTTGTCCTCTTCTGTATACCTTTCCTATTTTGTTCCTTACATGTGATTCGGAGAGTGGATAAATAAAGGAATTTTATTTTAAACCTACCAGTAGTTCTCACTTCAATTCTTTATCCCTTACTTCAAATACTGACAGTCTGTATCACTGATGTGAAAGTTCTGGGGAAACATCTTTCTTTACTGTTGAAATTCAGATAGTGGTAAGTTAAGGTGGGTTTCTTTCAAGAAAGCAAGGTTGATTGATGAGAGAGGCTGTTAAGAGCTGTTTATATTTGTTTATTCTTTTGTCTAAAAGGAGTGGTCACTGCTGTAAGCACAGACTTCTACAAGAAAAAAAGCACAGACGTTATTGCCATTTATGCAAAGCACACTTGAGAGAGAGTCCATTGAAGGATCATGGATTTTATCTAGGCAGCAGTCTATGCATGCAGCATATTACTTAGTACACTAACTTTGCGGGAAGAGTTTTATTAACTTTATCTATATTCATAGATCTTTAGAAAATTATTCTTAAAAAACCCAAACTTGACACTTGCAAACCATTTCCTGGAGGGTGATAATCCTTCACATGTTGAAAAGAATGATTGCACAGAAAAAAAGCTGTTTGAGAAGGACTCCTAAGTGTAAGCTCAAGCTATTAGATAGTATACTGAATCCTTGCTTTCTTAAATGTAGTTTCCTTTTTTTGGAGTAACTTAAAGCAAATCTGACTCCTTAATCAGTGCTGCTGTTTAGCTTGCAGTTTCTGCAAATCATTATGTTACAGAGCTATGTGTTTACAAAAAAAGAGGATCTGCTTTATGGGAGAGGAGCGACTTCTTATAGGAAGTAGTGATTTGTTGTTCAGAAATGTTTCAGTGAAAAACAGAAATTATGTGCTACTATTGTTTCTCTCAGCCAAGACTAATATCAGTATTATTTATCTATATCTTGAGAACCTATGATGTATTTCCATCTTGCATAGAGAATAACTTTATTTTGTAGTATTATTATAACAGGCAAATAGCTGCATAAAAGCTGGCAGAGTCCTAGTATGAAACATGGGCATTTGACCATTATAGATGGTAATCAGTTTCAGTCATTAATACACAGTGATGTTTCACTCACTCATTGATATCTGTGTTTTGTATGGATTGTAAAAAAATCAATATTACCAGCATTAGCCACAAGATGGCCACATTTGCATAGGATTTGGAAAAACTGAATCCTCCCATTTCTGTTTAGATTACTATATACCATAAGTATATGTTAAGTATTTTTAAAGGAATAAAAGTACAAAGAAGACTACGAAGTTATAATGTATAATTTAATAACTGTTACATTTAAGGTGTTACTGGTTTTATTTTGAGAATTTAGTTTCATTACAGTGGAAACATTAATTGCAGAAGAAGCATTCAGAAAGTATTTGTGATCTCAGAGTTCCTTTCTGAGTACTGACAAATTGATGGTAAGCAGTTGAAAACATAAAGTGCCAGCAATTTAATTCCTGTTTAAGGTTACTCCTATGCTTCCCAATTTCTGTTTTGTTGGTTTTTTTATTGTGGATTTTTGTTTTCTACAGCCTTTTTTATTTAATTTGTTTTTCAAAGTGATGATCAGATTTGCTGTTCCAGTTAAAACCGATCTGCATTTAAAAAACCTCTTGCAGTGAGAGTGGTTGCTACCTCAGATCTTTTATTGCCGTCATAGTAAAGCTACTGTGCTCCTCTTCTCTTATTTATTAATTTCTCTTTATATATACTTACTTACTGGTTATCTGCTCTTGTTTCGTGTTCTTCTGGGCTGCCTATTCTGTTTCTTCAAGGCTAGAAGCTGATTAAATGTGCACATTTTTCTACTGTCTTTCAGGAGCTAGAAGTCAGTTGAGCAGCAACAGACAATTAATTTTTATTTTTCAGAGACTCAGCTATGGCTGTAATGTGATAAAGTCATTTAGGTGGTTGGTTTGGGCTTGGGTTTTTCAGACGAGGGATTTTTGTTTGGTTGGTTGGTTTGGTTTGTTTTTTAAAAATCATTATTTTTAATTTTTGTAACGTAGATTATGATGTGTATAGCAGGGTATCCTGCACTTTTATGTAATCAGCAGACAATTGGTGTCCCTTCAGTTTGTTATGTTTTGATTGGACCATGGTTCAAAGTAGCTGTGTTTCTAGTTGGTGTTTACAAGGCAGCTGTACTTGAAATTTCCTCTTGATCCAAACAGATAGTCCTCTAAACTGTTTTTTCCTTTCTTTAGAAGACTTTGTCAGTGACACCCTGCAGTACAGCATGTGAAATCTTGTCTGGACTCCATACTATGTTTGAAGTGACAGTATCTGTGCTTTTGTTTGTTTGCCTCCTCAGCTGTTTTCATTCACTTTTATTTTATAATTGGTATCTCAGAGATGTGTGAAGCATCGCAACTGTTTCTCTGAAAAAGCCATTTTTATCATGCTTTAGAGCATACAGTACATGAGTGATAGAAATTGAACATGACTGTCTGATCAAATTACACTTTTCTTTGCCTGGGGGCATCTGTTGGTGTGTCTAGATATTGCAGTGCGTTTGCTTAACAGTGCTAACAGCTTTGTCTTTTCTGTTTGACTTATCTAGCTGGAAGGGCCATGTGTCCTGCAAATACAGAAAATTCGCAATGTTGCTGCACCAAAGGATAACGAAGAATCTCAGGCTGCTCCCAGAATGTTACGTTTACAGATGACTGATGGGCACACAAGCTGCACAGCTATAGAATATAGTAGCATGTCAAAAATAAGGTGAACAACTTTCTTTTCCATGTTTTGCTGTGATACTTAAATGTCCTTGAATTAGTGGAAGTATCTTTAGAAATTTATGGAAAAATTCCTTGGCAGAAGAGGCTTCCTTCTTGGGTTTGTATAAAGAGGAGGAACTTAAAGTCAACCTGCAGAGGTATATATGAATGTAATTTACAGTCCTCTTTATGCTGATGTACGTTAGGGAAGAAAGTGGATTTTTGCCGCCATCTACTGAGTTATAATTTCATGGCACACAGCATTTTGGGTGTGTGTGTAAACTTCGACCAAATTGCCAGTTTTTAGTAGTAGCAGATCTTTTACCATAGCTTTGTAGCAGGCTTGACACACCTAAGCCAATGCAACTAATGCTGCTTAACCACAGGCCAGCCTTTAATTTGGATATTTCTTCAAAGTGAATGGTAAGAGAGCTGATTACTGCTGAACGTGGGGATATTTTGTGTGTTCGTTTATGAAGATGCTAAAAATGATCTCTAGTGTTTAGTCTGCAGAGTCATGGTGTGCTCTGCACTCTTCAAATAGAGATTACTTTTAAAAAGGTTTAAAAAAATCCTTCTTCCTCCGTCTTTCTCTGCTAGCTGCAACAGTTAGATATAGATACATACTTAATTTTTGAGTGTCATCTTTTACTGTTAAAATGCTCCTTCTGAGCAGGAGCCAGCTTGCAGTTTAGACTGCTGTCAGAACATTTAATGATATTTTAATTTTAGCTTGAGCCAGCAGAACTTGGAATATCATATTCCAATATGAATATAAAGGGAGCAGTAAAGGAAGGCAAACAGACTCCTGTGTAAGTAGATTCTAGATAGCAAAATGTTTAAAGATCAACTCTGAGTATAAGACATAATTTGAAAGCTTTTCATAAAATCTCAAAAATGTTAGAGAACTCATCACTCTAGTAATGTGAGCTCTTCTTTTTCTGTAACATTTAAATATTTGTGTTATATGTAATTGTTTCAGGTTTGATGTTGGACTATTAAATTTGAATAATATGCTGCTTCAGTACAATGTTACTTTAAATAAAAATCACAATTTTCTTTTAAATTATAGGTTTTTTAAGACTATGGTTTCCATTTACCCCTTTTCCCTTGCATAATTTTAATTTTTTTTCTGTATTTCCTTTATGTCTATTTTTTGATCTCATTTTCTTTGCTCTTATCAGAACAATCCAAAAATCCATTAACATTCCTGAGGTTAAATGCCACTGGTACTGTAATTGGCTGACTCTACTAAGAATGCTCCTCACCATGTGGTGTGGGCCTGTGATTGCAACAGTAGCTTTAGCATGTTTTTAAGAGATTATTGTTTCTCAGCTGAAAGATTTTAATTGTCTGTGTCCTGTTTCTCTCAAGAAGCAGCAGTTTCCAGATTGCACTGCTTGTGCTATCCTTCAGTTACATGTTGGAAATACGTGATTCTTTTATGCTTCTGCTGTTGCTTTTCCTAGGGTGGAGTCACATGAGAAGAAGATAAGGTGGCTCCTTGTGAGAGCTGAGGACAGAAAGTATTCATATGTTTTTAAATTATAGAGTAATGAGAGAAGAAACACTATGAGATGCATGGGTTTTATGTTTATGCTAGTCCAGTCCTAGCTCTTAGCAATGTGTGGAAAGGCTCCTTTCTAACCACTCTTTGTGTCTAAGTTAAACATCTGAAAAAATTGAGATGATTAACTATCTGGAGGTCACTCTTAACTGTAAATATGAGGAACTTACCTCAAAGTCAATTGTCTAAGAGTGTTGTCTGTTAGCCTAAACAAATCATATCCTTAGTTTGGTATGGCAAAATTGGATTTTAACCAAACAGACAAATTGCCAATATTCATCTCTGTTAGAATCTAATTTGCAGTATGGCATTTTTGTATAATGGGTGGGAAATGTTCCAGTAAAGCTATTGAAAAGTACTGTGCTTTTTTGATGCAAATTTTTTTATGGCATATGAAAATGTTGGAATTACAATAAGAGTAGGTTTTTATATGTTTCTTAGTGGCAGAGTATTAATAAATGCATTTGAATTATTTGGCTTTGTTTCTACCTCTAGCCTGAACACTCCACCTGGAACAAAAATTAAGCTTTCAGGAATTGTTGAAGTGAGAAATGGATTCTTGCTGTTGGATGACAGTAACACAGCAGTTCTTGGAGGTGAAGTGGAGCATCTTATAGAAAAGTGGGAATTACAAAGGGTGAGGTAACACCACTGGAAATGCTTGTCTCACAAGTTGCATATTACATTTAAAGACATCAAGCTTAATGTGTTGAATGTGAACTTTCATATGATAAGCTTTTAGAGCTGTACAGTCCCAATAGTTTTAGGGCTGCAGCCACATATATGCAAGTAGGTCTAATGTATAATGTTGCAAATTAAGAAATTACAAGTGATCCTTACATGGGAACTGATTCCTTTCTGTATTCTGCAGGGATTGAAAACATTGATCGAACATATTAAATTTATTTTGGTAAATAGTCATGGGTGGTTGCTTTCCTAAATAGTGTGTTTGGTACCAAAATATTATGGAGTTATGCCTTTTACAATTACCACCTGCTGACTGTGTCTTTTTGAGGCAAAAATAATAGAATGAATGTACAGAAAGCATTGAAGTTGGTAACCTCTGGTAGGAGCCCTGTATTGCAGATTTCATCAGTACTTTCAATAAATTGTGGTTATAAAGCCAGATTGGAGGTTTAAAATTCTTTCAACAAGGCATAAATATATGTAAGCCCGTTTACTCTGGTTTCCATCCCAGTAGAACAAAAGTGGCTGCAGGAATATTTTTTCATACATTTTCTCACAAAGGGGTGGAAGTTCCTAGGGCAGGAAGTTATGACCCTACTACCATTAGTCCCAAATACTTGCCACATCAACTATTGCTACTACAACCATGCACATTTCTGTATTTTTTCATCCACATCTCTGAAGCACAGTAGCTCTTTATTAGCATCTGTATGAAATGCTTATTTTATTGTTGCTCCTGCTAAGTTGGGCTCAGTAATTTTTGTTGGAACTAGCCTTCTTTGGTGTTTACTTGCACTTTATACATTTCAGCAAATTGGGCCAAAATTTGTTTGAATGTTAGAGATACGCATTCTAGTAGATTCTGTTTGGCATCCTTTCTGTGCTTTTATAGCTGAAAATCAAGATTTTTTTAAAACACAAAAGCATTCCTGGTTTTAAATGAAGTTTTCAGAATAAAAAAGTTTCTGGGGCCAACAGCAGAAACATCTCATTATATGATTTTTATTCTTACTTAGCATTAAGTCTTGTGAGTTCTCTCTTCAGTTAAAAAGCACTGAGTTTTAAGATAGATGGGGTAGAAAAAAGAATATAGAGCTAACACATTCTTAAGAATGCCATGTAAATAATAAGACAAGAATGGAATTGGTTTGCTTTTTTGGTGATATTTTGGACACTCTGTTTTCATATTTCTTCTACCTGGACATCAACAAATGAATTTTGCTTTATAATTATTAATTTATTTTTGAAATCAATATAAAGAAATAACTTGGAACAGACTCTATTTATGTAAATAAAGAAAGCAAAGCATTTAATAACCAAAAGCATGCTGCTGATGAGAACTTTTGTCAGTTGTTATCCAGTTCTGTTGGCTGTATGTTTAACAGAGTGATGTCACTGACTTGCTCTGCTAAGGTATAGAAAGTTAACTATTGCCTGCTGCTATCCCATCAGCTCTCTGGTTCTCAAACTTTTTGAGTTTGCCCGGTTATCATTTTCTTTTTCTTGTTGACCAACTCACAGCACATGAATGTGGCCATGTCAGAAAAGCTGTAGGTGACAAGAAATCAATTTGGACAGGTGAACCATGACCACTGGAAATTGTAGTTCCAGTTCTATATCCAGACTGACAGCTAGACAGATAGGGCTCAAACAAGTCTGTATAAGGCAGATGCTCCATGATAGCAGTTTCCCCATGAACTCGATTCTTCTATTCTGTTCAGAAAGGTTTGCAGAAGAGAACACTTGACAAAGAAGCATGATTGCTAAAATATCTGAGGGGTGATAAGGACATAGCCACGCCTTGTCTAATCTTGGCAGAGAAGCTTAAGCAAAATGCTGAACTGTGTTTGCATAAAAAGACATAAAACTTTTTATTTGTGTGGCTATTTCAAATTACTTGTTTTAAAGCTAGTTTTTTATTTTTGTAGGCTGTTTTTTATATTCTCTCCACTAGAAAGTCTGAGATGTGTTAATTTGGCTTCTTGTGTAGGTGATGAAGTAAGGGGGTTTTATACTTACTATAAAGTTAGTGTTATTAAGCCAAATAACATTATGAAACCTTAGGATAAAAGTCCTTTATCCAGTCTTAAGTTATTGCCCTTGCACATACTTGTCAGCTTCTAGTTGTTCAGTTGTATTACTGTTTTGTTCCATTCAGAACAGTGTTTGAAATTGTTTTCAGGAAGAATCAAGTTTTAGTAATAAAAGACTCGCACTACAATGTAGCATATGTGGAATGAATGCAGTATTATCACACTGCATGAGGAATAAATGTGCTCTTCTTTGTAGCATTCAGTTTTGTCATAAGGTAAATTCTTGCCTGGAAATTTCAGGTCTTTTCAAGTGTCCCTATTTAAGTGACAGTAAATAAATAAGAAAGGAGTAAATGAGACTGTTACTGTGATTTTTTTTTTTCCTAGACTATTTGGAAATGTAGGGTAAAGTGTCATGGACATCTTTAGGAAAAAATACAGTTCCAAATAATTATCACTTTGTGGTGTTCCTCATGTTTTGATGGTGACCGGTGTTCCAAAGATAAAAGTATCTGTGAGATATTGCTGATATCCTTCTTATGAAGGAAGAGTATTTTGTATTGCTGTTAATCAAAACACCAGACAATATGTAAGTGAAGTCTGAAGCAAATCTGCTGAGGTGATTGGTGAGAGTGTTTGGTAGGCTCTTGCATTTTTAAAACTTAGAATTACAGATTATCTAAAAGTAAAGCTCTCTAGTATACTTAATGATCTTTCTATTTGGGTAAAGGCAAGGCTAAATATTGAGATTATCTCATGGGAAGAGAGTAGTTTTATGTATACTTCAAAATACATGTAGAAAGAACGGTGGGGGTACAGTAGTACATAATATCTAGCAGCCTCATTTTGTAAACCTTAGTTTCTTAAGAGATTCTCTAGGAAATATGTTTTTAATGTCATGATGCAAATAGAGCAAAAAGGGTAAAAGAAGCATACTAAATGTATTTATAACAAAGTTTATTGTAAATGATAGTTACTGCTGGGCTATGAGGAGAGTTAATTGTAAATTAAAAAAGGTTGTTCATGTTGCCAGTTGGCTTTTTATTGGGTGCAATGTGAAACTTTGTTTCTAGAGCAGCTGCTTTCACTTCTCAGCAGAGAGTCCTCTTTGAGTAGAAGGTGTCAGGGCTCTTGTTTACCATTAGAATTCTTTCATTATGGATAACATTTTTATGCAATAAATTGTTATGATTTAAAATTCATGTATCTAAATGTTAGTAAATAAGCGTCAGTTTTTAAGGGCTTTTTTCCATTTGCCCAATTGTACTTTGAGCAGTAGATTGGAACAGTCTTTTTCTTCTATGCGTTTGCTTGGGAAAGAAAGAAAACGGTATACATTTAAAATTGAGCATGTACTTCCTGAGGAATTAATCCAGTGCTTGAGTTCTTGGGTAGAGTATAGTTTGTTTTTTTTATTATGATTTGATTCAGTGTGGTAGTTCATTGCAAAATTGCCTGCATTTCTCTAGGTACAAACAAACAAGCAAATAAATACCAGACAAAAAAGAAGCACCAGAATAAGTGCAGGGTTTATTGCACCTGGAGTGCCTGCTCTGGTTGAAGTGAAGTGGCTTGGCTGTGAAATCGCTGTTGTACTGTGCTGTTTCAGTTAATAGGTACAGGGAGGTGTGAACGTCCTGCAGTGATCAGCCCTTGGTTAGCTCATAATTCTAAGGCAGCACTTTAAGTGAACTGATTGAAACTAAAGCAGAAAAATTCTGTGATTTCTGCACTTCTAAGTACTTTTTTTGAATAATTTATCACATACTTTATCAGTGTTTTTTGCTTCAAGGCATGAGGAACAGGATTTTTTTTTTTCAACCTTGAAAGGAATTAATAGCCATAAATGATTTAGAAAACAGTCTTTGGCTCCTGAATAAAAGTAGTTAACTTGAAAGGAGTGGACCAGAAGTTTTAATTTGAGTATGTATTAGCTAAATTACTTTATTACTTCATTTAAGAAATTCTCAGATAATATAGTGGCTTAGAGCTTATTCATGTTTATACTCTATTTCTCACATGATGGATTTAAATCAATTTCACATCAGGTAATAAATATATAGGTAAATGTCATATATAGCCCTAAGTAATTATGGCTGTCTCTGACAACAGGGAGTAGTAAATGATGTATGTAATCGTGCATGACTGTCCATTGGGGGAAAAAGACAATAAGAAATGAAGTTGCTAAAATATATGCATTATAGGAAATGTAATTTTCGTGCATTTTAACACCATTAAGGACCTGTGCTTTTTTTTCCTAGTAGCACAGCATTTTGTTTCCAACAAAATGGCGCAAAGGAAGTTGTTTTTAGGTCGAGATCACAGTCTGAGCACTTATACAGCCTTGGCGTCCAGAATTGCTCTATTATATACGGGGATACCATTCTGACTAATCCTTGCTGTGTTTGCTTATGTGTGGGATCATGAATTTCACAGAATGGTTGAGTATGGAAGTCATCTGGCTCAGTCAAGACTACCTAGAGCCAATTGTCCAGGGCAGTGTCCTGGCAGCTTTTGAGTATCTCCAAGGATGGGGACTCCCCAACCTCCCTGTCTCAGTCACCCTCACAAAAAAGTGTTTAGTGACGGAGGGAATCTCCTATGTTTCTGTTTCCACCCATTGTCTTTGTTGTCTTACTGGGACCACTGAGAAGAGCCTGTCTCCATCATGTAGATTGCTAAAATCGCCCTGAACCTTCCCTTCTCAAGGCTGAATTGGTCCAATCCCTTTTAAAACATGCTGTGTGCCTTTACAATCTCTACTGGCAGCAGGTTCATTGGATGTTGTATAAAGAAACATCTGCTGCCTGTTTGTGTGTTGCTTTGTTCTCTTAGTGTAGATTTTGGTATATTAACTGAATTTTCTACATTTGCTCTATGTATTGCCTTAGTGTTTATACAAAATTCCATAGTTTCTGTTGTTTCTTTGCTTCTCCTCCAACCTTCTTAAGTGACCCAAGATTTAAAAATATATTTTTTTTTCTGCTTAAAATGTCTATCTTGCAAGTTTCATATATTTTCTGAAATAGAGTCATCATATAATCTGGTTTCTGTTTGCAATTTATTAATTATCAATTCTCTTTTACAGAGTTTGGCAAAACACAATAGGAGTAATATTGGAACGGAAGGTGGTCCTCCTCCTTTTGTACCTTTTGGGCAGGTATAGTGTACTTCTTTGTCACTTCATAAAAATACCTGTATTATGATACCTAGGTACCTTGTTCCAGTTAGGTAAAGGCTATCAAAGCACCTTAGATCTTGATAACTTGGGTATAAAAAATGTGCCTGTTAAAGAAAAAAAGAAAAAGTGTTAATCCTGTGTCTTTGTTGTGACAGTTTCCAGTAACATTTTTCCTCTCAATTTCAAGCTAATGAAATGCAGTCACTTCTTAAATACCAAAGGATTTGGCATGAATCATAAAATTTCCAAGCCTCATTGTGATTACATCACAATGTCTTAGCTACATTGTGAACTAAGCTGAAAATACAAAAGTTTTGGGTTTTATTTTTTAGCTTTTCAAGTGGACCAGAGTCTTGTGCTTTCAGCAAAGGCAGATCTAAATGTCCTAGGCGTACATTTTTGTGATCATATTGTTTTTCTGAGGGTCTTCTACCCTAATGGAATAATACTTCAGTCTTTTTCAAATGAGAGTAGGCAGAAGAATTAATTAAAAATTTCTTTTGCATTTTCAGAAATGTGCATCTCATGTGCAAGTGGATAGCAGAGACCTTGATCGCAGAAAGACTCTGCAAATGACAAATACTGTAAAAACCGTTGCGGACAATGATGAATTTGAAAAGCAGAGAACAGCTGCTATTGCAGAAGTAGCAAAGAGCAAAGAGGTTAGAATGCATCTGTTGCAGCATTTTACCTAAAGTGATTGATCTTTTCTTGTTTTAAGTATTTCTCTCTTAAATGACAAATGCTTTCTTATATTTGCCTGCTTCTAATTCTGCTCCTCTATCTTTAAAAAGATGAATCAGAATTAAGAGTAGTTTTGGATTGATGGCTATGCTCTTATCTTAAAGCTAATAAATGTATCATAATGTTTTATGGTAGATATGATTTTGATGCCACTACTAAAAAATGATGGGTTTACAATTTAGCTAATAAGATTTAAGTAATAAATGCAGGTTATCAGTTTTCCTGTGCTTTTTTTAATTCTCAAAACCTCCATGATTCCCTGAACTCAGTCTGAAAGAGTAGCTAGGAAATTTAATTCTAATGTATCAGGTTTTTATGTTCTCCTTTGGTCTTCCTTTTAGTTTATTTCTCAAATTTGCTTAGTAAGTCATAAAAGATAGAATTATATACCCTTTTTATGGCCTCATTTGGGCATGGGGGGAAAAAATCCCTAAGTAATAAATATATCTTTTTTGTGCGTGTGTGTAAATTCACTTTCCCTTTATTTGTTGATCCAGGGCATAATCAAACAAAAATGCCACTGCAACAAAAGTATGCACTTTTTCTACTAGATAAAAACTGAGGCTTGTTTTCGTAAGTTCTGTTTGCTGAAATGTTATTTTTGTGCTTATCTAAAGACCAAGACGTTTGGAGGAGGTGGTGGTAGTAGCAGAAGCAATCTCAGTGTGAGTGCTGGAGGGAATCGAAACAGGGAACTGTTCCAGAAAGAGAAGATAGCAAAACCTGAGGGGAAGAATGAAGGTGTCTACCGAGAACTGGTAAGGTGGAAGACTTAAAAGGAGTCTTGAATCTGTAATATTAAAAAACAAAAACCCAGATATAATGAGAATAAAATTAAAATATGTCAAGGAATAATGACTTTCCTTTCAATTAACTTTGAGGTTTGTTTAGAATACTTATGTATTAGGAATACTTTTGTACCTTACTGAGATAGTTAGGAGTTTCACTTTGGTTCTTGGGTAAAAAAGTTAATCAAGTAAAATTTAAAGATATATCTTAGATTCCATTAGGCTTGGGGTTTTGTGGTTTTTTTGGAGGATCTTGATATGGCTATTTTTGAACAACGTGTAGACACAATGTTATATTCATGGGATTCCAGTTAAGAATGTTTTTGATTGCAGCTGTTGCAGTGGATGAGTGACTGGTATCATTTTGGTGCAGGTGCAAGGTTATTTTCTGTACTTAATGCTTTGTGATTCCTGCTTTCCCTTTTTATCATCATGCTCTATACAGTTTGGAATAATGGAGCTTGCATTTCTGCAGAAGTAAATTGCATTTCTTTGCTTTCTTCTGCAAAATCTCTAGCCAATTACATTTTTTTCCATATTTTAAGAATTAAATGGATTTTGTATCGTCTGTAAAAGTTGTGAAAGGGTTTAAACAGGAGCAGATGGTTGGTTTTGATACCCATATTATTTTGAGATATTTCTTTCAGTTTTCATATAGACTAGGAGAATTTGTTCTTGAAAGCATGTAATAGTAGAAATGAAAACTAATGAATTAAAAACCATACCACCAATAAACCCCCTCTTTATTTGCTGGTTCTTTTGAGATTGTATGTGAGGATTTTGTATAAAACGGAAATATTTATAATTAATTAAACAAGAAATACTGTTTCAATAAGAAATTAAAGAAAAATTCATTTAAAATCTGGTGGGTTTATAGAGTGCTGTATTTATTATTCTGTGTGTACCTTTTATTTCAGGTTGATGAAAAAGCTCTGAAACACATAACAGAGATGGGTTTTAGCAAAGAAGCAGCAAGACAGGCACTTATGGATAACAGTAACAGCCTAGAGGCAGCATTAAACTTTCTTCTGAACAACAGTAAACAGAAGCCCATTCAGGGGCCACCACCTAGAGGTAAAACTTGCAAAGAGACGCTTTAAAACAGTGTTTACAAGCCAAGGAATTTGTGTATGGTGGATTACTAATGTAGTTATAGAAGGGCATATCTGCATATTTTCTCCCTGCAAGTTAGAATGCGTTGCAAACCTGAAAACAAATCCCTAAGAAAGGCCTCTGTGTATTATTTTCTTGTCAAAATTTTTGTATTGTAAGTCTGATATTTAATTATCCTTAAATGGGAAATGTGTATCCCAGAATCACAGAAGGCCGTGGGTTGGAAGGGACCTTACAGATCATCTTGTTCCACCACCCCACTCCCCAGACAGAGAGGCCACCCACTAGGCCAGGTTGCTCAGGACCCCATCCAACCTGGCCTTGAACACTTCCAGGGATGGAACATTCAGAGCTTCTCTGGCCAGCCTGTTCCAGTGCCTCACCACCCTCAGAGCAAAGAACTTCTTCCTCACATCTAATCTAAATCTCTCTTCTTTTAGTTTAAAATTGTTCTCCCTTTTCCTATCACTGCCTTTCTGTGATGGAATTTTTTAGAGACAGAAAATACAAACATGTTGTAAATCAAACGAAAGAGCACATACGCTTTTTAATTTTTTTTATTGCCCATTCAAAAAAAACTTTAATGCTTACAGGTAAGGGGAAGGGCCGAGGCCGAATAAGACCTGAAGATGAAGAAGAGCTGGGAAATGCCAGACCATCTGCACCAAGCACACTGTTTGATTTCTTGGAATCCAAAATGGGTACTCTAACAGTAGAGGGTGAGTTACTGAAATCAATGTATCTAGAATGAATGTTGGACAGTGTTGATAAACTTCTTTTTCCTAACTCTGTCATCTAAAAGTTGATTCCTAGAACTTCCTCCACAGTCACTAAAAAAAAAAAGAGTGCTTGGAGAGCTGTTCCTCTCCTTTGGAAAAAGGTCAAATAAATTGCTCTGTGGTGGTTAGATGTCTAAAAATCAGTAATTTGGAATAAAATGGCATAAATCGCAGTTTGTTAATCTGATTGGATTCTTCCTGCATGAGTCTTCACTCATTATATAATAAGTCTTCACTGTATTTATCAGAAATCTAAAATATTCAAAGAAAATATCTTACAAATACACCAGCACTCTCCATTAGCTGATAAAATTTTGTAAACTGTTCGGGTAATGATTATAATTACTTTTTCAGAAAGTAGGTATAGGGAATGGGGTTTAAGAGATTTCTTGGCAGCTCATTTTACTTACCCAAGATGAATTAGATTTTTTTATAGTGAACAGAAATGAAAACAGTGGTAGTGTTTTTCACTTACATTGCAAACATTGATTTTTCTCTGGATACATTTTGTGCTTATATTGAGATGTTAGAGAAGGCTTTTATGTTTGACTGAAAAACATTTAAAGGAAAATAAAAGAAAAAATCCCTGTGGGTTATATAAATTTCTTATTGTCAGTGATTTTTGCAGTGAGTAAGTAATAGTAGTTTATCAAGACTTGTGAAATGAGTGAATTGCTTCTTTTAAAATGATATTACTGATTGCTTAGGGAGGCTTATATGATCCTTTGGATTTAGTACATGTATGTAGACAAATCATAGTGTTATGTGAGTAAAAAACTAGATATATTTGTTATATTTACTTCAGTTTATAACCTTCAGTATTGTGTTTTAAAGATAAATACACATTGCTTTTATGGGATTTTTTCTCTTAAATAAAAAGAGAAAAAATTTCATAACTGTCATAAGAAGAAAATCATAATTCTATTACAACTTTTTAAAGGTTTTGTATTCCTTCAGTTACCAAAGGTTCTGACATATTTCCCAGCCTGACACAGAGAGTTTTTGCTTTTATGGTTTTTATCACTGTGTTGGTTTTTCTTGCTTTATCTGACTGATCAATATGTAATCTAGTGTACTATTCCTGAATCATGCTTTCCTGAAAAAGCCCCAAACCCAACTTGCTAGCATTTTTGAAGAGTTTGGAAAGTGTTCTGATTATTTTGTGAAATTCTTTTCAATCTTTCTGCCTTTTTTCTTCTGAAAAAAAAGTAATGACATACTTTGTTATTTGTAAGGTTTTGAAGTGATTGCTTAGTTTCATGTTCTTGGCTTTTATTTTCTTTACTGAGTGTATATAGCCCATAGGATTGCATCTCTGTTTCTATGCCAAGTTTTACTTTTGTTTGCAGAGCCTTTTAAGTGGATTTTTTCAAGAAGTACATAGGCATGTGTATTTTTTACTTTTAAAAGTTCTTTTTTCTTGCCAAATTTGAGAAAAATTCTGCAGTCTGATGAATTCAAACACAACCTTAAAACCATACATTGAAAGTTAATTTTTTGCCATTTTACTACTTCTGCAGTTGAAAATAACTTTCGTTAAATTCTTGATTATTACTTGTCTTAATTTCCATTCAAACAGAGATGTCAGGAGTTTTAAAAGTATTTGAAGAGTGATCAATCTGCAGTGAGCATACTTAGCACTGTGAGCTCTTCAGTCATGAAATCTGCATCCAAACGTATGCAGAAAACAGGAGATATATATATTACTAGTACCACTTAAATTTCATTTGATCCTGTCAGCTGTGAGCAGCAGAGACATGTAGTTTCACTTACAGTTAGAAAAGTATTGGTCAGAAATGAAAGACGTGTTGGAGGAACTGATCGAAACAACTCAAATATGTAACGTTATGTAGCCAAGGATGTCTCTTCATTGATTTTCCTGCACAGTAATACACTAAGGAGCACCCAGGCTGGCAGGTTTTTCTTCGTTTATATTCACCAAACACTAGGCTAGGCTATACTACATGTAAAAGAGGATAGATTGTTCTGCAGTATTTCTGGCACCTTGCTGTCCTGTATGGTCTCCGAAATCTTAAACTGTTTTTAGGTGTTCAGAGGGAAAGGGGTTTGTATAAGGGCACTGGTTTTGAATAAATGAGCACACCTGTACTATTACATGATTGCATATGACCAGGAGCAGATGATTACCTGGAATGGCTATATTTATCATTATTGCAAGCATTAAAGTCCTATAGACTTCAGACAGATTGTAATTCCTTCTAAATGACTGAGAATTGATGTAGAATCCAAAAACAAAAGGTAGTTTTGCTGAACTGAGCTAAATATTTTTTAATTCTGTGCTACACCAAATTTTCTTCAAAATCTTATGTGATTTGGGGAGGGAAGGTGTCTGAAAAGAATTATTGTTCTTTTCAAGTATGGAGAGGATTGATTTGCTCTGTGCATCCCTCCTTGTTTTTCTTATCTACTGTTTCTAATTGCACCTGAAACCTCAGCACTGTGGAGAATTTCTAAATTCACTTCTGGCTGGGTGGTTCTGTTCCTGAACAGGAATTGCAGAACTGTTGTTGAATTTTTTTCTTTGATTTTGTACCTTTTCATACTTGCATTTAGGCCAAGTAGAAAAACATTTATGAATTGAAATACCTTTGTATTTTTTAAGGAGGTACTTATATTAATTTTAAAAGTTAAGACATGACATTAAGTTTCTTGTGATTTGGTGTTAATTTTTTTTAAGAACTGTATAGTAGTTATAAGACAGAATGTCTTTTGCCCCATAAGTGGTGTCTTGTGATGTCTTTTTTAATGTTTTCTCTCATTTTTTGAGTTAATGAATTGTTTTAACTAATCACAGCTGTCAAAAGTACTAAATACCTGACTCCATGATCTGCTAGTTCTTTAATTGTAAAACATAGCATTCTGTAAACATAGATTATTTAAATGGAATGCAAAGAATTAAAACAAACATATGCATAGCTTTAAAACAGCATGTTTGTTTATTTATTTATTTTTAACTGTGAATGGTTGGTAGCACGTGCAAAAATATTTCTGTGTTGAAATTAAGTAGTTTGAATTTTGGCAGGAGAAACCAACTGACTGCAAGAGACAACACAAATAGTAAAAAAAATTGCTTTCAATTAGCTGCCTATACTTGCACTTGGATAATTTCTGCTACTGAACACAAAAGACTTTTTCCATTAATCTCCTTATTGTTTTCTTTTGTTATGAAGAACAATTCATCAATCTTAGCCAGCTTAAATAAGTAAACACAAGGATTATCAGAGAGAATAAGACAGTACCAAGAGCTCTGACTGTAGTATAGTATTAAGGAATAATGAGCATTATATAGTCCCAAATAAACTAAAGGTTTGAAATAAATTGGTAATGTAATACAATATATTTTAAAAATATTTATTTCGTTTTGTGGTCACACAATGTATTTGGATATCTGGGAGTGAGGGCAGTTGGAGGGGGGGAAAAAAAAGAGTCTGACTTTTTGGATTTAAAAGAAATTTGTAACATTTGAAATCTACCATGTAGTAGCCATGTTTTCAAAAAACATGGGATGCTACTGACAAGAGATCCAAATTGAATAATAGTCATGTTTCTTATTCAGCTTTACTTCTAAAAATTGAACTTCAGTCAGCATTAATTGTCACTATCAGGAAAATCACTTTTGTTTATTGTAGTAGTATATTAGCATTGATGATATATGTTGCAAGGCTTGTGTTTTTATTTTGCCTTTAAATATAAAAGAGAAAAATATAGTACATTTCATACATTTCAAATAATAATAAAAAAACTATCAGGTTTTTCTCCAGCCCTTTAATCCTGTTAGTTAAATTTTGTAGTGAACGCAGCAGCAGAATGTTTTGGATTTTTTTGTCCACTTCTTTTTTATCACTCTTCTCCTCAGCTTGTATTTGTTTAGTTCCAACAGAAACATGCATTCAGGTCCCTGTTCCTCAGTGTTGCTACATTTTAGAAAGAATTATATTGATATTTATTTAACTTGACAAAGCTATTGAGTAACGGGAATTTTACTTCATGACATGAAGTTTGTGCAAATGTATCACTAATTTTCTTCTCATTTTTTAAATCTTTTGGCCAGTCCAAGATAGAACATGCCCCAGAGGTAGCTGTCTCAAAGATATACTTCCATACAGTTGCATAAAAATATTATTCAGTTTGAGAGGAGAAACGCAAAACATTGCTACTAGTGTGGGAAGGGCCATGGTCTTTGTATTTAAACGCATTATTAAACATGATAAAATCCACAGGAGAGGACCACAGGAAACCATACTCTTTAAATTCCATTGTGCATTGAGCAGTGCTTTATAAATTGTGTTGGCTGAGATTTCCAAGGGCAGGAGGTCCTGCTGGCTTTTTGTAATCAGGGGAATGTGATTGGTCCTGTACAGTCTTCTTGCGTCATCATATACAAAAGCCAAAATAAGTAACCTAACTGAGCGAGGGTTCCAAACTGACAAACGCTACTTGTCATCTCAAGACTTCCCAGTAGACAACAAGAGCCTTATCATTAATTTTGAACTGTGTTTTTTCTGGACCATGTTCCCAAACCTCTTTCAATGTTGGTTTCAATGGTGATGACTGGGTTAACCCATCTCGCTGTTTGAGAGTAGCTTATTAAATCTTCTTGTTAAATGCCTAATTAATATTTGTTATTGCCCTGTAGGAAGCATTACTTTTCTGAGAACAGTTTCTGGTGGCTTCTTGGAGTTGGGGAAAGACGTAGAAGCAGTTGTGGTACACAATCTTTTAATGGGATCCCTTGATGCTTTTTTTGATCCCTATTTCTCCTAAAGAAACTTCAGAATCTCTTTGTTTGTTTGGTGATGAGGCCAGACATCACAAATACACGAAGAACCAATACTATTCACATCTCCTATATTTTTTTGTTGACTACTGTTGACAAAGTAATATTTACTGTTACTTGGCAGTTTCCATTTGTGAGTGATTTATGCTTGAACGTCAAACAATCGGTTAATGTGTTCTGCTCATTCAAGGATTCTGTATATGCCACAGTCCCCCAGGAAGCTTTTAGCGCAAGAACTGCACCTCTGTAAAAAACATAAGTTTACTGGATTTTGCGTACCTTAAGGTTAGACTAGAAAAATTTCAGGTGTCTTGTGTCAGCCTTGGGATGTCACAGTAAAGAGACATAGAAAAAAGTACCCATATTCACTGTTTTGAAATTCTCTGGTCACTTTACCGGCTGTCTAACACGTAGTATTATTTTAACTTTCCACTGCTATTTAAAAAAAGCCAAACAAATATCTCTGTAATCGATGAATCCAACACAGTTTCTAATCAGCTTGTTGCTTTTTTGTTATGCTCACATTATGTGGGGTAGACAATAGCTAAAACTACTTCTTACATGCTATGAAATTGAATAGAAATTTCATTACATTTTTTTCAATTTTAGAAGAACATGTCTCTGTTCTGGTTTTTCCTTGGGGCTTTGACTAAACTATAACTGCTTTGCATACTTCTTTGTTGTATAGAGTCCTTGTATGTATTATGTACTGTCTGAGGTCAGGAAAACTGTCTCAGCTCAGGAAGCCTTTATTCATTTAGAAAAAGGGCAAGAACAACCCTCAAGAGGAAATGTTTTGAGTCAAAGTCAAACCTAAAATTCTGCCACCTAGCAAAGTATTACCATGTCCAATGTAGTCATGAACCCATTTCTGCTTTTTTTCTGTTGGAACAGTGACTTCTGTTTAATGAATGTAATGTTACAAAATATTAAATAAGATGATATATAGTGAATTAGAGTTTTATACACATTTTTCTTTAACGATGTGTACAAGGGAGTAAACATTCAGCGGTCATCAAACAGTTTAGTCATTTCATGTGTAATTAACATTAGGAATAGACATAAGAGCTTAGGTTGGGCATGGGAAGAGTGGAAGCCTGAGCATTTTACTACCAGAGGAAAAGAGGTATAAATTAAGGATGTTATGAACAAAGACTGTTAATTATTAATTAAGAAGTTAAATCTTTATAGATGATAGGAAGTCTGTAAGATTGGTATTATGCAGAAGCGGAAAAGTGTAATGAAGATACTTAGTGAAAAGTTACAGATATAAAGTAAAGAAAAAGAGTATTTTCATGTCTCATTTGTAAAGAAATAAAGAGGTACTTTTAATTTTAAAGGCTTTAACAAAAAAAATTTAATTATACAAGATTTAAAGTAATCTTTGCATTTTTAAAAAGAAAATGCATATTTATGAAACTCTTGTATCTTTCTGAGTAGTATATATTTACATATTAATGCATTAAAAACGTAATGGATTTCAGAGTAATAAATTATAGAGTAAGATGTATTTTTACCAAGATCATGTTCATGCTAAGCCTTATGTATGCTTATGTCATGTTAAAAAATAAAAGCACTAGGTTGTTTTAGTAAAACAAATGTGACTTCTAAAAGTTGTGCTTTGTCAAATATATGTAAACAGATTTAGATTCTTATAAGGAAATTTAGTAAATTAAATTGATAAAAATTCTGTGAACTACTACTAATAATGTGATGCTTGGAAGTATTTCTCTAAAAAAAAAAACCCAAAAAAACCCAGGTAAAACTTGCATTTTAACTTACCATTTGGCATGTAATTATGAAAGTTGATACATTTGCTGTCAGGGATCAGCATTCACTGTTTCTAGTGGTAACTTTCCTTCCCATGGGAGTGTATGAGAGCTGGAGTGCACAGTCCCATGAGGCCCATGCACACACCAGGCTCATGGACACAGGCAAGAGAACGTCACCTTTGCAGCTGCCTACATGGCACAAAATGGCTCATACAAACATGAATCCCTCTTAATGGGTTTATGTTTTCCTTTTCTATCAGGTTTAAAGTCTGCTAGCAGATCTCATACCCCGCCACCAGCACACACACCCCCGTGTGAGTCTCTCCTGGCCAGAAGTCCCCTGACCTCTCATACCTACCTCAGACACCTCTGGTCCAGCTTGTTGGCTGGTAGGAGGGTTACACAAGTGTAATTGCATAGTTCTGGCCACTGTGTGAGCCCAGACCTGGCATCTCCCTGCTAGGTGACCTTCAGGACCCAGGATCTCTCCAGTATTCAGCTGCCAGGTATTCCTTGCCCCATTTACCAGCTTACCTTGCCTCAAATTTGCCAGTAGGCTTAAAAAACATGTCCTCTCACATACACAACAAAGAATTTAATGAGAAGATAAGACAGGTTACAGTGATCACATGCAGGAATGTGTTGACCAGGAACCTACTTACTTGCATCTCTTCTGTTTAACCTCATTTCTACTTTATTTTCCCTGGGCTCCTCTTTGTTCCTCCCCTCCCTTTGCTCTTCACCTAAACAACCATTAAAAAAACCCATGTTTGACTAAAAGGCTCATAATTTGATAAAAAGCTTCACAGATACCCACAGTTCCCTGCTCTCCAGCAGGCCATAGCTTGTTGCCTCTTTCACATGATATTCTTGATAATCTTGTCTTTATTCTTATCAGTTAAGAGTTCTGGTTGAAGCTCTGAAAGGTGATGCTTGAGCAGTTCCTGTTATGGCTCACTGATCAGAGTCTCCAGAGCTCTGGGCTTTGCTACTGTTCCTGTTATCTACATTTTGTCAGCTGTGTTTATTTTATCACTTCTATTTCTTACCTTTCTCTTTTATACTGAATACTGTTAACAAGGTATTTTTATATAAAGTTTCAATTCAGATTAGAAGTACTTCTTTTTCCTTCTCGTTTTCCTCCCTCTTCCTTTCTCCATCTTGGAATTCTATTTTTCTGTCTTAAATGGCTCTTACTCAAGTGAGTTGTTGATAGGGAAGATAGTTGTTGATAGTTGTTGTCTATAGGGAGGAACAACTAATCTCCTGGAAATCTATGCCTGGCTTTTCTCTTGCTTATGGGTGGTTTGGTTCTAAATACAGCCCAGAGCAGTGTATATTTTCCAATAACTAGGAATTGTAGTTGAAATATGTCTGCTAAATTCTCTGTGTGAACCATTCCATTTCCATGTTACAAAGATGCTTACATTTCTAAAGAATACTGTTGCTTTATCAGAGTCTGAAACACTATTTCTAAAATACGTTTGTGTGAAATATGTTAATTGAAATAATTCTTTTCTTTGTAGAACCAAAACTGCAATTTCAGCCGCCACATCAAGTACAGCACAAAGTTATGAATACAGAACAGAATGGCATCAAAGAGAATCATTCAAGACACATTTCTCGCAATGACATGAGACAACAGAGGAATGAGAAACCTCCTCGTTTTCAAAGGGATTTTCAGAATTCAAGGCAGGCTTTGGAAAGTGGTGGGTTACCGAGAAACAGAGGTCCTGAAAGGCACAGCTCTTTAGAACACTGGACAGATGAAAAAAGTAAAAGTGACAGACATTATCCTAGAAATGATAGGTCAAAGGATTTGGGTTATCCCATAACCACTCACCAGAGTGATATTACTTTCAAAAAAAGGGATAACAACATGCAAAACAGAGTAGGAAAAGGAGTGTCTTTCACAGAATTCAAGGAAAACTCTGCTGCTCAAGATGTGACAGACAACAATAACCAGAAACGTGGGAAAAGGGAAAACCAAACACACAATTCTGAAAATTTTTGTGATAGGAAGGCACGAACAATAAGTAGTGAAGCCTTTATGGTAAAAAGTGAGCAACATTTTGGTGTTAATAATGATTACCAAAATCCCAGTAGAACTGATAATTTTAGTGTTGTACCAAATGGAGATACTGAGCATCATCAGAAAGGAAGACGAGTAGGACCTATCAAATCGTCAGGACCTACGACCATCCCATCTTTTGATGATAAAATGTTGTATTACAACACTGGTCCCAAAAGGAGAACTGGGCCCATCAAACCAGAGAAAATACTGGAACCATCAATTCACATGGAGTATGGAAAAAGTTGGAGACCAGGGGATGAATGTTTTGCTCTTTATTGGGAAGACAACAAGGTATGCCTTTGCCAATGCGAAGTATCTCAAATTGTACCTCTGTTTTCTTATGCATGTGTGGGAGATATTTAGCACAATACTACTGAGACATGGCCTTTATTCATAGGTGTGTAGTGTGCTTCTTGCCTAGCTCTGTGGTCTGTTTTTTATATTTATGAGATATGTCACTTATATTCATTGTATGAAACTTTTAAGTGTTTCAATCAAGTCCTTGTTTGTCTCATATAGGTGGAGTTTAGGATGACTTAAGCTCCTCACTCAAGCATTTGACTTTAGTGCTGAAAATTTGAAGGGGTGGATATGGATCTAGGTGCCCGTATTCTTTGTTAAGGAGCAAAACCAGGATGCTGTGCTATCTAGAATATCTATAATGGTAGATGTGCAGTACCTTTTTCCAGAACAAGTCAGTGCGCAAAGGAAGACCAAAGTTTGCAGGAATGAGGCTGTAAAAAACCTGCCACTTTATTCAATAGTTACAGAATAGAAACAGCAAAAGGCTTAATTTTGATTAACACTAGTAGACTATTAGCTGAAGAATTTGTGGAACAAATGAATTATGCTGCATGATAGTTTTGTTTAACTGATTTTTAAAAAGTTTAAATACTTCCTTTTCATCTCTTTTTTCCATTAATAAGGTTTCTCCTGCAGCATGGCATTTTGCATTCATCTTCTTTGCTAAGAAAGTTTTAGACTGTTTGATTTCTCATCATCTGTTCAGGAGTTCTCTGTCACTCTTCATGGATAGTTTCTTTGGGTTTTGACCCTTTCTGATAATCTGAGAATTACCTGTAATATTGTTCTTTGGGAATATTTTATTCACACCTCTTTCTGCTTTTTAAAAGTTTTTTGTTATTGTCTATTTTATGTTAGTTATTATAAGCGTTTTCCCTTTTTTTGGGCCTGTATTAGCTCAGCAGCATAACTTTTTTTCTCTCTCTTTTTTTAGTATGACTAAAACGGATGATAAACCATACAGGTTTTTTTTGGTAGGATTTTTTTATAGTGTGAAGTATAATGGCATATTATTGAATTGTTGCCTATTTGAGAAGCATACTTGCATTACTGTGAGATGAGGTTTTGAAATTTTGGAAAGTATAAAACTTGCAAGATAAATACATATGAGATAATACCTGAAGAGTATTCAGCAGAATAAAAGGTGTGTTTTGGACAGTAATCTGTTTCTTGGTAGTTAAAATAACTGCTGCTACTCATTTCTAGGACAATTTTGAAACGTGATGATAAAATACAGCACTGAGCTTAACTACGTTAGGACGCAGTTATTTCTTTGTGTTCGCTAAGATAAAAGTGATTGAATACCTTCAAGAAAGCTATATTGCATAAATGTAAAAAAATCAAGTTTTGCATTTAGAAAAAGGACTTCTTGAAGGGGCAGTTTTATCATAGTTTCATCATATTTTTATCATGTTTTATTTTGTGATAAGAGGGTTAGGTATACAAGTGCATACAGTGTATATGGCTGATAAGCACTTTCTGGTGTATATTTTAAGTAAACATCTTACAATAGCACTTCTCTGTGCACAGCAGCATTTGCGTTAGTGATGAACGTATTTTGCTTTCAGAGAGATGAAAACAGATCTTTTAAATGCTCACTCTAATAAGCTGCATATTTTCTCAATGAGTATTCTAAACACGTTCTGCCATGCCCTTGGAGTCTGCCATGTGCAATTGTGAGCTATCTAGTTTAATATCTTCTACAAATTTAAAATAAAATATGATACTGACTAAGACTAAATATATACACACACAGAGACATATATAAAAAGGAAATTGTTAAGTATTTGTATGTATTTATGACCTTTGAAAATTTCTCTTTTAAGTTCTACCGGGCAGAAATTGAAGCTCTCCATTCTTCTGGGACAACTGCAGTCGTTAAATTCAGTGATTATGGAAATTATGAAGAGGTGCTTCTCAGCAACATCAGGCCTGTTCATGCAGACACATGGGTATGTGATAACAAATTGTATTAAAAAATATAAACTACATAGTCTGTACAAAATATGTAACTCTTAAGGAATTAATGCCTACTCATGCAAAGAATGCTACCTACATATGTAGAAAAATAGTTGCGCAAGTACACAAACAAAATCTCAGATTTTAGTTGTCCATATGAAGCCTGATAGAAGTGTATTATGATGTGGTACTCTTCCTGTATAATAAATTCCAATTGTATTGTTTGAAAATGAATAATTGATCTGTCAGCCAAACAGTTTTATGCATGTTTTCTCTCCTAAAAGTTGTTACTTACTCTATTCAACTCAGTTTTTTGTTTTACTTCATGTACATTGTATGTTGTTCTGTAAGGGTTAGGAAACAGTCATTTAAAACATATGTTCTGAAGCTTTTCATTACATGTGTATGTATGACTAAAAATAGACATCTGTATCCCTTTATTTTGTATCATGATTTTATTCTTGTTTAATGGTTTCTTCTTTGCCAAATATTGTAGTGGTCATGTATGCTTCAAAACCTGTTTTATGAAGTTTAGAATGTATTAGCCTTATGGAAATTGGAAATTTCAAAAGGCTTTATTAGTGAATATCATGGAAACAGAGATACATTTTGATTAAAAAGAATATCAGGAGTGCACAATTCTTTGCTGTTTACTCTTAATATAAAAAGCTGCACAAAAATACACATCTGCATATTGATTCCTTAATGATGAGTTGATTGTGCTTATTTTAAGTTCATTCTTTTGGGTCATAGAACCATGCTACTACTGCTGCTGAGGCTGAACAGTCAACTTCTGTTTCTTCCCAGTGGTCTTTTAACATGTGTTGTTGCCTGTAGCTCTCAGATGCCCTTATGGCCTCTGAGATGGCCTTTTTATACTTAAAAAGATACCTGAAACTCTTCCCAGCTGATGCATTGCTGTTTTTATGAAAATTTACCCTTTCTTCCCCCTTCTTTTAGTCCTACTAGCTGACCTGTAGGGTGTTAGTTACTTACTGTATGATTGTATTATTTTAACCCTTTTTCTGGGTTAATAATCAGACTTTTCTTCACGCTTTTGATTACGGTTTTAGGAAGTGGCTTATATGTTACTTTAAGCCACTGAAAGTTTGCTCTCACAGTCTAAGAACTTGGCCTAGTATTAAGACTAAGTTGATCCTAGTAGTGCAGTACCATTTCCTACTTAATCCTAGTAGTGAGGTGGTAATTTTCACTGCCTCTTCTGCATATGTCTTACCGTGTGTTCTTCCTCATCCCTCTCCTCCTGTGTTGGGTTGTCAGTCATGTAGCCACAGGATGAGTTGAATGAAATGGACCACAGTTTTGTTACCCCAGGTTGGCTTCTTTTATTTCAGTTAAAGCTGACACAAGGGTGGGACAATGTATGGAGAGGGGATTCTGACACTAAGTACTATACTCCTGACATCCTGATCAAGTCATTGAGGTTTCCTCTGTTGTTACTGGAGACAAATGAGGAATTTCCAAGGACTTTCAGTCCATTTGGAAGTGGAAGATATCTTTCTCAAGGTTCTTTTTTCTCTCAAGGGAGCTTAGTGGAATTGCATAAATTCAAACAACTAAATTGTAGATCATTATAGTTACACAAGATAAATGCCAATCAACATCTTCACAGTGAACAACATTTTAATGTTTTTTTTCTGACAAATTACGGTTTCGTTGCTAGAAGGTCCTTGCAGCTATAGGATTTTTTGCAGTGGAAAGTTGATTAGGACCTACCTCTTCACTTCTTTGTGTTTGGGTGCTAAGCATAATCCTTGTAATGCATTTGCAGTTCTTAATCACCCATTGGAGTGATACTCAGGTTTTGTCTTTTAAGCTGAACACTGTTGGTCATTTTTGTCTCAGTGTTCTTATTAATGTATAGATGTACATAGCATGCATAAATGCAAAATGAAGTTATCATGCTGCTTAATTCTTTGACTTAAGATTTAAGTAACTGTGTTTTATTTCCTCTTTAGAAGAGAACAAAAGAGATTTTAAACTGACTTCAATAATTTTTCTTTCACTGATTGATGCTATCAGCACCAAGGAGCATGTATTACTTGGAAGTATTATGCTGATTTTTATTTCAGTCCTGCCAGATAATTTCCAGATAGCTAAGTAAAGTCCCTTGGGAAAACGTTTTTTCAGGTGCTTGGGTCCATCAGCGCTGGTCCGTTTTTAAACATCACGTCCTAAGGGCACAGGAACAAGCAATTCCCAAATGTTAGAAGTCAAGCAGGTGAGGCAGAAGGCTGTCTTGGCTGAACAGGAATCTTCGCTTGGAAATACAGCAAAAAAGGAAGGTGTATGCCCAGTGGAAGCAGGGTCAGGTGACAGAGGAAGAATATGGAGATTCTGCTTGCCACTGTAGGGAGAAAATTCATGCAACTGAAGCTCAAAAGTAGTTGAAGCTGCCAGAAATAGGGGGAGCAATAAAAAAGAAGTTTTTCAAATATAATAATGGTAATAGGCAATGTAAAAATAACATTAGACTGTTGCAGGATGGTCACCTCACAAACAGCAACAAGGCTGATATGTGGGCAAGGCACAGGAGTTAAGTACATATTTTGCCTCCATCTTCAACATGGATGATAGACCAAGGGAGTCTCAGTGCCCTGAGTTGGAGAACCGTGACTCTGAGAATGATCAGCTCCTAGTTGACTCTGGAATTGTGTGGGATCTGCTGGTCCAGCTGGATCCCTACAGATTTATGGGGCCTGATGGGATTCATCCAAGAATCCTCAAAGATCTTGTAATTGCAAAACCTCTCTCAATGATTTTTGAGTGGTGTTGGGAATCTGGAGAGGTCCTGGCTGGTGAATGCTGTTTCAATTTTGAGAAGGGCAAGGAGGACCCTGGAAACTAAAGACCTTTCAGTCTCACATAAGTGCCTGGTAAAATAATGGAAAATATTATTTTGGTATTTAAGGTATTGAAATACACCTGGAGGACAACACACCGATCAGTCACAGCCAGTACAGCTTTGTGTGAAGGAAGTCCTGCTTGTCAAACCTGATTTCCTTCTATGGCAGGGTAACCCTCTTAGCTGATCTAGGAAAGCCAGTTGATGTAAGCTTTTTGGATTTCAGTAAAGCTTTTGAGATGGTCTCTCACAGTAACCTGGACAAAATGTCCAGCCCACAGCTGGATAAGCACATCATGTGATGGGTGAGCAGCTGGCTCTCAGGTCACATGTAAAGGGTTGTAGTGAAAGGGTTGACATCAGAGGTGTGGTGACCAGCCACTAGCGGGGTTCTGCAGGCTTCATACTCAGCCCTGTGCTCTTCAACGTCTTCATTAATGACTTGGACATAGGTCTCGAAGAAATAAGTTTGCCAACAACACCAAATTGGGAGGAGCTGTTGACTCTGAAGGCAGAGAGGCTGTTCAGAGAGACCCAGAGCAATTATAGGGCTGGGCACTCACCAGATGGATGAAGTTTAACAAGATCAGGGGCTGGATTCTGCACCTGGGATGGGGCAACCCTGGTTGTGTGCATACACTAGGGAATGAGAGGGTGGAAAGCAGGAAAGGGACCTGGGGGTCCTGGTCAATGATGAGTTGAGTCGTCACTGTGCCCTGGCAGCTCAGGGGCCAGCCATGTCCTGAGCTGCATCAGGCACAGCATCGCCAGCCAGGCAAGGGAAGGGATTGTCCCGCTCTGCTCTGCACTGGTGTGGCCTCACCTCAACTCCTGTGTGCAGTTTTGGGCACCATGATATAAGGAAGACATTAAGCTATTAGAGAACATCCAGAGGAGGGCCACAAGTATGGCGAAGGATCTGGAGGGGAAGTCTTGAGGGGAGCAGCTGAGGACACTTGGTCTATTCAGCCTGGAGAAGAAGAGACTGAGGGGAGACCTGATTGGGGTCTTCAACATCTTCACCAGGGGAAGAGGAGGGGCAGGTACCCATCTCTTCACTCTTGTGACCAGTGACAAGACCCAAGGAAATGGCATAAGTCAGGGAGGATATCGGGGAAAGATTTTACACCCAGAGTGTAGTTGACCACTGGAACAGGCTCCCCTGGAAAGTGGTCACAGCACCAAGCCTGACACAGTTCAAGAAGCCTTTGCACAATGCACTCAGGCACATGGTGTGATTCTTGGAATGTCCTGTTCAGGGACAGGAGATGGACTTGATCATCCTTGTGGGTCCCTTCCATTCAGCATATTCTGTGATTACATGATTCTTAACCTTTCTTAGCTGTCTGTACTGAAAACTTGTAGAAATATACTGTATGTGAGATCTGATGTCCTAATCCCTACTCCTTTTTGAAGGAGTTGCTGATATTGAGAAAAGATTTAGTGAACTCTATTAAGACATACATTTAGTTTATGTCTTACAATTGATTATTCTTTATGGTTTGTTTCAGCACTGTTTTTTTTGTATTCATGTGTTGAATTTAATTTTTTGTCCAACAAATATAAACAGATGAAAGTATACCACTGGGAGCAAGAAAAAAAAAACCAAGGCAAAACAGTGCTTGAGAAGTCACTTGAAAGAACAGCCAAAGAACCACAGTGACCTTATTTTGAAGACATTGCATATTATTTAAGCACCTGAGCTTCTGGTCTGCTTTTGGCAACCTTTATAAGTGATTTCTGGTTTGTTTGGTTTTTTGGTGGTTTTTTTCACTTTGTTCTATTTTGACTTGTCTTGACTGTAGATCAAACCTGCCTCATATTCTCAGAATATATTGCGCTTACCACCTTAATGAAAGAAGTAAAACTAGATGGCCAAGACTCCTTGATAATTGATTATGTACTGTCCATTACCCAGCTTGTCCAGAGTCCTTATAAGTTTTCAGTCTGTCTGACACCTTACATACAGCTATTTATCTTCCCAATGGCTAGAAATGGAAGCTAGAGTTGAGTTTTACATTAGGTAAACCAAAAAGGTAGTGGGGAATTTTTTTCCATAATCACATACAATACTGATATAAATACATTTGAGAACACTAAAACTGTTTTTTGTTTTTCTTAGTGCCTGAAAAATATGTCCTAGGTATGCCATTCGTAAATATTTTTAATAATAAAACTGCATTTGGATTCCACTGTTCTAGAGTTCTTATAAGTGTCCTGTATGTAACACTACAATACTGTATTCCACTAGTTCCCTCAATGTAGCAGGGGTCACTTAATGAAAGTATTATAATCCAAATAAAAAAAGTCACTGAAAAGCCATTGTAGAAGTAAGAACTGCTTGTTTTTTCTTGTAAACGATGTAAAATTATACTAACAACTGAAAAGCATCAAAAAGACCTTCTTGAATCACTTAATAATTTGTTCTATGGAAAAAAAAATAAAGTCAAGTTAATACTTTAAACTCTAAGTCTTAATTTTATTCTCTAATTTGTAGGATATTGTTCCTTAATAAATTATGAAAATGTGTAGTCTTAAGTGCTTATCTTGTGACATTTTTCCCCAAAGCCAAGTTTGCTTTGTTTTCCATTCTCTGTTTCCTTAATAATGTCATAGGCTTTTTTCCACCCTATTTACACTACAATGACCTTTTTTTTTTTCTATTACAGAATGAAGGAAATAAAAATTGTAGTGTTCCCTGTATATGTTATCTAGTTTCACCTGTATGGCCTTATCTGATTGCTCTCAAAGCAGGCTGGAATTTATACAAACTCTTTGCTTACAGTTTCTCTAATTACTTAAAAATTCTAATTATGAAGCAAAGCCTGTAGTTTAGCTTAGGTTCCTTTTCCTGCAGTATCTTGCACTGTATTTCTGCATAAAGATATGAGAAGGCAATTATTGTTAAGGCATAAATATACATATTCCTAGTTTTTCTATAGATTGTTTTGTTCTGTGGAGATTGAAAGTCCACTTTGTAGCTTTTCTCGATTCATTCCTTCAGTAAGGAATGAGCCGAGGAAAGAAAATAACAAAGGATCTTGGATTGCAGTTAATTCTTGCTGGCAGACAGTTCAGAGTTCAAATCTGATAACCTTCTGTCTTGTCACAGAGCATTAAAAGCTTCTGTGTGTGTTGAATTACTGTAAACTATAATTCAGGGCTTGATTATACTTGCCCTGCTTCAGGTAAGTGAGGAGGTAAACTCCTGTTGGTTTTCTGAAGGTATTCGAACCTCTCCCCAGCAGTGTAAAGAGCAGCACTGAAAACCACTAAATGATAAAGGCTTACAGCTGCTTCTTTAAGCTGAAGAAGACTTTTGCCTACCTGTTTTATGGAGCTTTTAAACCCCTTCAAATGTCTTTATTTATGACAGGCTAATAACTACTTGAAGTATTTGGTGCTATTTCTATATGGCTCTTAGGCCTGGATGGCCTTGACATTGCACTGTGGTCTTTTTGTGTTGTGTGTGAGGCAGGAAATATTTTCCACAGAATAATTAAGTAGGTATCTATTAAGTAGATGAATTTGTCCTGGTTGGATCTCTTATCTAGCTTCTGTCCTCATTGACTACACTAAAAACAAGGCTGGTAAAAGAGACTGGTACAGTCTACTTAATCAGTTCTAAGATTCCTGTAGAAAAAATGTCCCTGAGTATTGCATCAGAGAAGACTTTGATATCTTTAATTCTTTGGCTTCTTTACTGTTAGGAAAATCTCTAGAATAATTTTATCGTTCAAAATAATTCAGTGACTCAATTCATTAAATGAAGGCTGCATGTTTTGGATTACTCATCTTCCTGAGTGGTTTATATTTATTGAAATTAATCTAAAACATTACTAGTGTTAATTGAGTTTCCACAAAAGGATATCTTTTAGATTTATGAAAGCACTTGAGATGTAGGCAGTAATTTTGTTGGGCCGTGCCTTACTTTCCATCTTGTCAAGATGGGGTGGTTTCAATTCTGCCTGTCCTGCTAGGCTGAAAAATTGCTTTTCATAGTCTATCTTACACTTTTTTTAACCTGAGACTTTTTGTACTGACTGGAAATATCGCCTTAAATTCCATCACATCTTTCACAGAATATCATCATACATGCCTTACACACAATTAACCTTCAGGTTCTGTCAAGATAATTCTTTATGTAATTTATTTATTTCCCCAGCATTCTTTTAAGGGGAATTATTTAGAGACAGACTTCTTGGGAACCACTTATCCTGATAAACTGCTACTAAGTGTTTTTCTTTAGCGCCTTTATTATCTGAGAAGCTACATAGTTTTTCAGTCTTTAGCTTGTTGTTCACAGACAGATATTCACAATTTAGCTCTTCCTCTTAAAAGTTATTAGCCCTTAGCTGAAACATGGTAACTGACATTAACAGGCGATTAAAGACCTGCATTTTGGTTTTTAATAAACTAAAATGCGGCAAATTCCAGTTGAGGAGGTAATTTATACCAAGTGGGTATAAACCAGGGGCTTTCAGTTTTCTGTCTGTATCATTAGGAATTGTAAAATATATTTGAATCTTCACCTTGAGCATTTCATATTCATCAGAGTATGAAATACTGTTACAAATTATTGCCAGCTGTACAAATCAGATTAAGGACATATTCTTCTTGGGTTCTATAATTATTGAAAATAGTTGTGACAGTTAAAGCAGCACACTTGGAACATTACACTGTTCTTCTCACTTTTTTATTAATTGTAATTGCATAATGATGATTCATTATTTGGAGACTGCATGTGGGCCCTTTGGTTTGTTTATTTTGATAGAGACTGTTCTTCATTAAATATCTTCCTTTAAACTGAGTTGCAATTTTGTTTTGAGATAGAATAGCTTCACTTGGTTTATATATTGTTTTTGATCCTCCTCTCATGTGATCAAAGTTCTTCAAAATCTCATTTTGAGAATTCAGAAAGATTTTATGCTCAGATTTCGCTATCGCCTATGTTGAGATTGAATATATTGAGTAAAAGGAGTTTGTTGTGTAAAAATATCTGGACTGTTCTTACCATCACTATTTCTCTCCTCATTTCCCTTGTGTCATTCACTTTCCCACATTCTGAGTTTGTCACATTTCATAGATTAATTAAAAAGATTTTAAATAAAGAGGAAATTAGAGGAATTGATGTAGTATTCCAGACCAGACTATCTCTAGGGAGGAGAGATATGATACTATTGGCTTGGTATTGCAGAATAGAAGCAATGATGAATATAAACTGTGGGTTATGTGAGGTATGTGTATGTGATTCCAGATCTTACTCATTCTTATGTACACAGCATGTGTTGAATAGATACATTACTTAATGTACTGAAGTTTCCTTATATATGGATGGTTAATATCTGGAATGCTTGAGGGTTTTCCTTCCTTGTTTGATGACCTGCAGGTATTATCAGCAATAATATCTAAAAAAGAAGTCTTTGATAATATAAGAACTAAAAAAGAAGTTCACTGTGAAGGCAGTATTTTTTCAGCAAGACGATTTGTTTTTCTTCATAAGTATTAGAGCGTAGGGAATTACTCTTTTGGGTTGTGTTTTTTGGGGGGTGAGGGGAGAAGGAGGGAGGTTGGGGGAGTTGGGTTGTTGTATGTTTTTTGTGGGGGTTTTTTCAGTGTCAAAGAGCTCTTTGCCAAAGGGGAATGCATGTTTCTCTAATGCGAGTGTGAGTTGGTTAATTAGAAAGCAATAAATATATGATGGCTATAGAGAGGGGCTTGTTTTCCATGTTTTGTGCATTTAATGTGTGTGTCACACATACTGAACATCAAACATCATAGGACTTTCTAGCTTTCTAACTTGGAATATGCTATTATGCATGCAGGAGGATATCAGGATTCTCATTGCTCAGAAACACAGTTTCAGATTCTCCTATGCTTATGAAGCCCATTTATCAGTGGTCTTTTCTTTTTGTGGGGCTTTTTTGGTTTTGGTGTTTTGGTTATTTTTTTTCCTTTGGTACCTAATTGGAAATGTTATTTCTGACTTCTTAATGAAAATCTTGAGATCTTATTTCATGCAGGTTCAAGTTGATAAAATCTTTTGCTGAAAAGGTTTATGTAGCTATGTAATAGATTCCTGTTCCCTTTTTGAATTTGTTCCTTGTATTCATCTCTTTTCCAATCTGGTAATTTTTATTCTTCCCCTAGACTGCATGTGCTCCTATAGGACTTCCACTGTGGGTCACATGGCATATAGGAGCAAATGAAAGCAGTGGTGTTTAATTATTGCCATAATCTTTGTTCCTTTCTTGATGGAGCTCCCCACTGTCCCATTTCAATGTAGAACACTGCTGATGAACGTTCTTGAGTGCTACAACTGACAGTAAAATTTTACAAGATATTGGATGCAGACTTGTGGGGTTTCTCTTCTTGCTTGCATTCCTTCCTGGCCCATTCCAGTCTCACTTCTTTTCCTTGTATTCATGTCAGCCTCTTCTTGATGATGTTGCACACATGTGAGGTTACATGAGCAGTACTCACAGCTGAGCATTTCAAGGCCCAGCTGGTGGAAATCACATCTTAAGTCATAGAGTTTCATCAGTGTCTGGGGAGACAAGTAAAGTTGAGTCCCCAGTGAAAGAGCTGAATGTGCCACAAATCCAGGCCATCTGAGGGAGGGAGCTACTCAGGTAGCTCAGGTTCATCACTCAGGTTCATCACTCAACCTGGAAATGGATTTCTCTCCATATCAGAGTGGGAAGGGAAATACTTGTGAATGTAAGTTGCTGCTACAGGATTGTTACGCAGTGGTTTTACTTCTACACATGGAAAATTGTGTAGTTTCTTTTTTTTTAAACTTTGTTCCTGACTTATTGCATAGATGTAAAAATTACTGAAGATTGGATAAAGCTCTAATACAGCTTTAGAATAATAGAATCGCTTAGGTTGGAAAAGGCCTTGAAGATCATCAAGTAAAATCGTTAATCCAGCACCGTCAAGTCCACCACTAAACCGTATCCCTAAGTTCCACATCTGCAGGTCTTTTAAATACTTTCAGGGATGGTGACTCAACCACTTCCCTGGACAGCCTGCTCCAAGGCTTGACATATCTCGCTATGAAGACATTTTTCCTTACATCCAATCTAAACCTCTCTTGGCACAACTTGAGGTAATTTCCTCTTGTCATGGTACTTGTTACTTGTTACTGCTCTCCTTGGGAGAGGAGACTGACCCCCACCTTGCTACAACCTCCTTTAAGGTAGTTGTAGAGAGTGATAAGGTAACCGCCTCGTAACCTCCTTTTTTCAGGCTAAGCACAACCCCAGCTTTCTCAGCTGCTCCTCATAGGACTTGTGCTCTAGACCCTTCACCATCTGCGTTGCCCTTCTCTGGGCACGCTCCAGCACCTCAATGTCTTTCTTGGAATGTGGGGTCCAGAGCTGGACACAGCACTTGAGGTGTGGCCTCACCAGTGCTGAGTACGGGGGACAATCCCTGCCGTGGTCTTGCTGGCCACACTATTGCTGATCCAGGCCGGGATGCCGTTGGCCTTCTTGGCCACCTGGGCACTCACTAGATCATGTTCTGCCACTGTGATCCAGCACACCCGTGTCCTTTTCTGCTGGGCCACCTTCCAGTCACTCTGTCCCCAGCCTGTAACGCTGCCTGGGGTTCTCGTGACCCAGGTTCAGGATGTGGCACTTCGTATTGTTGAACATCTTACAGTTGGCCTCAGCCCACTCATGCAGCCTGTCCAGTTCCCTCTGCAGAGCCTTCCTGCCCTCCAGATCTATACTCCTACCCAGCTTGGTGTCATCTGCAAACTGACTGAGGGTGCCCTTGATCCCCTCATCCAGATCACTGATAAATATATCAAACAAAACTGGTCCCAGTTCCCAAATGGGGAACACCATTTGTGGCCACCCACCAACTGTTCTATCCTGTAGCAGTATAAAAAGTTCCTAATCTTCTTAATCATATTTTGCCCATCATCATCTTTTGAACCTATTGTAGAACTTGCAGGATGACATGGTGTATTTTTTTTTTTAAAGTCATGGTTGTTAGCTAAAATATAGGTGCAATTCAGCAAATTTTATTTTAAAATGTAAAGCAGACAAACTATAAGTAATGTAGAGGTCCTGACTTTCAAGTTAAGATACTCTCTCTTTTATGGGACTGTTCTGCATTGTCTCATGGACAGATTCTGTTTCCAGACTCATTTAGATAATTGTGTCCCTGCACTGCCTGTATGGAGTTTTGTTTTGATTTTTAATTAGGTGTTGGTTTATATATATTTCATTAAAATTTTTCTGTATATTTATGGAAATAAATTTTGCCATGTTTTACTTTCTAATTTTTTTGTGTGCAGTCATTCACAAATAAATTCACATAGGTGTTTGTTTACTAAATATACACCTCTGAGTGGGACTTTGGGGATTCATGTGTCAAATTCTGTCATGAGTGAGGGTGTGCACACAGCCTTCTTTTTCACCAAAAAGATGGTAAAACCAAGATCTTTGGTAAAATGTCACCAAAATTCCCTAATTCCCTGTTTAGATTTTGATAGTGATTTTGTGTCCTAACAGGAAAGCATTAGCTGGTTTCTCATGACATCACTTAGTGTTTTATTTCTGAAATTTATGTTGGCAGGATTTCTGTTTACATGCTAAAACAAATTCAGCAATACTTCCCCCTCCCCACCGCCTTTCTATGGACTTGTGTGGTTTTCCTCACAAGTGCACTTAGTGCAGAGAAACCGAGTGCTGATTTTTTTCCAAGTCTATACAAGTATTCTTTTTTGCTGTAATTTAGGACTGTCGGTATTACTAGCCTGTTCAAAACACTTCCAGTTGGAGGGTTTCTTCTGGATGAATTGTGAAAACCTTATGTGTCCATTGGTTCTGTGTTAATTTGTATATAATATCCTAATTTAGTGTATCGACTAGTCGAAATTGAAAACAAACATTTAAATATTTATAGTTTGATATTGATACTGCTCAGTGAAGAAGCTTTTACTAGTGAAAGGGATATAATCTGAATGGCTTAAATATGTAATTGTAAGGAATTTTAAAAATCCATTACATTTTCCTGTATTGAGAATACAGTGACAAATTTGCAGGAAAATATGTCCCTTTCAAGCACAAACCTCACAAGAAGAGTCACATGTTTATTTCAATATGTGCCAGAGGGAATGACTGCAAGTATGAATATACTGTGATACCCTGAAGGGAACCAATAAGCCAGCAATATGTCTGTGGGATAATCATGCCCCAGGCTTACATTATCTTAGTTTTATGGAAATGTAGTCGAAAAGTTGTCTATTTAAAATACAAATGAGTGCTTTGTTTCCACAGCTGAAGCAAAGAAGTACAAAGAAATCTCTGATTCCAAGTTAACTGTTGTGTTTTTAGTTGTCTCAGATTAAGTGTGTAATTCTATTCCTTACCCATTCATTCATTAATTTTCCTTTTCTTGATTTTTTTTTTCTGAAAAATCTACAAATTTTCTGTCACTTGCTATCTAATGATCATTGCTTCACTTGAAGCTCAGAATGTGTATGGTTTTAACAGAATCCTTTAAAAGTTAGTTGGTTTTGAAGCTCAGATTCTTTATATTTTCAGCAGAGGAAAAATGAGATAAATCTAATTAAAATTAATAGTGTACATTAAATTTTTGCAGGATTGCTAAATAGTTTTATTATAAATATAGTATCTTTAATTGATGTGTAATAAGGCATTAGAAGTTGCTGGTCCTGAAGAGTTCTTTATAGAATTTTACAAAAACTGGCCCAGCAAATATAAAATTTCCTGAGATTTGGTTAATCAAAGTCAATAGAAGATATTTATTATGATTAATTTGTTTCAGATGCTAAAGAAAAGACTGCTCAGGGAAGGGTCATCTCGAAATTATTGTTTGCAAAAGGGGGAAGCAGTAGTTATTATGGGATAGTTCCATGCCACTTAGTTTTAGATACCGTAGTTAGGATTGTATTTCCTTGTGACCCATCTGTATTTGGTGGAGAAAAAGACATATCCTCATAAGGACAATTTCCTTTTTCAAAGTGTAAATAAGGGAAACAATGGGCATGTGTTTTATTGTTTTTCTGTTGGTTTTTTTTTTTAAATGCTATTAAAGCAGTTTGTTGTAACGTTGTCAGTAGCTATTGAAATTGACTGCTCCTGCATTAGGGAAATACTAACTGATTTTCTTTCTTGGATAACAGGCTTCATACAAAGCTTGAAAGTACAAGCTTTGAAAGTACCCTTGAAAGTAGGGTTTTATTTGTATAGTGCAGCAAAATCTCATAGAATCTGAGAAACAATGAAGGAAAAATATGTCACTAGTATAGTACATTAAAACACTTTGTAAATGGGCAGGAGTTATTCTAGCTGCATATTGCATGGCAACAAACAGTAATTGTGTAGTTGCAGTTCAAAGTCACAGGATGTTGTTAGTAAATCATACAGTACCATTCAGCAAGTCAATTTCATTCCTTTCAGGACAATTAAATTTCCTAATAGTTGCTGTAATACATTTGACATTTCCATCTCTGTCACCATGGTTATACATAACCTATTTTACTGGAGTGAAGCTGGGGCTAAAAACTTCAGCAAAGCCATTGATGGTTGTGATACAAAAGTCAAATCAGAGTTACATATAGAGGCCTGTACATGCAGCATTTATGAGTTTATACTTATGTATCTGTACTAATTACCTAATGCTTGCAGAGTCCCATATGCAGCGAGGTGCTTATTGGGTCATGAGTTTCAGGTAGGAGAAGAACTTGTATACCCTCTCGATACTTTACAATTGCTTATCCTTCTTGTTCTTTACAGACAGAAGATAAGGCATTAATAGGGCTAAGAGTTTATATTAATGATTTTATGTCAGTGAGGGGCCGGCTGTATGCAGATCTAGCAGTATAACCTTGAACCCCACTTGCTCTTCTCATCATAATTTAACTCAGGAATTTGAATGCCCATAGGCTCAGTTTAATATAGATAGGTTGTGCACCGTGGAAAAAAAAGTGAGTGCTGCAGGCTTACAAAGATTACTCTGGGAGAAGATTGCTCTGTGAAAGGAACTGATATTTTAAGTAACAAGCCTAATTTGCAAAGAAAATTGATCAAGAACAAATATGTTGAATTATTCTGTAATAGACACTTCAAAAAAAAGCCAGTACTTGGTTAAGACCCTTGAAAAATCTACATTTGTCATAATTTATCTTTTACTTAAAATTTTTACACCTCATTTGATAGTAATTTTTGAAATTATGGCCTAAAGCCACTCTAAAATTGTTTAACAAACCTATTTTTTCCCCACAAAATCCTGCTTCATTTTTAGTTATTAATGAGTTCAAAGAACCCATGTAAGTATTCAGATAAAGTAAAAGTTTGAGAGAATACTGTGGACACTATAATAAATTTTTTTTTCCTACCAAGTATAGGATACATAATATATTGGATATAAAATAATTAAAAAATTGTTACATTTAGCTATTTCTAGAGTACTTGTGAATTTCTCAATATGGCCATAGTGTGAGTTTTCTCCGCTTCCTTTTTTTGATTCATCTGGAAAATCTTGCAGTCTGTTTTTGATTCATCCAAGCACTGGTAAGTAGAAAATGCAAAAACCAAAACAAATACTCAAGGAGCTCAACACTGGATGATTAGGCAAAAGAAGCAAATTCTGAGAAAGGAATTTAACCAGGAAAAAAAGAGATCACTTGGCGTGTTAACAGCAGGAGACAGCTGTTGCCTGCAGAGTGGGCAGTGCAAAGAGGCATTAAATCTGGATCAGGAAATGGAATTTGAAATGCACATGAAAGAAAAGGTCATTTTGCAAGGAAGCCAACACTCTCTTTGTACTGAACCAGCAAGTTCCTCATGCATTTCATGTGTGGGTGAAGTTAAAACTACAGCTTAACTGAAACAGTGGTTTGATGCTACTGAAATGGAAAATGTCTTCTGCCTTCTTTGCCTTCTGTCTCCTCTTTGTCCCACAGTCCCTGGCCCCACGCTGCTTCTTCATGCTGCTTCTTCATGCCTCCCTGCACCAGCTTGGGTGCTCATCCCTTAATAGCCCACAGAGAGCTATAATTGAAAAGCCTCAGCAGAAGGGCCCAGTGAATGGAGCAAAATTTTCTGTCCGTAAGCAGTAATAGACAGAGGTAACTACTTTGTGAGTGGCAAAAGTGCAGGAGCTGCTCAGCTGTGACTTGCAACTGCTTCTTAAATATATATGAACACAGTATTCAGCAAAGCTTTTGTGTCAATGCATAACTTCCATCCGGTTCTTTGCTGTAATCCACCTATTCATTCTCAGAAGTTATGTACTACGTATTCACTTCAAAGGACTGTGTTTTAAAAAAAGTTTCTAAACAGTTGTTTTGAATGCAATGAAAGAGGTCTTGAAGTTGAAATTCAGAAAGCAAGCTTTTGATGACGTATAAATGTACTCTGCTCTAATATTATTCCTTTGAAGAGTAAATTGGTTGGTGAAGTATTTTAAATGCTGGATTTATAACTGTATTCTGTAGCTATGAAACCCATTGAATTTTTCACGTAAAAGCAGGCTGGTAGTCACTTGCCTGGACTGAAGTTACTTGCTGATTCACTAAGCTCGGCTGGTCAAATATGGTGGTGGTACAAGCTCTTCAGAGTATATGGGTCCAAAAGAAAAGCACTGGGTGTGCACGCGTTTCCATTTTACCCTTAGTTCTCGCTTCTCTTGTGAGATGGAACAAAAATATCAAATGTAACAGCAGATTTTTACAGCAAAGCTTTGAATGGAAGATGAGTTTTCAAATTACTTATCCTTCCCTGTTTGTCCTCTTTTTAAAAATAACTAAAGAATGCTGGCATGCTCCGCCTTCTCTCTCTCTTCATTCTAACCTGTTAGTGCAGAAATTTCTTTGTGCATTTCATTGTTTGCATTGTGAACCTTTCCTTGCTTTTTCCTATGGATCTGCCAGCTTTTCCTGTCTTTTGCAGTTTTGCTTAATGCTATCATTTAATCTCAGTGTTCATAGTCCGAGGTGGGCATTGTGTAAGTACTAACAAACTGAGTCCTGGGTCCTGGAATTTTAGGTAAATAATGACAAATAAGCTGAAGTACGGAGATAATAAAATACATAAGTTTTTGGTGCAGTGTATTAATATAAAACCTCTACTGGTAATAGAAGGAGAATGATGATGCTCTGAGAAAGATTTGTGGCCACCTTTCCTTTATAAAATGTAATCTAGATTTTATATGGATAAGAATAATTTAGAATGAGTCACAAGCAACTGATAAATTGAAAGCAAGCAATAAGAAATATTGGAAAAGTGGAGCTGGTAGCAAGATGTGTGACCTAACTGACTGCAGTTATAATGGAAGTGTAGACAGATGAAGTTTTTGGTTGAAAAATAGAGAAAACAAGGAAGTGAACATAAGACATAACGAGTTTTGCCTGCAAAGTGTTCATGCTGTTCCAGAAAATGGCAGTTTTTAATGTAGAATGAAGAGATTTTAAAGTAAAGTGAGATAAAAGTCCGTAAAGTGGAATTGTTTCTTTCAGGTAGTAAGGAATTTCCTTAAAATAGAAATAAGGATAAATATTGTGCCTGTTTTGCTTGAACAAGGCTGACGGTGAAGTCTTAACCATGCAGGGAGGGTGTCCAGAGGATGGACCAGGCTCCTCTCGGGGGTTCCAACCAATAGAACAAGAGACAATGGGAAGAAACTGATGTGCAGGAAGTTCCACTTAAACATGAGGAGGAACTTCTTTACTGTGCAGGTGACCACACACTGGAACAGATTGTCCAGAGAGGGTGTGGACTCTCCCTCACTGGAGATGCTCAAGAACTGTCTGGACACAATCCAGTGCTGTGTGCTCTGGGATGACCCTGCCTGAGCAGGAGGTTGGACCAGAAGACCCCCAGTGGTCCCTTCCAACCTTACCCATTCTGTGATTCTGTGGAAATAAAATGGCAGTAGAGGGTGAAAGATCGGCAGTAGTGAATAGAGGGTCAATGGTAAGAAAAAGTGATGGAAAAGAAATTCAGTTACTTGTAAAGTAAGAAATTTTTAATAAAGCTATGACTTGGCAAATTGTTATTTTGGAGAACATTAGATCCATTTAAATGGATCAAAGGTGAATAGGAAGACCCAAGAAATGACAATGTATCATGTGACATGAAGATGGCAGAATTCAACAAGACGATCAGTAAGAGTGTGGAGCCACTGCATAGAAAGGAATGAAGGAACATTTGAAAGGTGTTCTGTTACTCATTCGTTATTACCATTTGCTGCATTGCTCATTTCCACATTACTCAGAGCCTCAAGAAAGTGAATGTGATTTCGCATTTCACTCTTGCCCATTGCAGTAAAAAATCTTGATTTGGAATGCATGCATGTGAAACTTTTCATTCTGTGTGTAAGGACAGCTACACCAAAATAGAAGAGTGTGAGACAAATACTGGTTTTAATTTGACTTCACTGAGTTCAAAGGATCAACAACATTACCTTTGAGATTTGATGAAGATTTGCTGCTGTAGAAATTTACTCTGATGTGCTTACCCTCAGAAAGAGGTTGGCTATTACAGGTGAGATGCAATACACTGAACTATTTAATTTCTGTGCTATTTTCAGCTATTCATGTTTCTTAGCATATACTGAAAGAGCTAAAGGTATTTAGACCACTTCAGGCATTTAGCTTATCTTTTAATATTAGATGCTAGTGCAGCTTGCATTGTCAGTGATGGGAGATGGTCTCATATACCAAGCTGAGTGTTTGTACTAGGGCTTGCAATATTGCGAACTGTGTGGACTTTTGTGTTAGACATCTAATGCTCTATTGACTTTTTTGGATAATCAGTGTCTCTGAACCTCTTTATATGAGGGAACTTATAGTGCTACAGGTGATAAAAGAAGTACACTGAGAAAACTAAGTTTTATGCCAGGACTCTGCATCTCGGCCTTTGGCTACAGTGAAACTGAGAGAAAGAAATCAATTATGCTATATTCAGTGCTGAAAATCTGTTTTCTTCCACAGTTGTTTCAGGCTCTCTGTAGTAGTGCTTAATCTGGAAATACAGCTGTGACCACAGATGTACCCTGTAAATAGGAGACCTTACCATGAGGAATGTGGTTGTTTGTACCTGTTATTTTAAAAATGTATGTTTATTGATATTGAGGATAATTCAGAAAGAGAGGTTTCTTGAGTAAGATCTCACTTTTCACAACAGAAAGAAACTTACGCTGTAGGTTTTCCTTTCTGTTGCTTACAGTGAAATATTTTACTGCTGTGACTTGCTTACTGTGTTATATGCATGCAGTACTCTGACAGTTCCTGGGTGTTGGAATTGTTGATGAACTTCTAATGAATCATTCAGTGCTCTTGCTTTGTGTTGCTTTATGTTCCCATGTTGTGAATAAAAGGGAGAGTTACATTTTCAGTACTTTTTCCCAAAAGTGAATTTCTTCCAGTATGTTCCCACTGGACCTGGTGCCTGCTACAGTATAGTGTTAAGATATTAAAGAAATTAAATCAAAACTGTTTTTCTGAGACAGCGTTTGACAATCATACGCATTCTCTGTGGGCTTTTTTTCAGCCTACAATTTTTTCTTCTATTTCTCTTTGATATAAACTTTTACACCCTTAACATTTTTCTCTGTCTTCAATGTGTACTACTTTCAAATATTGCACTAGATGAATGTTTTTCCATTCGATATTTCTTGACCAAAATATATATGTAGTTATTTTAATCTTTCTCTCTAAGTCATTCTCCAGTATCTTGATTATTTTTGATTTTTCTTTTTCACCTCTGAATTCCATGTACTTTGTGAATATCTTTCTGGTATGAAGATGCCTAGGAGTGATTGAATACTGCAAATACATTTACCTCTCCTCTCATTATTCAGAGCGTATATTTATTATTGCTGCACATAGCAAACACATTTCTAAATTGTTGTTCACTCTACTTGTAGGCTTTTTCATTATTACTGCATCATAGATTTTTATCTACTGTTTCAGGTGTATGTTTTTAGCATGCGTATTTCCAGATGCTGTTCCTTGTAATTCTATTTCCTAATTCTTTTATTTCATTCTACACACATTTGTGAACTCCTGAAAGCTGATATTTCTCTTGCTCTGACAAGTTATTGAGGTTACCTTGCTTCTTGGGTTTGTTGCTTGTATGACTCTTGGAAAATAATTTTTTGTTTAATACATATGATTTTTTTTCTTCCCTGCAAATATTTAATAACTTCTGCTGCTGCCTTGGGGATTGAGTTTTGAGATTCTCCAGCTTGATTTTGCTAGCTTTCCTAGGTTTGAAAAGCCCATACCTCACTTATTTTATTAAGTGGTCATCAGCACAGAAGCAGCAGTTGCTATATGTGCATGCAGTCACCCTTACATGTATATGTCTGTATGTGGTCTGTGTATGTATGTGTGCATATACCAACTCATGTGCAATTCATTTTCCTGCTCTTTCATTTAAAACAATGCTATTTACCTGCAGGAGGAGGAAGAAGAAACATATGAGCAAACTCTAGAATTCCGCAGAGGAGGTGATGGTCAGCCACGACGGTCCACACGACCCACCCAACAGTTTTATCAACCCCCCCGAGCTAGAAACTGATTACTAAGGATGAAAAAGGTAAATATAAGATACTGGTGCTTTATATATTGGCTTAGATTTCTAGAAAAAAAAATTTGGATTGTTCTGTACTTTTCTTAGGGATATTGTTATATTTATGATTGAAGGTGGTATCTCTGTTTCTATGAATTTTGTGGCTTAGAAAGACTTAATATTTATCAGTGGGAAGAGGGAAAGCAATAAAAACACTTGAGCAAATAGGTTTTGTCTTTTGCTGTATGTCAAGACTCATGTCATCTCAGCAAACTTTTACCTGATACTTTTCCACCTGAGAGCAGCAGCAAGATTCTCTCATTCACACATACTGGAACAGCTTCTTCTCTGAAATAAGTGGCTGCAGTCCCTGCTGAACTCAGGACTGTCTAGCTCTGTCCAAGGTCCCATATTCTACTTTTATAAGCCATTTATAAATTAATGAATAAATATCCTTTCTGTTGTCTTGCTTGCATGAGAAGAAGAAATTTAAAATCTGTGAGTTCACCATTTAATGGGGAGGTGCAAAGTCAAAGAATATTTATCATACTCTAAATCTCAAGGATATACTTGTACCTATACTTTATACTTTATATATATTTATATATATAAATCACCAGAAGTTAAGGGTTATATATCACCCTTAGACACCTGCTACATACATTCATAAATTTTAAAAGGGCAGCCAGATAAAAGAGAGAATAATTTTACTGAACAAATCTCTTTCTGTGCTGCTTTCATTTCACTTGTTGATATTCTAAATCCTTAATTTACAAAGGATGGTCAAAACCCTGACTAAAGAAAGCTTTGGTAAGTCACATGCTATTTGATGTACATCTACAGTGTGTCTTTATCTTAAATCTATTTTTTTTTTCTTACTAGCCAATGTATTTTTACCAATCTCTTTTTTGTTCATTTCATTGCTCCAGTCCTTCAGGTTTTGTTGGCTTAACAGGTGCTGCTGATCTCTGTATCTTTTGATATTTCTGACATGCAATAACATATGATTCTACTTTTTTGATTGTATGTTAAAATGCATTTTTCATTTGTGGTAGTACTGGCAATGTAGGAGCGTACTTTATTTCTGACTCTTGCCAAGGTGATAATTATTCTGTTTTTGCCAATATGATTTGTTTTTCTATTTTAAGTACATGTATGAATCACTATCAGTAAACATGTCCTGAGAAAGTTTGTGCAGAAATTATTCTGGAATATGCACTGAGCAGAATTTTAACCAGCTTGGTTGGCTCTGAGCTGTGTCAGGGTGATCAGTTGAATGAGAAATGTGAAGTGTACACAGCAGTCAAAGCCAGGGAATTCTTTTGTATCTTTAGGCAAAATTTTTGGCTTTTCTCTAATTTTACAGTATGAATCTGGAAAACTGTACTTAACTTTGGTCAGTTATGAGGCACCAGGGAGACTGGTAGTAACTCATGTATCTCAAGTGCGAATTAATTGTTGGCAGATAAGGAACAACCTTTCTAAAGCACAGGTGATTGTGAATGGGACCCTGATTTAAATGGACAGCAGATCTGGTATCAAAACCTATGTGGCACAGAAAATAAGCCTTTACAGCTTCTCCCTTCTATTGAGCTTTCCCAAAAATAAGTGGTTGTAATCAATTCTTCACTGATTTTAAATATAGGCAGAAAATCAAACACAGTCCTTTTCTAAATTGTTTTCCTCTTACTTGGACCTGTACAATATGTAGCTTTAATGTCTTGACATGTAAAAGTTCAGGAATATTAAATATCAGTTCCTAGTAGTGGATTTCTGTATGGTTTTTGCTTCCTTTTCATTCCTTAGATCTTTTGAGAGCATGCCATAGTGTTCTTATGTCAAGTTTTGGATAGCCTGTTAAATGAAAACAAGATTTATTGGGGAAGTTTTAAGGGATCCAGTGAGACATAATTTTCCCACAACTTTTTGCTGTAGGATGCTTTCCCTCTTCAACAGATCATTTATTAATGACACCTTTACTTACTGAAAGGGAATACCTCTCTATAAGGTAAAGTAATTAAATGTCTTTTTCCTGAAGAGATGGAAAACCCTTGATGATTATTATTTCATATTGTAAATGGGTAAATTCTGTAAAATTTTAATGTTGTAGTTTGTAACATCTAAAATTCCAAGCCATCTTGTTCTCAAAGGCAATTTAGACAGTACTAAAACTGAAGTTTGCTGGCCATATTTGTGTTAGTTATGGAAGGGATGTGTCAAAGATGAAGCATAAGGTCCATACAGTGAACATATCACTTCATACCCAAAACCTTTTAGATCTACCTGTATATCACTTCACAAGGAGGACTTACTAGTGCAGTGGTGCAGCAATGCAGAAATGAAGCTATACTTCTTCCTGGATTAGTGTTCAGCACACTCGTTCAGGTGTTGAATTGGGGCATGTAAATCTGGAATTAGTATTACCAAATAATAAAAAAAATCTTCGTCTGTAGTGGAAGCAGTCTTAAGTGTAAGTAGGTTCAAGATTTTAAAATTCTGAGTTGTTTTCTAAAGGTGGAGTTTGGATCCGTGGAGCTGTTCAGTATGGGGAAGAGAAGTCTCTAAAGGGACCTTATTGCAGTATTTCAGTAATTAAAAAGGGGGCTTTCAAAAGCAGTGGAGAGGGACAAACAATTACTGCAGACTTGCATGAAGTCTTGACCTGGTGATTTTTATGAAGACAGATAAAGTAGACATGTTAAGGTGAAATAACACAAGTATGGAGTAGTCAGTACCTCGCTGTGGTTGCAGTTGACCTAGAAATTACCTTTTATTAATATCCTGCAGTGTGAGGGGGAGAACACTAACTCAGAATTTTATCAGAGGGAATTTTATGTGGGTATGAGTCAAATACTGGGTTTAACAGTTCTGTAAAATAAGATACTCCTCCTAGAGAGTCAAGATAAAAGAATTAGAATCTAACAATAATAAAAATATATCCTGAGGTTACATTTTTTGTATAGAATGTCATAATAGTCTGAAATAGAAGAGGAGCAAGTAATCAGAAATGAGTGTTTTGAAGGGTCGTAGCTTTTGGAGGATATTGAAAGAATCTACGAGTGTGAACCTGTATGTCCTTGGTCATTATATGTTTTTTGGGTCTTCCTTTGCTCCATGACAGAACTAATCTAAACCTTGTCACATTTGTTATAAAATCTGTATTGAAGTCCTTAACAACGGAGAAATTTTGATTTTGTGACAGAGAAGTCTTTATCAGAAAGTGTTCTTTGTACTAGACCAGTCACATTTATTGCACTGAAGTGCAGCCTTCTGATTTATTCTTTTAAACAACTGTGTCTCCTTAAGTACTGAAGAGCAGATATCCACTCTTTTGGAGGTAGAAAATGAAGTGACAGTGAAGCCTATGTTGCACAAAGAGCCCAGGGATGGGGGATACTTATGGTTTCTTGAGTGCCAGTATATTTTGTCCTTATCTGTTGTATTTTAGTTTTTTCATTTAGAAACCTTCTCGGAGTCGGGGGAAATTCACTGGCAGCTCCCAACTTGCTGAACACTTCTTCTAGAAGAAATTCTGGGTTTTTCCAAGCAGCAGGATGGAACAAAGAAAGCTCATGTGAGCAGAAGGAATTTGGACCTGATACCACAAAAGACTTTTTTAAAGTTCTTAGTTAAATGAAGCTGAACACTTTTTACATATGAAAGAGGCGAATTGTCATTGCTGCCATCAATAAAACCACAGTGCACTATTCTATTCTTTGCCTTGTATTCTTTTTACTGAGCCTCCATTGTTAGTTAACATAATAATGTATCATGATTTTTATTAATTTTGAACTGATTCTGCTTCTTATATTGATTCTAGTAAAGTAAAATTAAAACTTATATTTTCTCAAAAGCTGACAGCATTGGGCATTTAATTTAGATTTTTGGCTCGCATTAGCAAAACATATTAAAAAAATTTCAGCTAATTGTACAGTAAAATTCTGAATAGGTTTTGACTGTTTTCTGTGTTTATTTTCCAAAGTTGCTGAAGGCCAAATTACAGATTCGCTTAACACGTTTTTCATGATCTGTGACCAGAGGGTCAGAGGGGAGAAAAAAGTCATCAGTTTAATAGTCATTTTCTAAATAATTTTAAGTAAATATTTTCTTTATAGGAATATTTATATTAAGAAATAGAAACATTTGTAAAAGGTACAGAAAAGTAATTTAAACACAAAATACCAGAAGATGCACATTGGTATTTTAAGCATAAATATGTGTATACATGCACACATGTGCAAGCTGTTGGATAGTAGGTACTAACTTTCTTGTAGCTTTTATTGTTTCATATTACTAGAATTTTTTCAACTGTCATTAATGCTTGAAAGAATCTTTCATTCTAAGCTGTATCTTTGAATCTTATGTAATTATGATAAACAGTTGAAATTTCACTATTTCTTTAGCTAAGAAGCACTCAAAATCTAGGTAACATGCAAATCCCTTCCAAGCTTTATTCTGATGATTTAAGACTGAAATAGCACGCGTGTTTTGAGGTAGTTTTGTAAACATAGAATTATTCCTGAGAAATGTATTGATGGTATAAGTTGTACAGTTAATTCTGCTGAATTTCTCTCTGAGTGCTCATACAAAACTGTTTGAATAGAACCTTGTTTATTTGGATGATAAGAAGTTTTATATTGAGGATGTAATTGAATGTATCTGCAGTACAGAACATGGATTACTATCTGAATGCAGTCAAATTTTACCAATCACATAAATTTTTGTGGAGTAGTAAGGAACTAAATGTTTTGCTGTCTTAATGGATCCTAAGCAGCTTCTTCATAATTAAAATGAAGCTTACTAATAATTCTAAGGAAATTTGGAAGTATAAAACATGAGCTGTACGATGTTGAAGTTCTTCACTATCAACTAATACACAACCAACTTTATGAAGTTTGCTAGATTTACATTAGAAACCACTTTCCAAATAGTATGAATCATCCTGGTCAGTTCTGCTAAATTGTACCAGCAAATAAATAAACTGTAGATCTAATACATTGCATGTTGGATGCTTTACTTCCAGAATTATTGTTAAGACCTCTGACAGCAGCTATTCAGCTCCATAAAGAAATGCAGCCATAGCATTGTTTTAAAAAGCAGTTTTTGTTTTTCTTTGCAAATAGGATGTGCATTAAACAAGCCCTATGGTCTTGTGTACCAAAGCAATTTCTGAAATTAAAATAACTTATGTTCTTTTGAGCTTTTGTTCTTTCTGTGAACTAAATCATAAAATTCAGAAAATTCAGTCTTATTTAGTGAATTTTATAAAATAATGCCTACTTACGAAATTTTAAAACTCTACAAACACAAAGCAGCATTCCTCTCTAGTGGCTGTGGCATTCTGAGATTATGACATGTGTGTGCAGCTGTAGGCAAATGAAATGCCCTTGAGAATGTTGTTTTTCTTTGTAAAATAGTAAAGACTATGTCCTGGTCTTTTCATTTGTACTGTGGATCTACAAAGCCAGAGTAAAAAACAGCTCCAGAGTCTTCTTGAAAAGTCATATAGTCTTTGTATGTTTTATGATTATTTTCTGTTTTTTTTTCCACTGAAATTGCATATTCTGAAAGCTCTGCCTTTCAGGATCTGAAGAACTGTTGTTTGAGTAGTTAAAAACTTATTGCATCAACCTGTTTTGAAAAGCAAGAATTCATATATTCATGCTTATTGATTCCTGCGTCTGGAAACAACATGACGATAAACTAGGTAGGTATATAAATTATAATCTTGATTTGCATAGTCCATCAAAACCAAAAATACAATAATTTGCCAATCAGACTGTAGTAAAATTTGCATGCACAAGAAGAATATTTATTTGGCTTTTGTGTTCAGAAGAAGTTGCCATGTCTAGATAGGTCTTCAAAACTGATATGAAAGTTAACTTCTAGTTTGTCAAAAGCAACTGCAAAAGCAAGCTCCTGGGCTTTGTATGGCCACGTCTGTGTAGTTAAAGGGAAAAAGCTGATAAGGAGAACTGGATCCTGGTCATGCACACTGTTTATTTACTAGCTTGATTTGTATCTCTATTTTGGCATGTTCTTGGCTAGCTGTTGCTAAGACAAACCTGTCACAGAGGAACTTTGCCCTTTGCAAGGTGGTCATGAGCCAACATGTGCTTCTTGACCTGTGAACCAGTAGGTGCCTGGTTCATGGCTTTCCTTTGCTAGGATTATAGATAGAGCTTTTGAGAATTTCTGTGTTGAAATTAGGAGTGCAATTCTATTGAGATGTTTTTCTTGTCTTGGACTTGTGTATAACATTTTTACTGAATTTAAAAAAACCCTAGAATTTCTTGTTTAAATTATTCTAAAAGTTATATGCTAAGATGCTAATACTATCCTTGACTAAGGTTTGGGTTTTTTTCCTTTGTATTCTTGAGAGAGAAAATAATTTTGAAACAAAAAGCCGAAACTTTTTTCATCTTACAGGAAATGTAGTTTTATCTTACAGGTTTTCAGAATTTTGTATTAAAATCTGATTGAAATTGTTATGTTTTCATTTAAAATTCTTCTTTGGTCTAACGTCTTCTGATAGATACTTACATGTATATTTTAATACATCTTTTCTTTTTGTCACTAGCAGGTACTTTTTAAGTCCTTGTCAACAACTGTACGAAGCATTTTGAGGATTGCTTGACAAGGTCGCTCTTCCAAGAAACACTGTTGGAATTTTCTCTGCAGAATCTCTTGGTTTGAGCCTTATGTAGCTGAAACTTGTTGGGCATATGGCTTTCCAAGGCCATATTAACAACACATATTTTCATTGGGATGCAAAATGTTGATATCACAGGAAAGACAAATCTTATCCTTAAGATGTGCTTGGCATTAGATATACAAAGATTTAGCTTGAGGTGTAACAGAGGAGAGATTTGCAAGAGAGCTCCCAAACAGCCAAATAGTTAATGAAGGTTGGTAGCTGAAATAATCTGGCAGTAAAGGGTGTACAGTCCCTTTCTGGCATTATGGTCAGAAGGAACTTCATACAGAAAAATTTCCAGTGTTTTATGCAAACACAGGAACATATCATTTGGAGTGATTCTCTATAGGTGCTTTCTTGAAGAACAACTCTAGTAAAATACTGTAACTTTCTTGAGAGGTATGAAGAATGACCACTTGCACAATTAAGTTCAGTTTAGCTTTCTGCTTGCTGTACAACTATTGGGGTATTCTCTTGGGGTTTTTTTCTTGCCAGAATGTTTTTGAGCAACGTATTGCAGGAGAGCAGCTAAACCATGGAAGGCACTCCAAACTTGCAGACACTGACCTCCTCATAGCATGGTATGCATGTGAAAAGCTTTGTGGTGCTATCCTTAAAAACAATGGTAAAGACTCATAATGATTTATATAATCTTATTATGTAAGTATATATAATCTATAATAGAATCTTATTTTCAGTATTTATTTCATATCACTTGCTTATGTTGGCCTGTTCTGGCTTTAAATTGCAATTTTGTTCTGAGAATAATTCAAAATAATGTAAAGGGATAGAAATTGTACCAATAGTTAATTTTCCCACAAGATTGAGAGGCCATAAAAAGTCAGTTTCCATGCAAGCACATGGGCTGTTGATGGACATAATTATACTCTGGAAATTACGTGTTATGAATGAAACCAGAATCTAGTGTATATTGAAAAGAAATCTTACATGTATTCAAATAAACAGGAACTGTGGGGAGACAAAGGATTAGGTGTATAATAGCAACAGAAAACTATAGATTGCCTAAAAAAAATTAGGCAGCTTCTTCTAAGGAAAATGTTTGTAGTCATTTTATAGTGCCTTGCAATTTTTCATGCAACTTGACTATTTCTATCCTAAAATGAGTGCATAGTTAAGTATTGTGCAGAAGATATTAATGTAATTTTCTGACAGTTTAGTTTGTCATGGGACCTTGAATGCTTTGCATTTATACCATGTGTTTCTAAACTGCAAAGGTTAAAGAAAATAAATAATACTTTGTATTTGTTTTATAGTCATCCCAGGCATATTTTGTTAGTCATTAGATGAATGTCTATACTTCTGCTAAAACAGCTGTAATCTAAATTTACTGTGCACAGATTTAAGTCTCAATCTAACTGTATTTGTGCTGAATATTTTTCTGTAGCTATTTAGCAAAGGAACATGTTTACTATAATAATAAAATTGAAAAGCAGAATAAATAAGTAATGCTTATCATTTTGATAGGCCATGAAGGCAACTGTGGGGTTTTTTTTTACTGGGGTCCTAGAATAGCATATATGAAGTCCATGTTCCATGTACAATTTGAACGCAAAACAGCTTTCTTCAAAATCGATATTTTAAATTTTTTCCCCAGTCTGCTAATTAAAAAATATTTTAGCCCAGTGTAATTCATAGTATAAGACAGATGATATACTCTGACATTTCACTGCTCTTGCCCTATCAGTCTCATGATCAAATGCTCAATAATAGATATTCTTGATGGCCAGGTACTAAGTGGGGTTTTTACTAAAATTTATTGGATTAAAATGTTTATCAAAACTTGAATTAACTTTGTACATGGCAAAGACGACACATATGCTGACTTTAATCACAAGTAGAAGCTACAGCACAGTTTCAGTGTACTCCAGCTGCAGAAATTACAATAGAATTCAATTGTGCTGTTCCATTTTGCTTTGTTACTTTAACTTTGATCTCTCATTTTCAAAAGGAAAATAAACTCTTACAGCTGTACATAAACCACTGAAAATGTGACTGAGTTTAAAACAAGAAGCTGATGCCTATTATGGCTTTAGAAAGAAACAGAAGTTTGCAAGAGATGTGAAATGTAAAAACTTGCCAAGCACATCAGCCAAGAACCTTTATGCTCTGTGGATGTGGAATTGGGCAATTTTTTCCCAAACTATTGAAGATTTGACAGTTCCTATATAGAATAGTTGTATTTGAAAACAGCTTATCCCTGTATTTCTGTCAGTCCCTGTACCCTGTGAGGAACCTGGCTTTCATTGCCCCTGGCACTGTAGCTCTCTCACAGCACTTTGCAAGAAGCCAGACAATGATGAGGAGTATCAGATGAATATTGATAGAGAAGTTAAGGTACTGATGTTGCTGTGTGAATTCTTCCAAACTTAATGTGAGAAGCTGTACTCTGTACTTGGAAGACGTGAAAGAAGCTGTGACACTGTGGTTAAATAGCTGTTGGAGGTGAATGTTGTATCATTAATGCATCATTCATGTGTTGCAAAGTGCAGTTGTGCTTACTGGAACGAAGACAAGACAGGTGGAAAAAATATCCTTAAATGATGATATGGTAACAATTTTTTTCCAAAGTTTGAAGTTTGACATCTGAAAAGTACTTAGAATCCTGAAATGCAGACACTAATGGGTAGAATGTACAGTACTTACAGAAAGAATGTCAGATTTAAGATTCTTTGAATGTGTCATCCATATCAGCATCATTTGTTTTACTTCTCTGTTTTGCAGTAATGTGATTCTTTTGAGGCAGATGTAAAGAAGGTCTTTAACACTGTTTGCCTGAGGTGTAGGTGAGATACTGTTATTTTCTAGTAGGCAAATAAAAACAGTCTGCCACTAGATAGTTTATTTTCCATTTTCATTGGTGGTTAGTAATAGGAGTAACTATATATTATTGTTCTCTTGATACAGCTGGAGACCACTTTAGTAAAGGCAGACTGTGTAGTCTCTTTTGGAGGAAGTGTGGGTCTTATGCTGAACCCCAACCAATATGCTTATCTGACTGAAACATTGACGTATTTTCCTGTGATTTTTGTTCCTCCTGCATTGGAGAAAACATTCATGACTGATGAGTCACACTGTTTCTTTGTTATGTGCCATTATGGTCTGTTTAGGCAGCAAGTTCCCATGGAGTGATCCATGTATCTCTCAAGAAAACATATGTGTGAAGTGTTTGGGCCACAATGTTCAGTTGGGCCATTTCTGCTCTGTAATCTGTAAAATGTTAACCAGTGCATTAGTAACTTTTGTGACTTTTCCCAAAGTAACGTAACACTCACAACTTTAGTTCAGTGTAATACAGAATAATAATGATATTTGGGTTGGACTTTGTGTGTCGGTTTTCTTTCCTGACAAAAAAATCTACTGTTTCACGGGGAAAATTATTTGGGATGGACTGGGCAGGAGTAATACAACTGTGTACTTTTGGCTCAGATCCTTTCATCAAATGCTGCTTATCAGCACTACTTTGCATTTTAATATTATATTTTTGAGGCAATTTTTACTTTGCTCACATAGGATGTAGACTTTTATCCAGATATATTTTCAGCATAGCAAATAGCACTCTCCTGAGTGCTCTGTGTATCAGGTATTTGTTAATTTTATGGACATTGATTAATTTATTGCTTTGATAAAGTTCCTTAGCTCTTGAAAGCACTTAGCTCTAATTCCTTATTACTTCTATTACCAGATTGTTCCAGAACTTAATTCCCCAGAAGGCTAAAAATCTTCTAATTAGAGCTAAAATTATTCAATTATACACACTTGTGCATTTGTCACTGTTGACCTTCACTTTAAAGAGCTCTCATCTGACCCTTGAGGTATTTTTCTGAACTCCGCTGAATGACGGTGTGGAAGAACAATATTGTGTGAATCATATTCAATAGCTATTTGCAGAGTGGTAGCAACTGTCACAGGAGGTTCTGTGACTCACGTGGTCCTTCATGCTGGTATTGTGTGCAGCAATTTCTGTTCAGTTGGTTATGTCTTCACTGAATTGATTAATTCTTTAAATTTGTAGTTTTGTGTGCCTTCCTTCTAGTAGTCAGGGAAAAAGACTGTGTGGTGTTAGAGTAGATTAGATGGGACCTCAGGACGTGTATGTCTGGGTCAAGCTCCTACTCAAAACAGGGTCAGCTGTGAGATCAAATAGGGCTCACTGCTCATTGCTCAGGGCTTCATCCACTCAGGTCTTGGAGTAGGCAAGTGGAGCCACAGCTGTTCTGTGCAACCTGCTCCAGTGTTTGACTGGCTGTCCTCAGGGGGAAGTCTTTTCTTTACATGAAGTGGGATATTTCTTTTGCATACATGAGTCTGTCCTATTTCAGTGTGTGGTGGTTTTCTTTTGTCCTCCTGCCCTGCACCACTGTGGAGAGCCTGGCTCTGTCTTGATAAATCTCCCTATGGGAATAGTTCCCCCCCGCAGCTCTCTTTTCTCTAGGCTGAACAGCCCCTGCTCTGACCACTGCAGCAGCCCTCCACTGAACTCTTTCCAATTTATTGATGTCTTTCTTATATTTTCAAACCCAAAATTAATTGTCTGTGATGCTCTAGTGGGGTCTAATGAGACTGGAGTAAAGGAGGATGATTTCCCTTGCTCTGCTCTCTGTGCTCCTCTTGATACAGCTCAGAATACTGTTAGCCTCCCTTGCTGCCAGAGATAACATTGGCTCATGTTCAACTTAGTGTCTACCATTATCCACAGGTCTTTTTTTCACAGAGCTCTCTGCCAGCCTGTACAATTGAAAGGGGTTCCTCCTTCCCAGGTGTTGGGCTTTTCATTTGTCCTTTGTTTAGTGAGATTGCTGTCAGCCCATTCCTCTGGCATGTCTAGGTCCATCCAAATGGTAGCCCAGTCTTTGAGCATATAATTTTGTTCTACTTTCAGCCTGCATCCAGTTTGGTATCATTGCAAATTTTAACATCAGCCACTTCACTGCCTCTTTCAGGTCACTGATAAAGATGTTGAACAGGCCAAGTTCCAGGGAAGTCCCCTGTGGTACTCCTGTTAGTGGCATCCAGGCCAGTAGGTTTGTTGTCCTTCTGCAGACACAGAGCATATCAGCACTCAGTGACTGCTGTGTTCTTGAATCATCTATCTCCTTAATCACCATGGATCATAAAGGAGCATTGGTAGGGCAAAGCTTAGTTGATTTAGTAATGAGGTAATCAGGTATTTGGGGGCTCAGGCAGTAATAATCTGTGCTGCAGAAGTCAAGTGAAACCTTTGCTCAATATGACAGATTTGCAGTAAGACTCTATGGCAGGGACTACCTGTTACTACAGCATACCATGTGATATTTTCTATTCTAATTACAATTTCTTTTCCCCCCTATTTTAAAATATCTCATCTTCTTGTAAAATATTAGGAGTGTCTAAACCCAGGCTATTTTAAACATAATTTAAAGTAAGGAAAGATAAAAGGTGTAATTGTGATGGAAAGAATTACTTGGGTTGTTCAGTCTGTAAGCCTGGCTGATCTTGCTGAGGCTGTGAATTTGCTCTAATGTGTCTGTGAAGTACTTCGACTCATACTCCGTGTATGCCAGGTGACTGTCACTCAACAGAACAAAAGCATGCTCTTCTGGCAAATATTGGATTTTTGTGTCAATCTGCTGATGTTTCTTGACGAGGTGTTGACCTAAATGGTGGTTAAACTCCACCTTGAAAGAGTGAGCACACCTGACACAAACTCGGACAGTAGCAACTGAGCCTAAGGTACAAGGGGTTACTTATTGTGTTGTCAATATTGCCAGTATGAAGCAACTTTTTTAATCCTAAATATGCTCTTTGGACTGGTTTGAAGTAGGGCAGGGAAGACATCCACTGACAGTGATATGTTACATGATATGGTAGCACCCAGAAGCAAAGTACTGTAGTGCTGTCAGAGTAAAATCTCTCAGCCAGCTACTTGTGTTTCCAATGTGGAGTAGAAATGAATGTCTTGGACAATGTCAGGAACAGGGTTAGCCTTGGGCACAAGTTTAACAAAGTCTGACAAACATTGACTTGGCAGCAGAGAAGCTGGGCTAATGTGTCTGTTCCCAGCAGTGGGACCTGAGGAACAGGGAGCTCCAAACTGCCTCCAAAGAAAGTTGAAACTGTACAAATCATAAGGGTAGGCATATCCTGAAGTGCCCATTTAATGAAAAATAAATGCTTGTTTCCTCCAGGACTTGCTCTCAATGGTATGCTTTATTGCCAGCTGTTACTAGCAGGCTCTGTAATATAGATATCTGTTTATCCTGTAAAACTTGGAATAGACTGTGCTGGTCACAGAGTAATCTGAAAGATTGGAATATATAGTTTTTTATTAGTTTACCACATCACTTTAAGTACATCTCTTCCTCTATATTTGCCTGTGGACTGCAGAATTAAAGCATCACCTGAGGATTTATGTGAGAATAAATTTTTAAGAGCCTACATTTATTGAACCTTTTCTAGTCTAGTTCCTCCAGCTGCTTATTTGAATGCTCCAAATATGAAAGTTGTTAGCATATTTAAAACTTTACTTTGCATGGAGGTTTATACTGTGTGTTCATTTATTATGAGCTATGATAATGCTGTGAAGATAAATAACCCAAAATACAGTCTGAAAGTCAACATCTATATGTGTTTAATTGAAGGAATTATGAAGGGGAGACCTCAGCTGTGCTTGGCAAATTCAAAAATTGCTTCCAGTTTATCTAATGCCACGTAATATGAAATGAACAAGATCAAATTATAATGCTATGGTTCGTTGGGTGCATTTGATTAAGATCATTGTTCATTCACCTAAGAGCTGTCATTTAATACTTATATTGTTGGAGAAATGCATGACTTGGAGCCTAGTAGTGCTTGCCTTTTCAAAGAAGAGCTATTTATAGAAGATATATACATGAACATTCCTCATGAATATCTTAGCTCAGGTAATGTGAGCCTGGAATACATTGAAATATGTTCTTTGCCTAATAAACTTTTCCTTCCTGAGTAGTTATATTGGTAGAAATCCTCCTACTGCAAAGTCTTACCATAATTAAAAGAGTCATTCCCATTCCCTTATGGGAACAGATGACAGTAGTATAAACACTGTGAGTGTACCAGTGTAGCCAAAGCAGAGGGATTTTTATTTGTGTCCTGGTGACATGTGTCCATGTCCTCTGTCATATGAGCACCTAGATCTGCTCTTCAGAGTGTGTTGGGTGATGTTTGGAACAGGCTGGGTCACCAGTGTCAGGGAGCATTAGAAGATACTCAGCCCCAGGTGGTGGGCGCCTCTGTCCTGTGGCTTTGTGCTACTCTGCAACACAGACAATTCCTTTTGAATACGTAGAGTGCTGTGTCACAGTCCTAAAGCCTTTTTTTCATAGTGCAGGGAAATTACTGTGTTAGGCTATGTGGTGTGATAGAAAACACATACCAAAACTAAGAATGTCACACTTGCAAGTAAACATGAGTCTCAAAAACAGCTTATGAACTCTTGTAAATACGTTGTTGAAACCATCACTTCTTACAAGACAATGAAACTTTTGCTTTGACAAACGACACTTACCTGGGGTTTTGGGTTCTAGCATCAGTTTTAACACTGGTTTTGCTCTGGTTTCATACCTTTGTTTTGAATTGTGGCTTCTCTTAAACTCTGTTTTGGTAATTCTGATGTTCATTATGGTTTATAGGATAATTTTCTTTTTTCTAGGGAATAAGATTTCTCTTCATGCTGATATCCCTAAATTTCAGGCTTAGATCTGTTAAAGGTAGCTGAAATTTAGGTTTGTCCAGGACATACAGAAATATGGATTAGAAATTTTCTTATCTGTATAGTAAAAAATATTGAAAGGAAATATGAATGGATTTTGTACTCCTCAAGAGAGGTCAGTTTGAAGGACAGGAAGTTTGTGGAATTTATATGTTGAGCTTGATTACTGCAAAGATCACATTTCTCTGGTGCAAAATAGATAAGCAGATAAAAGGTAAATAACTTTTTTCCTAAAGCAAGCAATGAAACAAACCAACTCTAAAAAACCCAAAATGAAACCACAACAATTTCCTGCAATGCCTTTTTGTGGCTCCTCCTTGCCTTTTTTACTTTTAAAATATATGTTCTAATAAAGCATTTAAAATTACCTTTCTGTTTGTCCTCAACACACAGTAAATAGGTGTCACTGATTATGAATGTTGATGAATTCACTGTATAAACTTATAAAACCAGAAATACTTCACCTCTGATCTTTTACTTGCAAAATAAAATTACTGCTCATATGAGAAGCACTGTATGAGAATTTATTTTTAAATGTTTAATTAGGAAGTGCTTAATCTAAACCTATAAAATTCCTTTCTTTCCCTGCCCGAGATACTTGGAAAATTGACAGAATGTTCCTCATTCTAGTCCATGTCTTGAGGGGTAGAAGAAAGGGGTAATTCTGTATATTTGGACAGAAAGCGCTTATAGTCAGGCAAATACATAGGTTTTGCCTCAAACTCCTCAACACAGTGTGCTTCACTTTACCATCTTTGAGGGAAACAGAATTAATGGACTTTCAGAAGTCAGTAAAAAATTGATCCTACTTCTTCAGTGGTATTTGTGTTAAGAATATCTAAGCTGCTATCTCTGATGTGTGTTCTTCAAAGTGCTTGTGTTGATTACTTGGATTTTCAGCACCTCTTCACAGTTTTGTTATTATCTGGTAATTACTTTGAGAAACATCCAGGCAATCTTTCAAACTGAATCCCTCCAGTTCTAAATGAAAAGTATCAAAACCTAAGTTTCTCAGATTGTGCAGAAATTTAAGAATACAGCTTGTTCATTAGGGATAATTTCAAGCAGATGCTACTTAGAGCAATGGAGAAGAATCTGTCTGACAACTGCAATTTCCATTTTACCTCAGATAATTTGTTTCTGCAATGGTTTGTAAAAGCATATCACTTCTAGAACAAACTTCTTTGAAACAGAAGGTACAAAAACATGAAAAAAATCCAATTAGATTTATTTTTAATTTCATTTATATATTCCTTTTTAAATAAATGCAATACATTACACCTCTGCCCATACTGGCTAAAATTGAACTTCATTATGTTTCAACCAGGGATGCCCATGATTCAGTCTGTAGCCTTGGCATGTTTGTGTGTGTTGCTGTAGTAGAAAGCTCCTCCCAAGTCCTTGTGTAGTCTATGGTTTATGCCTCAACTAAAAATAGTCATTGTCATCATTGCATCAGTTAAAATACAGTAGTTGCCTTTTTTAATAGTCTAATATTTCAAGGACATTTTGTGTCCTTTGCTGTCATTAATAAGCAGATTGTTGTTGATTACCAGACCTGGATTTAGGAAGCAAATTTAACAGTTTCTTTGCAAACTCCAAATGAGTTGGAAGCAATGATCTACAGAGCGTGACAGCAAGGCTACCTTGAGGGCCACCCCTTCTTCCTCCCTCTCTCCTCTCCCAGGGATGGAAAATTGAGAGTGCAAACCGGAGTTTGAGATATTCCTGACAACAAAGAAACAATCCTCAAAACATCCACGTGAAGCTTATTTATTGCAGGGTGTGCAAGTTTGGGGAGAAGACCTTGACTTTTCACAGGGAAATTTTAGCATAAGTTGGTCTTGACTGAGTGAAGCCCTCGAACTTCTAATACAGAGTTCTGTGAATTATCAGGCAGAAGCAGCTCTGGTTGCTGTTTTCATTGGCTGTCCAGGCAGGGACCAAATAAATACATGGTGGTTTGTGACTCCTGCTGTCAGTACAGCCCTTACCATGGGAACTCAGCAGTGGGTAGTGTTTGGAGGCTGTGCCTTCCCTGGCTGTTCCTCTTGTGGGGCAAAATGTCCTCATGGATGTCCACAAGATGGCTCTGACAAGAGATTACTGTGAATTTTCTGCTCTGCACTCCCCATGTTTGTGTCACTGGACCTGTTGTTAGCCTGAAAGCTCAGAGGAAGCAGGGGAGGCTGATTGGCTTTGCAGCATGGTTTACCATCCTAAAGTGAGGGACCTTTCTGTGAAAGGCAAGACTGTAGCTGGGGGCAGTAATGGACAAAATGGCATCACATGAATGCGATAAAATGTCGCTGTCCAGCTGAGGTGTGTACTACTGCATTGGGGTGTCAGTTTGAGTGGTCAGTATTTTCATGAAACATTTTACTTTCCTTGCTGTTCTTTTTTTTAAACACTGATTCTATTTGTGAGGTGATTTAAAGAAAGTGTAATCAAATGTAATTGCTAGTTGCTTTTTCAATCCTGTATTTAAGATCATTGTCTTTTCTAGTAATAGAGCAGTAAGTCTTACTCCAAGAGTGTGTTTATTTTGCTTTGGTATTATTAGTTCCAGGGACCAGATACAGTTTGGATAATTTGCAGGTTTTCTGTCGCACAAAATTCTGCCTTTCTCTATATTCCTTCTCTTTCTGTCCTTAGAGAGAAAGTACTTCTTGCAGAACAGTGCAGAAGTTTCTGGTTAAATAGGTTACAAGGAGGAAATATATTTGTCCTATTTCCATTTTTATTGCACAAGGAATCTATTAATCTGTATTTTTATTGGTTTATAAAATAGAGTGAAGTTCAACAACAAAGGTCTGCTTTTCCCATTGTCTCTCTTGTTTTCTCCTAAAAATTGTTTCTCTGTTCCAATTTTCTTTTATATTGCAGGGGAAACCTTGCCTTCTGTTTAATATGCCTTTTCTTGTCTGCATTTGAAGGGAGATAATTTAATAAGTTTTAGAGTTAGAATCAAGTCACGCAAATAGAATTGTGTAATCCTAAGAGAAGATTTGCTAAACTGATTGTATTAATGTGACTATCCAAGTTGCTGTGGGTTTCCAGACGTTTAATTAGTACCTCTGGCAGCATACTCTTTTCAGCTTTAGGTATCATTTTCTGCTCTGCAACGTGTCCATAGTGACTCCAATGATGAGAGGTGAAGCTCAACCCCAGCTCCTCTCTTTCTTACCAGGGTTCTCCCTTCCCAGATAATTTGATTTCTTTTTGGAAACACAACTCTTTGGGGAGCAGGGCAACCAGCAGCTATATAAATCTGCACATGGCAATGCTTGTTAGTCTGGGGAACACAACACACATAGTTCTGTGGTTAGAACAGAAAATTGAGATGTACAGATTCATTTGGATCCCCCTGCTGCCAATTGTACGATTTTGTTTCCTCTATGCAGCAATGCTGCCTGGAAACTACCTGGATTCATCCTGTGCTGGTGGCTTCAGCAGTACATTGTTGTAGGGCTTTTTTGTGTAAGGGTCACCTGTACACAGAGCGAAATAAAGACATTGAATGTGGAACTTAGTTCAAATTGTGCATATGCATTGATATTTCTAAAGTTTAGGGTGGGAAATGTGCAGGTGAGAATGCAAATTCCTAATGTGACACACAGAGATCACATTATTAATAAATTCAAAGTTTGGCAGAAAATAAAATACAGTAACATGAATGTATGGTTTCATGAATGAAATGAAATTTCATCAGACAGGAGTCATATTCTCAGGAGTTCCTGTGAAAAAGGAGCTCCCTAGAACTGGCAGATGATGCCATTGCAATTTAAAGAGACTTATAGCCAGGATGACTGGCTGAAGGTAGAAGTTTCTCAGAGCATTAGGAAAAAAGAAATAGGCTGAAGTATGTGTATGAGGCAGGTTCACTTTCTCATATGAATAAAGTGAGGATTACACCTGTCCTCAATTTCTGTTGTGAGTGGAGTCAAGGTGGTGCTGCGCTAGGACTGCTTGCTTTCCATCCTTTCTTCTATTCTTTTGTTTCTCCCTCTCCAGAGCCTTTTGCTGTGTGCAAACTTCATATTTATGTGAAAAGCCCCTGGTTCTTATAGAGCCTTGTCAGATTCACCTGTGCTAAAAAGAGGGTATCTTAACTTGCAAGCTGTGTTTGGGGCAGTACCAGCAGAGTATGAAAGACAATCCTGGGTTGAATCAGGAGAGTGCCATAGGACTTCTCCCTTGGGAGAAAAAAAGCGCAGGTTTTCCCATTATCTGGGAAATTTCAGGGCCGGGTCATCAAGTGCTACCAGCTCTTGCTGTCTCCTTCTATGTACTGGCAGTTGTCCACAGATTAAGGCTCTAGCATCATGCCTGAAAGGAGAATTGCATGACCATGCATTCCTATTCCAGGTCCATCGTTGGTACTGCCATTCCCGAGCTAGCACAGACAGCATCCAGTTGATACAGAAGCTTATGAGATTGACTTCTGATCAAGTCCATCTACTCTTCTTCTCTTCTTTATTGTTAATAGCTGCTGGCTGAGTGTGCCCTTAAACACGGCTGGCCAAAACCTCAGTGTGCAACCTGTGGATCTAACCTTTAGTTTAAGCCAATGTCTCTGAGAGTCAGTAAAGTGGGTGCAAGTCAGGAGCTCTGTGCTGTTGCTGATTGTTTGGCAATTTTTGTTGGGTTTGTTTGTTTGTTTTTTCCCCTTGGATGTACAGCAGGATTTATCTCTCTTCCAGCTATAATTTTCCAGTTTGTCAAATTTTCCAATCCAAATGGAGAGCTGAGGACAGATTGCATGTAACTATGGCAAATAGTAATGAGTGGAACAGTCTATTGGAGAGGAAAGTGCATCCTTGTTGAGTCACTCAGAAATTTTTTAAGAATGGGGTGATGATGGGGAGGAAATTGCTATAGGTCTGTTCCTCACAGGGATGACAGAAAGGAATTAGGGTTATGGAACAGAGTGTATGAATCCATTGTGTGAGTCTCGGAAAGGGGAATGCCTCTGTTGACTAACAAATAGGTACAGCTGATGGCAGTCAGCCCAGAAGAGCTAATTTTCAGTTTAGAAGTTTCAGAGTTCTCCATGTTAGGTGAGGAAAGCTTTGGATTAAATAATCCTTGAGATAAAGGGGATTATCAGTCAAGAAAGGAGATCTGAAGGGCCTTGTTGATCATTTGAAGCAGAGCCCTTGCTGCAGAGGCAGGTGATGGTATCCTGGGCTGCCAGTAGGTCAAGGGAGGTGATGCTGCCCCTGTGCTCCACACAGATGAGGCCACACCTCAAGTGCTCTGTCCTCCTGTGGGCTCCCAAGTACAAAACCAATGTGGATATACTGGAGAGGGTGCAGCCAAGGACAGAGAAGCTGATAAAGGGACTTGAATAGCTCACATATGAGGAAAAACTGAGAGCTATGACTGTTGAGCCTGGAGTAGAGAAGGCTCAGGAAGATCTTGCCAATGTGTACAAAATACCTGCAGGGAGGATGCAAACAGGACATGGCCAGGCTCTTTTCAGTGGTGCCCAGTGACAGAAACAGAGGTGATGAGCATAAACTGAAGCTCCCTCTGAACATCTGGAAATATGAGGATTACTGATCACTAGCAGAGATTGTCCAGGGAAGTTGTGGAGTTTTCATTCCTGCAGATATTCAAAAGCTTCCTAGACAATATCCTGGGCAACCAGCTCTAGGTTGCCCTGATTGAGTAGGCATGTTGGGTCAGAAGACTTCCAGAGGTCCCTTTCCACCTCAACTACTCTGTCATTCTGTGATTTTCTGAAAATAGTCTTTGAAGAGGTAATTGGTAGAAATATCCTTTTTTCTTCTTCTTCTGCCCCCCTAGAGTGGAAAAAAAACATCTTGAAACTTTTCTTACTCTGGTGGTTAATAGGAAATAGAACCAGTTTATACCGACTAAAATGCAATCAAAGTGGCCAGAGTAATGAATCATGAGTGTGTGATGACAGGAATAGCAGCAGCTCTTGACCTATGTAACAATTATAGCAGCAGTTCTTGTTCTGCCTAACAGCTCCTGGGAAAGGGGGACCTTAAGTGGGTGCAAGGACACAGGAACCTGCAATAGACGGGCAGTGGATATCACAGCAGTGGATAAATTAAAATCTTCCTGCTGTGATATCTATAACTAGCCCTGAAATGGATTATCCATTTGGGGATACATCATTAACTAATGAGAAGCATTAGATTCCTAAGACTATATAACTATTCTAGTTTGGTTTGAATTAAGATAAGAAGCCTTTGTGAAAGCTGTAGGTGATTAAGCAAATGATAACTATATCTTGGATTTTAGCCCTGCAGGAGTGACTAAGGAGGTACTAAGAAAAGCTCCTGAACCCTATGTCTGAAGATAGAGATGAATTTTCTCTCAAAGAGATAGAACAAGTGACCTTAGAACAAGTGACTTTAGAAAATCTCTCTGGGTGTTCCCAAAGGGAGTGTGGAAATGAGATTGTTAAATTGGATGCTGGGCCTAGGGATGGTGGCAGTTGTGGCAGAAATTCATCTGAAAGTGAACCTACAAAACAGACCACCAGAAGTCTCCGGACCTTACGGCATTAGACTTGTAGGAAAGGAAATTTATACATTCAAGACAGAATCATTGAACTCCCTTAAAAATCCAGGAAAATATCTGGAATTGCTGAATAACACAAACGGGCTCAACTGACAATAGAGAGAGACTATAGACGTCTAAATAGTTATTTTACACATTTCAATCATCCATTTAGGAAAGAAAAAAAGAGTTTTCAACAACGAGTCAGTCTCATGTACAGACTCAAATTCAGTCTCTCATGTTTGGACAAAAACTGCATTTATGTTCCAGCTGTCCTGGTCTTTATTCTGTATTCCATTTCTCAGAGAGGGCTTCAGTCTCCATGAACTCTCCTAAAGCTGTTCTTTCTTGTGGGTACTTAACCCTACATTTTTTATTTCTTGTGTTGGAATTTAGAAGAGCTGAAGAAGTGTTTTTTGTGGGTTTGTTTTGGATTGATTGTTTAAGAAAGATCCACTCAACTGAATGATGCCTAAGGAGTTAGCTTCCGGGCTAGGAGAAATAGACAGTTGCAGAGTCTGAGCTCTCTTTGCTGTTGATCGGAAAGTGAAGGGCAATTCATTACACTTGGCCTGGCTCTACAGAATCAGGTCTTTTCATCTGCTGTCTTTGTTACCTATGGAATGAAGATGACCAGAGAAAGCAAAGCAGAAGCCACGCTGTTGCCTGCAGCCCTTGGCAGCAACCAGTGAGCTGTACCCTCGTGCAGGGCTCTCTGCCTCAGCTGCAAAGTCACCTTCCCAGGCTGTAAGACCCACACAGACCCTCCATCTGATTTGGAGAGTTCAACAGGGTTTGTGTGAGAAGCTGATTTTAATTGCATAACAATTTGAACATGGGCATAGTGATTCCTGTGTCATTGGATCATTAACTGAATGCAACAACAAATTAATATAAATTGGTTATGAATACACGTAGGCGGAAAATTAGGAGTTACCAAAATTAGCTTTGGAACAGCCCAGCAAAATACTGTTCTGAAGTTCATTCTGAACCCTGCAAAATTTGACAAGGACTACCACAGACTCCCAAATGTCTTGAAGGTTATGGATATAGTTAATCTTGATTCTACATCTTAACAGTAGAGTCTATTGCGCCTTTCCGATCTCAGGAGTCATCTAGCCACTCTCCCTCCCTTGCAGCAGCTTTCAGCTTCAAGGTCTGCAAAATTCAGTGTAACCCCTACTACCTATTCAGCCTCTATGCCTTGCCTTGATTCAGCTGAAACCCTGGACTAATCATCCTTGAAATACCTGCTGACCTCAGATGAGGACATAGAAACCATAAACTTGTTCCTTCCAGTACCTTCTTTCACCTATCCGTGCTGGTCTTGGAGGACCTACTGTTTTTGTACTCCCCAGGCATCAAATTCCTAATCCCAGTTTTACTTAATTTTGGGTAGACTACTGGCTAGATCACCTCTCCTATTATACGGACCCCTCACTGCTCCCTGGCCCAGATTAATGATGTGCTAGAAGTTTAGTTTTCCCACTGTTCCAAGCACAAATCCTAGTCACAATCCTGACCATAATCTGAAAATCCTGATTTTGTAAGGTGGTTCCTTGAGTGCAGTTACTATGACTGGAGAGACTGAACTGTCCCAGAGTTACTTGTTGCTGTTGGTGCTGTAAGTAATTTTAGCTCTGTGTGCCGTGGATGATTGACTAGGAAATGGAGTTCTTCCATTCCAGCCTGATAAAAACCTAACATCTCAGACTAACCATCTCATGGCTTCTTGGCAAGGATCAGGGCAAAAACTGTCATTATCAGAAATCAGGTATTCTTTATTCCCTGATGTGTATACCTCACAATTCCATAGATCTCCAGTTCCTCCTATCCCAAGCCGTTAGAATTTCAGCTTAAGGCCAGAGCTGAATTACTTGAGGTATTTATAACCACAAAGGTACAGAATCACAGGATGGTTTGGGAAATAGACATGGGCTCCTCTGGCTGCACTGAAGGTTTGAGATTTTAACTTCAGAGCTTCAGGTCAGTCCCCAGACATTTTTGTTCACAGCAATGTAGACTTCATCATTGTATATATGTTTATATGCGGACCCAACTTCCAGCTTCTTCAGAATATGGATGTATGCGTACACTTCCTATTTTTTTTTAAACAGGGAAAGGTGTGAGTCTGTGGGGTGAAGGAAGGAGGAAACACACCTATTACCTGAAGAATGGGAAAAGACCTATCCAACGGAGTCACTCCCTCAGATGGGGACAACATGGCATAAAACCTCATGTCTGTTGAAATACTGTGGTATCCTGAGGCAGAGGGGGACATTAAAGAGAGGTGAACTGAAATCAGATAGGAAAATGAAATTAAATTATTTTAGATTTGCATATGTCACTTTGTCTCAATTTATGTATTTCGTTAAAACCAAATTACCACCATAAGTTAAGGGTATTTTCCAATTAACAGTCCTCACGCACTTAACCAACCATCTGTAAATGGATGCAGAGGTCATATTCAAGCCTTGCAAAACACACTGAATCTCTTCACTCTTGGTGTAGCAGAAGCTTTAAAATAATGCTTGTTTTGAAAAAAAAAAAAAAAAATTGAGTTTGTCCTGCATCCTTTACACAAGAGAAAAACAAAGACAAGTTTGAAAGAATGAAATAGAAGGCTTAATAAAATCCATGTGGAGAGTGAGAAAAAGCTCAGGTAGCTCACTCCAGGGATGGATTTTGCCTGTTCTACAATGAATGATGACTTTTCTACCTCGATTTTGCTTTCTCTGAGATAAAGAACTGTGCAATTTTTTTCTTCCCCTGCTGAGTAGTGTATATAAGTATGATTACATTTCATCATACAATGAGCTTCCACATTGTTGTAATTTCATTCTGAGGTAGTTTGTTTTTTAATCACATCCCTTCACCGTTTCTAAATCAATATCCAATCACTGTTGCTTCAGGGGAAAAATTTGCAATTCATTAAGGCTTGCTTGAAAGAAGAGTATGAGCTTTATCTCAATAATGTGCATGCCAAAGTTTAGTGAATCATTTAAACCTTTTTCATTATTTTCCACTTCTTATGCAATGGAAATATCATTATGGAGTTGACAGAGAGCAAGGTAGCAGGACTAAACCAGAAAACCCATTTATAAAACGCTTTTTACAGCGCTTCCTATCTCAACAGGTCATTTTCGCATTCTTGAGAAAGTCAAATTAGCAATCACCAACATGTTTTTATTCATGGGTTGAACCTGTCTTTTTCAGTCCTTGTGTAACAGAATCTCTCAGTATTCTGAACTATCACAGCTGTTAAAATAGTGATTTTTGCCTTTATCTCCATCTGTTTTCTGTGCATAAATGGATGTTTTCAGCTATCCAACGGGAGATTGATTTTTTTTCCTTCTATAGTCAAGGTGGAGCCAGTGTCTTCTAAGTAGTACACAGGTAAGGGATGGAGGGCAATGGGCACAAGCTCCATCGAGGAAAATCTTAACTGACATTAGGGAAAAAAAATCATAGGCAATTAGATATTGGAAGAGGTTGCCTCAAGAAGTTGTGGAAGATGTTTGAAAACACCTTGAACTCAATTGGATAAGACCCTGAGCTACTTTATCTAATGGCAAAGTTTCCCCTGCTGCATAGTCAGACCAGATGACCCTCTTAGGTCCCTTTCAACTTAAATTAGTGTATGATTCTGAAATACTCACCAAGAAATAATCAAGATGCCTGTGCTGACTAAGAATTGACCTTATCAGGCAGTACTGCCCCTATTTCAGTCAGCAAATTACTTTACGTGATAAAATGTCTAGAGCTGTTACCTGTTGCGCAGTAAGGCTGCCAAAGTTGGTGTAAGTGGTCTGCATCTTCTTAGTCATTGCTGCTAACGTGCAAATTAGTGTCTTTATTGTACCACATCTGTTTTTTGCTACTGGCTGGGGAGGGAACTCATAAGAATGGTAATTTTTTCAACTGGATGAATCTAGGCTGTAGTGTCACATTTTGGTAGAAACAAATAGGGGAGATTCAGCCTGAGCATGGTGAAAATCTCAGTCCTTCAGTCTATGAAAATACCAAAGAGTTCAGTAAAGCCTCCTGGCCATAGTTTGCCTCTGCTTTTGAAACTATCTTTTTCACATGGCAAATTTTGATCTAGCAGTGGAACCCAGGTTAGCAATAGGGATGATTCATGTCTTTTGGGAATTTTCTGCAAAGTTTAGTTCACCCTTCTAAAAGACAAGAAAAATAAGACTGCAGACTTTGACTGTAGAAATTGAGGCCATTTCACATACATGTTTGCACAAATAAAATTATAAGGCTTCAGGGATCAGTCCAACAAAATACAAAATTATGTGCATTGGTATACATTTCCATTTAAACCTGGGAATAACTGGAAAAATTAAGCTAGGCAGAAATAACATAATAATGAGTTTATCACTCTACACTGTAAATTCTTGAAGCATAACCTAATGTGTAAGCAATCATAACCTTCGGGGAGAGGAAATAGGGCACCCAAGGCTCTCTTGCCCTTGTCTGGGTTTTGTGGTTTGGCTGTGAGGAGAAGTTGTAGAGAGAAAATCTTGTAAGCTGAGTCCACGCATTTATTTTTAGTTTTATATGAGGCATTTACTAATGGCAAAATGTCCTTGAGGTTAGGAAGAGGGGTTTTTTTTTTCTTGGCACAGACAAGCTTCTGCATTCCAATTTTGTTATGATATGCTCTTTGCAATTAATAATAAAGCATTTTGAGAGGAAACAAGGGAAAGCAAAGAGATTGGGAAGGCCAAGTTATTAACCCAGTGTTATTTTCCCCCTTATAAGCAACAAATATAGTCTAGAGCACACAGGTACCATTAAGTTTATCCCTTAGACCACAGCCAATTCCCTTCTGAGTTCAAATTATTTCAAAATGCAAAAACTTGCAGGAAAGTGGTGCTAGGAAGACTAGGGAATGGAGAATCACTCTTTCAGAACAAGTTAGAAGAAACAGACTTGTTTAAGTCAGCAAGGGAAGGTCTGATTGCACAGTAGTAATATATCCAGGGTAAATGCTAGGAAACAAGAGTTAGAAAAGAATGGTGAAAGGTGAGCCAGATGTATTCCTTTTCTCATGGGTAAAGCTAGGTTGGACCCTAGAAGAAGGTTCCTAACCTTCTGAAGGGCATCAGCTTTGGAAGCATTTGGTGAAGGTGAAATTGCTTGATTGACTCCATTTACAGACACTGGCCTTGATTCAAGAGGCCCTGCTAATCCATACCCAGGGCAATTACAGAAGGGTATGGAGCAGTGTGTGACTTTTCTTACCTCTCTCAGAATCTTTTGCAGTTTAAAGAAGTTGCAGTTACTATGAGAGATTTTTCCAGCCTTTGATACACTGATGATTATTTGTTTTGTGGGGAATGTAATTTAAGAAGTAAAATGCTGTTCATCACAGGTGATGCAAAATCATATTTTGTTTTGACAGAAAGCTATTCAGTAGGTTCATTTGACTAAATGTCAATATCTCTAGACCTAAGATAATTTCCTGTTTTTTTTCCTGAAAATTCCAATTTACTTTTAAAGTATTTTAACAATATACAGAGAATTCTATTTGTGAGTCTCACTGAGACTGAGCTTGGTTAAGTTTCTAAGCTTGTAATTTTTTATTATCCTCTTTTCCTTCTTGCCTCCTTGCCTTCAAATAGGAAAATATGTTTCCATGGATGTACTATTAGAATCAATTACTACTTTTAAGCTGGTTTTGAATCACTAAATGTGGCCATAGCACTGCTTGTCTTGAGGTAGCTTTTCCCAGACTGTATCTTGCTATCTTTTGATCAATTTCTTTATCTCCTGGGTTGTAAATATGCATCTGTGATCTTTTTGTTGAAAACCTGCCATGAACTTCAGCTTTCTTCTGCTTTCTTGTCCTTAATGAAGCATATTGACATATTGTTAGTAGGGATGATAGCTTCCTGTGGAATAGCCAGCAACAGCACTGATTCTGCTGTTATATTTATTTATGAGACATTACAGTACCTGGAATCATCACTTTGTTCACTGAAATCTTTGTAAATTAGACAGAATCCATCTCTTTCCATGCAGAGAAACTGTATCATTCTCATTCTGATTCAGAGAGATGCTCAGAAGTAGGTAGGAGTGACCTCAAAAGTTTGGGGAAAATTACTAGGTGAACTTGGTATTTTTTTAAAGGACTTCAAGAGTAAATGAAACACACCAGGGCAGATTCTCAGCTGGTGTAAATTACTGGCACTCCACTGAAGTGGGTATAGCAAAAGTAGTTTTGCCAACTGACAATCCCTCAGGTGTGCATTTCTTTCTTGTTTTGCTGTTGATTTTGAAATGAGAGGACTCCAAGTGAACTTTTTGACCAAATTATTTTGTTGGGGGTCGGAGCAGGTCACAGATCAAATAAGAGTACAGATCAACTCCAAGCTTTTTCCACATGAGTTATACCCTAATCATGCCTTCATGCACTCCCAGAACTTGATTCCCTGCAGCCTTTCTCCTGCTTCTGCCTGACCCTGATCTGGAATTAAATTATCAGAATCACTGTAGCATATATTGTATTACTGTGTATATAAAATAAAAGTTGGAAACTCAGCATATTCAAGACTGGGAATAATCTCATCTACCACAGAGCACTTTCCAAGAGCAGTTCATCCAGTGAAAGCACCAGCATCTCCCAAATGCTCCTACAAACAGGACTGCATCTTAATATCAATCAAGCAGTGAAGTATTAAGGCAACATATGCTGTAACTGTTCAGTCTGCAAGTGAGTTAACTCCTTCTAAGAATGCTGATCAGATTTCCTGATGATAAAAGCAATGCTGTGCTTTGTCAGATAACGTCCATCCTCATTATCCAACACAGTATTGTGAGGTTTGTTGCATACTTTGTTATGTTTGAAATATAAAGATGGGGAATTTTTCCTAAAACCAACAAAACCAACCAAAATTATTTTTGTCTTTGCCATCTGGAAAACGTTTTAAAAATGATGCTGCCAATCATTTCAATCAAGTCTAAATTATATGAACTCTGGCAAAACTGTTCTATTTGCCAGAAAACGGTGACTTTTCGATAAATTAGCTTCTAGAAACATTTTTTTAAAAGTAGGTTCATACTTGAATATTTTTTTCCTGTAAATGTTTTATAAAACTTAAATACATACCTGACTTAGGTCCCACTTATGTGAGAAATGTTTCAGTGTGGGTAATTCTCTATGTTTGCAGCAGGCAGTCTGATCCTCAAGTGTGTGGTGAACTACCTCCTTCTGGTAATTGCATTTTGTAGGGACAGGAGAGCTCTGTGTACAGACCCCACAACAGCTAAAGCCAAAATATCATTCAGGAGCATGTGACAATCATGATTTCACCAGGCCCTGACAAATTTTGGAAGGAAAGATGTTGAAATGCCAGATTGGTCCTTAAAGGCCCAAGCCCCCCTGTGCCCCTTCTCCCTTCCATGATCACACCCACATGACAGGTGAGTTCAGTAACTTAATGAAGTTAAATGTTTTTAATTTTTATCCACCGTTCAATAGTGGGTTTTGCCCCAGAGACTCAGACTCTACATGCTTGTTTCCTGCTGGATCTGATAGCAGAACAGGGCTCTCCTAGTCCCCCTTCCCCTCAAGCAGAGAGATTACCCTGTAAAACTAATCAGACACTTTTTATTGTGAGATTAATTTAAAAATTAACTAGTCAGTGTGATCTCTGCTTTAAATAATGCATATATTTACCTTAGTTTCTGTTTTAAATACTTTTCTATTGGAGCACAACCTTTTATTAAAAGAGTTTACTTTCTATATTAGAGTACTCTTCTATTAGAGTAAAGGGGGAAGCTGTGCAGCATAGCCATCCAATAATAGCTATTAATTATTCTGTAAACTAAAGCTATGGGCAGAATGTTTTTGCCTGCATGTCGTGAGAACATGATAAGAAATGAAAACTTCCTGTTATACGCTGAAGTAAGGTTTTTTTTTCCTCTACAAATTGATCCTTTTTTTTTTTTTTTGTATTTCCTTGGGGTTTGGTTTAATTTAGAAGAGATAATTGTATAAATATAATTTTTAATGTATTCTAGTTTAATATCAGTAAATTGATACAATGATGATTAACCATTCATTTTGCACAAGTTAGTTTTTATTGACATCAGTGAAAGTAAACCTTCTTAATTCTTTCTCTGTAATTAAACTGATCATACTATGTTGTTTTTCCTGTATTGTGAGCATTTAAACACTGAACAGCTTGTTCCAACCTTTGAAAATTCAAGCCTTAATGAAATATTTAAGTACAATCAGTTCTAGTTCTTGCTGAATGGAAAATAATGAAAGTGCAGAACAAAACCATATTTTCCCTCGGACTCCTTAGTAATTAGTCTTTGCCTTCTTTTTGAAACGCCAATGTTCTGCCACTTTGCTCTTAGAATTTAACAACATTTTTAGTGCTTTACAAAAATTGCAAATTGAGACAGGCCTAGTTTCTTCATAATTTTTGCATTTTAGGTATATAGCATTCAGGAATAATTTAACATGCTTTTCTAGTTTGTAAATCATGCAATTTAAACTACAATAGAGGTTTTCTTCTGTTGCCACTTGAATGTACTTGTACTTTATGTTGAAGTCAAGAAGATGTCTGCATGAGGACTAAAGACTGAAAATTTTGTTATGTACACTAGTGGAAAGGTTTAGATTCTGAAGTGTCTAAAGAAGTTGGAGATCAAACTGAAATATGTGGAACTATAAGGAGAAAATTTTAGGAAAACTGCATGCCTCCAAACACCTGAAAGCAAACAATCTCAAATTCTATTTCTTTGACATAGTTTTTCCTTGGATATTTAGATACAAACCCCCTTCCCAAAGTCAGCATGAGGAAAATCAAACTGATTGAGCAGTCAGAAGTATGAAATATGCTCTGAGATAAAGTATCCTCATAGGAGCACAGCTCCCTTGGGCTAGAGACACTGTAAATTTGCCTGGCAAAGCCAGCTGACTGAAACAGTCCCTTGGCATTTCCTGTGGAGACCTCCCTTGGTGCTGGAGATCTCTCTTGTGGCTTGGGATCTCAACTTAGGCTTCATAAGTGCCCCAACACAAGATGGATAAGAGCTGATCCATGCTTTGATCAATGCTGATCAATGCTGGCATTAATCCACAGGCACTTCTAACAAAAAAGTTCTATTTTCTCCGATGCTGTTCTGACTCATTACAGTTAATGGCCTTTCCTGAGAAATGCAGCAGTAGTTATTAAGAAATGAAGCGGGAACTCAGAAGTGAACCAGAGGAGAGCTGGCTGGCTGTGCTTTGAAACTTCTGTAGTATTTATGCAGTTATGCGTATATGCAGCCTATCTTCTGCTGCTTTGAGTGTTTTTATTTTTAAAAACTCTCCTACACAGCTGCTTCTCTGTCCTTCAGCACAGAGGGGGTGTTCTGGCCTGACCACGCAGGAGATCACACAGTGATTTGCTTAACCCCATGGCAGACCGAGGATTTGAACTTGAGCTTGTGCTCCTCCTGGTCAGGCTCACAGCTGTAGAGCAAAGCGGTGGTTTTGCTTCATTGTTTCTATACGTGCTGGACAATTCCTTGGTGTGATTCAGAGCAAGGTGTTTATTGTTCCAGATGAGATTGGCTGCCCAGGGAGTTCATTTGCAGATGATACAAAACTGGGAGGAGCTGTTGGCTCCGTCCAGGGCACAGAGGCTTTGCAGAGTGACCTCAGCAAATCAGGGGATGGACAATCACCACCCATACGGAGTTCAGCAGGACAAAGTGCCAGATTCCACACCTGGGATGGGGCAAGCCTGGGTGTAGGGACAGACTGGGGAATGAGATCCTGGAAAGCAGTGCCACAGAAAGGGACCTGGGGGTCCTGGTCAATGGCAAGTTGAACACGAGCCAGCAGTGCCCGGGAGCCAGGAGGGCCAACCCTGTCCTGGGGACATCAGGCACAGCATCGCCAGCCGGGCAAGGGAGGGGATTGTCCTGCTCTGCTCTGCACTGGGACAGCCTCACCTCAAGTGCTGGGGGCAGCTTTGGGCACCACAATGTAAGAAAAAGGCATTGAGCCATTAGAGAGTGTCCAAAGGAGGGCAGTGAAGATGGTGAAGGGCCTTGAAGGAAAGCCGTATGAGGAGCAGCCTTGGTTTGTTCAGCCTGGAGAAGAGGAGCTGAGGGGAGACCTCATGGCAGGTACAACTTCCTCCTGAGGGGAAGAGGAGGGGCAGACACTGATCTCTGTGAGAAGAGTGGCCAGTGACTGGACCCGAGGGAGTGGTGACCTGAAGTTGTGTCAGGGGAAATTTTGGTTGAATATTAGGAAAAGCTTCTTCCCCCAGAGGGTGGTTGGGCACTGAAACAGGCTCCCCAGATGTGGTGGTTTTTGCCTGGCCCAGTTTTTGCTAGTTAGTAGGGTGGGGTACAAAGATGTACCCCTTCTGCATGTCCTGTGTAAATAGAGAGCAGCGGTCACAGCACCAGCCTGACAGAGTTCCAGCAGTGTTTGGACAATGCTCTCAGGCACTGGGTGTGACTCCTGGGGATGATCCTGTGCAGGGCTGGGAGCTGGACTTGATGATCCCTGTGGGTCCCTTCCAACTCGACATATTCTGTGATTCTGTGGTCTTTGTAGCAAATATCAATGTACTTTGCTCAAAGTTGGAGCCAGAGGCACTGGAGAAATGGCGAAATCGCTATAATAACTGAGTCCCACTGGAGGGCTCCCCAGCACTTGTGGTAATGCTGCTCTTTAATGGCTATCTCAGTTCTAGGGCTGCTCTTCCCTGCAGTGCAGTGCATTGCAGAGCTGCTCCCCTGCAGCAGGAGAAATGGGTTTAGAGATGGGGGGGTGTGTGCAAGACTCGCTCCTGCACTCCTCTGTGTGTATTTTTAATCACTGCCCTCAGTATTGCTATCAAGGAAATGATGTGCTAAATACACCTCAGAATTTAATATTACTCGTATTTTGAATTTTGTGTTGATTTCTGAGTGAGGTTGGCTAAATATCTTCACTGCTTCTTAACTGATTACAGCTTTAGAAACATAATGGCAATTATTCTGGAATTGTTCCCTTTATTGTACTTCAATTTTTAATAGAAACCTGCAGTACAATCCAACTACTTAGAAGTACTCTAAAGGGAAAGTGACTACACTTGAAGTTGCCTGCTTTGCTTTTTCTTGGTCATTTTGCTTTTAATTTCATTTAAAGTAAAATCATTGTTCAATTTAATTTGTGAACAGTTTTTAATTTTCTGTTGGGATTTCAGGTGGCTGTTGAGCCTTGAGGAGTCAAGTGCTTTTGAAGGATACTCTAACTAGAGAGATTAAGTGATTTTGCAGAAGAGTGTATGAAGGCGAGTAGGTCTGTTTTGTGTGTATTAATACAATAGCTTTCTACAGTTCTCCCTTTCATCTGAAATTAGTTAGATGAGGCAGGATGTGTTGGAAAAAATCAGTAATTATAAATGAACTTTTGTGACTATTGTAACAGCTGCTCTCAAAAGTGTTAATTATTGGCAATTTCATTTCTTTACAAATGCGTTATTTTCAGACTGGACTTCATACTGGCTTACCTTGAAATTTGGCTAATGTAACCCAGTTACTTTTGAATTCATGATTGTCTTTTTCCTGTGTCAGTTGCACGATGTTTCAAAAGTGTCATATTTTAAGTTGGATGCAAATATTAAACTTCTTCAAGAAGTTTAATATTAACTTCTTCAAGAAAGTTCCTAGGTAATCTTTGGTCTTTTAGAGATCACCTGAGCCTCTTCTTATGACTGATAGATGATGGACAAGGACTTCTGGGGCTGTTGACTCTAAATCATGATTCTTTCCTATAGAAATTCACTATTATGGTTTGCCTGTAGATATTCAGAAATAAGCTTTCCAATGCACCTTTTTAACCACAGTGACCATTTCTTCTAAGCCATAGTGCTGGTACATCTTGCTTCTTACTCCATAAAGCAAGTTTCTGTATCTTTTTCCTTTCCCAAACCCATTGCAAATGTTGAGGCTTATTCTGGGATTTAAAAATAATTACCTTTTCAAGTTATTTGTGTATTACTTGAGAGGTGCTTCAAATAATATGAAAAAACCCCTCCACTCGTACAAAGAATTGTTCAGCTGTGAGGAAAATGATTATTGGTGAAACTCCCCTATTCAGCCAAGATCTTAACCCAGGGATATTTTGTGAGTTCATGTGATTGAATTTTTCTTCATCCTTCTTAATGCTCTACTGATATTATTTACTTCCAATCTGTCCTGACAAAGGAAAATATGCACAGCAAAGTACAGCAAAGCTATCAAAATGTTTAATGTTCTTTACTTAGAGAGCAGCCTAGAGAACTATTCCTAATTATTCTGAACACGAAGATATTAAGATTGTGTATTACAATATAAGGCAATTTTAGCACAATGGCTTGTCTGATGAGTATCATCCGAGGCAGTTGGAGTGCTTTTTTGGTTTATATATCCTATGTGCTTTGTAATTTGTATTTTATCCTAGTAGTCCACTAGAAAGGCAGCAGTTCATGTTGACTCTTTACAGAGCTGGAGAAGAGTACCTGAGTTGTCTGGGAACTCTGTTAAAATTCACGTTGCAATAAATGTACCAGGATTCTTTTCCATTAGAGACATTGTGGTGTCAGTGAAGTGTAACATACAAAACAATAATGAATGGACTGTGCAGTTTACAGTTTCTAAGCTGCACAAAATGTTAGCTCTATAAATATATTTTAAAAGACACACCAGCAAATATTTAAAAATAATTGCAAATTCTTCAGTGATGTAGACACATAAATGAAGGCATTTTGCTGAGGCAATTATAGTGTCTCCTGCTGCTCTGCCAAAATTATTAGCAACATACATGAGACCTCCCAGTGTTTGCAGATCTCTGCAGTAACTGGAGATTTAAGGTCTAGAACTTGGAGGTGAGGTGAAAAGATGTTGTAAATAACTGCACAGGTTTCAAATCTAGCAGGATGACTGTGGTGCTCTAATACTGCTGCCCTTCTCCAAGAGGATTTGCCACTCTCTATCAAAGCTTTGGGATGGCTTGTCTCTGTGAGTACTGCTGGAATGGACTGTAATCAAAATATTCAGGTGAATCCATCTTAATGTGTTTGCAGACTAAAGACATGTACTTTCCAGAGCTTAAACGATTCTGTGTATCCCCCCAAGAGCTGATGGTGTCACTTAACTTACAGAGCACAGTGGGGAATGTGTCTTTCCCTGTTGGAAGCTATCCTTGCTTCGTCTTTTATTTTCTCTAGAAGGCTGAATTTGTTGGCAGTTGTCTCTGATGACACCATTCTATAGAAGGACAGTAGTGCATCTTATTTGGGATCACAGAGGCAGTGAGCACAGAGCCAGAAACTGACCCTGGCATTCTTTGCTCCCAGCCCTATGTTACATTCCTTTCCCTGCTGGCAAGAGTACCATGTATATACATGAGTAAGGAAATCCTGGTAAACTATTTAAATCCACTTATCTGTGGCTTTTAAGCTTACATATACTTCTCTGAAATTAACAAGGTAGTCAGAAATGTGCATTTTTTTAAACCTGTTTGTTCTTTATATGTCTAAATTTCTCTTTTCTGATTTTTGAATAAACTTGATTCAAATGTTGATTGCACCAGTAAGCATTTTTGCATTTTCTAGTTATGAATCAGACAATGAAAGTGTTGGAAGAGTTTCTCTGCAAAAGTGAAAATATGAGTTTTCTTTGAAATTTTTCTTCAATGGTTATTAAAAATTAAGCAAAACATACATCCAGTTTATCCATAATTTATTACTCATCTTTTAATGAGAGAGCTAAATTAAAAAAATTAAAGAATTATTATCTTAAGGTCTACCTAGGGGATTCTTGAATCACGCCCCTTTTGTTTGGGGCTGCTTCATGGGTCCTTCTGGTTTCATTCCTATGAGTTAGGACAGGTGAACTGAAGTGTGCCCCTATCCAAAGCTTGTGGGTATTTGGATCTCTGTTTACATCTTAAGACCATCGGTTTTACTTAGGTTGTTGCTTCTTCAGAGGACATGGAAGTAGATGCTTAAATGTATTCAAAGTGTGCTGAATCCAACCTATATGTGCAGGCAGAGTCTGACCATGTGGATACTGATGTCAAAGTACTCTTGCTCCTCCCCTGTAATTCTGAGCTGGGGATAAACGAAAATGACTGTGATGGATGAATGACCATGTATGTATGACTTGATTTTGTCTTGTTCACCAACATTTTACCTCTTAATAGGTTCTGATACTGTAAAGTTTTTTTTTGCTCTTATCAGTGTTTCATTTTATAGAAAGACATGATTATATCTCCATTTATTTTTTGACATTGTTAAAGCAGAGAGTTGGTCCAACTGTGACTCTATCAGCTGTAAACAATGCTCTTTGCCTTTGGCCAAATTTTAGTCTCCTAATGTTTTCACTCTGCCTGGAGTGAATCACTGTGACAAACAAATCCCTGAAAATAAGGACATATAATGGAAAAGCTGACAAGACCCTTAACAATAGCAGAGCCATGGGCTTTGGTATAAACAACATAATGACAGAGTGGATTTGATTGTCATCCTGGAATTTCATTCTTTTGTTGCATTTCTTGTCCAATTGCCTTCATGACTATTTCACAGCAATACTTCCTGGCATATTCCAAAAGCTGTGGTTATTCATTGACAAGCTCCTGCCATAACCCAGCAATAAAATGTACATTGGGATATTAACTGCTCTTTCCTTTAAAACAGAATAAATATAGAAAACCAAAGCTGTATAAGGGATAAAGTATTAGTTAAATTAAGCCAAAAAACCTAGTTCTCTCTTTGTGATGTGCTGGGATATTGAGGTTTGTCAGCATGGGGTACTGTGACAATGCCTAGCTCTGTGCTAATGAGCCACAGTGTGAAGCTTAAAGAAGAACACAATCTCCTTTCTTCTCCTCCTCTTCAACTGCATGTCTTATTTGAAATGAAAAGACCTTGGACTAGATGCACATGGAACTACTCAAATGCAGTCTTAGTCCCCAGAGAAGTGTTCTCTGTTGTGGTGGGTTGACCTTGGCTGGACACCGGGCACCCACCAAGTCATTCCATCATTCTCTTCCTCAGCAGGACAGGAGCAGAAAATAAGATTGCAACAAACCTTATGTGTCAAGATAAAGGCAGTTTACTAAAGCCAAAGCAAAGGTCATGGGCATGCAGGCAAAGCAAAAAACCCAAAATATTTTATTATCTAGTTCTCATCAGCAGGGGATGTGTGGCCACTTCCCGGGAAGCAAGGTTTCAGCACATGTAGTGGTTATTCCAGAGGGCAAACATCATAAATAACAAATGAATAATGAATGGTGAATGCACCCCACTTTCTCCTCCTCCTTTCTCTTAGCGTTTATATCTGAGCAGACATCATATTGTAGGGTCCTTTGGTCAGCTTGGGTCAACTTTCCTGTCTGTGTCCCCTCCCAAGATTTTGCCCACCCCCAGCCTGCTGGTGAGGGTGGAATGTTGGAGAGGCAGCGCTGATGCTGTGCCAGCCCTGCTCAGCAGGAGCCAAACACTGATGTGCTATAAACACCTTCCCAGCTATCAGTGTTGAGCCCAGCACTGTGAGGGCTCCTGTGGGGAAATGAAATTCATCTCAGCCAGACCCAATACTCCTGTAAAACACACTGGGCAACCAGCAGGCCTGAGAAGCTTTTCAGAAGGAAACAAGGACGCAGAAGAGAGGGAAGTTGTTTCTGTCATCTATCATCAGTTGTATCTGTCATCTTCTGGTCTATTAAATGTCTCTCCTTACTTCTCTACTTCTTTACCTTCAGACCAAGGGCTCTGTTTTGGTTTTGTTTGTCTCAGCTGCTTGAGGTTAGGGACAGATAATGCTTTGATTGTGGCTTTTGTTTTTAAATATTTGTGGTAGTTCTGTGGCTATTGCCTTTCTCCTAGTTGGAAATGTGTTAATTAAAGCACTCAGGGAAAGTCCACTCCTATGTAATTAGCTCATGTGTCCCTATGGAATAGCATGGCAGTTCCTATTGCCCTTCAAAAGAGAGCAGATTTCTGTTTTGCCCCAGCCCTAAATAAGAATAGCAATGCTGAAAAAAGATACGTTTTACTCATGGGTCCCACTTCAGGTATTGTACCCAGCCAAGGATTCAGGAATAATTCAGAAATAATTTGACTGGCAAGCTTGTAAGGTAAACTTCAGGTAGATGCTTTGTGCTACTACTGCAACACAGCCACAAAAGCCAGTTTGAAACCTTTGAAACCTTAATTCCTAATTTCTACTCACTTGCCACAGGCTAAATGACTGCATTTTGTTATCTGATAATTAACAAGCTCTTCAGTCCTTTGTGGGACGTGTGGAGGCAAAACCTCAGATCCCTGGAGGTAGGGGTGGGAGAGAAGGAAAAGAAGCCTATTCCTAGACTGGATTCTCTCCATTAATTCTTTCCTTTATTCATGTTCTCAAAGTTACTCTGCTAATAAATTGGAAAGATTAGGATTCCGGACTCGAGGAGATTCAGGTCATACTGGAATGTATTAAATATAGACTTATTAATAGAATTTCCTGTTTTCAATAACATGCTCTCATACTTCGCCTGTCCTTGACTGAGTAAGATATGAAAAAGCCCCATCTGCAGTTGTTGTGAGGTTACAATTCAATAGATAATCCAATTATATGCCTTTCTGAAGCTAGGTCAGGATCATACACAGAATTGTATTGATTACATTTTAATGCCAGCACTGTCATGGCAGCAGAAGGGCAGAACACCGGTCAGCTGCCACGGAGCGGGTGGGTTGCCATGCGACATATTGCAGCGCTGTGGAGTAACGAGCCAGTTTCAGTGGCTGCTGAGTTATTTAATACATGATGCCCCAAAAGGTAACAACTTGATCACCGCCTAAACTTGTTGACATTATGGCTAGCTTTTCTCTATACTGGTGCTCTGTCCTGAAGCAGTGCATTTTATTGAAGAATTCTGATGAATGTCGTGATTTGCTCATGTTGAGAGAATCTCAAAGGTTGAGAATCAAAGAAAAACCTCAATCCTTTTTGCTTAAGCTGTAGTGAAATTTCAGCATTGAAGTGAAAGTTTGTAATCCATTAATCTTCTGCCTGATGTGAAAGGGCATGGTTTTGTGGCCCGTGCCTGAATTTCAAAAATGCCCTGAAATATCTTATTCTTGGTTTTCATGCTGGTACCTACCACTTGCCAAAGAGGAGCAGATTTCAGGCACTTAACTTTCTGTTCATGTTTCCCTTTTTAAAATGTTGCAGAACAGAAGCAGGAGAAGGTGTTAATTATGAGAGAGCATTCACAGTTAACCTGAAAAATCTCTTCTCCATTTGATGGGAATCATATTTGCATCTCCAACAAATTGCCTTAGCTATTAGGCAATAGTCCATCTGAACAGACAATATTTCCACTCCTGCTGTTGAAGGCTTGCTGATGTGCAGGAAAAAACATCAGGGCTCTTCTAATCTATCTGTCTGTTCCTCTTACTTCAACCTCCTACCTCAAATCACATCTCCTCTTTTTTTTCCTAATCCTTTTTGTCACTCAGTTTTGTGCTCTACCCTCCAAATGACATAGTGCACTTCAGAACATTATGTGAGCAGAGTGCCAAGGAAAAAACCATGGTTGGAAGCAATGATTCTCAAGCTGTAATTCTGGGAGTATCAAAGGTCTCTAAAGGCTTTTCTGAACTTAGGTGAACAAGATGTCTTAAGAATCGGAAAAGAATAAAAATAGTGACTGAGGATGCTAGGAGGAAACTCTATGATTTTCTCTGATTAAGGTGTCTGTAGAATGAAATGTTGGCAGATTTGCTGGGCTGAAATAAAAGCTGCATTCCCTTATGTCTTCCTTTCTGGAGTTACAGGGCCATGGTGTACATTGCTAGAAGGTAACACCTATGGTCTAACAAAGAATGCAGCTCCTCCATGGATGTCATCATAAATCCACAATATCGGGAAAAGGGGATTAAAACAATGAATGTTACAGATAAATTTTGTTGGCTGCCTGTGGAAATGGCAGTGCTATGTACTGGTTTATTGCAAATTCATAGAACACTACAGTATATTAAAACTTCCTTTGTGGCGATGAAAGTGATTTAGCATTTTTCTGGGAAACAATTAGAGTTTTATTGATTTAATAGTTAAGAGTTCACTTTTAACTTTAAAAACTTTTCTCATAACTCAGCTTCATGGAATTCTTGATAGATTCATTCCATAAAGGAAGATGAAACTATAAATTATATGAAACACAGAGACCCGTATGTGCATACACACACAAATGCATATGTAAGTGTGCATATATGTGTGTGTGTGCATATATACAGACACAGAGAAGTGTGTATTTCATAAATATCTCTCTGTGTGTTGTATATACACATATATTCATACACACACACTCTTACATATACAAGTATGTATTTTCCCCTTTCATAAAATGGTCAAAGTTGTCCTGAAAAAATTATTTTGCAAATATTTTAATGAGATAAATTTAAATTTGTTGAAATTGAAGCTGTAAAAATTGAAGCTGCAGAATTGACTACTCATTTACAATTTGAGAAGCAGCATTGCTTTGATAATGCTCAAGAGGCTTGACCTTTATCACCTCAAAATAAAGAGATATTTTGACATTTACTGTGCTTATTAGCAATACAGTGTTTGTTAAGCTTATATTTGAGGACTGTATGTGAACTGTTTGGATTTAATCTTGAAATTCTGTTATGAAATAATTTTCCTTAATGTTAACTTTTAGTACTTAAAAAAAAAATCTTATTCTCTATTTTTGCTTTTCCTACCTATTGTAGATTCGGAAAGATTCTTTTGGAATTGTAAGCTACTGAGGGTCAAGAGCCTAGTATGTATTTGATAAATTTCAAGTGATAGACTTGAAGAATGGTTTCCTAGGAGGGGTCAGATGTTGAAATAAAGAACCTTTATCTCTCCTTCCTCTTTAATACTATGCAGTATGATGCATGCTCAGAAAAGTAACTTTTTAGGAAAAGAAAAAAGAAAACTAAAGACCGAGCACTAATAATTTCTGCTCATGGTGCATCTCTCCCTCTCTATTCGAAGCTAAATGGCCTCATTTTCTTGAGTATCCAGCATGAATGGTTCAGTAGGCCATGGCTATGAAATCCCCCTCTGCCTGGTTGCTTTGCAGCGTGAAGTTGGGTTATTATCTGTCTAATGTATTCAATCTCATGGGTTAAGGAGAGAGAAAGGCAGGGGCTATAAAGTTAATCACTGCAATCTCCTCTAGAGAAATAGCCTGAGAAGTGGTGGGCTCTGCTACATGTCTGAAAACAGAAACAAATCTGTATGCTGAGATTAAAGGTGAATGGGTTCAAAAAACCAAGGCTGTTTGCCAGAGAAAGTCCTGATTACAGCAAAGGGGATCCAGATAAAGACCTTTTGTTACTCTCCGCTGTGGCTGTCAGCTATCTTTCATATCATCACTTGAAGGTAATCACAGAGTCTCAAAGATTAAAGTAAAAATCTTACATCAAAATCCAGCAGCTTTACTGAGAAATCAATTGGAAAGCGGAACTCCTAGGCAGTGAATTCACTCAAACCAGACTGCAGCAGTCTTTATTGCCTGCCTGCAGGTTCAGACTAGCCCTGTGTTTTGAGGCAAATCAAACTCTGTTTGGGAAGGCCAGCATACCCTTCTTTCTGGGAGAAAATCCTCTTCTTGTCCATTCCACCATTTGCACATAAAGAAGGAGCTTCAAGTAAAAGAGCCAATTACTCATCTGCTTCAGTTATTTTTACTAAACTGTTTAGTTCAGTTTAGTTTTTAGCTTAGTTTAGATTCGTTTACCAGGTGGTCACAAGAGAAAGCTTAATGATTATTCCAGGTTTTCATGAAAAATTCTACAAAAAGTTGGGAAGATTATGATCTACTACAGACCATTCCTCTGCGGCTAATGCAAATATTTAAACCTCACGGTTGTGGGATAAAACATCTGTACTTTGTCCTCAGTGGGGAAATTGTTTACCTCTTTTCATTAAATATTTTAATACACGCTTTGGAGCCTCTGCCTCATCCATCTCAGAAGGACTGGTAACATTAATTTAATTATTTGTGTGTAGATAAATCAAAACTTTTTTTTTTTAAACCTCCTGATACTGGTTACTGTATTATGTTAGGCTTCAGGTTTAAAAAAAAAATAAAATAATATATGTCACCTGCACAAGGGGAATTTATATAAGGATTAGGAAATATCGTCCTTTATAATTTTGTGCAACTGTCCACAGGGCTTATAGGACTCAGCATGGAATGCAGGTGGAAGAGCATTTTGGTGTTTGTGTGGAACTTATTATGGGATATTTTAAGGGAATTGTGGCAATATGCGAGGCTTACACATGAGTTGAAGAGTACTGCTGTGGGGAAGATAGAAGGGTTTAAAGGACCTCATTGAGTGTACTCAATTTGCTCATCAAAAGAGTTGTCTGACTGAGCTGTGTGCTTAATTAGCACAGTTTTCCATATCCTCTTATGAAGCCCTATTTTTACTGTGTGTGTGAATGAACTCTCCATCCTGAGAGTGCGTGAACATGAATGAATTTAAAACTGGACTAGCCAGTGAGTAGGAGAAGAGATGTTAGTGCCACCAGCTGGAGTGAAACCATGAGTCTCCAAGGGCTCACAGGTCTGTGTGTCCACAGCTGGGGAGACCAGGATCAGGGACCAGCTACTGGATAGGCTGAGTGTCTGGACCAGCTCCTGGAGGGATCGATATTGCACACACAACAGATGTGCATATTTCTAACTGCGTGTAGGGTCACCTACAGTGTTCTACTGACAGCCTTCAACCTCGATCAGCTGCAGAGGAGGAAGGGGGTTCAGGCTGCCTCTTTGTGTGAGTGCTGTGTGTTTCCTGCCTGCCCTGGTCTGTGTGGTGTGTGTGAATATGGATTTATCTCTACCTACTCACTGCATAAGACACTTTTATGCTTACTGGGAATGACTGCTGAACCTTGCTGCTGGCTGCAGATGGGCACATGGAGTGCAGCAAGCATGCATCTCTCAGGCTGTGGGGTTTGGCAGCTTCTGAAAGAGAACTCCAGTCTGAGCAAGCAAAACCCTTTTTTAATTAAAAAAAGAAAAAGCTTATGTGTAAGGATCTATTACTGCCAAGCAGGTTTAAACCTCCTGCTTGTAGATGGTGGTTTGTTCATATACCCACTAACATTTCTCTATAATCCTTAGAGACTTTCCTTAAGACTGCCTCACAAGCTATTTTCATAGAATAAGGAGACTTTGAAAAGAGCTGACAAGCAGAAGAATCACAAGTCATAAACCATAAAGAATAGGGGGACTCACTTTATTAAGCTGCTTTTTTTTTTTTTTTTTTTTCTTGAACAGCAGAACAAGCAAAACTTCTGCTTCTTTATGTGTGATATTATAGCAATGATCACTTTCCTATTAAAAATTATTACTGCAGCTGGGGAAATGACTAGCATAAGTTCATTTTTTGGGAGGGTTTGGGGATGGGGTGGGAGGCTGCATGCTAAACTGTAGGATCTAGTTTATGTGTTTCCTGGGGCTAGATGCAGTGCATGTTCCCCTGAAACAAAAAAAAATTAAATTGCTTTTCCTTTTGAAATACAGTTGTACTTCTCTTCCTCTACCTTCATCCAGGCATTGACATTACCAGTCACAGAGAGAAGGTATCTGATCCAAGGATTGCTGGAGACAATGCTCTCAGTTTAGTAGGCAGATTAATCTGGCCCTTGTAGAGAGGTAAAAGAACCTTGCTGTGCTCACAATGCAGAGGATTCTATTAGCTGTGTCTTTTTGTTTAGTGTGGTGCTATAGAAATTCACTGCATGTGATATGAATTAATATAATTTTAAAGCTCTTCTAAATCTTATCTGCAATGCTTCTACTCACGGTACCTGCCCCATGTGGTGCTTGCTGGATGATCTAACCAATTAATATAGTTTATTAAGCAAAAATATATGAACCAGGAAAAATAAGGTGCTAAAGAAAGCTTTGCCAAATGGTACAGAGCCAAAGGAAAACAGTCTCAGTGTGGCCTGGAGCTCCTGACCTGTCCTCTTTGAAACACTGCGGTGCTCAGCCCTCTCACATGCCTTGCCTTGGATGCCTCCAGAATGCCATTGTTGTGTACCATGATTTTTCCTTTTGGCTGATGCTTTAGGGCACCCAGAGGAATATGCCTCTTCCTTTCTGTGCAATTACAGGTCTGAAGGCAACATGCTTTCTGAATGAAATCTCTCTGTGTACACCTAATTACCTTGCTTGGGAAGTAGAAAGCATCGTTTCTCACTTTCTCATTCCTGCAATGCAATGGTTCCCACCACCTCAAAGAGCAGAAATGTTTATAATGGATCATGTAAATGGGACAGGATCCTGGGCAAACACAGCCCACCACTTGCTGAAAGTTGGTTAGGCTGGCAAGTATGATCCTATGCTCTGGGCTTCACAGTCTGTGTACTTAACCACTTCAGCTGAGAGAGTTTCCTCGTCCTTCAGCCTTGCATTTTTCTAGTCACAGCTTTCTTGCCTAACATCTTCCTGTGCATAAAATTATTAAATAAGAAGTCATGGTCTTCTTTCATTAAGCTCTCATTTTCCCTCCTACTAGAGTCACCAGTCCTTTTTTTTTTTTTTTTTTTTGCCAGTGGTCTGTTCTTTTCCCTCCACTGCCTCCTCTAGTTTTCTTACTTTTGCAGTCAAACTAGATAGTTTCCTTGACCATTACACTTTTCTACATCAAGGGGAAACTGGTTGCCTCTGAGTCTAGAGGTGGGTCAGGTTCTTTGGTCTTAATTTTCTCAGGTAATTTCATGAAATCTCCCTCCAGCAGCTCCTGAGTGGAAAGGGCCAAGGCTTCCATGTGGATGGAAAATGTAAAGTCTACTTTGTCTTAGCAACTCTGATAAAGCTTTCTCAGTACTTACAGAGTATTTAATGGTTTTAAACATTAAAATTAAAATCACAGCAAATAGAAAATTTTGGCTGAAATAGTTCTATTTGTTGAAGTAATAAAAAGTTAAATCTCACATTTTTGTAATAGAAAGTGTTGCAAACCTGCATCTTCTGAGCTGTTACAGTCTTTCAGCAGCTGTAATTCCATTCCCAGTTGGAATGAAAATTCTTGAATGAGGTAAGTTCTCTGAGGGGCAGGTGACTGTTACTCAAATTGTCAAGGGAAGACAGGTTGTAACAAACAGGGAAAAAACCCAAAACCATAACAAAGCCAAATCACTGACAGTTGCCATGAAGGACATCTGTCTTTGAATGGGAGAAAAAGTTGCTAATTTGAGACACAAGCTTACTGTGATCATTTAGGTAATTACATTAAATTATGGTTAATGTAAGTAATTACAGTTATTTAGTTATGACATAATTCAGCAGAGTTAGACTCAGCCGTGAGATGTGTTTGGTGTCTTACCTGCAGGGAGGGAATACGCTCAGGCATAGTGTTGTCTATATGTGGTGTGAGCCCCTGCATCCAAATCTGGCACAGAGTCTCTGGTGCTATCCACACATCTGGGAAGCTCATGGAACGAAAAGTGATTGAAATATGAAAAGGAAGCTATGTACCTTGCCTTTTAGTCAATGGAGGTTTATCCTGGGAGTGCTTTTTCTAACATTATGTCTGATGGTATTTAAAATTCCTATGCTCTGCTCTGCTTTTTATTCTTTCCTCCAAATTATTATGCCACAGCGTAATACTTCCCCTTATCAGGATATTTTTTCCAATATTAATTCAATGTTTTAATTTTCAATAACATAATTATATGGCTTTTTTTTCTAATTATAGCTACTATTTTTCTTATCTGACTAAAACAGAGAGGATTATTTTCTCCTTATTTCTGTGACGTGATGCCTCAATCAGAATTGCATTGCCTTTTTTGTTTTCCTGTCATATTACATAGTGATCCAATTTATTCCCAATTAAAAGATTCAGGTCTCTTTTGGGATCAGTGCCTTTCAGGTTCTTCTCACCCAGAGGCTAATAGTTAAATTATTTTTCCCAGATGTATTAAAATCTAATCCTACAGAGAGACTTACATAACTGCTTGTTTTTATTCTTTGGGAATATTCTTATTGGAACAGATAGGACTACTCAGAGTGCATAAGAATATATTTGTGATATCAGGCTTTTATTAAAGTCTTGAGTAAAAGTAAAAATGATGCCATAGTATCAGCTTCTAGGTCTCTTAACGCTTTGATGAACAGGTGTTCATATTTTGTCTTAGTTAAATATGTTATATCATTAATTTCTGAATAAAACCAAAATGAAATGTTTAATTTCATATGTATTGCTTTAGACTAAGAATGTTTTATGGCTCTCAAAGCATTTTTATTTTTCTGAAATGAGAATGTAAATTTAGAGTTCTAACAAAATTCTGCTTGTTTTTTTTTTTAAGGAAGTTAAAATAATTTTTTCGCTCTTCATGCATTATTTAAAGCAGCCAGATGCTTTGGGTATTCTGGTTGCCTTTGGAAGGAAACTAGCATTTCCAATTTAGGTTTATAATTTAAACTGAAATATCTAGGTCTCTCATAGTTAGTGTACTTTATTGCTTTCTGTCTGATTAAACACATTAGACTGAATTATGTTTACAACTCCCAAGTTTTGGTTTCTCTAATGTTCTAGACTACTTTGTTGAGGTATATTGTCTTCTATGTCTCTAAGAGCTGTCATTTCTCAGCAGCTTGGAAAAGTTTAATATTTTGGCTCCATTTCTTTTTAAATTATTTCTTGCTAAAGCCTTTTGATATGCACTGGCTCATCCACAGTTACTGGATTCAAAGCAGGATTTAATACCTGTGTCCCGTGTTATACAACAGAATCGACTTTGTTCTAGCAATGGTTTCTGTCTTCTCTAAATCTCAGGGCTTATGTAAAACTCTGATTTATAAGGAAGTGTGTCTGCTTGAACCCTGATTCAACCATTCATCCTTGCTTTGCAAATCTCTAAAACACATGTGCATAGTAGAATGCTTGCTGAATAGAGAAGCATGAAAGGATTTGCTTATGTTTTGTTGTGCTACTTTATAAGAAAGTCTAGAATAGCTGAAGGCTAACAAATAAGGGATTCCCTTGGAAATTTTGATAGTTCTTTGGAATGTTTGAGCTTTTACTTCTTAAAACATTTTAGATGACCAGGTGAAGAGTGTGACAGCAGGAAATAGAACAAGTTATGTAGCTGGTCCTGAATCCAGAGATTTTATCTCCACTATGATTATAAAATGTCAGTGTAAGAGACACAGATTAAATCTCTTTCTGCTGATCTGTTTGCTGGATTTTTCATTCTACCAACTCTGCCTATGGAAGGAAATAATTTTTTCATCTTCTGTTCTCTTTGGAATACCTCAATCAAGTGAGACTTTTCTTACTAACACTCATGTTCTTCCACCATGCTTATCTGGGTTCACTCTAGAGAGAGTCAGTGACATATTTTTTAGGAAGTCAGGGTACCAGGATAAAGCAGGTCTTAACTCTCCAGAATGGTAAGAGTATTTATGGCTATGACAAGACAAATTGTATGTCTACTGTGTCAGTGTGAGTATCTGCTAACCAACAGTAGTCTAAGGAAGAGTACATGAAGAAAGTCAGCATTCGGTATTTCCAGAATATTCTCTCAACTTCCACTTGTTCCTGACAGATGGATTTATGGATTGAGGGGTGTATTTGTATTTAAAAGCTCTTGATGACTTTCTTTCCCATGATGTTGTGCTGTTAGTTTTGAGCCTACCTAGACTTTTGGCATTGGCGGCCTTCAGTAGCAATGAATTCTACACTAGGGGGTCAAACAGAGGAGATAAAGGAAGGTGGTTTGTTTCTTCTGACACCTCCAGTCTAAACAAGCTCTTCTATTTTTTGGCAGACCTCTTGGTTTCCTCTCGGGGAGGTTAGCACCTCATCTTTCGGTGCTGTTTTAACGCTCAGCTCTACTGCTACAGTCTTTGCTATGAACAAACCCACACTCTTACACATCACTTCCTCGCAGACTATTCACACAAAACTTGCCATGCTTTGGTGGCCAGCCTTCAATATCACACAGCTCTGTCCAAATCTTCTCATATCAGATTGCAAGCCTTGGTCTATGAGCTGCTGCATGAATTCTCCTGGGCAGCTGAAGGAGAAATGAGCCAGCTGCTGGCCCTGCCCTGTTAGAGACCAGGTCACTGTGATTCAAAGCCAATTGCGTCTTTCCCAGTGCGAAACTGTCTCTGTGAGCAGAGAGACTGAAAGAGGAATTTGCCTTTTACTATTTAAAAAATAAAAATGTATGTGTGTTTTAGGCCAGACTGGCTTGGATTGAGCTGCCCAATTTTAGACACTTAATCTAGGACCATTTCACTGGCCTGTCCCTGGTCAGCAGAGTTAGTTAATCTGCTCAAAGGAAATCTGGACCTCCTCCATTTAGGCTCCTTTTCCAAATTATTCTGTAGAAGCTTGGCTTTTCATACTGACTATAAAGAGGCTGTGAGGGAACTGGGAAACTGGGAAACTAACTCGAATATTAAAGTCCATTAAGTAAAATTAGGCAAAAATAAGTGTAGGCCAAGGAGGACATGAGATGTTGAGCATGACAGAGTATGGGGAGCTTTCAAATGCCTTAATTATCTGGTCTAGGTTGCTAGTTATGGGATGTGAGTATAGTAGTACAATAATGACTAAAGATGGCTCTTAGCTTTTTGTGTAGAAACTGATGACATGATGTCTGAAGTCCTTCATCTGGTTCTGCTATGCAGTCCAGAAGGTCTTGTTAGCATATATTTGAAGTATTTTAGTCATGTATAACTTCATTCTCTGTTCCCAGCAAAACATCATGTTCTCTTCATTACTGCACTTGTAGGATAAAAACTTCTTTGAAAGCAGAGCCCTCCTTGTTTGCTGCTGTCATACTTTGATATTCTAATCTCAATTCTGCCCCCTTTATCCTTTTAATAATTCATTATAATGTAATTTTTAGGTGGTAGCAAAAAAGTGAGATCATAGCACAATGGCAATTTAGAAAGTTAAAGTTTAATTACTATTCATTCACTGTACATTAAGTCTACTGAAAGAGCAGTATACTGGATTGATTGTTCTCTATTAATCTGTGTAGGAGAAAAAGTTTAGGCAAGTACATTTGTGCCTTGTTCTGACTTTCAGCATCATACCATAAATTAGCTGTACTGTCTGATGCTGCAGATGGTATATGTGCTATTTTTATGTCACAGTTTTTAGCTCTTTAACTTTAGTTTTCTTATTGCCCTTTATAATCACTGGGCAATTGGTATAAAAAAAGTAAGACACTCAAGCCTACAGAGAGACCTTTTTAATAGGATATATTTTTACAAGGATGAGCTGATCAAAGGCACTGAGAAATAAAACTTTGAAATGAGGTGCACACCTCAAATAAAGAAGAAAATAATTGTACAGTTGCCTGGCGATGTTGGCAGGAGAAGACATACAACTTATTTCTTTGTTAATTATACCTTTTCTCTCAAGAGCTAAAAACTTGATATTGCTCATCCATGAGTGTCCCACTGAAAAAGCTCTCCTGTCAAGAGAGAGTAGAGTTGGAAAATAGACAAGAATTGCCTTGTAATTTTGTGATATAAGAAAACATAGTTAGTTCATTAACAATATGATTCAAAAGCTATCAGCAGCAAGATAGGCATTATTTCAGTTTCTTTATAAAGGTATGCAAATCCTTATCTTTGTGTTTTTAAGGCAGTGGGGCCTTTTTCTGCACCAGTGGGGCCATGCTGGTGCTCAAGGGATCTGCCCTTGTGTGTGCTTGTGAACCTGGGTGGGGTGGGGTGTGTGCTGCACTTGTGGCCTTCTGCCTCTGCAGCCCAAGAGGAGGAGGAGGAGACGTGTCCCTATGTGCCTGTGCCTGCTGTGAGCCCTGAGTGTGGGAGCTGCTGGGGGCAGTGCCTCATCTGTGGCTGTCCCTGTGACCGGCTGTGCCCGTGTTTCCTGTCTGGGTTATGTGCTCATCTTCACTGCTGCCTGAACCTGCAAAGGGGGACAGCAGAAGCCACAATCTTTAGCCTGGCGAGCCCCAGGTCTCTGGGATACTGGGCTGGGCTCCAGCAGCCGGACAGGAGAGGTCTTGAGCCAGTGTGGCTGGAAGAGGTGATCAATCTTAACTTCCCTGAACATTAGCAAGGCTGGCGCTTGTGTTTGTAGAGGCCAAGCTAAATCTATTGAGTGCAGACAGGCAGAAGCTCTATGGAGACACCTGCATTTCCTCCCCAATCCTACTCCAGGCTGTGAGCAGGAGGAAAACAAAGATGGTCTTTCTCTTTCTGGCTCAAGCAGCAACAAAAATAGGAGCTGAGGTCTGGGCCAGCTTCTGTTTCTGTCTGATCACTATGCCCTTTTACAGACAGCCTTTACAGACAACAGTGCCTTCCAGATCATCTTCAGAAGCAGAAGGAAGACTGCTTTTATTTTCCAATAGAGGTGAGTTAAAGACCGTCTGTAATTACTGTTCATGAGCTTCATCTCTGGGGTGGTCAGCTGATAGTGTGATCTGACTGGCTGGCCATCAGCATTCCCAGAGAACATCTGGGAAAATGCTTTATGGGCTGGTTTAGGACTGCTGTTCACACTTCAGTCACCCCTGCTCTGCTACCTTAGCCCTGCACAATAGGAACTGTTATGTCTTAACTAAGACTACCATGAGGAATGAATCTGTCAAAACATTAGCTTAAAGCACTAAGTTTCTTTTTCATCATTGAACATCAATTTGCTGCTAGAGAGACATTTCTGTTGTCTCTTGCCTTACGCATACTTTAGAATACCAGACATTTTTCCAAGAAACTGCATGAAGAACTATGTTTTCTTTTTTAAAAGTTTTACTTTTCAGAAAGCTAAGTACCATCTCCTTAAACTGCTTTATATCCAGCACCTGAGAACACACGGCAGCTGGAAATCTGAAAAAGGTAATTTAGCTAAAACATTTGTTGATAGGTGTTTGGGGGTTTTTTGGTGGTACTTAATACTCAACATATAACAAACAAGATGCCACGTTACCATATGAAACTGCCAGAGTGAAAGTACATAGAGAAATAAGAAACAGGGGTGTAGTAGATGAATCATCTCTTTGTCAGACAGTAAATTAATTGCTAAGATCTTTTACAGAATGCTTAAGGTGTCTAGCTATGTATCTTCTTTGTTTTCTTCAGGATGATTCAAGGAAACTAATTTCTTCAAAACAACATTTATAATTATATATTAGCTGAAATATATTTAGAGTATGTTAAATTGTTCTCTGAAAAGAGAAAACAGGAGCAAAAGAAAAAAAAGAAATATTATAGGAGAGCAAGCAATTTAGAAGCCTTTGGCTTTCTGTCAATGAGAAGGTATTAAACTTGCATCAAGGAATTAACACATTGATGGGGCATGCTGTACAGCTGAATCCTAAAGTACATACTAATAGTACAGAAAAAAAATCCCGTTATAATTCCCAGTGATCTGCACAATTAAGGCAACAGCATTTATGTATTTTCTCCTGTGCTGGCAGAGAATGCTGCATGAGCTGCTTCATTAGTATGCACTGTTGTATGAACTGATTCCCTTGTGTAGCTGTCGCCTGTCACTGGCAGCCGCAGGAGGTCTAGGAAATTATACATGTATGGGTCACAGGATGATTTTTAATTAAATGTGGCAAATAACAAGGAATCTACAGTTTCTTTTGGAAGTAATATAATTCTATTGATAATGCAATGGCACTGTAATTCAAATTTCAAAATATTTTGTCTAGTAATTAATATTTTTCAATCTGCTGAAATATCTATTAAAGCAATGTAAATATATTTAGGTCTATCTGAATTTTTATTTTTAGAGGTTCATGTTCCTACAAAACAAAAAGCCTTTGATTTCACAATATTTATGATTCTTCTATGTGAACTTTCTTGAGAACTGCATGTCCTGTGCATGCCTGTATCTATTTATTCAGCTTCTAAAATCATCCTTCATTAGTTAGTCTTTTGATTCATTCCTGTGGCAGTTGTTTCTGAGAATTTGTTAACAAATATGAATATGAGTCATCTAGAAAAGAAGAAGAATCCATATGGCATGCAAAATTTTGAGTAACAATTCTTGCAGTCATATTTTAGCACTTTACGCTGTTCTGATGTGCTGACTGCTACTTTTAATCAAGCATTTCAGAACTTTGTCTAACCTGTCATGCTGATGTTTATGTTGTAAACTCCTGCTCTTATGCATGCATAAGTATGCATATATATATATTTATCTACACACAAGTATGCATATGTATAAATATATGTATCTGTATATCTTTAGTGAAGGAAAAGAATTTTAAAGGACTGCCATGTTCCTATTCAAATTCACTATGGAACTTTTCTTTTGTCATTATGTTTCAGCAGGAGCAGCCATAAGGTCTCAGAGTGACTTCTTTGCAATTTAAAAAGAATCACGTACCTTTAAGAGCTGAAGTATAATCATACCTTTGACTTTTCTGCTTTCATCACATTGATTTTCCAGATAGAAATTGATTATGTAAATCAAGTATTTCAGCTTATTAGTTCATATCAGTATTTTTCCTTAATTACTCTTTGCATCATTTAAAGGAACATTTTATGAATCTGGAGCGAAAACTGTACCTTCATCATCCTTAATTTTCCACACAACCAGCGTTGCTGAAACACGGTAATGCACCACTTCCTCAAACTAATTTTTCCCATGGAAATGTGTTCTACTGTGGTCATGCATCTACACTCTACGACAGATAAAACCAACGTCACGAATTCCACTACAGTGTGTTCTGTCAATTGGTATCTGTCAATCTGTCAACTGAAACTTGAAACATGACTGAATGTGCTCCATGGTGCAGATCTGTAAAACACATTAGCAATAGTTTACATTCAGTATTTGCAGCATTCTCAGTCATTAGTTTGTGTTGTTGAATGCATATTAAGAATAATGTGTTATACTCAGCTAAATTTAACATACCGGTTGACACTTTCCCCACTGCAAAACACTTTCTGAAAGCTGCTGCCTTTTCTTTTTTGACACAATATAAAACACAAAATGCCACAACCTATCGTCACAAATTGTTACAGGTTTGATTTAGGGGCTCAAAAGCCACACACTCTCTGAGTTGCTCAGGGGGCTTGTAATAAGAATACCCAGCCTTTAGCTGGAGGTTGTCACCTTAATTTATTACCACCTGAAGAGTGCAGGGTAGTTTATGCAAATTGAGTGGCTTCAGTCCTGCTGCCAGCGGACAGATACCTGCATCATAAAACTGCCTCTACAATTGTTACTAGGCATGTTTGATGGACTTCTTGCATGTACAGTGTAGAAAAGTGATATTCTGTGAGCAGTTCTGACAGTGAATGGCTTCAACACCCTCCTGGATGTGGTCCCATGAAAGTGGATTTGAGACATGTTTAAGAAAAGTGTGGGAAGCGTTCATTCCCCTGTGCTCGGCTACCCCCCTTCAAGGGCAGGTGGACATTTTGTTTTCTGCAGCTGACAGTCCACACATTTAAGTACATCTATTTTGATAAGAAACAAGAAGACACTGACAATGTGCTCAAGTGCTTGGATGCTCATTGTCCATGCTTCTCAATCCCTCACCCTTCTGTGGGCTCCCTCGGCCACCTTTGTCCAGGTCAAATCTGCTTTTGGGAGGGTGGGGAGCTGGGCTAGCCCCAAGCAAAGCCATATGATCTCTCTGTGGCACACATCTGTGTGACCAGAAATCAAGCTGTAGTGCTTAAAAACAGCCACCGGCACTTCAGTGACACTCCTCTAAATGCAACTTTCTTTTTTCTATGTAATATTTTACAAAGGCTGCAACTGCTTTTTGCATGGGTTCTAAGATCCCTCAGTCTTCTTAGTGCCAATAAACATGATCATCAACCAGTCCAATTGCATGAAACTGTAACAGCAGCTGCCTAATGCTTTGGAGACTTCTTCCCCTTCTCTGTCATCATGCACTTTAGATCATTCCAGAGCTAGGAGTAAGTTTGACTTCTCTACCCAGTGCTTATGAATCTTGATAGTTTGTTTTAACTCTGAAATTTTCACTGTTCTGCTTGGCTAATTTTAATTTTTCAATTTCCAGTCTCCTGTCATTCTTTTATTTCTGGGCTCTGTTAGTCTATTGTTTGTTCCACCATGAGGCACTGTAGGGTTTTTCTGGAGCACTTAAACATGTTTTACTTGTAGCAGCTTTTTGTCTGTATTAAGTCCTCATAATTTCTAGGCAGGTGACAGCTGTTATTAGTAAGGGAGTTTTTCTCTTGTGCTATTTTGAGCATCAAATAATCACAGAATTACAGAATCATGGAGAGTTTGGGGTTGAAACAGACCTTAAAAATCATCTAGTTCCAACCCGTCAGCCATGGATCAGGACTCCTCCCACTAGACCAGGTTGCTCAAAGCCCTTCCAACCTTGCTTTGAGCACTTAGTGTGGTGGGGAATCCACATCTTCTCTGGGCAACCTATTCCAGTGTTTCACTACCCTCACAGTAATGGTTTCTTCCTGCTGTTTAATATAAATCTATCCTCTTTCAGTTTAAAGCTTCTCCTCCTTTCACTGCATGCATTTGTAGAAAGACCCAGCTCTCTTGTAGCTCCTTTAGTGCTGTAAAAATCTCCTCAGGGCCTTCTCACCGCCAAGGTGAGTAACGCCAGCTCTCTCAGCCTGTCTTCATAGGAGACACGCTCCACCCTCTGGGTATCTTTGCAGCCCTCCTCTTGGACCCAATTAGTTCATGTCCTTATGCTGGTGACCCCAGAGTCCAGATTTCTTCCATCATCATGGTCTATTTGTAGCATTTTGTTGTATAGCTCCTACCTGAGATCTGGAAACTAGACATTCCTCTTACGTCCCCCAAAGGGCCGGACTTACTTATGTCTTGAGGACACTTAAGACTATGACTTTTCCTTGCAAAACTTAGACATTCTGTGCTTACTTTGGAAAAAGAAGTAATCAATCTATCCTACTACAGCCTAGTGATTACCTCACTCATCCCAGAACTGTGAGAGCTGGCTTTTGTTGCTGTGGCCATCTGAAGATCCTCCTCACTGGAACAATTCCTTTCTGCAGGTTTCATACTCAGTTGCAAGAGCACTTTCTCCCACTTTGTGATTGATTGGTTTAACTACGCAAAACTGCATCCTTTGTTATGCTCCTTACTTGAGGATCTCCCTGACCCGCAGGATTCCGTCTTAATGCTCTGGTTTATAGTAAAGGTAATTATGCAAGACTTCCTAGACTGCAGTGTTCTTTGAAACACAGTGACTAAACAAAAATAAAAAGGCTCTGATTCTTGGTGACATAAGTGTATCCTTTGCTGTGTTCAGGTTTGAAACTAAGCCCACTGGACTGATTTGTTTTGTGATATGAATCTTCCCCAATTAAATGAAACATATACAAAGAACATGTTATGTTGACTATCAAAGTGTGGGTTTTTATTTTGGTGAATAGTCTTCTGAATGAGAAATAGGGATGAAAATGGAGTAGCAATGTCCAAAAGCTGTGGCATTTGATTATTGTGAAATACACGAATGACCGTAAACAGTGAAAATGTATGTAATATTTGTGAATGGTCTTTGACTACTATTTAGCTCAAGGTTATAATACTGATTTTAAAAATCAAACCATACTCTCCTGTTTTAAATCAACTTCATTTCCACCCTTCAGTCCTTAGGAAAACAACTTCAACAACTGATGACATACACAAAGAAAGAAAAATAGCATTTGGAATAGTAACCAGATGGTGATTGTGTTATCTGTGGTTCTGGATATAATTTATGACATTTCACTGGCCTCAAGATGAGAAGTGTCCCATGAAGTCTCTGCAGGAATGAGCTGATTACTCTCTACCCAACTGATTAGCTACGAGAAAAAGATGTTGTAGTGTCCTGCTTCTGGGGATCAGTCTGAGATCCAGTAATTAAATAAATACTTATATATACTGCCTAGAATTTCACTAGGATATTGAATCAAGTTAGATGTCACAGGAAAAATGACTGTAAACATGTGGTAGATTCGTCCTGTGATATTGGAACTGTGTTGTTTCCACTTAGTTTTCTAACTGTGATGAGCCATCATCTGTCATGCTGTCCTTGGTGAGTGTCTACCCAGTGTTCCTCAGTTTTTAATGAAAATGAATGTATAGCTAACCTGAGAGGTATCTATCAGACTCTAATACGTATTTTTTGTTTATATATATTTATTGATGTTGGCCTTGGGTCTTTTTGATTTATGTAAGTCTGCCTCAGCAGACAGATTGACCATTTGAGCACATTCACTCCAAAAATGACCTCATCACTTGGGAAATCTTGAGGTGCAATCAGTGCTATAAATGACACGGGGGGAATGGTGGAAAGAGCTCTGCAAGTCATATGACAAATGGTAACAAGGCTACATAAACATGGTCATGTAGACTTGAGAAGTACAATATGTTAAAGAAGTTGGAAGTAATGTGTTGTCAACAGCGCAGCTTTATGTACATAAGGAGACTTTCTAAATTGAGTAGGAAAGAGATGAAAGCGGCATGTTCGGGCTTGCAGGGACTTCTGTCAGTTTAGTCAAAATATTAATGTACGTAGGTGTTTATCACTTTGCTGCTGGTAAGCTTCACGTGCCTTCCTCAACTTTTTTTTGGGGGGGTTGAACTGTATCCCCTCATTTAACAGAGTCACAGAAAGACTGATGTCAGAGGGGACCTCTGTAGACCACCTGGTTCAACCCATCTGCTCAAGCAGGGCCACCTAGCACCAGAAGCACAGGGTCATTTCCAGACAGATACTGAAGATCTCTGATGATGGAGACTCCCTGACCTCCCTGGGCAATCTCTTGGAGTGCTCGCCTGCTATCTTATCTTCTCTGAGTTTACTGTCTGTAACAGCACAACCTGCCTTTTTTTTTTTTTTTTTTTTTGCTACTTGCTGCACTGTACTCTGATTAAGCTGTTTGTGCTGGAACTTCTTTAAAACTTTTCAAAATCAGACAGTAGTTGGGACATATCTATGAATATGTGACTTGCAATGAAACAGGGAAATTACAGAAGTGAGAGATGATATATGTGGAGACATCAGCCAGAAAAACGTTGAATGTGCAATGCTTAAATTTTTATGGTACTTCTGAGGAATGTCACATCTGAATCTTATTTGTCTGTTTCTAAACCACCAGCTCCTTTCTTTGACTAGTTAGGAACATATCCTTTTCAATGATAAATTGTGTTGGTTTTTTTTCTGCTTCTGTTTGTCATTGCCTACTGAAGGTTTCAGTTTTTTTGGGAAAGTTCTGTTATCTCTCCTGCTGTGGTAGTATCAGGTCTTTATTTGTAAATTTTGTTGCTACGTTTTCAATTAAGTAACACTTCAGAGTTATCTTAACACTAAGTGCTGGTGAAATTCGATGCACGTAACTTCAGGTCCTTAGCTTTTAATTAACAGTCTATTTAAAATTGTTCGCCTTTCTTACAGGTGAATCATATTGTGGCTTGCTGAGTCAATCATTAAGAGGTTCTGGATTATTAAACACTTCTTGTTTCTCACTTTATGAGATGTTGGATTTTGTGGCTGGGAGGGCAAATGACAGATGGCTTTAACTCAGTTTAAATCAGAGCATTAAATAAGTTACCACATCTTATCCAATATGTTATCTTTTCTGGTTATATCACTTTCTTGTCAATCATTTTTGCTATCGTATATGTCTGTCTGATGTTTTAAGTTAGGAACCTTTAAAGGATATATTGATCCATTACACTGACTAGTTTTAAATAATAGAAAATAATCCATCCTACAAAATATATGTAAGATAAAAAAGGTAATTAATTTGCTTTTACGCATGCTTCTTAAGTGAAGCCGGGGTCTACCTGCCTTCACATCAGTGGATCTTTGCAAGCACCATTGTCAGTCTTGTTGTGCTGTGTTATTGATAGTTATGACTCCCTGTCACAGTAGTTAACCTCTTCTACACAAAATTAGATAGATTATTAAGAAAAAATACTTTTTCTTTGGAAAACCTGCTTTATATTTGTCTGGAATCTAATTGCCAAAAGAGGTTAGATGGCTTAAAACCTTGTTGAAAGTATAAATATAACATTACTGTATGACTCTGAATTGTACAGTTTTTAAAGAGCTACGAATTTTATTATTCTTTCATCAAATACCTCTCTGGAAGTTGCTGCCATTGTTCTTTCCCTTGGCTAGTATTTTTAACAGGGAGAAAGGGAAAAATAAAAATTTAAAAAATGAAGACTCTGAAGACATTGTTATGTGGTAGGATGTCCACAAACATGTAATTCCTGTCCTTTCGTGTAGCTGCCTCCAGCCACCAGAGATACCATGCAGCTATCAGAATGGTGATTGCACTTGGTAATGCCAAATTTTAATCATGCCAAATGTATATAGTTAACAAGTAAGAAATGTGAGTCAATGAGCTATATAGTAGGATGGCAGGACTTGGATTTGTAATAAGATATTAGAAAAGCAGAAATCTCCTTTCTGGCTCAGTCTGATATGTAGTCAGGTGGGCATTAGCAGGAGTAGAAGATGAGCTGTAGTGTTACTGAGTAGTAAAAGAAGATATGAAAGAGGAAAGAGGGTTCCTGTTAGAAAAAAATAAGATCTATGCTCAGGAAGAAGCTTATATGAAGACTTATATTTCACTTATTTAAGTTAACTCTAAGGAAAACCACAGGAATTCTGTGCAGTTTTGGTTAGTTTGTATGTTAGAGACAGGGTTAAAGTAACATCTGCTTAGAGGTACACAGTGCTTAGTAGGAAAGAAATTTGTATTTTTGGCCTAAAGCATGTAGAAACAATCAAACACATCAACATGGGATGCAGGAGTGCCTATGGACTAATATTTGAAGATCTACTTGCACAGAAATTTGCAGAATACATTCACAGTCCAATGGGCAGATGGGAAGAGCAAGCAAATAGCCCTGCACCTCACTGTAGAGATTTTCAGCATATTAGGTTTGTTGGTTTTTTTTGTTTGTTTGTTTTTTTAATGAGCACAGGAGCAAATTCTTTATAATATTCCCTTGGACATTTAAAAAAAAAAACCTCATAAGGTAGTTACTGAAATTTATCTGACCTTAATAAATACATAGATGACATTTTCTTTTTGTGGTCATTCCCTTCAACTGACAGAGCAACAAAATCCTTTATGGTGAGTACAGTACTAAAACAAAGGTATCTAATGATAGTATTGGGATGATCCTGTAGAATTAACAAATGGGGTCATTCCCATGTGGAAAGGCTAGCACCACCTTAGCATCCCACTACTTAAAAATTATCTTCCTATAGAGGGGTATATGCAGAACTATTCTGCTTTCAGGAACATTTGCCTCAAACTGGGTAGCATCTATGGAAAATGTTAACTGAATCAGAAAAAAAAAAAATTGTGGCAGATTTAACATGGAAGTTTCAGTTTTGAGTAGAACTAGTTGTGTACTCAACTATTCATGTCCCAGGGGATTTCATAGAATTTTTCAGCTGTCTGTAGCTTGCAAAACTGCCAGCTGCTGCAGAGATCAAAGGCTGGAAATGAAGGACAATATGTAGATGTGTCATCCTAGACTTTGGGGTAAAAAAATATATATTGATGCATCAGTGTATGTTCATAATGTTTTGCAGATACACCAAGTAAGTACTGGCTGAGTGCTGTTAAATCTATAAAAATCTATATTAATTTTACTCAGGTATGGCATTCCTAAATTTTAGAAGAAATAAGTACTTCTTAAAAGTAGTAAAATTTATATATGAATTCATATATAATAAAATAGATTATATAAAACTGTTAAAAAAATTTATCATCAAATTGGAAACTGTCAGAAATTTTTGATTTTTTTTACAATATTGCAAATGTCTGAAACATGTTTTTAATTCACATGATATAGCGTGGGTAATTTACCAAGGGGAAAGATCTGTATAAATCCTGTCTTTCAAAGGGAAGAAAAATTACTTGTCCTACTAAACCCAGTGTTTTCATAGACAATGGAGAAGAAATCTGCAACAATGAATGACTCTTTATAAGGTTTTTCAAAGAGTGTCGTTGATGCTAATGTAAGGACTGATGAAGTTCATGAAATATATTTTGAGACTCCCTTGCGCTGTTGTAATCTGATCTTCTGGCACATCTACTGCAGACCTGATGTATCCAAATGTAGCTGAGTCAAGGCCTGAGAAAAATGGATATTGAAGGAGTCAAAAAGATTTCTACGAGTGGTTCTTTAGATCCAGCCTACCACAAACAAATGGATGTGCCTGATTCTATGGCTTTGTGGTGAAGGTTTGTGCAATACAGTTTAAATACATGTACTGTCAAAGGATTATTTAATAGTAAGGTATGTGCACTTTAACATAGATGGAAATTTGCAGAGGTATTGTAAAATGAAGGCCACACAAACAAGGTTGTTGTGGGATAACTTTGCAGGGAGGTGAGTGTTTGCATGGTCAAGTAATGGTTTTTTTTTTAATCAATTGGTGCACCTTGAAGTAGAGATGCTTTTGTGCAGAAGTTCTTCACCCAGTGACCTATTTTTTCATTCTGAATAAAACATGTTGCCTCTCTGCATGAATCTTACCTAGTTCATTACATCTGGAACAGCATTAAGCCAATACCCCAAAAGAACTGCATTAGAAATACAGCTTATGAGTGTTGACTTTCCTTTTTGCTTCCAAGAGATACAATCTGGGAATTATATCATATTAAATCAGATCTTTGAGTGTATTAACAAATTCAGGGGATCTTCTATTTGAGACAATTTTTATTATTCGCATATTCAATTATCTTTATTTTTCATCACCATTTTCTTTAAAAAAAACAACTAAAAAAGAAGTGCTGTCAACTTTTTGCTGTGTTTGCTACTAACTGTATGTGTGGAGTTTTTGTCATGTTATGATGACATTTCCTCCAGGAAAACAAGTGCTGGTCACTATCCTTCACTGGCGAAGCATGTGACTCATTCTGTTATTTCCTGCTACCTTGATAGCTGAGGGGAAGGTTTTGATTAAATTTAGATTAGTCACTGGGTTTGTTACTATTACTGTGCTCATTTCTGTCTTACCAGGAAAGAACTCTGATGTATTTAGATATCTAGGGGCAAGGACTGAACAGATTATATACTGACTTTAACGGATGAGTAATAATCAGTTTCAATCTAATATATGATGGACAGCTCTGTTACTATAAATACAAAGTGTCCCCCTTTGCTACCGCTTAGTCTGCTGGCTATATTAAGCTTGAACATTAAAAGCCATTCCTTCTGTTCTAGGTGCAGTTTCACTGAACATCTCTGAATGTTGTAAGTGTATGGAACTGTTATTCAGCTATTTTTGCACAGAAGATTTTGGGGGAGGGAGAGGAGGTGAGGAAGGACCCAGATTTTTCAGGAAAAGAATGTAAGTGTTCTGTAAAAGAAGTTACTACTGAAATACTGTCTAAACAAAAAGTTCACTCTTCCCTCCTGAGCAAATTTCACATGAGAAAAGCACTTGAAATGGCACGTTTAATTATGTAATCAAATGGGAAGAAACCTGATCAGATTCTTCCTTGAAAGTGTGCTGTAACCAGCTGTTTACATGAAAGCTGAGGATGGACCAGTCCTGCTTGCTAAGTCATGCTCTTCTGCAAAATTTTTACGAAACCATAGCTCTCAAAATAAATTTGTTTTGAAGGATACATAATTTGATATTACAGTTGATCATATTTTGCATCGTGTTTGAGGATTGTTATCTTGTTTTTTAAAAAATCTTATACTGTGCTAATGTTTCCTATATTTTTTCTCTACAAGGTCTTTGTCTCAGCCCTCAGAGCATTTTTGACTTTTGAACAGGATTATAAGCTACTTCTGTTCTTGGGCAGATAATCAGGAACCATGAAGTTACACATCAATCAAATATGCCAATTACACATGTATTTTCCTAGTGACATTTAATTCTTGCTTATAATTGGGAAAGAAGAGGATAAGAATAATACATTTGGCCCTTAGTCCTTCTCCAACAGAAATTGGACAGAAATGGATCTGAAAAGTTTTCTTGAAAACAATTGCCAGCTCCTCAATGAGGAAAATAATAAGAATTTTGAAACATTTTCTTTAATTATCAAAGCCTTCTGTTGACTAGATTCAACACTTGGTTTGCAGAGATTTTCCAAGGCATCATCTCTGAAAAGCGCTCTTTGGCTCTGGCTTTCTCGCTTCAAACCTGAACACTTCAGCCTCCAGGGCCATATGTCTCCTTCCTTCTGTTTCTGGGAGGTGGATTTTACTTGCCTCCTTGTAATTCCTGTTCAGCTCCCCTTGCAGGTCTCTATTTCCCTGCATCTCTTTGCTATCTCCTTAGAGCCAGTGGTCACAGCCAAGAGCCTCCTTTGCTTTGTTACGGTGATTCAGAAGTTGCCTACTTGTGTGACTTTGCTGGATTAGATGCCCTGTGAGACAAAGCTCCTGATCTGAGGAGTTTAGATATGAAGATGATAGGTGTGTTATGAATACCTAAGCTGGAGAGCAGGAAAGATCTAAACTGGACAGATGCAACTCAAGCAAAAGATAAGGAGAGAGAAGCTGTAGTGGAAGGATGTATGACCAGGGCACACTCTCATCTGCCAAGCCATTTCCTTTCCAAGTGTAAATTGGCACTATGTCTGTAGCTTTTTTAATTCAAGTCCACCTTAAACTCACACTTGCCTCTTTTACATTTAGTCAGTACATTAAAGAAATAAAATATTGTGCACTACTATTCGGTAATTTATTTATAGCTCATCTGATCAGAGGGATATTGGGTCTTTGTTATATCAAAGTTATAAGAAAGAATTCAGAAAAAAATCTAAAATAAGATTTTAGGCCAATTTAGGTGAAAAAGTTATTACTGGTTTTCATTTTTAGATTAAAATGTTTGAGTGTTTTGCAGGAATGAGCTTTGTGTAAAAGTATCACACTTTTACTCACAAATTGATTTTTTTTCCCCTCTAAGGAGCTAAAACCATTAAAATCTATTACTCATATGCACTGACATTCAGTATTAATTTTATGTCCCACTATATTGCTTTCTTCAGGGAAAAACTAACATCCATTTTTTGATCAGTGATATACAGTCAGCACAAGGTGCATGGCTGCTGATTAAATAACAAGCACTTTAGGATTTTTTTTTTAATGGGTGCTAGCGGTAGCTGCTGCTGCCTGACAGTCATTTAAGGGCAGTTTGCTTGCTGCACTGGTAGAATGGCATTGCTCAGTGTGTGCTTTCAGCCAACAGCCCAGAATTTTTTGAAAATTAGGAAGAATCACCTCCTTACTCTGTGACTGAAAGTAAACAGTATGGAGGTTTTTTCCCAGATTCAATATTAAAATTTAAGTTGCACATTTCTCCCATCTCAGCTAGGCATTTTTGTTAGGTTGTGGAGGAAGAAGACAGAAAACGAGTGGGAGACAGAGCTTCAGAGGGCATTCAGCTCTTACGTGTGAGTGCATTATTTCCTGGAGGTGCTTGCTGTCCTCACTGGGTCAAAGAGGTTGTGTCCAAGTCAGCTGGAATGCTTACAGGTCCTCCATTACGTGCTTCAGGGACTGGAAATGAAGTGGGGTTAAAGGTTGTTTGTGAGCCTCTGAGCCAAAAGGCTCAGGTGTGGTGACAGTGTCTGCACTGTGTCATCACGGGTGACACCTTCATGGGCCAAGGCAGCTCTGAGTGCAGGCTGAGGCAATTTGCTTTCCAGCAGGGCTGCTACAGCCAGAGCAAGGGAGGCTATAGCCTTGACCTCACCAGGACAACATCCATTTGACTCAATGATCTCTTGTGCCGTTAAGCCTTCATGTGAAACTTCGAAACACTCATTGAATTCTTACCCAAAACTCACCCTCAAGGACATTTCTCATTGGTTTTGGTTGGTTGCTTTTTGTTCTTTAAATCTTTATGTAATGGTCAAAAGCAGGAAACAGAATGGCTAGTACAATTTCAAAAATCGACACACATTCTGGGTAATTGGTTTCCACAAATCCTTGTTTTATTCTTGTAAATGCTCAAATGGAGTTATAAGCCTTAGGAGACAAGTGCAAGGGATTCTCCTGAGGCTTAGGAAGGGAATAGCTCTAGGATACTTCCATTATTGTCACTCCAATGGGCCATTTTATAGAGGTTGATGTTTGGTCCAAGTTTATACTGGTTAGGTGAAATACCATATAAACAGGCCTCCGTGGCAGATCTGGACTCTCTTTTGGTAGCTCAAAAGACCTGTTTAAATAAGGCTTCTTCTGCCAGTTTAAAAGACACAATTGCCTTCAAATGGACTCACTGCAGTGAATGGATTTACTTCTGATACTTAATTTTTTTAATGGGGACCTCTTCCTTTTTCAGGAGGCATATTTATGCCCTCAAAGAGTATTATTTCATTGTTTACACCTATCCGTTGTGTATTTCATTGCTTCTGTTGGTCAAGAGGAATGATAAACTGCGTATCTCTCATAATATGTATCGATCTTCCTGGAGATGATTTAAACACCTATCGATACTCTTCTGGACTCTATATAAGATGAAATGCTGTATCTTCTTTCCATTTGCAATTTTTATTGTGGCCTGAAATCCTATCACAATTCCTTTCATTCTATTTAAAAAAACTACCTATTTATTTTAGCAGTTAATCAATTAATAGAAAATTACTGCAGTGAATTTAGGTTGTTTTTCTGGTGTTAACTTCATTGTTAATATCCAAGTTCTCTTTCGTTGTGCACAGTTTCCCTACAATTTGTATGTGGTTTTCAGCAGTAGAACTCAGTCAGTCTCTCTGGCACTGTTAGTCCAACAAAGAGACAAGAATAAATTGTTGATAAAATTTACTTTTCTGTGACCAGAGTATCAATTATGATGGATTAACTATGATCTCTATTTTGAATGTAATGATGATCCCTTTTACTGTTTTAAGCACCTCACCTTCAATTAGCCCCCAGTTTTCTTTGCTGTTTATTTGGAAATTGTGCCTGGATCACTGCATTCATAACTACATTATGTAAATAGTGTAAACAACCACAAAAACAAAGGAGTTGTGACCTTCAGCTCTGCCCCAGCTAGCTCCATGGATACTTAGTTTCCTTCATTGTTCTGTGCAGGATATTGTTCACTTGGATAGCTTTTCACTGTTTTGGAATCTTTTTTAACATAATTGATTAGAGCGCCTCCATAAATTGAATTTCCCATGTGGACTTTTTAAAGCCTCTGGAACTTGATAGGCTTTTGTAACAGAAGAAGAAATGTTTCATGTGGCTTGAAATCCTCCTTGCATAAAGGAGCATTTCATCAGCCACGGTCTGCTCTGCTAAGCTCTGCTGGCACAGTGACACCTGAATCCCATAGTCTAACTAGTTTTTTTTGTCCTTGCCTCAGGGTAAGAGATTCAAGAAAGTTGTTTTGTTGTTCAGCAAGGAAGATACTGCTGAGCCAATGAATTGAAATAACATAAAAGTCCCTCTCTTCTTGGAGAGAACTTTGCATATACTCTAAAGGGTATGCCACTCTCTGTTTGTGGGGCTCTTTGGAAAAAGTTGTTTAAAAAAACTTAGAATAACTAGAAAACCATCATGAATCTAAGCTGATATAAAAAAGTGTGGGTAGATAAAGGGGTGTTAAACACATCTCAAGTTAAATTGAAAGTAAAATTCAGAAAGAAAAATAAGCTTAAGCTTCAAGCTCCAGGGCAAAAAAAGCTGCAGTCTTCTGGGGTTTAGTGTCTCCAGCAACAGCCACAAGCAACAGGTAAGGATGAAAGCAAATGTGAATGGAATGAGAGCATTTCCCACTGCTCTCACTTTAAAATGTGCCCATTTTTATGTGTGATCTCCAGCCATGAAGTGGAAGGTGTGCATATTTTAAAGCAGCAGGAAGGAATTGTAATTATGTCCTTGCAAGGTCTGTGAACATTACGTTTTTATCTCCCCAGGAGTTAGATTTTCTTAAACATTCTCAACTGCTATAGCAAAACTCAATCAAAGTCTCCTCTCTCCTTTCTTTAAGACCTGAGACAACAGAGGAAAATAAATTGAAAAGTTACAGGTGCAGGTTTATCTCATGTTTCTTTTATTTCAAGAACATAAGACACTTACACTGGATGATTCTCTGAAACCTGGCTTGCAGTTCAAAGACTAAAAAGCAATGACAGAGCTGTGTGACACACAAGTGTCACTGATGGATTAACTGGGCTCCAAACATATTTTGGCCAGTATCAGAAGAGAAATCGTAGCTTAATACAGAATGATAAAAGTTTGAAACCTTTGAAAATTTTCTTACTGTTCTTCCATATTTTATGCACTAAATAGACTTGAATCGGTTCAGTACATGATTGGTGGTCACATGGCTACATGTAGGTTATCACTGCTCACCAAGAAACACAGCTCTCTCAGTGCGACAGCTGGCTTAGAGCACATTTCACTGCTTGGAGTGTCACGAATGGAGCCATCCATCCATGGAGAGCCTGGGGGTACTGGCTGACAGTGGCTGAACATGAGCCAGCAGTGCCCAGGTGGCTAAGAAGGCCAATGGCATCCTGGCCTGGATCAGCAACAGTGTGGCCAGCAGGACCAGGGCAGCAATCCTCTTATTCCCCCGGTACTGTGCAGCATTCCTTCACCCTGTGCAACTTGGCAACACCTCATGTCCTTGGTTTTGTTTTTGGCCCCTCTCTATCAGAAATGCATTGAGGTGCTGAGGTGTGTTCATAAAAGGGCAACAAAGATGTTGAAGGGTCTGGATCGCAAATCCCATGAGGAGCAACTAAGGGAGCTGGGACTGTTTATCCCAGAGAAGAGGAGGCTCGGGGGAGGTCATAGCACTGTATATGACAGACTTGGTCTCTTTTTCCAACAACTAACAGGATGATTCTTCATTGTGAGGATGGTGAGACACTGGAACAGATTGTCTGAGATGTTGTGGATGCCCCATCCCTGTAAGTGTCTGAGGCCAGGTTGGATGGGACTTTGACCAAGGAGAAGATGTCCCTGCCCATGGCAGTGGGGTTGGAACTAGATGATCCACTTCTGGAAGATGTCTCTTCCAACCCAAGTTATTCTATGTGCCTATGATTATATGATGAGGAAATGGCCTCACATTGTGCCAGAGGAGGTTTAGATCAGATATTAAAAAAAAAAATTATTCCCCAAGAGTGTTATCAAACATTGGAACAGGCTGCCCAGTGAACTGGTTGAGTCGCTGTCTCCGGTGATATTAAAAAATGTGTAGCCATGGCACTTCGGGATGGACCTGGCAGTGGTAGCTTCACAGCTAAACTCGATCTTAAGGGTCTTTTCTATATATAATGATTCCATGGTTCTTTATGAATAATCATGGAATTATTCAGATTTATTTTATACCTGAGAGGTCAGGAAAAGTTGGAGTGAGTTTTTATTGCTGATGTTTTTCCACCTGCAGTCATCAATAGCACTTGGGTTTATTGCCAAGAAGAAAGGAAGCAATATTCCAGTGGTGCACTGTGGAAAAAGGACAACAAAAACTGTGCAGGTGCTCTTCTGTTCAATTCATTGAAAGGTTGCCAAGGGCTTGGGAAAGGCACTTATTTAAGCTGTCAGCAGAGAGTTTTGAAAGGTTTGCCTGCTTTAAAAGGCTGCCTGCATCCCCACAGATGAAAGAGAGGGAAAGATCCAGACCAGATATTCAGCCAACTATTTGTCTCACCCATTTTGAGATAGAACTCTTCAAGCTGGTGGCTAAGTTGATTCAAATGCTTCATCATGTCAACTTGAGTCTTCATCCAGCTGTATAGTCTTTGCTGTAAGGATTTCTTGTAGTGTTGAGAGGTAGCCAAGCATGTTTCCTTTGGGCAACTGGCTTAAAATTGTTGTTTCTTAATTATTCAAATCCATTTGTATATTTTGCAAAAAAAAAGGGAAATAAAAAAAGGCTTCAGGGCAGTAAGTTCAACTCATTTAGGCAACCCATCCTTCCCTGTCCCTGAAAAACTGCTCAAAGCACAACCCAAACCAAAAGCAAATAAAGGTAAATGTTGAAGGCAGTGAGTGCCTTTTTCAGGGCAGATGATATTCAGAGGCATTGTCTGTACTAAATAGTGGGAGCTCATGGGAGGATTCAGAGGATGTTTTCACACCATGCAGCAGGCATCCTCAAAGCACAGCAGCACTAACGTTTTCCTGTTTTACCATAAAGGACAAAAGTAATTCTTCAGTTTATAGGTCTCACCCTATGGATAATAATTTTGACTGAAACAGACAAAAATGTCTATTCTGAGAATTGGAGTGGCTGCTTCAGGGTACTCTTAAGCTTCTGTTGCTGTGATTTAAATGCACACTTCATGCTATGAGTCCACTTTCCCCCCACCCCTGCAATTGCTTTTCCCCTCTCAGTACAAATTCTTGTGCAGAAAGAGTAGTCAATGATATCCTTGCTCATGAAGCTTCAAACAGGAAAATCTATTTTTTTCTGGAGCTGATCATACGGAGAGATGAGAAAAATAAAAAAACAAAATTATGCACAATATTTTTGTACACATAATGAACATAAATTAAGAGAAAAATGCACATAAGACAAAAGAAAAAGAATATCAACTATGCTCATGGACTGTCTAAATGCAGTGCAAGATGAGAAGAATATTTTCTGCCTGGTCATGCGAGCAGGATGACATTGTATGATGAAGTTCATTCTCCTGCTCTTGCCACCATTCAGCGGCAGTGTGTTGCTTCATTGCTTCAGTCACTGGGTTACTCATCTTGTGAGCCAAGTTGTCTTTCATGCAAGGAATTGATTTCATATTTTGTGCATGTTTTATATCTTGCCTTATATAGTAGTCTTTTGTAAAACTAAATTGTCTTGCCTTTAAGTTCACGTGCCTATTCTATTTAGAAGGCAGTGACATTTGCTACCTAACCAGACTTTGTCTCACAGCACAGATGAACTTTCACCAAAACTCTACTTCCATGAACTTTTCCATGGTGAGATGAATCCCAAGGTGTGAATCGGGACAGTGTTTGCATATCTCCAGCCAACTGATCAGCTGAATACCTTCCAATATCTATTAATTTCACTCCATGGAAAGTACCACTTTTGAAACTATTATCTGTTTGGGGTTTTTGTCCCCCAGAGAGTGGAAGAATAATCCTGTGTAAGCCTGGCAGCTTGAAGCTTGAGAGGAACTGTTGATCTTTTCCTCATTTCCAGTGAGATGGAAGCCTGTAAGGGCTTTTAAATTCTTCTAGGAATAGAGGCCAGAATGATCCAATGGGCACACTGACAGCGGTTGATTTATGGGTCTCAAAACATGTGGCTTTCTCTTAAAGCCAATTAGTTTAAAAGTTGGAGAAAATGTGAGATTTATAATTATGCTGGAGAAATACAAGCAAGCCAACTGCTACCCATGTATAATGGTAGAAAACAGATACCTTAACTTAATGGCACAGCTTTATGGTCCATATGTCAGAAATTTTAGGCAAGGAAAACTTGGTTGTTTTTTTCTGAAAAGAAGGAAGAAATTTTGTTGGGAGGGGCTGCTTGTGGCCTCTCTTCACTGCTGTCCTTCAGTTAAGATATGAAACATTGTGAAGGTGGACAAGGAGTTTGGTTCATTAGGCCTGGGCCACAGTTGGTGGGGAAAGTGGGCAAGAGGAGGAGCACAGAAAGCAGCTGGTGTCAGGGCTGGCAATGAGCCTGGACAGTGAGGGGTTTGCTTGCTAATCACACACATGAGTGATGTACAGACAGCCTGGTCACTGGGCAATGACAGGCAGCACAACACACAATTGAACTGAGCAGACCTGAGCAGGACCCCTTAACCTGATTGCCTGAACCCAGAATATATTGTTTTTAATGTCATTAACACAGTGTCATTTGGGCTTGTGATAGTCGGACTTTCAACACTGGTTCACTGCTAGAGCATTTACATATAAAGGAGAAGGGCTCATTTGGGAGTATTCCCCATGTATTCTGGAAGGTAATCTGCTTTTCAGATAATATTTTCCCAAATGTAACATCATCACACTTTCTCTATCCCTCCTCCAAAAAAATCTCTGTTTGCTTAAATATTTTGTCTGTTTTTTTTAAGATTATTTTTTTGGAAGCACAAGATACTGTTTAATGGGGTGTCAGACAATGTAGTTGCTGTCATTGGTTTCTTGTGCAGGGAGTAGGGCGCTGATCCTAGAAAACCTGAAAAACTATTCTGTCTGTAAGTGCCTGGCAGAAAAGTTGTACTTCTAAGATATATTTACTATGTGAAAGAAAAAAAAAGGCATAGTAGTATGGAGTTCATCTAATCTAGTGGGCAATAATAATTTCTTGAGTGTCACCTGTCTTTGAAATCAAAATAACTGATAAATTCTAGCCAGTAGGTGAAAACTTCAGTTATTGCAGGTAAGTAGCTGACAACAAGCACATTTCAATTCAATTTAATTCAGTTCAATTTTAATATTTTGATGGCCAAGTTGCACTTCACTATGAAGAGGTAAAAAAATATGCCACATTATAAGATTCTTTTCTTGCAAATCTCTTAGAGAAGTGTTCATGTATCCTGAGGAGTTTTCAGCTGATATTTTAAAAACTGCTGATACAAAATATAATCAACATTTCTAGAAAAAGAAGAATGAAATAAAACTTTTGCTATCTTCCTTTTCAAATAGAAAAAATTATTGACAGAAGTTGAAATCTTTCATACGTATATTTTGTTTTGTTTAGCTGATGGTTTTTAAAATCTGTTTTCTAGCATTTTAATGGAAGTTGCTGCTTTATTATTAAATAGAAATAATATTTCAATATTATTCTCTTCAAAGAATAATTATGTAAAGCACTTTGCCAAAACTGGACATGTACAGCGAAAGTAAGTGCAAACTTGCTGGAATAAATAAGCATTCATTGTCTATAGTGTTTAACTTCATAGCCAACAATTCTCTAGTCATTCCTGTTTTAGAAATGCAGGGTTTTTTCCCTTTTCTCCAATGAATCTTGAAATATCCTTTGAATTGTAAGTCATCATCAAAATCAATTCACGTTTCTCTACCATTCTCCCCTCTGTATTGTTTACCACCAGTGTAATTACCAACAATGTTTTGCATGAAGAACTTACAATATTTTCACTGGAGAGTACTTCCCTGGGTTTTCATTTCTTTTATTACTAAACTTTCTAAGAAATGAAGCTCATGCTTCACTCTCAGGGTAGGCATGCAAGTTCATTGTGTGAATCTGCTGGCTGATTCATTGGTTTGTCTTAAAAAACATCTATATATTTTTAATTTCAATCCTGAAATATTTGATGCTATCCATATCTTCTACAGTCTTAAGTAGTAACCAGGGTTCATTATTTTAGTTCTCACAGAACTGCTTGTTTTAAAGCTATTGTGAATTTAACTTTATTACTAAGGTTGGTCCACCAGAAACTATGTTAACAACTTTCAACTAGCTAAAATTTTGAACTATTCTTTAAGACTGTTCCACTTTTTAGAAGTTATCACTGAGTACTTGAGTGCCACATAGCATGCCATATCGTTTCACTGAGTTTACCTTTCCCTTCTGCTCCTTTTCTTCATTGCATTTCTGAGGAAACCTGTACTTAAGGTGCAACTGGCTGGCTTCAGGGGGAGTCTAAATTAAGCAGGGTGCTGGCCTTAGAATTTAGATATTTTGATGATGTGATGGTGAGAATAATTGAGGCAAATAACTTCAGTAGTCACCAATCATTCTCTAGACGTTTTGGACTAGAGTACTGAGATAAGGTTGATGAGTATTTTCTTTAAAATCCCACAGAAAATACTGCAGCAGGCACAGTTAGTAAGAACTGAACTATAGATAGTAACCTCTGTGGAACAAATAGCCATTATCTTATATAATGAAGTTCAGAGAAAGAAAGATAAAGGCATTTCCCCTTGTTATTTTAAATCCTCTAAGCACCAGGATCAAAAATGGGAGTTAGATGTCTCTGTGGTATGAATGGAAAAAAATTAGAAAGCACAACTATGGGATTTTTTATATTGTACACAAGGTTCTTGACATTAGTCTGTCATTGTACAAAATTTTCAGCTACAGTACTGTGTGTCTTCTGTAACTGGAAGGCTTGACTGACTTGTTCATGAATGTGATGGGTTTGGGGAAAAAAGAATCCTTAAGTGGAAACAAAGGTGAAGTTTTTTTGTTTTTTGTTTTAAGTTGAAAAGGATGTGACATAAACAGGTAGAAAGTGACTTATTGCATCTGACATGTGGAGCTGTTAGTCCTGCTTTTATTCTGTATGTCTTTTTGCCTCTGGTGTTAACCCTATGTCTATCAGTAGTTTTAATCTGTTGTCCCAACATAAAAGCAAGAATCCACAGTAACATCATACTACCAAAAATTGATGTGATTTATCATAGCACAGAGATCTCTAGAGAGATAACGGCTGAAAGGCTGTCATTCTGTGACACTGAGAAAGATTCTTTTAAAAGTCAGAGGAATTGCAAGGGTCACTTCTACAAAATCTGTGTTACCCACTGAAAGCTGTAGAAGCTTCTCTTTCTTGCTGGAGCCTCTCACTTGCCTGGTACAAAATTCCAGGTGGAAATTGACACTGTCAGATGGAAGCTATTAAGATGCACTGAAGTGCATGTTTATATAAAGATCCAGATACACGTTTGCAAATTTGGCCTTAAAGAGGTAATACTGAAAGAGTCCATCATTATTTGGAGGCATATTTTTGAAAAATGCTTAAAAGTGAGTTCTAAACAAGTCTGTCACTTTTATGTAGTGAGGCTTTGTTGGAGGCAGATGTACCTATGGCTCCTATTCAACTATATTCAGCAGAAAAAATGCTTAGCTCTCTCTCCCACACAAAATCTAAACTAGTTCCTTTAAAATGAGACAGCAACCATCAGCAAATTTTGGTATGAGTGGCATATTTTTCAAATATTTTAAATTTTAAATGAATTTAATTGTACAAAAGTGGTACTTTATCTCTTTAAAAAAAAAAAAAAACTTTAAAAAATGTTAGTTTTTCAGGGCAATTGGATTACCAACCTGTAGTGATTTTGTTTTCAAAGCATAAAGGCCAAGCTATTTGCATTCATCTATGATGAAGTGGAAATAGGATTTGTCAACAAGTCATAAAAACAACAATAAATTAGTCTGTCATCACATAATACACAAAGTTAAGCCCTACAGTAATAACTTATGCTGAGATAATACTGAGAAAACATTGCATGAGGAGAACAAAATTCTATGGAATACTAGCAATAAGGATTTTAATATTAGAATGAAAGTAAGCTATTAAAAGACACAGAAAAAAAAAACTTTGAATGTACTCAGTGACATTATATTAAAAGAAGGATCTGTAAAAAGAAATTCAATAAAAGAGTGAGATGTTTACTAAGTATTAAAAAAAATAACAAGCATCTTAGAGACAAAAATTGCAATTTGAGAAGGCAGATGTGATTAAATGAAAGTAAGCATGCTGGAAAGAGGAGGAAAAGTCTTTCTATAAATTGCTTCAGTTTGGGACTATGTCTTGATCAAATGAGATGGTTACATAAGACTGTCAAAAGGCACCATTAAACCTATTACTGATATACTGCTCAGCTACCATATAATCAAAGTGTGTTAAAGGATTCTTTTTGATAACACTGACATTAAAAGATATCATGAGACTCAGCTATTATTGTCTTTAATAGAACCACAAGTAATATGAGGTGAAATGTGCTCAGTAAAATCAACATGTTGCTCATCATGGCTGAGGTTTGTTCTGTCATATTGCTTTTAAACAGACTGTTTATTTCCTTTAATAGTTATAAAGAAATACTATCTAATGAGAATGCTCTGATTTATCCTTCAAGTAGTTGGCAGATAGCATGGCATTAAGTCAGTCTTTCATCTCCCAGTTCTATTTTCATCTTTTTTGCTAACATGTCAATGAATAAACTAATAAAAAAATCCAAATTCTAATGCAGCTTAAATCCATCATAACATGCCTTAGCAAGCTGTCATTTACTTCCACTAAGCATATAAAGCACTGTATCAAATTAGTCTGTGCTTACAATCCCTAGAAAAAAAGAAAGTTAAAAAAAACCTCATGGCAAGTTTTCATCTGTGTTCTTTTGAGTCAGTCGTGAGAAGTGAATCCATAGCAATTAGCAATGAAGCATTAAAGAATTGCAAGAGTTTCACACAAATTGCCTTTGCAAATAGATTCAAAGTTGAGGATCTTGAAACTGAAACACAGCACTCTTTGAGTGAATTGGTGCAAGTAATGTGTTAATGGGAGATCTTGGAAGATAAATGATTGTCAAGAACAGTGGTTGATAAGTCATTGATTTTTAGTTTTATAATCAAAGAATTAGTGTGTTTAGAAGCAAAAAATGATTCTTCTCTTTTTATATTTTATTAAAATTAAAGGTTAACAGATTCCAGATGGAATACAATTTTAAAAAAAATCTTATTTTATTATATTTGAGTATATTTTAAAATAATGCAAAATAAACATGTTTGTCTAGTTTAATTAGCTCTCTACCACACTATAGGCTCATTTTCTATATTGGTTATGATTTCCTTCGACATAAAAGGGAACTTAAGTTCCTAGCTCATGTGTTGATATATGTGTTAAGACAATGAAATGTAGGTGAACTGCATCCTGTCTTTTCATCATACACAGTTAAGTCTAGCAGGATGACCTGCATCTCTTTCTTACTTAGAGGTGGAATGAATTGCTCTGTGAAGGTTCCTGTATTTACTTCTATGGGAGGATATTAAGTGAAATCTCTTAAAAAGTGGCTTTTAGACCTGACATTCCCATATCAGGATGATATCAGCTCCTGGCTATGTGTAATCACTATTGACACAATTTCATGTCATACATGGGAGAAAGTGAACACAACCCTTTGCAGAATGTTCCAAAATGCAACAATAAAAGCATTTATCTGAACAGTGGGCCTGGACATCTAGAAGCAAGGAAAGGTCCTGAACTTTGATCTTGCATATACTGGATAAATACTTTAGTTCTTGGGTTACTGTGTGAAAAGACTGGGATCGTCATATCAGTATCTTTTAGTATATAAATTAGGGGGGGAGCGAAAAAACGATTGGCATTTTTCAGTGAAGCCAACCTCCCTCCCCCAAAATTTCTAGATGATCAAGGAGAATGTTTTTGATTGAAGCAAATTTAATTATTAAAAAATTATACAAGTAAAAAATACTGCAATACTAAATCAGAAAAGACTCCCCATTGGCTAATTTTTCCTTCATGTGATCAAAATATTGCTGAAGGTAACCTGCCACTCAAGTTTTCTGTATTTTATTACTTTTGAAAAGGATTCCACTGTGCATCAGCAAAATATTTAATAAGTTCAGCTCACCAAAAAGCATTACCATTAATTTTTTGCATGATTCTTATTAATTTGATCCTACTGCACATGAACAGCTTGATCAGAACTGATGAGAAATGATGTCTGCTTGAAAAGTTGTGATAATTTGCATAGGCAGAAAATAATTAGCAATGCTGGTGCTAAAATAAACCTCTTACTTTGAATAAGTTCTCAGAAATCAATTTTTACCTCATATACTGACAACAATTTGCAAGCAGTCACCCCTTTTATTGCATTCAGTTTCTTGCTCTAAGAAAAATGTCATGCTATGAATTGCTAACATCACTTCCCACAGTAGCTGTGGTCTCCTTGGGGTTCTTTGGCCGAGTACCAAACTAGCTCTGCTTGTGACATTTTGTTTGATAACATCATAAAGTGGTAAGGCCATGGAATGTATACATAGCAGTATGCACTAATAAAGTGTTTATCCTTTAATGGCTCCCAGATGCTTGCCTATAGCTTTTTCCAGAAGTAAAGAGAGTGTGCTGGCTGGATGTGATCTCGAGTTTATATTGTCTGCTGGGTCTACGTGATAAGTCACATTCTTTCCTCCTTTGCTTTTGTAGAATCAGTAAACCAAGTGCTGCCTTGAAGGTCTGTTCCTCGATGTGTAACAAATGCCAGGTCCATAAAATAGCTAGGATCAAACGGTAATAAAACCAGAGGTTAGAAGGACCTCATTGAGGGAAAAGCAGTCAATAATTTCTGTGTTACACAAAATTACAGAGTTCTATGAGATTCATGATGCTTAACTCCAGGGAGTTTTGGAGTTATTAGAATGAACAGAAGTTCTCCCAAATTTAGGAGAACATTGGAGACACAATATGTTTATTTTGCCATTCAGTAAGAAAGGGCACGACGCTGGGGATTCTTTATTACTTACCTTTTGACACAGTTATTTATGGTAGTTGAGACAGGTGCAAATGGCAAGAGTTGTGACTACCTTTGTACTTACATTTTGCACAGCTGTAAATCACCAGCAGAATTAGCGAGTGCCACGAGGCAGCAGAAAAATGAAACCCTGTCTTTTAACCCAGGTAGGTGTGTCTGTTCGGCTGAAGCTGAAAATCAATCAAGAAAAATCAATTGAAATAGTCTTTCAAGTCAGTAAAATGAAAATGTAATGTTAGAAGTTTTTCATTGTTTATGTGCTGGTTTTGGCTGATGTAGAGTTAATTGCCTTCAGAGTAGCTGGTATGGAGCTGTGTTACGGATTTGTGAAAAAAACAGTGTTGATATCACAGGGATGTTTTAGTTATTGCTGAGCAGCCTCAAGGCCTTTTCACTTTCTCAGCCCACCTCAGCAGGGAGGAGGCTGGGGGTGCACAAGGAGCTGGGAGAGGACACAGCCCGGACAGGTGACCCCAGGTGATGGAAAGGATATTCCAGACCATGTGACATCATGCTCTGTGTATAGAGCTGGGGGAAGACAAGGAAGGAGGAGGCTCAGAGTCATGGTATTTGTCTTCCCAAGTCACTTCTACACATGATGGAGCCCTGCTTTTCTGGGGATGGCTGAACACCTGTCTGCCCATGGGAAGTGGTGAATGAATTCCTTGTTTTGTTTGTGCAAAAAGCAAAAGATTTGCTTTACCTGTTGAACTGTTTTTATCTTAACCTGTGAGTTTTCTCACTTTTGCTTTTCTCATTTTCTCTCTCATTTTGATGCATGAGGAGTAGGTGAACAGTTGTGTGGTGCTTAGTTGACAGTTGGAGTTAACCCAAAACACTTTGTCATGAGATACCAGGTAACATTTTTGAAAATGTTTAAATGCTTTTCAAGCCCAAGTACTCTTTCAATTGCAATACATTTAGGCCCAGACTATTTACGCTTGTCAAAGCACTTCACAGTGTACGCAATTTATTCTGTGTCTGTTATAGCAGCATCTGCCAGCATAGTGATCATCATCAAGAGTGTGATCTTTGGTTGACAGCAGAAACTTCCATTATACAAACAGTTGTACTGTCAAGACTGAACTTTTGCTGAATTAGCTAATTTTACTTGAAAGGACTGGAAGAGAAAATGTTAGTGGAGGCACAGACTTGTCAGGTTGACACCAAATACCTGAATTTTTCCTAGTCCAAACATAGTTTTAAATGTGTACATCCTATTTTTACAAAAGTGCAGAAATGCAAAGGCTCACTGTGCATGATCCAGGACAGGATTGTGGGTCTTCAAATTTTCCTATGGAATGCTAGGTGTTACAGACATGGTCCTACCGCATATTAATATGGGGCCCATACCCCACATTAACACACCTCCCTGTGCACACTCTCTGAGGCACTTTGGAAAAAAATCCACGCAGTTAGCACCTTGAACAGGTTGTAGCTTAAAGTCAGCTTTCTAATGGGAAAGCTTTCCGGAGAGGGTCCCTAAACACCAAGCATGGGGACAATCCCCAAATGCCACCTGCTGCATAACTCAATGACTTTACAAGAATGTAATTTTGTCCACTGAAGAGCCACAGGTAAGTGATGATGCAAAGCTTTTTTAAAATTTAAAATTTAAAATTTAAAAAAGCCTTTTTTTAAAATTCCACCTTTTTGGAGTGGCAGAAACAGTAGCGTTCTGATTCACTAATAAACATATATAATGATAACACATACCAAGAGAATAAGAGATTAATTTGTCTGTAGTACCTGAGGGGATCTTTTTGTTCAGTTTTGAAAAGGACCTACTGAAATATAATCTCCATTCATATGCAGACAGTCAATTTAAATGACCTAACAGGTCCCTTTTGGCCTTTATTTCTGTGCTTCTATATGCCAAAGCATTAATATTAACTGGAATTTATCAGTGTATAAGTTCTATAAGATTTACTTTACATTGGCCTAGATAAGAATTAAATAGAGGTGAAACAAATTTAAATATATGAAGAGCTAAAAATAAAGTAAACAATCTATTATTTGCATTATTACTGTGTTCTCCTCGAAAGAGTTGATATTAACTTATTTTAAAATATATTTAATGTTTTGGGAAAGCACTGCCTTAACGATAACAGAAAAAAGAGGATATTTTCTGCATTTAGGATAAAGTAACAATTATGCTTGGCTGTGTTTTTTCTAGATTACCATAGAATTACAGAATGGTTTGGGTTAGAAGGGACATTAAAGGTCATCTAGTTCCAGCTCCCCTGCCATGGTCAGGGTACACATTCCACTAATTCAGGTTGCTCAAAGTCCCATCCAACATAGCCTTGAACATTTCCAGGGACAGGGCATCCATGGGTTCTCTGAGCAACCTGTTCCAGTGCCTCACCACCCTCCCAGGAAAGAATTTCTTCCTATTATCTAGTCTAAACCTTTCAGTTCGTCCTTATCCTGTCACCATATTCCCTTGTCCAAATTCCCTCTCAAGTTCTCTTTTAAGCCTCTTTTAGGTTCTGGGAGTCTGCTCTAACCACTCCCTGGAGCCTTCTCTTCTCCTTGCTGGACAACCCAACTCTCTCAGCCTGTCTTCGTAGGAGACCTGCTCCATCCCTCTGATCATCTTGGTGTTCCTCCTCTGGACTCATTCCAAGAGGTCCATGTCCTTCCTGCACTGGGGACCCCAGAGCTGAATGCAGCACTGCAGGTGGGGTGTGCCTGAGAGCAAATAATACATTCTCTGCCTAATCAGGAGATGGGAGACAACTGAATCAATTGATTAATTTTTTGACATGTATGCCAAGTCTAATAGAAGAGATGTGCTTTACAGTGTTTATTTATGGGATATGAGCAGGTCTTTGCATAGAACAGGATTGGTAACCACAGTTAGTATATGGCTTTTAAAAAATTACATATATGCAGTGTTATTTAGTCATTATTTCTCAAGACTGTGCTTAAACCGATGACCTACTGTTCAAAAGTCAGTACTATTAAGATCTCTCAAATGATGACTAGCAATCAAATGCTCAACTTCCTTTATTAAAATCAGTAAGACCTTCTTAACCTGGGTAGGAATGGGATTGGACTAGGTGCATATAACACTGTCAAATTGGTTTGCTTCTTGTTTTGCTTCAGGAACACAGCTCTCTCCACAGCACACACGTTGATTGAGTCATGGATTCCAAGAAGCAAACTGAGCAATAAAAATCTGGGTATGGAAGAAAGAGTAGCTTGTTGCATTATACAAAGAGCCTTGATATGAGCCAGTGTCCAAACTTGTCCTACTAACCAGGGTTCAGTCTGTTCTGTCAGTAACAAGGTCAGTATAGATGGACTTCAGGCAGCTAAAAATTTAGTCAAAAGGGAATATATTAACTATATTTAGGGCATGTAGCTGTAATTAGATCTATGATGAAACAGAGTGTGAGACAAAACAATCACATCAATTTAATTTATAAAAATAAAGAAAGGCCATGAACTTCAAAAATTTTAAGGTCAGAAGTCACTGTTTGATGTCCTGGTTAATATAGGTCACAGGACTTTCATGAATTAATTAGCGTTGACTTCTATGAGACCAAGACCTTTACTGTTTATGTTTTCCCTGCTACATGTAACTGCTGAAATCACCAGATCAGAAAGAAATTTAAGATATTTTTCAGTTCATTCACTTCGAACTTTTCAATGTTATTTGCAGTCCACTGCATCAATGTCATATGCTTCTATAAAGGGAGCTCGTATGCCCTTTCCCATCTGGGCTCTGCGAGAGCATAATTCTTATTACCTCTAGGTAACTATGTAACTACATGAAAACAAAAATGATAGGAACCTGATATTTCACAGAGAAAGGGAGGGAGAGGAAGAAAAACGAGATAGATGTGACATGGCATAAACATGTTTTCTCTTGTCTCTGGATAAGTTTGCAGACTAATGGGATAAGTAGGTGAGAAAGAAAACAACACCCTTATCTGTTTTAAAAGGTCATTGCAATGGATATCTCACGGCTATTTTACAAATTATTCTTCTTTCATATTTTTAAGGGAAGCTGAAGTCTTCGGTATAGAAAAGTGAGAGGAGATTTTCGTCCAAATAATTCAAAAGTGGATACATTTGAGACAATATATGAATATAGATATTATGTGGGAGTTCTTCCCAAGTATATTCCCTTTGCTTTGCAGATCTGCAAATATAAGGATATCTGTACCTGATCAAGTTACCTTTGCATTTACTGACTACTGTTGGATTTGTGGGTTTTTTTAAAAATTGTTTTATGAAAAGTTGTAAAGTTTGGAACCCACAGCAACTTGTGGCAACTAATTCAATATATTAAATACATAATGTATGAAAGCATTCCTCTTTTATTTTAAATCATCTTCATGATCATTAGACTTGATGATCTAGTTTATTTGGGAATTTCTTATAGTAGACCTTTTTTTTATTGGATGCAATTGGGCTAGTGATAATTTTTTCCCCATAGCAGCATGTACGGCGCTGTGTTTTAAATTTGTGATCTAAACAGGATTGGTAACACTGGGATGAATTAGCTGCTGCTGAGCAGTGCTTGCAGAGCCTTTTGACTCTCACCCCACCTCAGCAGTGAGGAGGCTGAGGGTGCACAAGAAGCTGTGAAGAGGCACAGCTGGGACAGGATCCAGCTGATCAAAGGAGTATTCCATACCAAATGGCATCATGTTCAGTGATAAAAGCTTGGGAAAGAATGAGTTCGTGTCTATGGAGTTTGTCTTCTCAAGTAACCATTAATTGTGCAGAGATTCTGCTTTCCTGTAGATAGCTGAACACCCCTTTGTGGATAAATTTCTTATTTTGTGTGTGCAGCTTTGTTTCACTCATTAGACTATCTTTATCTTGGCCCATGCTTTCTCAGCTTTTGCTGCTTGGATTTTCTCCCTCATCCCACTGGGGGTGGTGGTGAGTGAGTGACCTGGTGGGTGCTTAGGTGCTGACCGGGGCAACCCGCCACAACTGTCTTTGACAAAGTTTCTAGCTTTCTTCATGAATATTCTAGAGTTACTATATTCCTTTCTGAGATGTGAGAACTAGAACTACACATGATTTCAAGATGTGGGTGCATCACAGAAGTGGATAGTGAAATAACGTTTTTGTCTGTTGTGTTATCTATTCCTTTCCTAATAATTTTTATCATTTTGCTTTCCTGTGTGGCAGTTATGGGTAATTTTCTTAGATTATCTGTTGCAGTGCAGAGATAGTTTTTTCCTCAGCAGTAATTAACTAGTTCAGAACTCATCACTCTACATGCAATTTAAGATTGGTTTTCCCCCATGGGCATAATTTTGCATTTATTAAGACAGAATTTCATCTGCTAATTGCAGTATCCTTTTAAACCCCCTGTAAAGAGTCAGTGGGCCAAATAGTACCTACAGGGTACTCTGGGGAGATACTGTTCTATACCAATCAAGGTGATAAACACTACAGAGAAAAAGCGCTCCAGGAATTTGAACTAGATTTTCCAGAAAGTTTTGGCAAGGATTTTTTTTGTGCATAATTATTCTCAGGGAAAACCTTATATAAGTCACAGTGATTTATACTGACAAAAGACAGTGATGTTCCACTTTGTCATCAAATCGTATGACTATTATCTCAAGTTATTAAAAAAGATGTTAGGCATTAGCCAATCTTTTTTCTACTTTAATAATCTAAAAATGAGCAGGTAGTCCTCTCACATTAATGAGAAATATTACATGTCTTTGGCTTGAGACGTATGGTCACTTTGAGCTATATTTTTCTGACACTAATACCTGAGTTCAAAGACATAACTAAATACAGATTAGAGTGGAAATATACAAGGGCTCATATGACTGAATAATTTGCTCAGCTAACATAGAAAGGAGATTAATTTCTCCTTGGAAACATCAGGAAATCCATTATTAATCTAACATATCAGACCTAAAAAATGTGCTGCTACTAATACATGTGATACCTCTGTAAAAATATTTCAAATTTAAATTTAAACATATTTAAAAGGAAGTTGTCTCAACAACTTGTGATTGCTTTGCTGTTCTCACAAAAGCACTTATTTCTTCTTTTTCCAGAATGGAGTAAATAATAAAGTTGTGGTTAAAAACTGGGTTAATCCAGAACAAAAGTCAAGCCTGTAGCTTAGTAAATATAATGATACTTGCTGAGGAGACGGCATATTTGTAAGAGAGTGGCCTACAAGTCTTTCAGATCTAATTTCCTGCCTTTGTTCAAAAGCAAAAGGTCAAACCAGGTGCATTGGAAGAGGATAAAATATACATGGAGTAAGTTTTTATTTGAGATTCTAGAGTAGAATATCAAGGTAGATCTTTATCAGTTGTAATATTTTTTACTAATTTCTACCCACTGACACCATTTCAGGTCCCAGAAGTGTTGCTGTTTGGTTAAAGAAAAAGCAACTCAACAGCTGAAGGGGAGGCGTAAGATGTGGGTTGAAAAATAACACTTGTTCACAGATCTTCACATTCACTTCCCAAATATATATCCCTAGCCCAAATTGTTTTCCTGCCTCTCACAGTGCATTACATGTTTAAAAACATTGTATTGGACATGCCTCCCCCTGTAACAAGAATCAAAGTCATAAAAGACAGAGACATCAAAGACATAAGCATGGCAAAGTACAATTTGACCACATGTGTACTGGGAATGCAAATACCTTGTTGCACTTTTTAAGTAAAAAGCATTAAATGTGCGTTCTGTGCCATGACTGTCCACCATTCACGGTGAATTGTGGAGGATTTTCTGTCATGCTTCCTCCATTTCACTTCCCAACCAAAGCTCTGGCAGGAACCCAGGCACTGCTGGATAAGCCTGAAGTATTCAGCATAAGGTGCATGTCAAAGAGGGCGAAGAAAAAGTAGCAGGCATGATGTTTAGGCTGGCAAAACTCAGCTGGGGGCAGCCTGGTGGAATAATTTTCACCTTGTTGCCAAAATTGCCTCGAGGCTTTGCTGTGATCCACATTTGGGACTTGGCCCAGGAACAGAGTCAGGATGCTGTGAAGTTTGTCTTTGATGCCCATTATCGACTGTGCCCACTGCAATGCAGGCACAGCCAAAAGTAAGGTCCGGCAGCATTCCCACTTCTAGGCAAGTCCCTGATCAGCTTTCCAGATGATATCTTTTTGGCCTCTCCCCAATGGAATGGTGCCTGCCTGACACTTGCCTTTCTCTCTACACTGTAGCTTTCAAGATCTTTTCCTCTATGATTGTCTGAAATAAAGCAGTTGTGAGACTTGGAAGCAATGATGTTTTCAGTAGCACATTCACCCTCCACCAGGAGTAGCACATGTAGCACATGATGCTGAGAGATGACAACAGACAAGGTGACAGCTCTTACAAAGGACACCTTGGAGAAAGCTTCTCTAAGGCTCCTCAGCAACTCCAAGGTGCTGAGTTTCCTGCATTAAGATTTGTTGACTGTGAGTTTGCTGTGCTTTCTTTCTAGCTTTTCTTCTGTTCTGGGAGAGTCTTGCCCTTCCCGAGTTAGATTTATGCTCCAATACTTGAAAATTAAGGGGTTTACCTTCAAATTGCTTGGCTACTGAACTAAAGGACTGTGGGTGAAAGCTTTTACCAAGAATTCAAAACATGTCTAGCCATATCTTATTCAATATTTCACAGTACTGCTCTTCTTGGTCTATGTTTAAGCAATAGCAGGAAAATCCAGACCTGATCACACTTTTCCCCCTAAATTAAATCCTCAGGGAACTGCAGATTAGCTATTTTCAGCTATGAATCAGACAATGACACTACAATTAACTCTTTGTGGACTGTAAATTGAAGACATAGGTTCATCATGTGACCTTGCCCTGAAAGCTTCATTTCTTCTCAGGGAACAGAGGAAATGTTTACAGTGTATCTGTGCCATTTCATATTTGTGATTGGCAGGCTATAGGTGGCCAGATTTGAGCTATGTATCCTAAACTCTCTTACAGATTATGTAAAGAAATAAGTATAGTTATTGTCATCCTAAAGTGTCCCCCTAAAACAGACCAAGTGAATGGTGCTCTAAGAGTACCGAGAAAGCCTACAGTGAATTGCTCATCTGTTGACATCTAAGTAGCATACATTTAAAATTGAGGTGAATCCTACTCTAATGTGTTGCTTAAATGTCAATTAGATTCCATACAGTAGTATTTTCATGTAGGAGAATGCCAACAAATCAGAGTTTGGTTCATGTTAGAAAAGACTAACAAGAAAACAAAAAGTAGGGTTCAGTTCCAGGTCCAGACTCCTGGTAAGGTGTCTGCAGTGCAGATATCTGTGTGTGACCTGCATGTCATACAATTCAGGGGGATCTAATTAGTACAGTTAATGCAGCTGAAGCAGCTTTTCAGCTGGGAAGACGAACAGGTCTTCTTTAGGCTATGCTCAGAGAGCTCTCTTTTCACTGGTCGTAAAGGCAGCTTAGGCACCATGGAAATAAATATCAGTTATATTTCATCCAGTGACTTAATCTTAGTAGGTGGGTGAATGACTGTGCCTTGTGCATTTTTACTCATGGTCAGGCTTGGAACTGAGAACATGTTCATGTGCTTTTATCTGTTGATGGCTTAGTAAACGATGCCTCACTCACGCTGGGCCGAAAGGCGTTATAACCAATTTAGCATTTGGATACCAGGGAGGCATAAGGACTACACAATACTTTTGCCCTTTTTGTGACATATCTATTACTCTAGGAGCTGCTATTCTTTGACAAAGAATTTATACACTTCCCTGTGACTCTTTGGAATCGTCAGCTATGACACTGTCACAGTTTAGGCAAAATTGCTGTGTGAGAGTTAAAAATGTTGAATAGTATAGATATATTCTAGGGAATTGACGGGCATAAGGGAACAATATTAGTTCCCAGCTGGAGACCTTCAAAAGTTTTTACAGTAAACACACATCAATGAGAAAGGAAAAAACTTGTTCTGGGAGAACATTTATTGCTATTTTCACTATACTGTTAGTTCAGGAGTTGCAATAGCTTATGCTAACTCCTCACAGAAGAACTACATGGCTCATAAGTGCACAACCTTTGTGAATTTATGACTCAGTCAAGATCTATCGATCTTTATAGTGTCAGAGCTGAGTGGCCTTAGAAATATGTAAGAGCTTACAGCTTATGGAGTTCAGAGTACCTTCTGAAATGAGTATTTGGATTCTAAAATTTCTAAGCTTGAATTTGTGTTTTTCCACATATTCTCTCTCATACAGAACCTGGGACCTGACAGAGACCTACAAAAGCTTGAGAAGTCTTGCACCTGGGTTGGTCAAACACTCGTATGAGTACCGGCTGAGGGATGAATGGATTGAGAGCAGCCCTGCTGAGGACTTGGTGATACTGGTGGATGAAAAACTGGTCATGGGATGGCAACGTGTTTTTGCAACCCAGAAAGCCTGTAAGATTCTGGACTGTGTGGAAAATAGTGTGGCCAGCAGGTCAAGGGAGATGACTCTGGCCCTCTACTCTGCTCTGTTGAGAGCCCACCTGGAGAGCTGCATCCAGCTTTGGGGTCCCCAGCACAGGAAGGACATTGAGCTCTTGGAGTGACTCCAAAGGAGGACCACAAAAATGACCATTTCTATCCCACAGAGGGATAGAACACCTCTACTATGAGATCAGGCTGAGAAAGCTGGGGTTGTTCAGCCTGGAGGAGAGAAGGCTCTGGGAAGACCTTTTTGTGGCCTTTCAGCACTTGGAGGGTGCTTATAAGAAAGATGGGGACAAGCTTTTTATCAGGGTCTGTAGTGGTACGACAAATGGTAATGGTTTTAAATGAAGAGAGAGTAGATTTGGACTAGATATAAGAAATCAATATATTTAAGGTGAGGGTGGTGAGACGCTGGAACAGGTTGCGCAGAGATGTGATAGGTGTCCCATCCCTGGAAACATTCAAGGTCAGATATGATGGATCTCTGAGCAACCTGATCCGGTTGAAGTTGTCCATGCTCATTGTAGGGGGTTGGTCTAGATGATCTTTGTGGTAAATACATAATATGGTGTTGTCTTTTCGCAAATATTTATTGTGTGTATGGTTTTATTCTCTTTATACAGAAGAAGCCTTGTTATAAAGATAGAGGTATATAACCAATGTTTTAATTTCTGTTATTAACTAGATTTTGATATAGTAGTGAAATAACTAATAGAGTTAGGTTAAAAGGCTTATACTTTCACAAACCACACTGCCTGCTTGATTGGCTAACACCCAAAGAACAGCACAAAGAAGACCTGCCACTGTTACCTGACTATCACCTATAACCAGATGCAAGAACCATGGAGTAAAGCCCAAACTGGAGATGATAACCAAGACTGGAAGAAATCACAGCCAAAAAACGCGCATGCTCTAAAAAGGTGGGACCAAGGAGGAGCCATGCAAAACAGTTCTTGGAACATGCAAAATAGTTTTGAGAAAAGTTTGAATATGCATGAAAGCTTTTGAATAGGCATGAGGCTGACACAATACAAAGGGTATTTAAGACGACTCCTTCAATAGCAGGTGTGCTTCTTGGCTTAGGGCCAAGCACCCAGCAATGTTCCTTTGCCTTATTGGTTTTGTCCCCTATTGTCCTTTACTAAACTTTTAAATTTCAACAGGACAGTGAACTTCATTTTTTACAATCTTTAAATGTCCCTTCTAACCAAAATTATTCTGTGCTTCTATAACTGTGCGCTGCGCCTGTGGTATTTTCCATGTCTCTTAATGCTTCTTAAAATCAAGTATCGCCTTACATGAAGTTTGGATGCTTAACCATTTGCTTCGAAATCCCACAGTCTAGGCCGTGCTACTGAGTACATAGTACAAAGTCACAAATGTCCATGATTTACCTGCGGACAAGATCATGCCTTCATCTGTGCCATGGAGGTTTACTGATTCAAGCTCATACTTTCTGGTCCATATTTCTACAACCAGATTGGAAAGCTAGTGTTACTGTGCTTTTCAAATGCCACTTCCAGTTCAAGAATTTGCAAGAAATTACACCTGAATCTTGAGTCTTGTGAGCAGAGCAAAGAAGAGATCACTCAGAGAGTCCTGAGAGTTTTGATCATGTGTAAGGTGATGTAATATATTTTGTTTTTTCCCCTAACAGGATGGTTTTTTGTTTTTTAGTGTTTTTTTTTTTTTTTTCTGTTCAAGATTTTGTTTTGGAGGCACCTAAATTCTTTACTTTTTATGAGTTTTATTTATATATAAAAGTCTGGCAATGATGGCAATTTACAGTAAGTTAATGATCTTGTTTATCAGTTTTGATGTTTCATTTCTATGGGACTAAAAGAAAATTAAGCTGAAATATTTCCTTAAACTTGCATAAAACCCGACTGTTTTTTTAAATAGCATTAGGATTGTGCTTTAGAAAGGCTTCTTTTCTGCTTATGAATTCTGCTCATGACAGTGTAATTTTCAAATCAAAGCTCTATGAAGTAACTGCCTGTAAATACTTAGCCAGTTTTGTTGTGCATTTGGGCGATTACTTGTTTTCTAAGGCAAGCACAGTTCTTCACCTAAGAAGGTGGGGAATTGAATTGTTTTGTAGTAAAAGACCTGAGGGTCCCAGTGTCAAGGAAGTTCAAGATAAGTCAGTGCTGCACCCTTGTACCAAAGGGAGACAGCCTCATACTGGGAAACAAGAGTGCTGTCAGCAGGTCAAGGCAAGTGACTACTCACCACTTGTGAAACTGCATTTCATTCCGATTTTGAGCTTTCCAGTAAAAGAAAGACATTGACATACTGAGGTCACCAAGCCAGTGAGGGGACATCAGCACTTGGAGTACAAGAAGTGACTGTGAAGGTTGGATCTCTTCAGCCTTGAGAGGAACAGGCCATGGGGAGACCTTGCTGTAGCCTGTAACTTCCTCATGGGGGGAATAGAGAGTATGGGGAAGACTCTTCTCAGAGATGTACAGTAGAGGCACTGGACACAAGTTGGAACGCTGCAAAATGTTATCAGAAAGACAGAGAATTTCTTATTGTGAGATTGGTCAAATACTGAAGCAGGCTGCGCAGACGGGTTGTGGATTCTCCATCTATGGCGATACTCAAAACCTCACTGAATATGGCCCTAAGCCACCTGCTTAATTTGCCTTGCTTTGACCAGGAGAGGAGTAGTCTCAAGAAATCCCTTCCAATACAGCATACTTTATGCTTTTATGATTCTATAGGGTAGGAATATAAAATTGCAGAGGAAGTAAATTCTAAAACTTGTGCTGAACTGAGAAAAACAAATGTTTTATTTGAGCAAATGTTATGTTTGTTCCTTGGTTATATAAACCATTTAAGAACCTGTCCACAGTGGAGAAATTGGTAGGTGTTATCTTAGCCACATGTTAACTTAGTGAATTGATTGCCCACCAGGTATGGCCAAGCAGTTCGTGCTGTGTCACACAGGGTCATCAGCAGCGTGAAGGGTCATCCAAAGCATCTGAAAGGTCAGACATACATGTGAGACATAGGACAGCTAATCAGCAATTACAGGTTGCTGCATGTCAGCATCCTGTGCATCTGTGTGTTCAGCTTATAGTGAGTACACCAGGGAATGAATGAACTAAAAGCACCCACCATTTGTGGGGCTAAGTGCTTACACTGACAGTGGCAGTAAATTAGCTTCTGGATAGCTGATATGGCAAATCACCTTCATATTCCTGCCTAGTCTCTTTTTCCTCCTTTTCTTCCTGCTTGGTTATTTCTGCTTTTGCAATTCTCCATTCTTTCCGCTATAATTTTAAAAACATTTTTTGAATTTTTTTTGTTTGTTTTTGTTTTTGTTTTATTATTTTCTTTCAGCTCTCTATTAAATCTCAAAATTTGTTCAGGAGCTCTTCCTAATTTTCCATTCTCTCCAATAGCTCCTCAGATCACCTGTTACCTAAGTTATCATTCTGTATCTAGTTTTTCTCTTGCTTAATCTGATTGTGAATTCTTTAGGGTAGGTATTGGACTGATTATGTCAAGTATTATTGAATTTATGAAGGGAAAAATACTCGTTCAAGGTATTTAAGTGTGTTTTTGTGAAGTACCATGTAAATGCATAACAATAGCTGTGATTATCACTAATAATATTACTGTTGTCATGGTTAATAATAAGTGTGATCAATACCAATATAAATATAATTTGTCATTAGTGCAGTTGTTCAATGAAGATGGTTTTGATAGTAATAAACATTGTCATCAAATATTCTTCTTGATTATAGAGGAGACATCCTAGTAATTTGCCTTGCTCATGATTTACCTGATGTAGGTAAAATATTAGATGGCTCAGTAATTGTTAATGTACTTCAAGCTACTCCTTTATCAAGAGGAATAATTACTGCTTGCTTTCATTCGTCAATCATTTTGCACTGCAACATGGACATGTACATATCAGAATGTACATATTTAAGAATGGCTCACTCTACCCTTGGGATCTTATTTTCTAGTGTTTTAATGGCTCAATTCTGTAAGATTTATTCTTTTAAATTATGGATTTTTTTCTTTAAGAGATCTAGAGTCACAAAAGTGATTGCTCTGATTATGAGCTAAAAGGTGGTACTTAACTGCATTAATTTTATTATGTCAAAAATAGTTGGAATGGAGAAAGTATCAGGGAGCAGTCTTACACATCTTTCTTGTTACCTTTCTCAGAGTATCAGTTTGTGGCTATCATGGCAAGCAGGCTCCTGTGCTCACTGGAGTTTTGATCTACCCAGTGCAGCCACTTGTATGAGCATGGGGAGCATGAGCTCCCTTTGGATAGACACCCCAGAAATCAGCTGTGCCTGAGTGGGACATAATGAGAGGGGTATGGAAAATACCCTAATTCAGAATAGCTCATGGGCTTATGTGCTGTGCTTTCCTTCCAGTGGAACGGAGCTCTGGATATGAATCTTTCCAAAGAGAAGGGGGCTAAGCCTCTACCTCCTTCAGCTGAAATGTGCATCCTTGGCACTGTTTTAAAATGAGATGGTCACCCACCATGCCCTTACTTTGGTGCAAACTGCAAATCTGTGTAGGGCATTTCTTATCTGCCTGACTAGATTGGAGGAAAATGCAGTTTTTGAATCCTCCTAAAGTGCAGGCCTGAGAGAACTGTTCAGCAGCTCAGCTGTATCCAGACATTTATAAGAAATAAGACTTTACACACCTGGGAAGCATTAATATTAACCAGCCAAGATCTTTCCAGGAATAGAATCTTGAATTCTACTTTTGTCTCATGAGTTTCTTTTCACTGCTTGTCTCAAGAGTTGTGGCTCAACCACTGATGTTATTAATTACAGTGAGTTAATTAAATAAAACCAGCCTAGATGTATTTTATAAGATGTTAAACCAAAATTGCTTTCACATTCTCCCTTATAAAGTGTTTTAAAATAATTAAAACTCCCCAGTTAACAATATTGGTGAAATTTTATATATTTTTTGAAATGGTTCTACCAAGTTAAGTTACTGTTTCATAATGTTTGGTTTGTTATAAAGTCCTAGCTTCATATTTTGCATATATTACAGTACAGTACAGTTTTGGTCTCTCTCACAAGTACATGGCATTTTAAAAATAAATAGAAAAGGTTAAAATTTATTTTGAAATTCTTAGCAAAAGAACAAAATAATCCTGTGGAAGAGGACTTAAAAATTTTTAAAGCACAGCTCCACTCCAAAGACAAGATGAAGCCAAATATCTGGGACGTCTCTGAATTGTGGATTAGCAGAACAATGAAGGTTTTTCTTTTTCTCTGAGCTTGCCTTCCTTTGTGTTCTTAAAAAAACAAACCAAAAAAACCCCTCCAAAAACCACAAACCCTTTTGTAAGACTTTGGAACTTTTATGTTTGGACATGAAAAATGGAGGCTTATGCACCCAGAGACTTGAGAATGATGGACAGTAACTGGTAGCTACAATTGAACATTAATTAGATAATCACTCTGCTTTATTTTGAGTGTTTGTGCCATCCCAGAAATCTCAATGTGCTATGGTAATTAGATAGACTTTCTGCATAAATTAGGCTATATTAAGACAGTTTATGTGGATAACAATTTCTTTATAGACTTGATTCATGATCACTTCCATTTTAATTAATTTATTTTTATGTGAGTGATAGGAAAGTCATTCAACTGCACCCCCGCAGTGTGGACCTGGGGCCTTATGTTGAAGTGTTTTTCAATAACAGAGGTAAGTTAATGCCGGGCAGACTGAATTTACATAATGAGTGGCGTTTTTATGTACATGTGCAAATAGAACTCATTTTTCATTGTAATATGACTCACAAACATTCCCAAAGGGAAGAAATCTGTTATTGCCTTGTATCCACGTTCTTATACATGGTAATCATTGTATGAACAAACATATGCACCAAAAAAAATCCTGTCTCTTGGATTATAAGCAGTAATTATCTCTGCTTAATATATCTGTCACACTGTTGGTAACCATCTGATGAGGAATGCTTGTGCTATTTTACATTCATTCAGGCTTCCAGTAATTTTTGAATACTTAAGAAAATTCAGGAAAGCTCAGCTGTGACTGAAATATTAGAGAGTTCTACAAAATCTGCTTGATTATATCAGTCAATACTGCATCAGAGATTTGCAATTTATGCACTGCAAATGGATATTTCAAGTGTCCTCCCAAAGAGAAACAGGCCACGACTTTTTACTAAAAACTCTTTGGCATTTATATTTTTGTTTTCCTGCTGTAATAAATATGATGAAATAAGGATAATTACTTTTTATTCTGGGACCACTTGTTATGAGCTTGATACTGCAAACTTAAAGAGAGGCACAAGATAGATCTTCTCTCTGATGCCATGGTTTGCCAGGATGTGCAGGGGCAAGTTCCACTGTCATCCAGAGAATTTCCACAAAGATGTTGTGAAGTAGGCAGCAGCAGGTGTTAAGGTTAAGATTCCCAAAGAAATTAGTGGTAGCAAAACCTAGCTTTTAGGTACATTGCGCCCCTGCATGAGAAGTTCTCAGGAATTAGATGCACAAGCATGGGAGCCTCACTTCAACCAATGAGACATGAATTAGCCATGGGAAAGCAGAGAGGAAATGCTGGTGGTAGAAATAATTTTTTGTATTTCAAAGGAATTAAAAACCTTTTCTGAGACTGCCAGAGGCACCCATCTTCAACTGGGACTTCAATCTCTTTTAAAGGGAGGCTAGAGACTTGTACCAAGTTATGATCAGAAAATGTCCCTGGGACAAGTGTCTCTCCTTTTTCTTCGTGAGTTCGGTAATTACAGTGCACACTTGACACGGGGATGAATTTGTTGAATACCTGACACTATATGCATAGTTCTCAGAGCGCTTCAAATGAAGGCTTTGATCATCTGATAAATTGCAATGGCAAAAGCCTTCAGCATAGCTTGTTAGCTGATCCAGGACCTTGAAGATCTACCAGCTCTTTGAGAATGCAAACACCTCTGGGATGACGTGAGAAGGGGTTAGTGTCTCATTGCCAGAACAGGAAAAATATCAGGCACATTAGCCATAGAAAGACTTCCGTAGATGTTCATGAATCTGTGGAGTTTTTTGGTTTTTGGGTTTTTTTATTCCTTTTAACCCATCTGTTTTTCTCATGTGTTGAGCTCAGTAAGACTATAGGAAGGATTAGGAAGGGAGGAAAAGTAATTCATCTTGTGACAGTCCTTATGTTCAGAAAGCATTTGGGAACAAAGCATGCAAGAAGAACTCATAAAAATATTCAGCTAAGATTTACTCACTCCATATGTCTGAAAATGTCTGGTTCACAATGTGCACACCTAGGAGCTGTGGTGTACTGAACATAACAGTGCAGTCTCACTACAGCGAATAGATATTTGAAGCCAACTTTTCTGTTTCAATTACTGATTTTCACCGTCCTTAAAGAAATCAGAGGTTCTCCAAATTGAGGTGCAAAACGAAGATTCTTTCTTGTAAGTCATTCTATTTCTCACACAACTTGTGAAAAGGTTGAAACTGATGGGTTTCTGTTCTATGTACATGAAATAGATATCTTGGCAAATATGAGTTCATTGCTTTTCATAGTGCATACTAAAGTTAAGTTCGCCTAGCTAAATTCTCCTAGAATTTGTATTCTTTATGGTGTTACAGACTATCATCAGCAGAAAGAGGGCAGATACGCATTTATGAAATGGAAAAAACTGTAGGCAGTGTAGGACTCAGTTTTCCTGCTCTATTCCATGGGAATTTGTTGCACCCAAACAGTTCAGTTGGTTCCCTATCTTCTGAAAGTAATCTTTAGTTCTTATTGTAATTAACTTCATCAGTGAAAAAAATGGTCCTATATGCTTAAATTTCTACTGCTTATACTGTACCAGTTTCTAGTATCCAAAAAGACTAGGGGCATTTGAAATAGTTGTTTACTAATTTCATCTTATTTTCAAGGGTTTAGACATTCAACATATGATGTGGTCTGTTCTGTATGAGTTACTTGGATGTCAGAGAACAGCCCTGGACATTTACTTCTGTAGGCAAAAGCCTCAGTGGAAAAAGTTGCTTAGTTTAGGAGCTTAATTCAGGAGAAGTCTGGGAGATACTGTGCTGGATCTCTTTCCATTTGGCCAGCTCCAGGGAGGCTCCCTGTTCAGTAAGTGATCCACCAGCTGTCATGTCAGTGGACTCTGTTCCCTTAAAGCTTAATTATTCTTGCCATATTGTATAAAAAACAGTTGAATTAGAGAAAATTCCTATGGTGAAGAGCTGAATGAAGCTGCAGGTTAACAAAAGCCTTTTCTTCTTACATTATCTTTCAATCTGTTGTACATTTGTCACAAGCAGGATCCACTTTAATTAGCAAGAAGACAGGTGATGCGATACACTGTTCTTCAGCTGGAAGCAGCAGTAGCAGATATTGATTTATCAGAGTACAACTCTCATCATGGAGACCCAGCATGAGAGCTATAACAGAAGGACAGGGGAACAAAGACCTTTCGATGAGATGCGACAAAAGTGCTAATAGTGAAAGAAGCCAAACCTGGTATCTTTGCCTATTGCTGCGACTGGCTGTGCTCGTGTAATATTTCACGAAACACAAGAATTTATTATGAGTTTCAATGTTGTTTTTTGTTTTGATAGAAGCAATAGCAAGTATTCTGAACATTGCTTGGCTTTATCCAGGGTGAAACTGACTGATGGAGTCAGAAATTGCTTCTGCATGAACATTGATTTTATTCTCAGAAGACTCATCAGCAGCACTCCAACACTGTACAAGCAGGTTAGTCTGTCTCAAGTATCCTACCTGTATGTTCCACTGCAGTTGCTTTTGCTTTCATGATAGTATAAACAGCAAATTTTACTGTCTTGCTATATTTAAAACCAGATGGTGGGCCCACTTAACCCCAGGCAAACGTTGCAATTCCTCTTTTGTCAGATGTTTAGTGTTTGGTATTTAGTATAGTTGCTTACTGAAGCACCAGGGTTTAGAATCATTCCTGTTACACAGCATCGCCTTTCATCTGCAAGCCTTTTTATGCGTCTTGTACACATATATTATATCATAGAAACATATCCATTCTGCTGCTAACCAGAAAATATGAATTGTAATCTAAAATACATGCATGAAACCAAAAAGAAAAAGCTCTGTGGCAGGAAAAGAATTCCCTGTTTACAAGTGTAATTTGGAATTATCAACAGAAGCAAAGACTGACAAAATAATAACATTACCTTTTGAATCAGAAATTACCAATTATGATCAGTTCTGTTGTGTTTAATAGTGGAACAATTTCAGACTGTTTGTTTACAAAATGTATAAGTATTTGCAGCTCTTTTTACATCTTCATTGACCTTGTCTCCTATTTTTTCTGCCAAGGGAGTTATATCATTCAGTATGACACAGAAATTATATGTGATGCTGACTTTGAGGCTAATGCTAGTTCACAACAAAATACTTGCTGGTCAGAACATTTCATAGAGAGCTTTTCATATTTAAGATCTGTTATGAGATTTCCATATGTAATTGCAGTCTTCTGATATCTTCTGTGCTACAAAATCCATTTTCTGCATAAATATCGAAATGCAATTGTGTGAGCTTTGACTTCTGTTCCATATGATATAATAGCTTTAATTAAAATTGTCCCTCATTCTGAGGCTTTGGAAATGTTTGTTTTATTTTTCCTGATCAGTGAGTTTTCTCTTCTTTCTGTGGCACTTACAAGTTCTCACTTCCTTCTGTGTTTAGTTTTTCATTGGGGATCCTGTGAGATTTTTCAGTTTCACCCACCTTTCTAACCAAAGGCAACAATCAGCAGCTCAGAGCTGCCTCATAGTAATTGACAGTTGTGTTTTCCAAACTAGGGGACTATTACTGCTAACAGAGAAAGTCAGCAAAACCCAAACCCTGTAAAATATAAAGTCGAAACCTGTTTCAAGCCTAGCAAAAAAAGGCAAGAAACCCCTAAACAGACAAAACCCCTCAACCAAACAAAAAACCCTTCCCACAAAAAAATACCAAATTGCTGTGGCTACTGCACATGCAACATAAACCTAACAAAATATGCTCCAGTTATTGCTGTAACCTGAGAATTACCGTGATTGCTCTTAGTTGTGAATAAGGGTAGAAAACTTCATAAAAAGTCTTTGTCAGCTAGTCACATTGTATTAGAGCTGGAACAGTCTATATGACTGGACTAACCTTCAACAAACTAAAATATAACCCTTTTATGAGAGATTTAATCACTCTATAGAAGTGAAGCAGTGATAAGTAGAGCCCCTGACAAAATGAACTCTCTTAGTGAATACATTGCCCAGTCACTGACTATGCTACATATGCACTTTGGAAATAGTATTATGCTCAAAACCTTGGTACAGAAAAAGAAGAAAAACTCCTTGTATGTAAACTAATTTATCATTAGCATCTTAACAGTTTCATCAGTGAATTATTATTAGTCCAGATGTAACTAGTAAAAAATTTTAAAAGTGCCTAATATAGAGAGAAAAGTGTTAAAAATTGTACACACACTTTCTGTTTTTGTAGAATTATAGATTCACACATGTTTGCAGAATCACAGGATGGCTCAGATCATAAAGCACCACTGAAGAGCACCTAGTCCAGCTGGCCTGCTCAGAGCAGACTGAGATAGGCTGCTCAGGGCCATGTCTCACTGGGTTTTGGGTATCTCCAGGGATGGAGACCACAACCTCCCTGTGCAACCTGTGTCTCCCTTATGGTGCAGATTTTTTTCTTATGTCTAACTGCAATTTTCTGTATTTCAGTTCGTGCCTGTTGTGTCTTGTCCTGTCCTTGAGCATCACTGAGAAGATTTTGTCTCCGTCTTCTTTACTCCCTTTATGAGGTATTGGTACACGTGGGTAGGATCCTCCTGAGTCTCTGCCAAGATGAGCAGTCCCAGCTCTCTCAGCCTTTCCTGACAGGAGAGATGTTCCAGGGGCTTCACCATCTTCATGCTCCCCTGATGAACTCAGTCCTGTCTCCTGGTCCATATGCCTCTTGTACTGAGGAGCCCAGAACTGGACCCAACAGTTCAAACATGGTGCCACCAGGTAGCTTTTTTTTTGTTGTTTGCTTATTTGGTTTTATGCTGGTGATGTAGTCACTCTTCCAGTATTCTTCTGGATTCTAAGATGAATGGTTTAATTCCATATGTGTGTAGGGTGTACACTCTGCTGTCAACATCCTGAGCCCAGTGTTGGGAGAAGTATGATTGTAATGATTGTTTTTTCTTCTGTACTTTAGGAGTAATTTGTGATCTTCTTTATTTACTTGCTAACAAGAACTACACTTTGTCTTTTGTCTCTGGTCTGCAAGTCCTCATTAGATCTGAACTTCTTCTAGATGGTGTTCTTATCTATATTAATAGCCTTTTTCTTGTTTTTTACCCCTAAAACTGCTTTTACCAAGCTCTGTGTTTGCAAGTTGTTTTTAGCGTTCCAGTTTCTAGATTTCCAGTGCCAGCCTGTGTCCATTTTCTTGTCACCCTGGTTCCATAACACCTTTACAGGGGTGTTCCCAGCTCAAAGCCCTTGCTGCATACTAGGCCAATATTCTCCTGCACTCCATTATTATCTCAGTGACATGAATATTTCACTTTGTAGGAACAACTACTCGTCAATTACTCTCTTTATACAATTATTCTTACACCATACAGAGATTAGTAAAAGAAAAATGAATTAGGCTTATCCTCCTGTTCATAAAAAAAAAAAATAAAAATGCTACATCTAAACAAACTAGAGCAAAGCAACAGACTGGTCAAAACTATTCCAAGCAAGGCAAGTCTGACAAACCTCAGACCTAAGGAGCAGCAAACCCACCATAAAGCCTGTTTTTAGTACTGCTTTTTAGTACCAATACTATATGAATTCCACTTCAGAGGATCCAGAAGGAATTTCTGGTTGACAAGGGAAAGTTATAGGGTGAAAAAAGAATCTGAAAAGTGGGGAAAGGAATATAAGTAGGTGATTTTTCTCTAGTTTTGAATCAAAGTTTGCAGTGCGTTCTGAAGTGCTGGCTTGCTGAGAGTGTGAAGAAGTTGTTGATGTGACATTTAGTGAGCAAGCATCCATAATTGAAAGCTTAAACTTAATTTCTATTCTTTCAAGGCAGAACTTGAAGGACTAAAAAATCAACAAGACTTGATTAATCAAGTTGGCAATGTCAACAGAAAAGACTTTTAGGCATTGTATTTGATATATGTATGAATCATGAGCAGCAAAATGTGCATACAGTTGCAGAAAATGTATAAAAGCTGTTGTTTTGAAAGTTATACAGCCTGAAGCAGCTATCCCAGCAGGGCCTTTGTCAAATAACAGTTTTCTGCAGTGAATTAATTACTCGGCTAAGTATGCCAGCATACTTGTAGGAGTGATCCTTGGTGCATCTGTTCCAGCACACTGAGAGGAAAACTTACTAGAAACGTCTCCAGAAGCAATCCAAGATTCATATGCCTATGAGATTTACATGCTTCAACAGTGCTAGAGCAAGATAAAGGCACCTTGGCCACACAGGTAAAAGAAATTAAACCTAACTCTTGGCTTAACTCTCTTGCAATCTACAAAATTCTTGCCACTTAGATCATACTTGGAAACCTTGGAAAGGATGGATGAAAGGTGTGGGCTTCTACAAGGCCATCAGAGAATTTTTGACTTACTGGCATTTCTTTATGGTTAGGCTACGATTTCTTCTTTTGTGAGCAACTTTTCCTTGCAATCAGCTGATGAGCCTGTCAGCAGAGCAAGCCTAACGAGATTCTTTGAACCAGGCTGTAGGCTTCTCTAATGACTACCATTTGTTGTTAGCTAGTGATCCTTTCAAAAATTCATTTTGTGTGCTGCACCTAATCTACCTTCTTGACAGCTCCAAGCACCTAAATGAGCAGAACTTTTCTCTCCTGAGGCTGAAATAGAGCCTTTGTTTACATCTAACCTGATAAAAGCATTCGTCAGAAAACTTAAAAGGGATTATTTCCTAGGCCTATAGAAAAGATCGTTGTCTTGTATAAGATCTTATTGACAAAACCCAAAACCAGTGTCTGAAAATGTTATGGATCTGATATGCAGTAGCAGATTATTTTTTACTGATGGAACGGGAAAGAATTTATTATCTGTATATTTACCTGAGCTGCTATTGGCTGTGATGTATTCATGGGTCATTTCGAAGTGAGTAGTAAATGTCTCCTAAGATTGTGGTTCCTGGGTGACTTTTTATTTCCCAGAAGCTCAGAAATCTTCCCTCTCTCTGAATAAGAACCCAAGTTAATTTATGAAAGCATTGGCAATTCTTCTTATATTTCCATTTTCTGAATTAGGCTTCTTTTCCATGACAGAACCAAAGAAGCTAATTTGTTCATATTTTTGGTCAAAAGTGTGTATAGATTAAGTAATCCTGCAGATTTATCTCTGTGTAGAATATATTTTACTGTCCGGAAAGATTTACCTCATCATATTCTTACTGTGTTTTGTAGTGCTTTTCCATTAAAAAATTTTCCCACCCCCAAAGGGCTATGTTACATTTTATTGTTATTTCCAGTATTGTAAGAATACCAAGAGAGTTCCAATAAAACATTCTCCCCTCTGCAAATAGCAACTTCCATTTCAAAGAACTTGAGAACTCTTGTTCTGCTATGGTTACAGTCAGCTTTGTCTTCTACTAGAGCTAATTTAGCATTTAGAGGACAACCTCTCAGTGTGTACAAGTACACAGAAAGAAAATCTGACAAGGAATGAAACTCCAGACTCTGGCACAGCTGTACTGAATGCCTCTTCTGTTCTGCTGGACCAGTTTAGCTATCTTGCTTTTACTTCTGTGCACTCTGAGAAGCCTAATTAAACAACAGACAAAAACTAGACATGTAATTGATCTGTGAGAGGAGAAAGGGGAATAAATTAGCACTGAGAAGTTTAAACTAAAAGTAATTTCAGTGTATTTATCAGATTGGCATTTGAGGAAATCCGTTTGTTTTGTAAATAATTTTTACAGTTAGCCAAGAGATAATCCACCATTTTCCCCCCACCATGCTTTTTCGTTTCAAAAGCAGAAATCAATGCTCTTGATATGCCTTCAGCATTTATCCTACAGAACAACAAAAATAAAAGCCTTCCTAACATCCCATTGTCTTGTTCTGGTCTTGTACCTAATATTCTTCCACAAGAAACATATCCTTGTCAAGACCTTTTTTATTTAGCTATGTTTTATACAGTTTCTTTTCACGAAGTACCACCTGGCCTCTTAAACTTGGCTTTGGCAGAGCACTTTAAATATTCTGATAAGGTATATCTAACCCATTTAAAGGCCAAGTCTGAGTTTCGTGATTCTTGCTGAGAAGGGGAGAATGAGATTAGAAAGAGCTTGAACTGCCTTTCATATTACCACATTGTCATATTCAAAGTATATTTAATATCAATCTTATTATGAGTGCAGTCTGCAGCATTATCTTTACAGATTGCACAAGCAGGCATAGAGTGCATTTCATGGTCTAATTTTAAAGGCGTTTTTATTCCATATCTGCTTACTGAGTATCTGCTCTGACTCAAAGAACATTAACATGCAAATAAGGACATAAATCTTGAGGAGAAGGAAACACAACAGAAACTTGGCTGTAAATGAACAAAGTTCAACAATCAGTCAAATATGTAGTATTATTCAATATTTGGTGCATCACATCTGCTTCTAGTCTTCTAATCTCAGCATGTTCGATGTCTCCAGAGCTTTTATTCGACTTGCTGATGACATGATCAGAGATGTCATGGGATGCAGCTAAGCACTGCAAATGAGCACTGGGTAGGGATGCTCTTAGGGCTGTGGTAAATCGCACTTTTCAAAATGTTTGATAATATGCCCTTGTAGTGTCATAATCACAGTGTCAAATATTACCAAATTTTCAGAGCTATGGGGCATGATGGATTGCCTCTGCCTTCCCTTGTATCTTTTAGAATAGGACCTCTTGTAGACCTTGCAGGCTTTCTTCAGATGTTCATGCACAGCAGGATCTTTTAGTGCCTCCAGTAAATTACATGGTCACTGGTATTACATAACTTTTAAAAATGCACAATTAGTTATTTTTCAGGACTTCCAGTGATTCATAATTCATTTAGAGGCGGATGCAGAGCACAAATTATCATTCATGTGGAGGAAACAAAAAAGTCTATCATTCTTCTGCCCTCGAAAGGAAAAGAAAGTTTGATTTTAGTGATACTCTGAGATAGATTATGCAAAAATTGCCTGGAAAATGAGGTAAAAGGCCATTATTCTCTCCCTCTGAGGAAAGGAAGATGCAAGGCATCTACTGCAACTGTAAGAATGAGATGTTAACAAGGCTGAATTACATAAACAATTGGTGAATTGTTTTGGAAAGTGGTGAATTATTTCTGCTTATTTTCTCTACTGGAGATCGGAGTATAAAGGCATATACCCTGAAATAATCCAACATGATCTGCAAATTTTGATTATACTCATGAAAATATAATAAATTTTGAAGAGAATGGGATGGCATTCTTCAGACCATACATCATACTTCAAAACCACTTTTGATGGCTGAATATTTGCTATTCATTTTTGATATGGATAAGCTCTTCACCTACTCACCAGGCTGTTGAATTCTCTGTATGTGTATGTGCTTTCCTAGCTGAATTAACTGGCTCTTGTTTTCTTCAGGGTATTTCTGTGGTGTAGTCTCTCTGTCTGCTATTTCTTCATAGCAATAGGAAGATCTGAGTGTCTTAGACCTACAGATCAATCACTCTACAGATTTTCTAACAAAGAACAGACTTGTCTTGTGCCTTCACAGGCACTGACACTGTTGGGGGTATATGGGTTTCTGGAAGAGTAGAGATTTGCCTTGGTAGTTTAGAAAATAAAATAATGGCACAAAACTGTGTCAGGAGAGGTTTAGTCTAGATATCAGGAAAAAGTTCTTCACCCAGAGGGTGGTTGGGCACTGGAACAGCCTCCCCAAGGAAGTGGCCACAGCATTTCACCTGACAGGGTTCAAGAAGCGTTTGGACAATGCTCTCAGGCACATAGTGTGATTCTTGGGGCTGTCCTGTAAAGGGTCTGGAGTCGGACTTTGATGGTCCTTGTAGGTCCCTTCCAATTCAGAACCATAACTCTTCCACAGAAAATTTAAAAATAGCAAAAAATCTCTAATCTCTAAAATAAAATGGATGATTTATCTTGAAGTAATCATTTTATCTATATCTACACAGAGTCATGGAATCACACAATTGCTAGGGTTGAAAGTGACTTCTGACGATCATCTTGTCCAACCCCTCTGCCTAGGCAGGGTCACCTAGAGCAAGTTACACAGGAGCACAGCCAGGTGGGTTTGGAATGTCTCCAGAGAGAGACTCCATGACCTCCTTGTGCAGCCTGTTCCTGCGCTCTGCCACCCTCAGTGTAAATAAGTTGTTCCTCATGCTGAGGTGGAACTTCTTGTGGTTTAATTTATGGCCACTGCTCCTCATCCTGTTGCTGGGCACCACTGAAAACAGTCTGGCGCCATCCTTTTGGCAGCAGCCTTTGAGATATTTATGTATTGATGAGATCCTTTCTCAGTCTTCTCTAGATTAAACAGGCCCAACTCTCACAGTCTCTCCTCAAAAAAGATCCTCCAGACCCCTTGTCATCCTTGTGGCCTCTGCTGGATGCTCTATCTCCTTGTCTTTCCTGTCCTGAGTAGCCCAGAACTGGACACAGCACTCCAGATGTGGTCTCAGCAGGGCCAAGCAGAGGGGAGTATCACCTCTCTTTTAACCTGCTGGCCACACTCCTGCTGATGTGCCCCAGGATGCCACAGGCCCTCCTGGCCACAGTGGCACTGCCAGCTCATGGTCAGCTTGTCATCCACCAGTATTCCCAGGCCCTTCCCAGCAGAGCTGCTCTCCAGTAGCTCAGCCCCAGCCTGTGCTGGTTATTCCTTCCCAGGTGCAGGACGCTGCACTTGCCCCTGCTGAGCCTCATTAGCTTTCTCTCCTCCCAACTCCCCAGCCCATCAAGGCCCCACTGAATGGCAGCAGAGCCTTCTGGTGTGTCAGCCACTCCCCCCAGTTTCACATCATCAGCAAACTTGCTGAGGGCATTCAATCCCTTCACCCAGGTCAGGAATAAACAAATATGACTGGACTCAGTGCTGATCCCTGGGGAATGCCACCAACCACAGGCCTCCAGCTGGATTCAACTCTGCTGATCACCACCCTCTGAGCTCTGCCATTCAGCCAGTTCTGGATCCACCTCATTGCCCATTCACTTAACCCACATTTCCTGAGCTTACCTGAGGGGATATTTTTGTACGCATTGTCAAAAGCCTTGCTGAAGCTGAGGTAGACAATGTCAGCTGCTCTCTCCTCATTGTCCCATCCTGCCATGCCATCATAGAAGGCTATCAGATGAGTCAAGCAGGATTTCCCCTTGGGGAATCTGTGCTGACTACTCCTTATGACCTTTTCTCCTACCTCAGCTAGGGTCAGTGTGGGAATACAGGGTGGGCCTCTACAATTAAGCACCAGAAACTCTACAATTAAGCACCAGAAATTACTACAAAGACAAAATTTTTAAGAGTGTTTAAGTTTAGCCACAATTGAAGATTATGATGATGATTATGATGATAAATTTGCAGTACAGCTAAATCTACATTGAAAATGAAAAAAGCAGTATGAAAACCAATGCAAAAATGAAATAATTTTAGTATTGTTCCCCCCTCCCCCCCCCAAAAAAAAAGTTTTATCATTTGGTTTATTAAATTTCCAGGTGTCCTTTCTTGGTTTCCTATGTATTGAATAACAGAACAAAAAAAAGCAACAAAAAAGGAGACATCACTGAAGTACTATTTTGGGCTCTACTGCTTGTCACATAATGAGTAACTTGGTTGAAATGAAATGCTTTCATTATGAATGCTTTACAGTCCTAGGATCTCCCTGCTTCATTATCTTATGTAAGACACACTGAGACCAAATAAGTTTGATGAGACCAAATAAATGTGATGTGATGTGCGTGTCACTTTATTCCAAAATAAAGACTTCATTTCATGTTTTAAAACATCCTCATGTTACTGTTGCTAGTACTATTTACTGGAGGATTTAATCAGGAAAAAGAATATTAAAAAGGGAAAATTTTCACTGCTCTTATTTCCTGTTTGCCTAGAAGAGAGGCTCACCTTTCCTTAGGACAGTATACTAAAATGGATCAGGATTTTTGTGAACAGATAATAGACCAAATAGTTCTGAAAATCAGAAAGTCAAATAGGAAGTCAGTCTAACAGATCAGGTTCTGAACAGTCGTTATTTTAAGCGTGTGTGTCTAATGAGGAGTACAACAATAATATCACTTAATTAAATGGACTGTTTCTGAAAATTAGAGGTCAGACATTAAAAGTAAATGGCTTCCAGTTATGCATGTGTAATTTGCATACCTATTTCTTTCACTCGGTACAATTTTATGTCCTCCCTAGTGGAGGAATCATTAAACATTTTTTTGGTTTCTTTTTTTTTCCCAATTCGAAAATATTTTCTTTCCATGTAAATTCATATATTTAGGGTTTTTTTTTCATTAATTTTAGAAAAACTGAAGTAAATCACAGTGTCATTTTCATATGCATTAGAAAATAATGCAGTTGTAGAATTGTGTTTTCTCTCCGTGGAGATATTAGAGGAAAAGAATTAGAAAGAAGATTCTCTCGTTAAGGCAATTGTAGCATTTCTAATGCAAACCCACATTTATTTTCCCTGCACTTGCCACTGTTGCCATTACTTTTGTGTTGAGCAGAGGCATAAGTTGTTGCAGGAGTATAGTTCAGAAAGCTGGTTGAAAAATAAGTACAAACAGAGAAAAATAATAAATGCAGACACCACTTCCATAACTATATAGTACCATCTTTTGAGATGTTACCAGCCTTTGAGCTATGCTTCATTTTGTTTTGGCAAAGGTAAAAAGCTTTAATAAACTAGCTGATATAACTTGAATGGCTGACAGTTTTCAAGCATGTAAATTTTCAGGATTTGAAGACAAGCTTATGCATCTGTTTTCTACTACTCTGTCAATTGGTCTAATTAAAGAGGTTCTTCCTTCCTATAAACCTGGCTTTACTTATATCCTTAAAGAGAGTCACCATAACATTACTAAATTGTTTCTCTAGCATGATAATAAATTCCTTCAAATATTCCAGGTTTTGTTAGGTATTGCACAGATTTTCCAAGTCAGAGAGACATTGTATATTCAAACTATAGATTCAGTTTAGGAACTGTCCCAGTGTTGCCTACAACTATTGGATAAGAATATGGATTGTAATCCATCTTTAATTTCTCTGTTACAGAGATCACATATCTTGTACTGAAGTGGCTGAACATCCACATTTTTTGGGCAGTAATATTTCACAATAACACTGGGTGTTTCCCTGACTGTTACAAAGAGAAGTCCTTATACACATATAAATATATTTCTTGTGAGAAGTAATTTTAGTAAATCTTATACTTTCAGTTTTTGAAAAGAGGTATATTGTACTAAGAGAGAGAGTGGCAAATAGTCCTTGCAAATAATGCCTGGGAATAAATGGGTTTGAAGAAATAAAACAGAAAGAGGGATCGTTAGGAAACCAGCAAGCTGTTAAAAGAACAGTCAGACAGACACTGTCATAAAGATTTGAAATGCTGCAGCATCTTTTATGACAGTTCTCATTCAGAAAGGTCATGATGGTATGGAGAATGAAGGGTTATCTTTTATGATCTCTAGCTATTTAAAATAGTGCAAACAAATAAATCCAAGGAATTGGAAAATATTTATTAGCCTTCAGAGACTTTGCAAGAGTTTAGTTGAGACACTGAAATGCTATGCATGTCATAGGACATGATGAGAAGATCAGTAGCTATTAACCATACCCTGTAGATTTTAATACCTCAGAGAAATGTTAGCACAAATTCCATACAATAACCTCCCAAGCAAAATCCTGAGGTGCCGAGTTCTCTAAATGTAGCCAGTGATTAATCATAAATTTAACATTATTGAATTGTCTAAGCATTTGTTGAGCATTCTGCCGTCTGTCCATAAGGACATAGTGGTTGAAACTTTTGCAAAACTACCTGCAGAGAAAGGGAGGAAATTTTTTGAAACCCTCTTCCTTGTCCCCCACGTGCCTCTGCTGCCAACCATCCTTTATCTGGGCAAAATTTAAAATTATTCAGAATTTTTCTGAATCTCCACAACTTTTTTCTTGAAACATTTTGATCTAGGGAATATCTAAACTTAGGTGAAACTCAAACTACCAAGTTAAGCTTAACAGGTATACTCTGCTATGGTGAGTATAACAAGCAAGAAAATAGTCTGAGGTACACATTTCATAATGAGGTTCAAGGATTTATTTTAAATCAGGTTTGAAGAGACGGGAAAATTTAGAGATGTTTGTCTGTATTTTTGTTGTAAGAGATAGTTATTATCCACAAGTCAAGTATGACAAAAAAAATTAGCCAAAAATATTACCTCGATGAAGTAGGAACTACAAGTCTGTACCCAAAATACACATTCTATTGTTTAGATTTAACGTCTTTTTTAAAGAAGAAAAACTCCTAATGGATTTTTAATAGTGAGGTTTGTAATTTTTGAGTTTACAATTTCTATTGATATCAAAATAACTGTGGTGAGCTGACCATGGCTCATGGTTATCACACCCCCTCAATCAACACCATGGAGGAGAAAATACAACAAAATATTGTGGATCAAAATAAGGACAAGGACTTTGTTCAGTAATTAATTTCACAAGCAAGACTGACTGAGCTAGAGGAAATTAAACTTTTCTGATATGGATCCTTCCCATGAGCTACAATGTTTCACGAACCCCCCCAGTGTGGATCTCTTCCATGGCGTGCAGTCCTTCATGAACAGGCTGCTCCAGTGTGGTCCCCCGATGGGGTCTCAAGTCCTGCCAGCAAACCTGCTCCACCACGGATCCACAGATCCTGCCAGGAGCCTGCTCCAGTGTGGGCTTTCCATAGTGTGCAGCTTCTTTCAGGGCACATCCACCTGCTCTGGTGGAGTCTCCTCTGTGGGCTGCAGGTGGATCCCTGCTCCGCATGGACCTCCATGGGCTGCAGGGGCACAGCCTGGCTCACCATGGGCTGTACCATGGGCTGCAGGGGAATCTCTGCTCTGGCACCTGGAGCACCTTCTCCCCTTCTTCTCCACAGAACTGGGTGTCTGCAGGGCTGTTTGCATCATATATTCTCATCTTTTCACTGGCTGGTATTTGTTCTTTCTCAGGATTCCCCCTCTTTGTTAACTCTGTTATCCCAGATGACTGCTACTGCTGTGGCTGATGGGCTTGGGTCCATCTTGGAGCCAGCTGGCATTGACTCTGCTGGACATAGGAATTCCTCTGACAGAGAAGCCACACCTGCAGCACCCCCCTCCCTACCTTGTCTGCCACTTTCAGAGTTTATTTATGCTTCAAGTTCATTCTTTCATAAAATAGAGAAACACAGTGTTTGTGATATCACTTCTCATTTCAATAGCCAGGATTATGCTGTTATACATAGAAGACAATGGTTTAAAATGAGGAACAAACACATAAACTCACAGAAACAAAGTGTCTTTTTCATGCCTCTAATAACAAAAGAAATCAGAAAAAGAAAACTACAGAGAGCCTGTGACATGTAAGTTATTTTTTCAGAAGAAAATTTTTTTAAGTGTCATCTGATCCCTAGGAAAAAGAAAGCTTTCAAAAAGCATATGTATTAGCAAAATATTAATATAATGTGAGCATGATTTTATTATGTGAATTTTGCAATATCCAAACAAGAAGAACACAGTTAAATATAGATTTTGGTGTTTTCATTACCTGGGAATTTGAGAGGGCTTGTTAACAAAACAAAACAGTAAAAGGGAAACATAAAAAATAGATTGTTACAGGATAGGATCAGGAGACATGGGTGTGTTGTAAGGAACCTGGTCCATATTTAGTTCAGCCTTGACAGTGTCTCTTTGAGATGACCTCACATCACTTCCACTGGCTGTCTTAGCAGTCTTTTCAGTTATACTGATCTGTACTATCCCGACTATAAAAACACTATAATTTTTTCTTTTTTTTGAGAAGTATTGCTTGTATTTTCAGCTTAGTGCCATCATACAATCATGATGACAGAGGAGCCCTGTTCTGAAGAATTTAGAAATTGAGTGCTTGAATTTATCTTGAATTTTATAAACAGAGGGTTTTTTTTATACAGCCAAGGTATGTGACAATAATCTGTTCTGACTAGTCTTTTATGCACCCTCAAGGAAGACTGTTATTTAGTCGCCATTACCTCCTGTTTCTTTTCCTGTTGAGTATAATACCGCTGAATGCAAGATTTGTCTAGTTCAATGGAAATTGGTGGAGACATGGGCCAGTATTTTTCTTTCTCATGCTCTTGGGGATGACTAAACAGATATCCACTAAGACTCCTTTCACTGCCTATGCACTTTGCAGAGTTTTATCCTGGTCAAAATTTGGCAAAATGTTTTTGCTTATTCCACACCACTGCCTTTTTGTTTTCTTACTCTACATTCCTAAAATGTAGCTCTCTGACTTGCATTCAAGTATCAGAAATCGACTCTATTCCATTGAAATCAATAGCAACTCTCCAAAAAATTTAAGACTGAGATGGCAATCAGTCTACTAAAAAGAAAAAGGCCATTTCTCATGGCTGTGCAGCTGTGTTCAGCCACTCTTGTAGGTCAGCCCAATGAGGGTGAGTACACTCATCTGCTTCCTCCATGCCTACCCTGCTATACTGGGTTTGTGTAGACAGGTTTTGGTAGCAAGGGCCAGCATGTTACAGAGGTGGATTCTGTGAGAATCTGGCAAAAGCCTCTCCTGTGTCTGGCAGAGCCAATGCCAGCTGGATCCAAGATGGACCCACCACTCACCAAGGCCAAGCCAATCAGAGATGATAGTGATGCCTCTGTGACATTTAAGAAGGAAAAAAATTATTGCACAGAGGTAATTGCTCTCAGAGAAGAGTGGAGTGAAAGTATGTAAAAAGAACAACTCTGCAGACACACAGGTCAGTGGAGAAGTAAGGGGAGGAGATGCTCCAGGCACTGGAGCTGAGACTCCCCTGTAGAGCTATTCTTAGCCATCCTCATTAAAAGAGGTCTGTGATTTATTCTGATTTATTGTATCATGCTTCAAAACCTCACTGATGACTAAGGCTGATTTATGCAGTAACTGTGAACATCAGTGTTACATGATGGTTAAATATTTTGGAACTTCAGCCTCTGTCTCCAGGGCAAAAGTTATGCTGTGCTCTCAGCAAACAGTGCTAACATTCATTGAGTAGGATACCTGTACCATCCTATCAGCTAACTATCCCAGCTGTCTGGATGACCAGAATATTGATATGGAGCTCGACCATTCTTTCTTACAAGTTTAAAATGTATTTTCTGGTAATTCAAGAGCTGTTAGTACTGCCTGTAAAATCAAGACGGTCATAAAGTCTCCATAACATGAAGAACACCTTTAAAATCTGCTCAGAGATACACTGCGGTTCCCAGCCCTGTGATGGCTGGATGTAGTTCAAATATAAGGAGGGCCATGTACTGTCAACACATATATCTATTGGGTCATCCAGTGCTGTCTGTCAGAGCTTCTCTTAAGATTTTCACCTGTTCCTGAATTTGTGAGAACTGTCCAGGGATTTTTCTTCCCTATGTACCTACAAAACTGCCACAACAGAGTGAGAATGCAGCCCATGTGAGTATGAAATTAGCACCTGTTATAGAAATGAAAGCACAGTAAAATTCTCACTATATTTGTTACTGAGTTTGGAGAGGAAAGAATTCGCAATGCTAAAATTTATATGCTTGTATACGTGAATTCTGGTTGTTTTTTTTTTTTTCCACAATGCCTTGTATACAAAAATAAGATGGGTGGCTAAGATTAATGCTTGTAAGTAATGAAATCTGAAGAATTCTAAACATGATTCATCAAGAATTATATTTATGGTTTGTTGTCACTTTTAAATAACTCATTCTCTGCACCTCATATATTTGTTCTGCAAGCAGCTGTTAAAAACACTTAATGCTGATTTCCGTTTTAATGTATTTCTCCTTGCTGATACAAATTAGTCTAAGTTTTGTAAATAAGTAATCCAATAAGCTTTGGGGAGCTTCCAAGTGCTAACACCAGCTGAGGTATTGCTCTTTTGAAAAATAAGAGTTCATAATTAATATAAAATGATGCCTTTTTAAAAATAATTCTGGGGATGAACAAACTGATAAGGAAAAGGGAAACTTTTCTATTCCATTTTGAAGTCTGCTAGGTCCAAAACACGTTTGGAAATTTTGAAATGTCCAGATATGGTCTTTCAGCCTCTATTCCTCCTGGTGCAGAGATGAGAGAAAACTAACTGTTCCATTTCTTCTGGTGAGCACTTGCCTGAAACAACTCTGAAGCAGAAACAACTTCAGGATGAGGTGCTGGGATGGGAAACAGAGATGAGAAAGAGAGAGAATTTGGATAAAGTACTAGGAGTAAATAGGCAGGCAGAGGGCAGAATGGAAACAATCAAGCTGTATCAGCTGAATCTCCCTGAAGGCAGACAACCCCTGATGGGCCAATTACTTCATCTCAGCAGCAGGAGACAGACATTTTCTGTGGATCCCAGGCTAGTAATGCTTTAATGTTGCTGAAACTTGTTGTCAGGTGGCTGCACATAGCACAGCTGTGTTCAGAGATACAATTTCTGCCTAAGAGTGATTGAAAACCACTCATCCATGGAAGATGTGGTACAGAAACAGACCAGGCAACACTTCTTTGACAAGCAAAGCAGTCTGCAACAGATGAGCAAATTCTGATTCCGGTATTCGTTGGGAGGATGAGGGGAGAGAGGAATGCTATGCCTGTACTAGTAAATAAATGGGTTCAGGGCCTCTGAGGCCAAATGCATTTAAATGGCATGGCTCATCGTGGTAACCACACAGCAAAGGTCACACCAAAGCAAGGCGGCTACACCTAAACCAAACTAAAATGGACTTGTCCTTGTCTTTGGCTGTCCTTGAACTGTGCCTGTCCGGGAAAGAGGGAGGTAGTGTGGCCCAGGACCCACCTATTGAGTGTGGATGAACAAGAGCAGTACGGATGGCTACAGTGTGTGCTCAGCCTGTCTGTGCCCTAGCTATTTCTAGATACACTCATACAGAGATTTTCAGCAAGTTTCATGACAGCTGGGATCCTTTCTCCTCAGTGGTGGTATCAGATGTGTGTTGTCTGTGCCTTCATTACATGCCCTAGACTATAGACTTCCCATCAAAAGTGTATTTAAATGAAATGTAGGGAGTGTTCTCCCATGCGTGGACAGACATGAACAACAAAAAACTTAATTATCTTGCTACACAGCCTGTTACACCTAGGTTGTCTGCAATCTTATTAAAAGTGAAAAAAATACTTACATACAGGATGCATGTGAATAGCAGTATACTTATTTCTAGCAGTTTTGTTTTAACGAAGGACACATTTTGTCTATCTGAAACTAAACTCCTATGCAATCTTAGATAAAGGCATATGGAACTTTAAGAAGAATATATCCTCCTGGCCCATAAATCTATACTATTGACTCATAGACCCAATTGCAGTGTCTAGAGTGCAGTTCTGAAACCTCTGGTTAGTAGAAGATGTTTGTGGAATTTTTTTTTACAAAGTAGTAGAACTGAATATTTGAAAACATTTGGTGTGCAGTACTTGATGAATACTTTTCAGTATGAGTTACGGTAAAGCATTTGTTAATTGTTGTCTTTCAAACTATTTAGTTAGAAAGCAGATTTTCATGAGCAATGGATTACTAAATGGCCAGGCAATGACATTATTTCAGCAGGATCTCAGAAAGGAGTAATATCTATCACAGAGTTTTCCAAAACTACAGAACACTATGAAGAGAAACTTCCCTCTTGTCCCTTTTTGTGTGTCCTTCTCTGTTCACACAGAAAACTTCTCTTTTGACCTAATATGGAAAGTTCCAGGAACATTCCTATTGAAAAAATAGTTTTTTACAGATCATTTAGAGTGGTTTTGGAGAATTCCAGGTTTTGCTGGAAAATAGTTTGTTCAAAATATTTTAGTTGTTTCATAAATATTTAGCAATAGAAAAGCTTCTAGGGTATGTTTATTTGCAATATTTGTAGTTTAGCAGGCAACTTCTGTAAATAGCTGGATGGTTAATTTATAAATAAAGTCACCTGATAGTATTTTTAGTTTCTAAAATAAGAAATCTCAGTTGAGACTGTTTATTTAAATTGTGGTATAACTGATTTTACAGCAACATAAAACAGTTTAGCTGAAAATTAGAAATAAGTTAATTCTCCAAAAATAGTTAAGAAGAAGAATTTGTCCTTTGTGTGTTAAATATAAACTTTTGAAAAAGTTTAACAGTAAAAAGGGAGCATATTTGCAGCTATGAAACTGAACTATAATTACATACCCAAAGCTTTTCTCAGGAATGAAATGAATATAAGAAATTGCAGTTCTGAGCTGTAAATGCCATGTGACAAGTCACAGCCTGTGCATAAATTGTATATTAAGAACCAGAAGGTGGTATTAGCTCTAATCCATCAAGGTCAGAGCCACCTGCACATCCCTCTTGACTCCTTCCTTGCTTCATTAGCTACACAGCAGCCCAATTTGGAAGGCACAGCACCATCTCTTCACTTCAGTCTGTGGTTATGGCTATCCTCTTCCACAAGGAAGCTGGGAGCCTGAATTAAGGTCTTAGAGTACTTATGCCACTAATGTAAGCTAATGTGTAAAATGTAGAGGATGCTGATTTTACCATCTTTTCAAACAATATTTATATTCAGAGTAACATATTCATACAATTTCACAGGCAGATGTGACCAAATTTTTGGTTCTTTATGTATTATATTTTGTTCCTCTCCATACCCAACATGCTTTACTCACAGAAGAACAGAGGTGGTCACCTAGAGAGGTCTGGTTTACCTGTAGAAGGGCTCAGCTTCCTGCACAAGATAACTTACTTAATTGGTCTGAGTTGTCCTTCCCAGGTTTCAAAGGCTGTGTCTAAATGATGTGACAGAAGAGTTCTTCCCAATTGTCATGTCAAGGTGTGTAACACAGTCACACCCTGACTGTGCTGTGGGACAAGACTTGCTGATATTCACTTTTAGTCAACTCTGAACAAAATCAGGCACATAGATAAGGCAGGAGAAGAAGTGAGCTCCCTTATATCCCTATGGCTGCACTCTCCTGTCTCCTTTGGTGTAGTCAATGTCACTACTTTACATTGACATATAGGAATTTTAGAATGCCAATCTCAGAAGTGGCAGCTCCAGAACTAGTGCATATCTTCTGTGTCACAGAAGTTAGGGTATCTTCAAACTATTACACATTAATTTCATGGTTTTCTTTTTCTTCTCTCTGGTACCAGTCATTGCACAAGTCTACATACTGGATATGACCCTGTGTGTACCTTGCAGAGCTGTACAAATGTATTAAGGAAAAACAAGGCAGTACAAACTGGCATTTCTATTAATATAATATGCTCTGGGTATAGTTTATACTGAGTATTTCTAGGGAAAAAACCCCAACCATTTGGCAAAACCAAAATAGCTACACTGTCAATGGATATGGTGAATACCTCAGAGATGAACCAGCAATGCCTCCTCTGCCACGCAACCAAAGTGCTCTGCATCCAAAGAATGGTTCTACTCTGGGGTAATCCCTCTATGTCAGTTTTGTGGTCAGGGTCTGTGGGCAAGGAAGTGCGATGCTGCTGATCAAAACTGGGGTCGGGATTCAATCCGATGTTCATCATTGCCACAGCGGCCATATGGGTTTGTTTTTTTTTTGCTTTCATAGCACTGAGCTCATGATAGGATCAGTATAGCATGATGTAACTATAAGGCACCTAATCTTTTTTTCCTCCCTTTTAGTGGGCTTGAGATATAACAGTGCCATTAACTGAAAACAGTAAAAGAGAGAAAGCTTTTTAGGGCACAAATGAAATGGGATGCAATGCAATAATAAACCTGTCTTTTCACGTCTGTATCCAGAAACACAATACTTTGCTAAGATTACATTTTTATTTCATTGCTTAAATATGCATTGTCAGTGCTTACATAATGTTTTTAACTTTTTATTTTCACAACGGGGATTTAATGCCTGGTGTATAATTGAAATGTGCAAAATTACTGTGAAATCTTACTGAAGCATATGCTGAATTTAATATGCATAATATTTTTATTTTTCTGCTGAGGAAGAAAAACACTTAGTAGTGTTAGCATGAAACACTTAGATTTCATACAAAACCTGCATAATTTATACTATCTGTCCTTGATCATGGAAGATTCTCGATATTCTTATTTATTATTTGAACTATAAAAAACCTTGCAGTATATTTTGGCATTCAGATTAGGTGTTATCATGGTTTGCAGTACTTGCAAACATGAAGTACCAGTTTTGACTTTCGGACCCAGCATCTTCAAAATGTGAGTGAACATACTCTTGTTTATTTCATGCCCAATACTATAGCCCAGATCATGTATTTCCCGGGTAGAAATCCCAACGTCTTTTCAAATGTGGGCTCATCTCACTCCATAATTTGGTTATGACTACACTCAAATGCTGTCAGCTCCTATTTTTTGTGCATGGCTGCTGTGTCTGCAGTCCCTTCGGGATGCTGCATCTCCGGTTCATTGTGTTCCAGGAAGGGCAGCAGATTTCAGAGGGGAGATGAGGACAGTGATAGATAGCATCAGGAGGACTAGCTGCAAGGTATGGCACGTCTAAGCAGTTTGAAACACAAGTAGGAGGAAAGTGCTGTGAAGAAAATGATGGAGATGGATGACAATGAATGGGAGAAAACATCAATTGTATTGTTTGTGGAAGAGGCTGGTGTCATGGTTTAGGAATGGTATTCCCCAATTTAGTAATTCCACTAAAAAGGAAACCACAAACTTCTCCCATTCTTGCTCTGGTGGGAGACACAAAAGACAGAGATCACGATTTAATGGAAACAGCAAAGAGATAAGAAGATGAACAGTAGCAGCAAAAATACTGACAACAGCATTATATGAAAGAGAGGATGATTTATGTGCAAAATACTCACCAAGCTGAGACAATGCATGATGGTGGAGGGACCTATGTGCCTATGCTTTTCCCCACTGCCTGCAAGCCATGCTCACCTCCTTCTTGGAAGGAGAATTCCCTTACTTCGACACCTTGGCAATGAGGTGAGGTGGTATAGAATAACAACCTAGACATGCCCACATGGCTACAGAGTCCACCCCCTCATGGCTACTGTGAAAAAATTAATTCTGTCTTGCTGAAAACAAGGACAGTTGCGAAGAGTGAGAAGGCAACATGGAAGGCTAGCTGAAGGAACACATTAAGGAAATGAGGTGGGAAAATCGGGAACTGTATACCTCGTGTATCACTGAGGATCTGCTGCAAGACATTTTGAAGTTAATGACTATGGTTTAACAGGGTCTATAACAACAAAATATGCAATACAAGCAAGTATTTTCATTGGACCCTTTACATTTGGTTCTAGATCGATGGAAAATAAGATGCCATGTATACTAAGATTTTATAGAATTGCTGGTAAGACTTGAGATATGAGAAGAAAATACGAAGGTCTTTAGGAAGTGCATTTGTTTTGTGAGGAGTTTCAACAGAGGAAAATAAATGGGAAAATAAGTTTTACTTAGACAAGGAATCAGAAAAATATGAAGTAATTTTGGATACAAAAAATCTGAACAGTGAAGTTTTATCTAATATCTTTGATTTAAGGGCAAGAAAATTTGCTCAAATAGACTAAAATGATTTTTTTATATTCCACATTCTGGATTTATATAATTTATGTTTCAGTTGTACACATTGTTTCCAAGTAAATTAGGTTATTTAATTTGGAGATTGCAGACATTTAAGTCATGATTTATTTAGGTTGCCCTATGCATACGTAATGAATTTTACATCTTTATTGTGCTAAGATGAGGGCTAGGCTGTGTGCTGTGGGCTTTATTTCAATGAAGTTCAATGGCAGAGTTTGGAAAGCATTCAGATCACTGGGGAAAATGATAGGAGTCACAAGGTAGAAACAAGCAAGCTCTCACAGAAATTTCATTTATAAATAGATATGTATGACTGATTCCTCTTAAGTTTACATATTATTTCTAACTTCACAATATGCGACCCATTAGGCTGGATGTATGAAGATTCTTTTTGGTAAGATTAGTAAGTATTAATACATACATACATACGTACATACGTACATACATACATATATATATATATGTGTGTATATATATATATATATATATATATATATATAAAATGTGTATGAAATCAGAGGGACTGCATCTAAGTCTGTGGTGACAACTGATGGGACTATATTTGTGTAATTTTCAATGCATCTTTTGAACTGTCACTATATAATTGGCAGAAGTATTGCATTGTACCCCTAGATGACTAAGAACAAAAATCCATGGGATCACTGTTACCCCAGCAGCTTAAACGTTTTTATTGTAACAAACTCATAATAGACACATTGATTGCTCTGTCCTAATGTGCTCAGATCAAGTCTTACACATTTTTGTTCATAGAGTGTTTTAAATCTGATGGTAGAGTGACTTCATAACTAGTCATATGCTGGTTTTGGGTGCAAGGGACCAGTAAAAGTTACCTAGTTTAATCCCCCCTACCATGAATAGGAACATCTTCGACTAGACCGGGTTGCAGTTTCATTTTGGATTCTGTATTTTTCATTTATTTCATTTTGGTTAGTGTATCACAAGTATGTTTTTTCAAACATATTTTTGACACTAGAAATGGAAACTTTCAATGAGATTTTTGAGAACTTTTTACTTGGACTCCTTTGTTCTATTTCACAACAGTTTACAAATACTTTCTTTAATATATTAAAATTTTTTCATTCTGATATTTAAAAAAAATTCTCAGCTCACAGAGTTCTTGTGCCTGAACTATCAGGCTGTATATCATTTTAATGAAGACAAATATTTTTTATGATACTTTTACTTTAGAGTCTTGTCTTTTTTGCCATTTATGGTAGTGTACCTGAGCAATTGTCTTTTTTCCCTACTAGACAGCTGCAGTAAAGTTTCACTGAGAAAAGTCTGGTCCATCCTTTTGACACCCTCCCTTCACATCATGGAAGTGCCCTCTCAGCTGTCTCCTCTCAAGGCTGAACATGCCCAAGTCTCTCATCCTTTCCTCATGAGAGAGATGCTCGACTGCAGGGGTGCCATCCTGCAGGGACTGAGTGTGGTGGGCCGAGCATAGGCGGTGACAGGGGGGTGCTTTCACAGCCACTGTACTGTACGTGAGCAGCAGTGCAGCAGGTCTAGAAAGCACCCAGGGCCTCCAGTCTGGAGCTAAAGAAGGGTGGTCAGGAGACAAGGCTGTGGTGTAGGTCAGGGGCTTATCCAATGTGCAGGGCCAGGGACAGGGCTGGAGCACAGACTAACAGCTCTGGGATGAGCCAAAATGCTGTCCCGGGCCATGGGCAAGCTGGCCACAGCACTGGGAGTGGCTGTGAGGGGATTATGAAAGCTGTGAATGACCCCAGGGTCCTACCACTGTTACGGACAGATCCTGAGTTCTTGCTTCAAGGACAGTGTGCCTCTGGAGCTGTATCCCAAGTTCAATACGTGAGCCTCAGCCTCCCTTAGTGGAATCTGCGTGTAAAATAAAGGACTAGGTTTGCTGGTAGAAAGATGAGATATGATCTGTTATCAGATAATGAAATCTAAAGCTATCTTAAAATTTGCATTTATAAGATTTCATGCCAGGTGTTCCATAGTCTCCTTTGGGACACAAAACTATCGAATCCTGGCAAAGGGTGCTACCATTGATTTTATTAAGATTAATTTAAAACTTAGAACTTATCTGTCTCATAACTTTCCTATAGAAAGTTGAACCTATTATTTTATTTTTTTAAAAAACCTTAACATCCATTTTCAGCTGTCTTTCTTTGGATAACTGTAGGTACCCAGGCAGTTATTTATCTAATAGACATTTTTGGATTCCAATATATGTATTTAAACTCCTTTCCTCCATATGGATTTATAAATCTGACATTTGTGTATCTGTTCCAAATGGATATATTTTTCTATAGTGTACCCTTTCCATTTATTTTTTGTTTGCTTGTTTGGAAAAAAAAAAGTAATTCTATTCATTCTTGTCTGAGGCATATGAGAAAAGAATAGTGCATATGCTACAAGTATAACCGAGGCTTTAGCTGAATTCTCTTGAATCCTTTTTAATTCTCTTCCTAAATAAATTTTCCACTAGGATAACCTACAAAATTGCAGAAGAACACTCTCAAATCAAAAGAGACAAGGCAAATGGAAAAATGATCTTCAGTAAGAATAGCTGGATGTATGTTATATTATGAAATACGATGAAATGGTGAGCATTTCTAAAGAAGGCTGCATTACATTCCTTTATATTCTTCCACTGTACTCTATCATTGTCACTTTTAAAGTAGGAATCACACTTTGGTGGTTCTGATTCAAGTATCATGATTTGTTTGTGTTTGCTATAAGCTAGCCCTTAGCTATCAAAGGAATGGGCGTAAGTGTACATTTAGGTACCTAAATGATCATGCCTAAATGCAGATTTCTTCCTTTAAGCACAAAATATGAACATTGGTTTTCTTAAAATATATTTATAAAATCTAGACTCAGAGATTATAATATGTTTCAGTTTTACTAAAAATGGTATTTTAAAATGCTGTCTAATGGGAGTAGATCTCTCACATACTCTTTGTTGAACATAAATTTGATTTGAAAGTGGTGCATAATAATGCTTTTGAGAGGCCAGAATGTTTATTATTCATGGGTATTACAATTGGTTCGTGTATAGCAAAGTTTTGCACTTACTTGATAGTTTAGAGTAGTAGCTTTTGCATTTAATGAAAGTGGAGAAGGTGGTTTTTCAGTCTGTTGTTCTGTATAGCATTGAAAAATGGAAAAGCATTCATAGGTCAATGCTAAAGAGCTGAGATACTTTCCTTTTCACTTTTCTTCTGATCTGAGCATCATGGTACTGAGTACATACAATTCCAAATATATTTTGCCTGGGTTGTCAGTAGTTATACAACAAAGACAGTCTGCAGAGCTGGCTTCTCTAGCTTTTACAGTTTAATGATGCCACATCAGATCTATAAAATGCTCTCTGTTTTTTATAAGGCAGAGACAGATGCCCAAGTTAGGATCCCTTGCAGTCTGGATGAAGTCTCCTATTGCATCCTGAGTCTCTGAATCTAATAAAGAAAAGGAACATATGTGACACCCTGAATTGCTGCTAGGTGGTAGAACATTTTAACTCTTTCATTGTGTTAGTCCTAGGATGAACAAACTCCAGTGATCTGAGACAACAATAGAAAACAGCTTACATAATATTACACAATAGATTTTGAAGGGGTTCTCTTTAGAACTTTGGTTTGATATGCTTGACCAAGAGGCACAAACTCTGGCCAAAGATATTTCTGTGTTGGTTTTCAGTCTCTCTCAATGTTGCTTCAATTTTTTACATCTGTGTGGCTTCCAACCCTTAAAGGGAAGGGAGCGCACAAGATTCATAGATGCTCATGGTTGAAAGGAGTGATAAAAATCATAGGATCTACAAAAGCTTACAAGGTTTTATTAATAAATTACACACTTGACATGAAAAATGGTATGTTAGTTCCTGATCTCCTCGGATAAGCAAGAGGAAGTGGATTTTGAACAGAGGGGTAGGGTGAAAGGGAAGAGGGAGAGGGAAATGGGTTAAAGAGGGAGAGAGACAAAGAAAGAAAGAAAGAGTGAAAAAGAAATCACCTACCCTGGCTCCAGTATCAATCCAGCTGTGATGTTCAAGGTCTTGGGGGTGTCACCTGGGCTTTCTGGGGGTACCCTTTTATAGAGAGGTTTTCCCCACCCTGGAGATACATTTCTCACTTTCTATGCAAATTAGTTATCCTGCATAGTCTGTTCTTTCAGACCTTTGTGAAAATGGATCAGAAGGCTTTGTGAATGTCTGGTGATCTAGATCATCCCCTGCAGTCCATGCCCACTTCTTACCTCCTCCCTGTGCTTGCACTGCGCTGTGTTGTGCTTATCTCCAGGAGCCAGAACAAGGCTGTCTGTCCCAGGAGAGCGCTGCCCTATGTATGGTCCCCTTCTCCAGTCACATCCTGTTCTTTCTCACAGCATGTCATTATCAGCTCTCCTTGGCTGTCATTACCAACAGCTCTTGGTTGGCTCTGCAGCTATCTATCAGTGTTTGGGGCATACACAACAGCCTCCTTATCTTCTAGGCCACTACAACCTCCTTCACCTCCAACACCTTTCCTAGGTAGCAAACTGTCTTTTTCATACAGTACCTAACTGCTTGACTGATTGCAAGCTATTTGCAATGCTTTACTTGTTGACCAGCAAGTTAGTTTGGGGCCTCCCACCACCCACCACATTTATCAGTGTGGCATTTAATTATTTAGTACCTACTTTTCAGTCGCTTGGTAAAGCATCAGTAGCCTTGTGACTTTCGCAGCTGCTAGAGTTATAATTTTACTAATAAGCACTAGATAGGATGGAAGCAGGGAGAGAAGAAATAATGCATGTACTTTGCACTGTGCTTTTTTTTTTTTTTTTTTTTTTTTTTTTTTTGTCCAGGAAATCAGGGTTTTTCTAGTTTTCAGACAGTTTGTCCTCTGTCACGCATGCTAAAAAATGCACATGGAAAGAAAAGAAAAGAAAGAAAAGAAAAGAAAAGAAAAGAAAAGAAAAGAAAAGAAAAGAAAAGAAAAGAAAAGAAAAGAAAAGAAAAGAAAAGAAAAGAAAAGAAAAGAAAAGAAAAGAAAAGGAAAAGAAAAGAAAAGAAAAGAGAAAAGAAGAAAGGAAAGAAAGAAAGGAAAGAAAGGAAAGAAAGGAAAGGAAGGAAGAAAGGAAGAAAGGAAGAAAGGAAGAAAGGAAGACAGGAAGAAAAAGAAAGAAAGAAAGAAAGAAGGAAAGAAAGGAAAGAAAGAAAGAAAGAAAGAAAGAAAGAAAGAAAGAAAGAAAGAAAGAAAGAAAGAAAGAAAGAAAGAAAGAAAGAAAGAAAGAAAGAAAGAAAGAAAGAAGGCATGGCATAGGTTAAGTCAAGTAATTCACTTTAGCAATGCTCCTTCTGTTTTGCAGCACAGGGAATCACTTTATCTTGAAAAAGCAGAACAAAAGTTCAGCAGAGACAATGAAAAATACAATAGGAACTCTGTAAAGACTTGACAGATTGTTTGGATTGGTTAACTTTGAGAAACATCCCAGTCTTTATGTTTAATACATATGGCTTAAATATGGAAATCATTATTATTGGTGAACAACAGTGAAGTTATGGCTTTAATGCATCTCTAGACATGCATGGAAAAGAAGGTTCTATCAGTAACTGCAGAGCGTGGTTGGGTGAGTTATATAAGTGGACCATATTACTACATCTTTGTGATCCTGTCTTTTCTGCCAAAGGTTTACAATTAATTACACACAAAAAGACTTAGAATCATGTTGATTTTCTTAAATGAAGAGTTAGTATTTATGCTTGAACACATCATAAAGAAAGCAAAATGAGAAAAGGATACTGGCAAGGATAGAAACACAACAGTTAATATTATTGTAATTTTGCTGTATGAAATAATTTTATCTTTTTAAAACTAAGTATGGTGTTCAGAAAGTCTAAAATCTGCATAATTTTCACATCAACGAGATCTAATATTTAGTTCTCTCTGTCCTTGTGTGAACACAAATGGTGATTTTAGGATTCAGTATGAAGTTTTTAAAAAGTGGTTCAGCTGTAGTCTAAGTGATTATATTCTCTCCCACTATATCTACAGAAAAAAATCTTATTATAGTTACAGAGATGTGTTGGCTTCTGTGTTAATAATCTAATTTGCTTATTCAGTCCTCTATTGGTTAAGATAAGAAACCTTGTAATGGCAGAGTAATTTAAGTGGTTTCATTAGTCTCTTTTGAAGGAACCATTGATTTTTAATGCTCTTACTTCCTAAGCTCATTTTGCCAAGGTTTTATTTACCATTAGCTTCCAATCCTTGCATGTTAATGTATTTATTAACCTGTGGAATCCTGTAGTAGTCTGTTTTAACAAAAGCAATGAGCAAAACAAACTGTTTGGCTTGGATTTTACATGCCCCATGCAAAGCCTAATTCAGGAACATTCATATTTCTGAAATTAAAGAGCCTCTGTGTTTCAGGAACATTGATACAAGGAGACTGCAGAGCATTACAGAGAAAGATGAATTTTGCTATATTTTTTCCAACCCTTCTCATTTCTCTTCTCTGTTTTGGCCTGCTTGTCAACCAGAGCAAGCTACTAAGAGATATTATTCTTTTTTTTACCCCTGTGCATTTTATCATAACAATTTGTAGTCTGGCATGCATCCAGACTGAGGGTTAGAAGAGGATTGGTTAAGCAGTAAACTTAGCCCTGCTCCAATCATTGCATTAATTCCCAGCCTGTGCAATTGCCATGTAAGAGGGAAAGGTACGGAATTAATAACTGCCTTACAGAGCTTCTTTCCTTGCCCAAATCCTGCCACGTAGCAGCCATTTGTTTCATTCTGCAAACCATCAGAGAAGGCGCTTCATGTTAAACTGGCAATGGCTGAGGACAATCTGAGAACTGCGGAAGAAAATGCAGACTCCCTCCATAAATGTCTCAGTCCATGTGCTCTGGAAGTGGGTTTGATAAATCTGATGTAGAAAAGGAGCAATTTTTGCCAACCCCTGAACACAGGGAAGAGATGACATAGCTTTGACTGGACAATCTGAAAGGTGGGAGAGATGTATGTATCTGCAATCCCCACGTTCTTTGAAAATTAAAGCCTTTTCTGTAATGCTGATATAAATGTCCATCTGATATTAGGGTTAACCTCATATCTATTTTTTTATAAGTATTTGTCATCTTTTTGATCATAACAAATTAGTTAAATCTCCTTCTTTGAAATTTTAATCTGAAAATACTCAACATTAAAACAGGAGACAAGGAAGCAGTACATTTGTTTGGGAAGTAAGAGAATGGAAGATGTTCTTCACTGCCTCAGTCTTTGCTTGTTTTATGCTGTGGCTCTGGTTTAAAATGGACCAATGACCTTTAGAAGTGGAGATCAAAAATTTGCTGTCATGGAGTGTGATGGAAGTATGTAAACATGGCCTTTCTTGAATCTGTATCTGGTATCATAAACTTTTTGTAGTTGGCTGGGCTCAATGGCTGCATTTCAGTGGAAGGCATTGGCAGAATTGGGCCTTGATCTTTATTTTAAGCTCTTTAGTGGCCTGGGTAAGTCATTGTATTGTACCCTTTTTAGATAAAGCTAACAGAATCTAGTCCACAACTGCAATCACATAACTCTCATGAAAGTTAGGAACTGGCATTGTTTCCTTCCATACTTTAGAATGAAAATGGCACAAATGGACATACTTTGTACTGAATTCAATGACTTGTGTTTGGTTGGATGTGAATGCACACAGCTGTTTAATCTCTTCAGGAGATGCCTGAACTCAAATTTGTATGTTTGTAAGAGTTACTCTGGTGGCCAGCTTATCCAAGATGGGAGCGTCTAATGCATGCATAAAGCTTTCAATATGGAAGTAATTATGCAAGCAAAAATCATAGGTGATATAAAATCTTATCCAAATACAGATGCCTTAAATTAAGTGAACCATACACTAAGAGTGACTGTTTCTCTTCATTGCCTGGAAAGAGAATGAAGGAGTTTAGACAGAGCTGTCTTTTTGATAGGTAGCATACCTGGTCCCAGTCCAGGTATCCAGAAGGTGTCTTTCTGGATCTTGCTCTTGATCATGTAAATTCACAGTCCAGGTGCTGAAAGATATTTAAATTGTAATAAGTGCCAACCAGAGGCAGAAATTCGGAAGTAGGTACTACAGCCATGGTGTCCAAATGAAATTTGTTGAATTTGATTAGACATTCTTCATCCTCACAGAGCAGCTGGGCAAAATGGAAGGAATTAATTTACTCAATGCACAGATAAAACATGGCCAAACAGCTCAACATCTGGAACCACGAAAGGTACGTACAGGGCCAGGGTGCAATGTAGCTTTTGTATGAATGAGAAAAGTGTCAAAGGCTAACTTAAAAAACCTAAAATGTGAGTGCACTAAATTGGTTTAATTTAAAAGGAGTCTCACTTTAAAATGAATCCTTTAGTTTCGTGATACCTACTTTTCTTTAAATGAATCTGTGGACATGAGTATACCCCTGGCTGACAGCTATTATCTTCTGTTTACTGATCTGCACTTCCCTGTTTCTCTTTAAATTAAATGTTCATTATTACCCTGTCCTTCAGGGAGCTTTAAGTCATGCTCACACGTTGCCCATAATTCAGTGCTGCCTAATTCTTATTGCAGTCTCTGGATTGCTCCAGAAAGCCTTCTCCAAGAGCAAAGTGCTTTCGAAAAGGTAAAAACCTAAAAGATGTAAAGGAAATCAGTGCCTGTTAGCCCTGGCCTAGCAAAAACCTGGGTTCTGACTCTACAGATGGTACTGGCTTAACTTTCTCTTAATTAATTTGCTCTAAATTCATGGCTGGTTGGACCAAACTAGTATTAACTCATTTTTTTCCTTTCAATGAAAGAATAACTGTTGAAATTCAATCTTTCATGACAGTTCAGAAAGCATGTAAAATTTCAACTATTTTTGATTGACTCATTTATTGCTGTTTAAAAGGCTCATTCATAGTGTAAGTTGTCATGTTTCTGCTGCTTTTTTATTATCACATTCTAAGGATTTATTTGGCAGTTTTAAAATCCAGTGCCAAATTAAGGTGATTTATTTCAATGCATCAGTTTCACAGTTCATGAACTTGTACTTATTCTTTCCAACTTTTCCAAATAACTATTCCTTGAAAATTACTAAACTGTATAATATCCAATAAAATTTATATAGCAACAGAAAACATAATCATCTGGATTCATGGTGTCTTGCTATTTGTGCCAAATTTGCTCACTGCAGGAAGTCACAAAGTCAAGAGGTGAAAAGTACTTCCAAATACTTAAAAACTCTGAGAGGCATTTTCAAAAAGCTTTGATTAAAAAAAAAACCTTGTATGATCTCTTGGTTTAATGAATAATAGATTTTTTATTTATTTATTTATTTTTTTTTAATTAAACTTGGTTTAGTATTAGGCACACAGTGCTATGAGGTACCATGACTGATCTTGCAAGAAAATGGTGCTCAGGACTATTGGGTCAGCTGGTGACATTGCCGGAAACTCTCTATTACCCTGTCTGAAAGGCACACCAGTGTGCTCTGAACTAACACAAGATTGGAGAATGGCAACAGACTTCAGACTAATTGTTTTTGCACTAAACCAATGATGATGTGGAGAAAAAACGAGCTGAACCTCTTTTCTTTAAAAATAGTAATTAACATTTTTAAGCCTGACAAACATTATTCTAGGAAGTGAAATGATTTTGAGAATGAGAGTATGAAAGCCATATGTCAGATTTTGAAGACACATTCCATAATGTTCTGTTTACTTTTTAACATTACAGGAATTTCACTTAAGTTTTGATTGTTCATTACTTAGAGGTAAGCAGATATTTGGCTTTCAGAAATACAAAGTCATTCAATTGATGCACATCACCAGGCAGCAGAATTAACTAGGAAACAAACTGGAAATATTTTTAATTTACTTTTTTGATATTCACTGGGGACAGGAAGGGGAATATACAGATTAAAAAATTCAAAGCAGCAAAATCACCTTTTCTTTATCATTCATTGGAAAAACCAAGAATAAAAAACTAGTAATATATGTTTAATTTTATTTTTAAAATATTGATATTTACAAGTAAATTAGGCCCAGCCCTTAATCTTCAATCTACATTTTAATGTTGAAAAACGAGCACTGAGCTACTATTTTAAGTTAAATAGCTCAGTTAAAACACTATGGCAAAGGCATGCAACAAGGAAATTCTGCCAGCAGGTCTTTCATGTCTTGGGAGTCCCATTAAGTCAGTAACAACAGAGCAAGAACACTTCATCTTCTCATTTCTGTAAACTCAGTTACCGAGGAGCGAATAAGTCACAGGTCGCTGCACAGTCTTGGCACTAGTCCAAAGTACAGGTCAATAAGGCATAACCCCAATTTATCAAAAACATGATCTCTGTCTAATATGTCACATAGTCCATATGATGACAAGAAATTCAATATAATTCAAGAAGGGAGCTGTGGTGCTGCACCATGTAGTGATCAAGCTCTGCCATTTGTTGAAACGACTCTTCAGGGCAGCAGAACTCAGGCAGAAAAAGAAACTTTCCACTATGGATATTTTTCTAGAGGAAATCAGACCTATTTACTCATGGCTATAGTAATACAAACAATACAGCTAGAAATGTGTGTGGGAGGGTGTGTGTCTGTGTGCATGAAGGCATTATACTCAATACCTCTTGAGAGAATTTGTGACATTATATTAGGCAAGAAATATATGATGCCATGTAACTTATCTGCCTTACTTCAATTTATCTACTGCATTTTTTCCAGCCTGGATAAACATAATTGCCTCTTCCCAAGGAGTCTGTAGGCTAGCATGGTATTATGTTGACATGTTGGAAATGATTAATGACTATGAGGTAGGAGAAACTGGGCTAAAATGGATGCAGACTCAGTCCAATTAGAAAAAAGTAAATAAAGAAAATTTGGTATATCAATATGTTTCTAATTTTTTGTCTCGTTATTATGAATGGCCATCAAAAATTCACAGAAAATATATGTACAACAATTATTGGGATTTCTATGGCCTTTTTTTGTGCCTTACAAGGCAAGTAAGTTTATTTTTAAGCTCATAATTTTCACCAAGATAATAGGAGGTACATCAAGACAGCCAGCTTTGCTCACCCTTGTGAATGTAGGTCAGTCGTAAAATCACAGAATCATAGAATATGCTGAGTTGGAAGGGACCCACAAGGATCATCGAGTCCGACTCTTGCCCTTGCACAGGACACCCCGAGAGTTGCACCCTGGGCCTGAGAGCGTTGCCCAAATGCCTTTTGAGCTCTCTCAGACTTGGTGCTGTAACCACTTCCCCGGGGGAGCCTCTTCCAATACTCAGCCACCCTCTGGGTGAAAAACTTTTCCTAACACCCTACCTAAACCTCCCCGACACAACCTCAGGCTGTTCCTTCAGGTCCTGTCACTGTCACTAGAGAGAAGAAATCAGTGTCTGTCCCTCCTCTTCCCCACATGAAGAAGCTGTAACTGCACTGAGGTCTCCCCTCGGTCTCCTCCAGGCTGAACATACCAAGTGACCTCAGCTGCTCCTTGTAAGGCTTCCCTTCACTATCATTTGAGCTGTGCATTCATGGAGTTAAAAAGTGTAGGACTGCACACTTCTTGATCGAAATTGTATTTTCTAGAAGATGTGTACTGATTTTCCAGGGTATACAGATGCACTCCATTGTACTTGGTAATATTAGATTAACCAGCAGTTTACAGTTCAGCTGTAAATGTGAGATGGAGTGACTATTTCTTCTGCTGTTTCAGTTACTTATATAAGTATGTACATTTTAGAAAGCCAAGTATATTTTCACAAAAATTTTGCAAAAACCAAAGTGATTTTTAAATTGTGATTAATACCACAACAGGTATAATAGGTGATAAGTTAGTGATTGTAATGCAAAACTTTCCTTTCTCAGGCTATTATAATGAACAGGAAACGAAGAGCTTTGCTGAGCCTTGCTTCAGATTAAAGCTTCTGTCATTCATGAACAAGTGGCATTTACAATCTTTTGCACATAAATCACGGTGTGCTAATGTTATTTGTTTCTCAGGGCATTAATACTTTGTTCTCAGTGTCCTGAATCAAAAGCCTGCCTAAGGTAGTGTGAAGTCTCCTACAAGTCTTCAGATCCAGATGCCTGAAATTTGTAAATATCCTCAGTTAAGGACAGCAAGAACTTCTGCTACTTTGTCTTCTGTGATCAAAGCTGCAAATTTCTTTGTGCTTTACATGATGGCAAGGCTTAGTTATATGGCAATTAGGATTGCTATAGATATGTTTTACAGTGCTCCTAGCCATCATCTGATATTTAATTTACAATATCCGTCCTTGTAATTCTTAATTAAATGCCTTCCCAGTTTCTGAATTTAAACAGTCATCCATCATGTCTCAGCAGGGGTATTTCTGTACATGAAAGCCTCCTCCATGTTAACATGCAGCATGCACTACCAGTGAATTTAGTGTAGCACTCACCTTCACAGGAATCGGCAATACTGGAAAGCTGGAGTTATTCTGGCAGCATAATATCCTCTGTAAGGAAAAGCTGGGTGATTGCCTCCCTTCTCTCCCCTGCCTACTGCCTAGAATTTTTATGCTCCTACCAATTATCTTGAACATTCTTGATGCTTTGAACAATTAATACAAGGCACAATTTCAGAAAGTAGATTGTTGGCCAAGATAGTGCAGTCTTGATAAGTAGGACCTATACTTGCCTGAATATATCAGTATAAAAGGCAATTAAAACATAAATCATGAAATACACTCATTTTTAAAAGTTTAACTCTCCATAAAATGTATTTATCAGCATTTTTATAGGGAGTATATCACAAATTGGGCATAGAGATAGGAAAAATGAACTTGACAAGGTGAAGATTTAAAAAAAGATATGAAGAAGGTAACAAGCAGAAAGGTTGGGCTTGAAAAATCATTAATTTTAATCACAGAATCATAGAATATCCTGAGCTGGAAGGGACTCATCAGGATAATTGAAGTCCAAATTATGGCCCTGCACAGGACTATCTCAAGAATCACACCACGTGCCTGAGGGTATTGTCCAAATGTTTCTTAAACTGGCAGACTTGGTGCCATGGCCACTTCCTTGGGAGCCTGTTTCAGTGCCCAATCAACCCCTGGGTGAAGAACATTTTTCTTATATCCAATCTAAATCTCTCCGACACAGCTTCATGCCAATTTGGAAAATAAAGAGGCTGAAAGCTGCTATTTTTATCACTGTAGTCACACAAATGAAAAAACAAATGCTGTGAAAAAAAGTAACAGATATTACTCTTGAATGTAAATTCTTAACATGTTACAGCAGTAGCCCACTAACTTTCTTCAGTCAGGTCACAGTAATAATTCCATATTATCATCATCTTTCTCCTGAAAATATTTTCTGATTTCAGTGGAAGTGACTACAAACTGTAGTTTGCTCTCCTGCGTGTTGCTTAATGATTTGCTCTGATAGGTGATAATAAGAAGGGGCAGCTGATTGGGTTCTATTGCCACCCAGTTTTGCAAATGCTTGTAAAATCTTGATCAGGTGTGGCTTAATTTTCAGTGAGCCTAATTAATTCATTTTTAAACAATCAGTGTACATATCATGCAATTGTTTGAGCAAGATAATGTGTAACCTGAACTCTTCTATATCAAATTTACTTTGCAGTGTTAGGATTGACTAATGTTTGCCCAGATGCTCCGCTACCATGCCCAGGCTTGGCAGTCCCCCAGCCATTGCTTGCTTGTATCTTGCATGAGTTAATGGCAGATTTCCATGTGACTTCTTTATTTTTCAGGTTCATGTGGAGTGTGTACAAGTTTCATATTTAAATTCTGTATGACAGCCAGATTTGGAGCATATGTTTACATGTTCCTTTCATCAATGGCATTGATCCACACCCTTACAGTGTTAAAATATACTACTGTTTCTTATGCCTATACTGTATGCTTCTGCCTAACTTTCTGGGGGAGGTTTTTTTTAGTCCACTGGATTTCTTTGCTCATCAGAGTTAAAAAAAGTTTATTACCAATGGAATGAGGATGATATCATTTCAGAAAAAGAAGGGATACCTGGAAGATCTATCAATGGGCAAAAAAAGAAACTCTGGTATGATCTATAAACTTTTTCTATTTGTGTTGTCTGCCCATATTAAGGAAAACTGACTTTTTTTCCTTGGGAGAAGTCTTGTCGTGTGCATCAAAAGATTTTTTTCTTATTGTGATGAACAATTAGGTGAAGAAACACCTTAGCCTTACCCGTCACTCTCCTAAAAGTAAGAGAAAACAGTTTTAGGTGACCTCAAGGGGTCATTATCTTTGTCTTTACAAGTAAAGTTTTGCTGGGCACACGTTTGTACTGCTGTGCGGTGGTCTGTACAGTGTCTAGACATATTCTGAGGGAAAATTTCAATGCAGGCAAAGTAGTGCCCTGGCATAAAATGACAGGAACGAGCAGCGGCCAAGTGGAGCGAGCAGTGGCCAAGGAACATTCCCACCATTTTGGTTTGAGATCCAGATGCGTAGTTTGGTGAGGCAAAATGTTTTAGCTGTGTGAACACATGACATGCTGGGATAGCTGACATCAAGAGCAGTTTTGATTTGTTTTATTGGCTGATAGAGGCACAGCAATTAATTCATTCTTCTACACCAAGACAAGTTTTGACAAGGAAGAAATTGTATTAGTGATCTGCATTATCTGAAAAAAGTTTGAAGCAAGTCAGAAGAAGGTGATATGGGCATCAGGTATCTTTTTGTGAAATATTATGATGAATTTCACAGACATTCAGAAATATTACTCATAAAATTTTTGAAGTATTATAAGATGGTTGGGTGCCATCATTTAATGCACAAGCAGGAGCAGGCTCAATTGTTTTTCCTTCAAACTGTATACTTAAAACATGGATGGGACCAAAAGAATTGTTTCCAAAACACATTTGCTTTCCAAATTTTACATTCATTGCCTGGAGCCAGATTTAACTTCTTCTAAAACATTTATTTATCTTTATAATTTTGTATATTGTCCCCTTCTTCCTATTGTTTTAAACTTTCTCTCTTACCATATGTAAGTGGCAATTTACTATTAACATAATTGAATTTGCTACTGTAAAAAGAAAACACAATCCAAATGAATTTTCTTCAGTGTACAGTTGATACAATGGATAAAATAATAGAAAATACAGAATTTCTCAGACACATTTCACAGGTGTTTATACGATATCCTACCATAGCATTTAATGCATGACATTGTATCTGGAATTTTTGTCTGGTACAAGGACTAGTATTGCAGCTGTAGATCAACACTTTTGGGGGGCATTTCACAACTTATAATTGAAAATAGATGAAGATTTACAGTGATACCAAGGCATAGATGAAGATTTATGGAGATACTAAGATACAGGGGAGGAACTGGTAGAGAATGTTTTAAATCCCTATGGTTCTCAGCACTAATTGAAAAAATCTATTAATTTTACTTTGAGGATTGCACAGGATTTAAAATGGTCCCTAAGCACAGCTAGATCTCAGTTTTGGTTATAATTCTTCTAATAGATTTCTTTAACTTCAGTTTAAATATTCAGCTATAGTTTCTAATATTCTGGAGTATGTTCCCTGCAAGGGGAAACTGAAAAAATGGTCTTGTGGAGTCTGGAAAATAAAAAGGTTCAGGGTCACCTAATAATTTTCCCCCAAAACCTACGAGAAAGGTTCCAAGAGAATGGATCCAGGCTCTTCACAGTGCTGAATGGTGTAAGGATGAGAGACAGTGGGCATAAACTGCAAGGAGGAAGGTTCACACAGAATATAAGAAGAAATGTGCATCAAGAACAGAATTGACAGGTGGTCAGTGAAGGCAATTGTCCTGCTCTACTCTGAGCTGCTGCAGCCTCACCTCGAGTACTTTGTGCAGTTTTGGGCACCACAAGATAAGATATTAAACTATTAGAAGGCATCCAAAGGAGAGCAATGAAGATGGTGAAAGGCCTTGAGTGAAAACCATACAAGGGGTAGTTGAGGTCACTTGACTTGTTCATCCTGAAGAACAGAAGTCTGAGGGAAGCCCTCGCAGAAGACTACAGCTTCTTCATGAGGGGAAGAGGAGGGGCAGGCACTGATTTCTGCTCTCACTCTTGTGACCATCAACTGGACTCAAGGAAATGGCATGAAACTATGCCAGATGGGGCTTAGGTTAGATATTAGGAAAAGTTTTTCACCCATAGGGTGGTTGGACCCTGACACATCTCCCCAGGTAAGACGCGGTCACAACACCAGCCTGCTAGAGTACAAGAAGCATTTGGAAAATGCTCTCAGGCATGTGGTGTGACTTTTGGGGTGTCCTGCATGGGGTCAGGAGTTGAACTTGATGATCCTGTTGGGTCCCTTCTGAGGATATTCTATGATTTTACAATGTCTGTTCTAAGTGGGCTCACTTTTTGTGGCAACTTATATCAGTGACCTCTCCTAGCACAAGCAGTTTCTGCAGAGATGCACATGTGACTTCTTACCTGATGTCCACCAGTCCATCACAGTTTCCAAAATTATCATGTCAGTCAAGTTTCTTCGTTAGCTTTGGAGTTCCTCCAGTGGCTTGGGTTGACTGGCAGGGAATGACTCCTGTCAATCAATCAACTCATGAGCCAGCCAAGTGTACACTTCCAGACACTTCCTAAAAGCAGTGCACAGAACTTGTATGCAATTTTTGAACAGCTAAAAATAGTACAAAAAAAAGCTTATCACAGCATAATTCCAGACTGTGACATAACTAAGATGGAAAACATATTACTGTTTCTGCTCTATTATAGTACTGGGATGGAAGAAGAGCTGAACATGTTATACCAAGGCTGAGGGTGATATACACCATCTTTGATGCCAAATAAAATGTGTAGAGCTTAATAACTTCTTGTTACTTTTTCATCACCACAGGTCTGAACTTGTAACTGGTCTTGTTCTCAAAGATAGGTGTGCTATATGTTTTCCATCCACTATGACTAGGTAGCTAGAGGAAGAAAAAATAAATGATTTTTTTTTGTCCTAGGAGTTTCAAAGGACATGAATAAGGCATCTCTGGAATGGAGTTCCTGTGGTCTCAGAAAAGCAAGAATAAAGAGCTGATTCAGCTGAGCTCAAGACATTATAAAAGTGCCAAGGACAAATATCATGTGTTGAAGATTGCTTCACCTGAAAACAGTAGCTGTCTCCTTTCTGTCTACCACTGAAAGGTAACTCAGGCAGCCTATCAGACCTGGTAAATATCACATATTGTATCTCATATTCACCCCAAATCAGACAGTGTGAAAATTACTTTACAACCAAGCACTACATTTTTCTAACATGCATCACACCACAAGTTATTATAAAGTGTCCATATAGAAAGCCTGAAATACACATAACAGTGATGTGGCATAGTTATAACAAAACTAGTAATGGGGGTGGAAAGGAAAAGAAGCAAATGAGACATTCTTGTACCCTACCTAGGAAACTCTGTGCCTGGATGCATGTTGAATTTCCAGACATGTATTTACACCTTCTGATGTTCTTGGTTGAAGGTTCTGAAGGTTCTTGGATGCATTTGCACTGTCACTTTTTTGTATTTAAACTACCATCTAAAAATACCTGAGGAGATTCAAATGTTTGTCCTTTGGTGCTCTATTTGTTTTTAGAAGTAGATACTTAAAAATGTATTTTAGAAGCATACTAAAAAAAAGAAGAAAAGAAAAAAAATCAAAGCTTGTTTGCAGAGTAATCAATAAGTATTTGACATAACTATCTCTGAAACATAGTAGTTTTCATAAGAAACTTGGATAGTATTCTGGAAAGACTCATGAAATATTTGATGATATATTTTGTCCTCGAGCATAAGTATGCTCATGAAATGTCATAGCAATGCTCATAAGATATTTCCTGAAACACTCATGAGAAATCTCTCTGAAATTTTCATGTAATATTTATGATATTTTCATGAAACATTTAACAATGTGTAAAGAAAAAAGCACACTGAGCTACAACTACAGTGAAATACCACATGAAATAAAACATCCATTCATGGAAAGTTCCAGAAGATCCATTCATGAGCTCACAGAATTGTTGAGATTGGAAAGGATGTCTGAAGGTCATCTAGAGCAACACTTCTGCTCGAGCAGTGTCACCTATAACAGCTGGCCAGAACCAAGTTCATATGATTTTGAAATGTTTCCAAAGCTGGAGACTCAGCAACCTTCTCAGGCAATCTATGCCAGAAGTCAGTCACCCTCACAGTGAAAAAGTGTTTTTTGATGTTCAGAGGGAACTTCCTGTGGCCATTGCCTCTGTTCCTGTCACTGGACACTGCTGAGAAGAGTCTGGCTCCATCCTCCTGATGCCTTCAAGTATTTCTAGTTTTTTATTCTTCATGTATCTATAACTTGCTGTAGTTCTGTGCTTCTTACAAAGTGCTAAAATACTCTGTTCCCAGCACCTTTGGCCAAACAAGGCTCTCTGAATACAGATTCAAGGACATGTTCACTGCCTTAGGGCCCCAAAATATGCAAACAACTGTGAGATGGAGGGGGGCAGGCCTAGGGCAGTGAACATCACCACCTAAGGGTGCGATTGGAGAATTAAGGGCCAATATGCTAATGGGACAGAACTTGTAAAAGGTGAAGGGCTTGTGACCCAGCGTCCATTTTGGGTGTTGTCCCCAGGCTTTGCTTGCCCGAATGTACCTTCAAGGCCTTTGCAGGCCTTGAATAAATTGTCTGCTTTTATACTCCTAATTTGCCTTGACCTCTGTTTCAGGTAGCCTGTCTTATAGGCAGCATTCCTTACAGTCTTTTGGGATTTATGTCAACTGAGCTTCCCAATGAGCCTTCCCTCCTCCAGGATAAGCATTCCCATCTCTCTCAGTCTTTCCTCATAGGAGAAATGCTCCAGACCCTTGATCTTCTCTTCTTGCCCTTCACTGGATTGTCTCCACTGTGCCCACATGCCTCTTGTACTGGCGAGCCCATAAGAGGACACACTACTTTAGGTGTGGCCTCACAAGTGCTGAATAAAGTGGAAGAATCTCCTTCCTCCACCTGCTGTCAATACTCTGCCTAAGGCAGCCCGAGGCAGCCTGTGCTGCAAGGGCACATTTCTGGCTATGTCCTAATTACTGTCCACCAGTAACTCCAGGTTATTCTACCTCATCTTCCTGGCCCATCCTCCCTAACGATCTCCTATCCTTCTATTACAGCACTCTGGTCATCCAAGCCATCACAGTTCTTAAAGATGAAAGCAGTTTGTTGACAACTATTTGTGGCATCTTTTACAAATATCTAGGGAATTGTTCATGAGCTATCACATGGAATTTATATGAAATATGTGATAAAATATCATGCAAGGAAAAGTCATAGTCAGTGAATAAAGTGTAAGTTTAAAATTTTTCAAATAACCCTGGTACTCAGAATAGGAACACTAGGCACCTCTGAGTCAGTGCCTTTGACATCTGTCGTTTGGAGGAAGAGAAGTTTTTCTGACTCCTTATTTAAGAACCTCCCCTACTGTGCCTCCCAGTAGGGTTCATAGGGAAGCTCCTTCTCTTTTCCCCTTGGTATTTTGCGTTATGTGGTGTACAGTCATGGTACAAAGCAAATAACATTCAGCAAGAGGCAGTGGCAGCTTCCCCTTATTGTCCCAAATGCACACTTTACAGTCATGTGATATCAGTTTAAGCAAGGGATAAATAGTTTCTGTAACTCAAGAGGAAATTCATGAAGTTTAACTAGAATTAGTACTGCAGAGGGCAATTCATCCCACTTGATGTCTATTTTAGTCTGGGATGTTATTCCTTATTGCTTACAGAGGGAGGACCGGTGATGAGTGGTCTACAGAGCTAAAGTAAATGAATCATAACCAATGACTAATGTCTAATTAAAGAATTTATAGGTCAAGTAAGAAGACAAAAAAATGGATTATCCAAAATTACAAGGGCATTTCAACAACACTAATATCCATAATGTCTGCAAAAAAATATACTTTTAAAATTAAATAGAGTGATGTCAATTGACATCCTGAATTCTTTCACAATAAACTTTAAATAATGGTGGTGAAATTGCCAATTCAGTCAACCAATTTTTCAATGAAGAAGGGCAGTAGAAATAAGGACATGGGTTCTGCCTCTTGTTCTGTTCAATGTGGGACTTAAAAATCACAGCCTCTGAGAAATTTTAAACTTTAAAATCTATACAGACAGTCAGAACTGCAGAATGTGTTAGTTACTGCTGGGGAGTTTTGGCCATTTATATCTGATGTTTACAGTGATGTTCATAACGATGAGTGATGACCACAGTTTTATAAATAGATAAAGGAGATTTTATGCTGACCTGCAGTTCTGAAATGACATCTGCAAAGAGCTCCAGAAAAATGATATTTTTTCCTTGATATTCTCATACATTGCCACAGATCAATCTTTACCTCCAAAAAAGAAGCCCATAAAAACTTTTGAACTGAGGCTATAGTTCTGTGTTCAAATGTTTAGAAAAAGACTTGGTATCACATCAGTGCTTTTTGGGATGGAATATTTTATCCAGCACTGGGAGTGCTAAAGCTTCATTTACTTCTGTGGTCAAATCACAGCCTTATCCACAGATGCAACTTCACGAGCTGTTGATCGATATGTCACTTCACATTTTCTTGCTGCAATCAGGCAACTCCTTGTCCAAACTGACATACTTTAACCCACCTTAAGAGAGAAAATATTTTGTCACTAGTCTTGATTTCCCTACTGGAAGATAAGAATGAGGTTCTCTATCAGAAAGTACAGAAAAGGATGTACAGTGGAGCAGAAATCAAAGAATAGTGAAAACTTGAAAACCTGAGCATTCAACTTGCCACTGGAGAACTGTGGTCCATTAAATACACATGGTGAAAGGTAAAAGTCATCTGAGAAATATGGACAGTGCCAGTGCAAATGTCAATGCTGAAATAATTTTTCATTGTTCTTTTCACAGGAAACCACTTAGGATCACTGATTCATTTCATTCTAACTTTGACATGATTAAAAGTATCATAAAGGTTGTGTCCTAAAGAGTCCATTCCATTTCACTGACCAGGAAGAAAAGAGTAGGGTGTCTACCTCAAATGTAGACGTCTAGATTACTGATATCTGAACCTCAGTATAAAGCCCCAAAAACACGTGTGTAGGATATTGTGGAGAGGTCTCTGCAGTGTTAAATCTGCATTGAGCAATCTAGCTGTAGCAACGATTGTGGAACACTTGTTCCATTCTGACTAGGGTACCACCAATCAGCACAAAATATTCTCTAGGTGTTGACAAGTTGTAGAGTGAATCAAAAGGATAGGGCCTAATAAGATTTTCAACCCATACAGTGACTTTCCTGCACTGATATTCATCTACTTTAAGAATAATATTTGCCCTTTTAACTCTTGTGAGAGATGGAGAAGAATTATTCCTTCTTGAAAAAATGGAGATTAACGACAGAGTTAATCTGAGAGGTTACAGTTGTGTGTATGCACTAAATGTGGAGCATAGTTCTCCTCAGTGGTACAGAACATTTTAAATCTTAGGGACAGGGCTATAATAAAGCGATACAAACAAAGTGGGTGTCAAGATGGTAGCATTCATAAATTTCCTCTGTGGAGCTATTAAACAGAGGCAGACTGGCAATCAAGATCTCGATTCAGCTTTATGTCCGTGAAAGGTTGGCTTAATGCTGTAATAAAGGGGTCTTAAGTTGCTTTGTAACAGTTGATAGCTGCTGTCACAAGAATATGGGCCAGCTGGGAATAGAACATGCAATGTTAACCAGAGAGGTCTTCCCTCTTGTGAGGATCCTTTTATGATGAAAGCATTGGACTGGAAAGTCAAAGATTTATTTCTTGTTCTTACGTAAACTTCTGTTATGACCTTTGGAGGCCACTTTTTCTGTCTGCACCTCATCCCTTTTTTCCCTGAAATTCTGCTCCACAATGTATAGTTTCGTATGGTGTACTCACATCCAAGTGCCTCTCAGTGCCAGGTTAAACAATGTCACTGATGTTAGTCTTTTGTTTATTCTTGCCTGTCCCAATAAGGAAGAAATGTGTGTAACACAATGTTTCAACCTGGTAGATGCAAACCTGACCTCGGGGTCTTTATTGAGAAGAGCTTCTAATTATGCTAGGATATAATTAGGGTCAGAAATAAATCCACAATAATAAGGTCAGGGAGCATCAGCTGGATTATGTTTACACTGCCCATCACTGCAGCATATTTGCCTTGTAGACAGTTAGAAGGTTTTGTTTCCTAACTCTGACTTCTTTGGATTGCCTTTGCCCAGAAATTTGATACACAGGAAATGAGCCCAAAGCCAGGGAGTGACTTTAGAAAATGATAGATAAAGGGTCTATCTACTGGTCAAATTCATCCATTAGCTTTCTTTCATTAAGACAGAACTCAAATATTTGCGCTCACAGTTATGGAGTGCTTTCACAATGAAGATGTGATAGAGTTACTGTAGGAAGCCATGTCTAAAGATCCTTCATCGTCTAATATTAATCAAAAGTGGATAGCTGGGAAAGAGTATTGCAATGGAACAAATGTGGTTAAACTTTCTCAGCATAGTCTTACAGTCCTTAGAAACTTGCAGCAGAAGAAATTTCTGAACAAGAAAAGCTGATGTGTTTGGAGTTAATAACTACTGGTGAAGATTTCTTCTATGAACTTGTACAGTCCTCACTGAACTTAAAAATCCATTTAGCATTTACAATGTCTTGTGGCAGGAAATTCTACAGATTACTTACATAGCGTGTAAAGGTGCACCTTTTCTTCTTTTGAAGGTTACACCTTGTTTGTTTGATGGCCTATGGTGCTTTCATTCAAAGAAGAATTGTCAACCCCTACTTATCTATTTGCACCACTCACGACTTTATTGAGTCCTATTATAACTCTATCATTTCTTCCCCACATTTTTTTATGTGCTGAAATTCCTAGCCTGAGTATACAAAGCGTTTAGAAGCACTAAACTTGATTATTAATGCTATGAGAATGCACTGGTTACTTCAGGGCAGTTCTGACAGACTGAAGCACCGTTCTCAGTTGAGAATACCAAAGCATTGAAGGTGTCATTCTTTCAAAAATGTCCTTGGCATTGTCTATCTGAGCAGTGATAAATAAATGAATTCAGATAATTTTCCATCAAGATAGGTCAAAGCCTTGTATCAGGTAACAGCAGAGATACTGCCAGGCTGAATATAGATTATAGAAATAGAGCTGAGCTGATTGGGTTCAGCTTGAGGCACAGCTGAACCTTATCCAACTGCTCCATTCTAGAGGGAACTCTCCTGGCACTCTAATATCGCAATTATAATAATCAGATGTAGTGAAAATTAGGTTTCACTGTGTGTCTTCTGCATATAATTGGCACTTTACTTTGTACCAATGGCTGAAATTGGACCATGCTGCACTTACATTCCACAAAATGCTTGTTCATCCACATCAGAAAAACAGCTAGAGAGCACTGTGACTTTCTTCCTACCCATGCACAAGTTTGCATCCAATGGAAACCATAACATGGTAAGAGATACAGCCAGGATGCAAATATGCAATGCAGGGAATTCTGCAGTGTAGGGGCAACCATAAATACCTGTCTGTAGGCTGAAAATGAGTGGGAAGATATTTATGTATCTATATAAAAATCTGTCTACTTCTATAGCTATATTTAAGAATTAATAAAACAGTTGAATTGAGATTATATTTCTAGAATATGCTCACATTTTCTAGCATTTGTAGAATGGAGACAAGTCTTAGTGAATCAATTATGTATTTTTAGATTATCAGTTAGAATTCAAGCCATAGGAGTAGGGACTAAAATCCATTTTCTCCTGAAATCATACTGTTCCTCTGAATTGAAGGAGTCACAGTACTTACATCCTTGATAAGGCATCCAAAGGAGCTAAAAGAATTCAGAGGTCGTATTTCTACCCAGTACAAGAGAATATCTATCAGACTGGGGAGGCAATATGTTTGCAGCTTTCTTCATGCTGCATGTTGCTTAGCACGGATACCTGTTCAGTCACAACAACTGCTGAATTCGAGGTTTTCATTTTAAGAGAGCAAATATCTCATGGCAGGAAGTGCAACTTCACTCTTTTCAGCTGTTTTCTTAGTCAGTGTTGTAAAACCAGTTTATTTTTCTTTTCCACATGTGTAATAGCGAAAAGATCCATGTGAGTAAGTCTGTGTCCCAACAGACAATATGGTTCAAAATTGTTTCAGAGAATTGCAAAAAGTTTTTAAAAAGAGATCCCTCTGAGTATTTAGGCATCAATCTTGGATAGCTAAGAACTTTAATGAGAGTTACTCTCACTCAGGGGTTTAGGAAAAGTGTGGAATGTAATATAATACTGGCAAGAACTATTACTTCATCAGTATCTTTTACAGTTTTTATATGTGGATTTGCTGAAGAAATGTCTGAGTAATTCATGGGAATATACTGCAAATGGCCTGAGATTGCCTGGAAAAGACATGAAAATGTTCTACAATTACAAAGTCTCTGTGGTAGCTTTTGCCTTCATAGAAAAGTAATTAAAAGTTCTCAAACTATGAAAGGAAGTTGAGGAAAACTGTGTACATCTCAGGCTGCAATTTCAGAATCTTGAGAGGGTGCTATTAAAGTCTCTAACATGAGAAATTCAGTAATAGCTGTAGACTGTGGTATAACTTTCATTCTCAGACATTAAAAAATTGCTACCTAATGAATATAAGATAGTTTGATCTCGGTGCAGTCTGCATTGTATTTTTCAAGCTTTCCATTGTGATCTGCAGCATTGTCAAATTCTGTAACTAATATTATGATGATGATATTGGTGTTTCTATACTAACAGTAAATCAAATGTTAAAAAACAATGGAGCAGTGTATTGTGGCTGTAATGTTTGCAGCAGAGAATGTATAAGCAAGAACAGAATGAGTCTGCCTTTTAAACACTCATTAGGTTTTTTTTTTTCCTCCTTTAAACATCACTTAAATGTGCAAAATTCTCATTCCAAAACTCTGTTGGGAAACATATTTGACATGTTATCAGGTTCCGTGAGACAGAAAATTCAATACAATATTTCAATTTTATTTTCTTCAGGAGATGTAGTGCATTAATTGGTTTTGTCCAGAAGAAAATAAATTAATGGCTGTATCCTTTACTGTTTCAATAAAAAACTCACACAGAATAGACAGTGTGTCAATAGTGAAACAACAGTGAAAAAATAAAAGGGAAATATTTCCAAAAGATATTATATCATCAAAAGTAATTAACAATATACTCATTTACATTTCCATAACAGATAATGTTTGTATTTAACATCTTTGATAAAAATTGAATCAAATGTTTGGCTGTTGGGAATTTAGGAAGAACCTGGGCCTTTCGCTTGGAGTATAACAGTATTTAATTTACTGACAGAGATTATATACAGATTTGAACTTCTGTTTATACTTTCATCTAGTTTAAAAAAGAAATCCAGATGCTGCTGTATGTAGAGCAGAATCATTAGATGTTATCTTTCATCTTCAAATCCATGGAAGCACCAGAGTTATGTCCTGAGGACAGTCTCCTAAACTTTAGTGACCTTCAGTCAGGAAAGGTTTTAAGTGACTGCCTAAAGGGTTTCCTGAAAAGTTATTATTTTCTCAGTTGAGGGAAAGCTATTTTGCCATCACCATCTAGACAATCTTCATGATATTTTGATGCAGTAAGTGCTAATATTATCAGAATGTTATAGTTAATGAAATTGTGGCAGACTTAGTGTGAGTTAAAGGCAGATTTTCAAATTGCACTGTTTCTATTACGTACTTAACATAAATTATTAGGTCTTCAAAACTTCTATTGTTTTTTGAGATCACTTCTTCATACAATGAGAATAACTGAAGAATTGGTCCCAAATCATCAGGCTCAGGTGCTAAAAGAAAGATGATTTATAGCATATTCAGTGAGGATCAGAGCCTGCAAAGAACAGTTTAGAAGAAACTAAGACCTTTTTCTCCTGGGTAGTATAAGATGTGTAAGTGACCCACCACTTCCAAGTAAGTGGTGTGGATGAGATTGCCCCAAGTTTTTGCATCCTCTGCCCTTCAGTACTATCCCAGAATGCTTTGAACCTTCAGATGCCATTACCTGTCCAGTACTGAGAATGCGCTATTTATGCAATTCAGTCACATCTTCCTGTTTTCAGATAAAAAAATCTAGCTGGCTCCAGCGCAGTCCTCAATGTTTAAATGTTTAAAACATTTGTACTGAGAACAACACCCAATCTCCCTCTTCCTCGTCCAGTTTTATCCTGTGGCAACCAAAGTGCACTTGGGAGCCAGGAGACCCAAAGTTGAAACCGATCAGGTCTTGGTGCAGCCAATCTGCTGTAGATGGGGCGAGTCATGGGGAGAGGGGACACAGGCCTGTGTAACCCCTCTTGAGCAGGGAGCCCATGTGGGACACATTCAGCAGCTTATCTGTACCTTTAGTAAATGTTTGTATTGGTGAAACAATACAGTTTCTTCCTGGTTCAGGACAAAAACAGATGTGTATTACATTTAAGTATTGTATGTAATGCTGAATTTGTTATGGAATTAAAGAAATTTATTGTGAACTTTTGAGGAATTTTCTGCTTAATCTGATAAACTATTATGGCAATAATAATTTTTTTTTTGTTATGCATTTATCTGGATATATTTTTAGGGGCACTTAGTTTATTAGGAATCTCTTCACATAGAAACATAAGTCTGTTAGATACAACTTCTCTGCTATCAGTCCTACACCAGAAGGTCCTTTCTTATCTAGAAAAGTCACCTAAACACTGACCCCCTATATTCAGCAGCCAATCCTAACACAGCTTTTGTGTGCACTTCTATTCCTTGATAGCAAACTAATCTATTACTGTAAATTACTGAAGACAAAATTAGAAATAATCTTGGAAGAAAACTCACTAGGGATAATATGTTAAAAATAATGAACCAGTACATTCTATAGTCATAAAACCATTAAATATTTTATCTCATATTAATAGTGCTTTACATTTTGAATAAATATAAGCTAGCAAGTTCTTGAAAAATTTGGGAAAAGTAAGTAAATAAATATACTTCTAAATTTTTTTTTTTTAACAAAATGAAAAAATTTTTAAGAGGATCCTAACCACTGAGCAGTATAACAGGGGATCTCTACTGAATTTTAATCATGGTTCAGTGTTTTCCTATAACTTTTTCCCCAGTTTCTTATTTTTATGCAATGAGCAGATTCCCATTTTTTTTTGCATGAATCCATTGTCAATTAGGTGCATATCTTGTCATTCGTACAGAAAATGTTACTACTTTTCACAGGAAATTTGACATACTTCAGACAGATTATTTTTGGAAGAAAAATAAGTCTTTGTCTTGCACTGAGTAAATGATGTGAAGTGTCTATTCTATTGCATGAACTGAATATTAAGTATCTTATTTATACAATATTATTTATACAGTGTTATTTATAAAGTAACAGCTGATTATGGAAAATATAATCTGAAGGTTTTTCCAGCAGAGTTATTGCTATCACATTTATTTATTTGCTGGTTGAAATAAAGACCACATACAAGAATTCATTGTAAATAAAATAAAAGCAAATAAAGTAGTATTGCAGTTTCTGTGTACTTAAACTAAATTTTCAGTCTTGCTTCTTTCATCACTATTAGTTCATAATCTGACTAATTTAATGTAAATTTATGGGAAAAAATCACAGAGATTTTAAAGACTATTGCATTGCCTCCTCAGAGAGGGCTAATAGTAATTTTCCTCTAACACATATTCACTAGTAATTGGATTTCCACATTCTGTAGTCTGTGAAAGGAGTGAAATAAACAGAACCCAAGATCTCAGTCATTCATATGGTCATGCAATAAAGCTCTGTAGAAGACAGACAGAATATAAGATAATATTCTAAAAGATAGAACCTGATGGCTAAAATTTACAGAGAAATATGTCCATTAATGGAAGTCCCATTTCAGTCAAAAGGAAAAGACTGTTTCAACTCAAAGGTAATGTCTTTAATGGGTTAAACCTTAGCTCAGTGTTTATTTAGAATGGATATAAAGGCTTTTCATTTTAAGAATTGCATCATGTTGGTACTTAGACATGGCTTTTATTAGTTAATGTACAATAGCTTTCATTTCAATATATGAATAAATGTACTGATCTAAAATTTATTTTAAATCTTTATGTATTTGAGGTTAGAGAGCCAGTCTTCAGGCCAATGTCTTCACTACTTGCCACAATACAAACATCTGGAGAGGAAAAAGAAAAAAAAATCAGCATTTAGTGCTAAATGCTAAGCATTTTACTGCACAATGACTATCATCACTGTATAATAACATCTGACAAATAGGCTATTACCATCAGAGGGGAGGCTTTTAAATCAGGCCTTAACTACTTTTATTAAAGGCTTGGAAGGTAATCACTGAAATTATATTTTTTTTTCTTGTGTGTTTATGCTTCTGTCTAGAGTCTTTCGAGATTTGCCAGTTACAATCTATCTACTACCTGTTGTGAAAGACTGGTAAAGAGATAATACAAGCAATTAGAAAAGCATTGCTCACTCCTGAAGTGTTATTACCTTAAATTAAGGTTTCCAAAGGGAATACACAATAGTCTTTCAGGGACATTTTTTGTTCCTATATTTTCCCAAAGATACCTTTTGTTTCTTACATATTCTGTCTAATCAGTAACTCACAGGTGGCTGCAGAATAGTGTCAATGCATTAAATATACTCCCTTAGGAGCAAGTAACATTAAATCTCAAATCTGCAAAAACCAAGGCCAGTCTATAATCCCTTTATACATTATGTATATTATGAGTATCTTAAAACCCATTCTTGGTTAGTTTTAATATAATGTTTCCTAAATATTTCTAAATCTGTAATCTCTAGACATGCCACAAGGTTACACAGTAATAATGAGAATTACAGATGTGAATCTTAGCATACTGACGTAAACCCAGGCATCTCCCACTTCCCATGCTGTGCTGCTGCATGTATTTTCCCAGCTTGGGATCCTGTGTGATGGTCCCAGATACTCACCTCAGCCAGTGGCTCACTGAGGGCTTCTCATATGGGGAGACAAAACGCGGGCTCTCATGAGGCGGAGTTATGAGGTGAAGTTCATCACTTTGCCCTCATGTCTGCCAAGGGCTATTCTGCTGTTTTGCCTCTTCTCTCTGCCAATATGAAGGGATACTGAGCTTTTCCAGACTGTTGATAATCTCTGAGAAAATAGGAAGGGATTTACAAAGCTGTTAGAAATAATAATGAAATACATTAAAAGCCCTCTACTATGCATGCTACCAGTACCCTTCCTACAGGGGGAGTGTCCAGCCCTGCTGGGAAGGTTGGTCCTCCTGCCCTGTTTTGGGAGTCTACTCTACAAAGTACCTCTGCCTTGGACTGTGAGCTCTGGAGCCGAAGGTGGTGGAGATGAGTTCTTGTGTCCACATGCTCAAGGACATTCCCTCACAGAAAGGCTGACACATCCACACTGGATCAGATTTGCTTTTGCATCTCCCCTGAGCCCCAAGTATAGCATTTAGGACTAAAACTCCCACTTTTTACGTCTGTGTTATTTGTTTTGTTTAGTTTACTTTTTAAATTCAGAGTTAACACAGCTCACCAGAATGGTGTATTTTTTAACATGAAAATGGAGGTGTGTGATGGCATTTGAGAACATAAAAGTTGCTGGCATGTTGTCGCAAGACTATGTCGGAGGAGAATAAATCTTGTTTTCCTCAGTATTCTATGCCATTAACGCAAATTAACCAATTAACACAAAAACCAGACCAAAGTTCAAGGGTAAATTTGGTTGCAAGGTTATTTCACAGTGATGATGTATCCTTCACTTGTTTTTTAATTGAGCTGTGCCTAAGAAGGTTGTGGCTCTGGAAAGCTAAAGAATTGGGCTCACAAGGGTAGCAAGTGCTTTTTGTATTTTTCTTGTCTCCCTCTTTCCACAGCCTGCAAAAAATACTTGCAAAATAAATAGATCATGTAACTTCTTCTACTAAAAGGATAAGTGATTTTTACACACAAATATTGAGAAATTCTGTTCAGAAATAAGAATTTTTGGGGGTTTATCAGTAACTCTTATCTCTTGGAACTCAAGCTGGAGAAAAAGTGAGTACTGTTGCTTTATATTCCCATAGAGCATATAGAATCACTGTACCATAAAATGACTTCTTTCAGAAGGACTTTAAAGATCATCTAGCTTCAACTCCGCTGCCATTGACAGCGACACCTTCCACCAGACCAAGTTTCTCAGACCTCCATCCAACCTGGCCTTGAACATTTCCAGGGCATCAACAACTTCTCCGACAATTGGTCCCAGGGCCTCACCATCCTCACAGTAAAGAATTTCTTCTCAATGTCCAGTTTAAATCCACCTGTTTTCAGCTTAAAATCAAACATATTTTACTCAGAATGAAATGTGGGGGAAAAAAAATAAAATATATATTCTTCGTGCAGACCACTTTTGAATTTGTTTTTCCTGGCTGTGTTTTGTTTTATGTTCTACTTTCCTTGTAACTTGTCTTACAGCTTGTCTTACAGTTTAAAGCAGCACTATTTATCAGTTTTCAGGCAAGTAAAACTGTACTTCTTGTTTTCCTCTTAATGCGTTTATTACTTAAGAAACTGCTGTTTTTACATGTGGTATTGTGGCTCAATTAAAACATAAAACATTCATGCCAGAAAAGTGAGAGGTTTTTTTGACTTTCAAAGGATACAAATTAGTTTTCAAAATCAGGTGTCATGGTCAGCTGAAGTAAAATCTCAAGCACATTTTTTCATCTGTTTTGATAAGACAAAAATAGGAAAGGTCATGGCCACCAGAAGCTGTAAAATGAAGTACAAACCTATATGATATATCATAAAAATTATAACTCTTTACTTGTACTGTTGTACAGTTTTCTTTCAAAAAATGAACAAAATATAAATTTATTTAAATTAATAGATGTATTAAGTCTGACAGAAAATGGAAGCAATAGCTGCATTGGCAGTCAATTAACACACTTTGCATCGTGAGGGTTCAAGTGGCATTTTTTCCCTTTGAGACACTCTCTTTATTGGTATACTCAATGCCTGAGTGGGTAAACCAGCAAGGAAATTTAATGTCTAGGAACTACTTCATACTGTTTGCTACCCTTGTAGAGATGATAGTTCCTTAAGGAAGCCTATGGGTGATATTTGTCACATTAATCTCCTGCCAAAACTATTCCACAACCTATGCAGTTAAAATAAACATGAGTTCAGATTACTAGAAATGCAAAAGAATAAATCATGAAGACGCTCAGTTAATAAGGGGCTAAAAGAAGCTTTTGCTATTTGATCTGTACATTTGTACATATGTAGAAAACCTCTTCACCATCATGCAGATCTTCCTTAAGGACACCTGTACTTAACTGGAACTTTGACATCATAAACTCAGGTCAACATCTCCAGGCACTTTAGGAAGGGAAGTTTTGTCTAAATTGTCCTTTGCTTTATATTAATTTTTCTTTTATCACCAAAAGGGGATGGTTTAAGGGTATAGGTTAGCATTGGTTGAAAAAAAAGGATATATTTTTATATATGCACATTTGGAAGCTGATTGTGGAACTGATGGAATAAAGTGTCTTATATTTCATCTATATTTTAAAAGTGAATTAAGGAAATGTCAAGTAACAGTGGACATTTAATCTAGAATTCTGCAGGGTCAATACATCAGAGACACCAATCAGTGACAGTCCCAGGGTACTATCTAGTAAACAGTAATTTAATTAGGTATATCAGTATGTTTATGCAAAAAATGAGATTGTAGTCCATATTTGACTTTTTTTCTAAAAAGAGGTAACAGAAGGCTGATAAGAGAAAGTCATAGACAGTATATGTCCATGCATTAACTTACAACTGCATTTTTAAGTACTACTCAGGCTGTTAGCTAAGCAATTTCTATTAGAGAAGGCAAATGAAACCTTATTTCCTGCTTTTAAATTGCGGGTGTAAGAATGCTTTTTGAAATACACCTAAAAATTTGGGGAATACATTAGAGTACTGACCTATTGGTTTGGAACTCCAAGACAGAGAAAATGTTTTAAATAAATGGGCAGAGGAGGGAATGACTGCTAAAGTAATTCTGTTCACTTTGTAAAGCAATGATCCAGAGGAAGAGATGTGCAGTAGAGATAAAATTTCCTGATACTAAAAACCAGAGCAGCCTAATAGCCATTGACAGAAAAATTATAGTACAAAATTACTCTGATAGACTGATTTCCTGGACTGAAAAACACAGTTAATTATTGAGAAATTTTCCTGTAGCTGGAGAAAATTTCATACTAAAAACAAGAAAAGAGAACATAATTTAAATGACTAAACACAACAGAATTGTGAGAAGTGTCTGAGAACTATGACTAGAAAGAATAAAAAAAAATTAAATTATTTTTTTCCTATACAGACTCATGGTGTTCAAAGTGTGGTGTGGACCACCCTCCAGGTATTGAGAATAAAACTCCATGAACTTGGTTGGTGCCTTGGGAGTCTTACTGGCCGTTCTGAATCCATCTGGCATTTGGCTTCTCTATTCTGTACCAGCTGTGTGCCTTGTCAGTATTAATCACTGTACTTGGTTTCTTGATTTGGGTGTCTGGGGTCCCAGTGGCTTGTAAATCCAGCAGACAGCAGTGTACTGCACTCTGATATGCCCTCTCTTGGTGTTTGTTTCTTCCATTTGTCCCACAACAGTTGCTAAATTCCATCCTTCACACATGGTAATTTTGTTATTTCTATTACAATTCTCTACATTGTTGGGTTGCTGTTGATGACATGACCTCACAGCACAGAGGGAAATGGAACAGATGGACATCCTTAGTCCAAGAAAATCCCTTCATGGTGGCAAAAAAATGCTCTAAAGCAGGCTTCAAAGAACTGTGTGCAACAGAGGCTATCTTTCTAGCAGAGCCCAGAGCTAGCCAGAAGGGTGTTCCACCACATCAGAAAAACAAATGTTAGGCAGTTTTGGTTTTGAACTGCGACTAGATGCTTGTGGGATCACAAGGTAATTCAGGCTGGAAGGGACCTCAGGATAATATCCATTTTCTTGCTGAAAGCATGGTGATTATCGAGGTTAGACTAGATTGCTCAGGGCTGATCTAGACTTAAAAGTATCTGAGGAGAAAGATCACAGAGCCTCATTGGGCAAAATCTTTCAAGAGTTGACTGTCTTTGTGAGAAGGTTATTCCTAAGCAAGGTAGAGAGATACTGCTTGTTGAGCTTTGTGCAGGAAAGTTTCAGAATTTACTGATTAGAAGACATATGGCTTCATTCAGAAACAGATGATCAGATAAGGCAGCAGAGAGATTTCTATGAGTGATGCAAATCACTGCTTTCACAGGGAGTTCACAAGGCTCTGATCACACTGCAGTAAATTTTTGCTCTTAAGAATTCCGGTCATGTCAGCAGAGCTGTTACATGGACATTTTAGGTTGGTGGCAGTATCTTAATATTAGGCCCATAAAAATAATCTGAATTGAATTTCATTAACTGAACATGGAAATGTTTGCTCTCTGTGGGAAAAAAGAAGAGTAATTGTGATTCAGGGAAAAGTAGTAGAGTTAGCTTTTCAGCTCATGCTGAGGTAGATCTCAGGACTGCATGATGCAATGCCAAGATATATCCTCAGAGGAATTGCTCTGCTAAAGATAAAACTGAAAGACATGATGCTGATCCTAAAGGCAATCAAATCATGATCTGAAATGATATTCAAAGTGATAAGAGGGGTAAGAGGATCTGTTTCATGGATATAGCTGCATTAAATGGTGCAGAAATTTACATGTTATTGTATGTCAGTGCCAGGGGAAGTCACACTGAATGAACAGTGTCATTAGCACTGGCAGAATATTTTCATAAATAGAGACCATGTGGTTAATTCTACCTTCCTACTCTCACAGAACAGTGAGCCTGAGTAATTTTGTGGGTTACATGAATTCATAACATGCAAAAAGCCAATAATACATGTGGTTGATGAGCGGCAAATTCTCAGAGACCTGTCACTGTGTGCCAGGCAGTCCAGCTCCCAAGTCTCTGTTTCATAGCTTTCTATGTAGGAAGGGATTCATCTGCCTTTAGATACCAAAAATGAAACATCTGTACCTGGGGCAGTCAAACAATAAACATCTTCAGAAGGTGAGTCATTCTAAGCTTAGTACTTCTAAAAGCTATCTCTGGGGGAGATGAATTTCCTAATTTCCTTCTACCGGTGCTTGTCTATTATTGGTTGTTAGAGGAGAAAGAATTTTACCTTTTTCTAATCCATAATTAGACATCTAATTTGGATTAAGGCAGATAATTTCACCACATTTGTTTTATCTTTGAATTTTTCTGTACTGCATTTCATGTAAACATTTTTAGCTTTTCAAAAGCAATCTGCATTTCTTGTCCTGACACACAAATGGTCTTTCCAAGTGATTCATATATGTTTCTATATGGAAATGGATAGATTCAACACAAGATAACCAGGATGCTAAAGTGAACACAGAAATATGGAACTCTAAGAAGAAAAAACTGAGTATATAACAATTATACCTAATGGTGTTAAGCTCCTTGAAGAAATTGCTTAAGCTGTGTGCATAGCTAAACGAGGGAATCTATATTATAACTGTTCTGCAAAAGAAACTGCAAGAACTACTTAATTCTGCAGCTAACAAAATACTACCCACCAGCAAAGGTCATAAACAAATATAAAGAAGAGATAAGAAATAAAGCTCAATGTCAGCAGGTGTGTAGCAAAAGTGATGTTCTTTACTGATGTTTTCCATTTTCTCCTTCTTGATTTTTTTTTTTTTTTAATGTGAGAAATTCCAGTTTATGATTTTTAAGGTTTGGGGTTTGTTTGGGGGTTTTTTTTGGCGGTTTGGGTTTTTTTTTTTTTGTTTTGTTTTGTTTTGTTTTGTTTGGGTTTTTTTGTTTGTTTTGCTTTTTGTTATTTGTTTGGTTTTGTTTGTTTGGTTGTTTGTTTTTACTGGAGGCCTCATTTGTAGCTTTGTCAGCTCACAGCTATGAGATGGGAAAGCCAGCACTGAAGAATTCTAAATGAGAGCTAGCTGTAGAAAATACTCCCTAGTCAACAAGGAGGGTTGGTCTGTGTCAGTTGGGTTTCATCCTGACTCAAAATGTCATTAATATTGACGTGCTGGAACCGATGCCGTGTCTATAAAGCCTCACCTACTGCAGTATTTTCTACAGCATGAGATGGACAATATGCTTCTGCGATGTACAAGGACTCCCCAGGGCTGAGATGAAGCCCTGACTCTGTTTCTTCTCTCCTGTTATTTGCCTGGCCTATTGCCTGACCATCTGCAGAACTCTTTATTTATGCCCCTGTTTCATTTGCTTCTCTGGGGTGAACTCTAAGGAGAAGGCAGCAAGGTGAATCTAGCCTCGCTGCATAATGTCTTAAGATCTGCTGTTCAAATAGAGCAGCCCTAATATAGCAAGCCAAATAAAATCCTATCTTGTACTGACTCACAGGCTAGGTGGCAAATGAATAACCATGAAAGGAAGGGAAAGTTCAGCATCTTTAAGGGCCTTCTTGCACTCTGATAATGGCACAGAAAGAAACAGTTGTGGCTGTTAACAGCTGAGGTAGCCTGGTAACAGAGGAAAGAAAAAGTTTGCAGGTAAGTGGAAGTGGTTTCAACTCAACCAGGTAAACAAAACAGAAAGGAAAAATCGAGCTCACAGGCATACAAGATCTTCTAAAGTAAGTATATGCACTGGGGAGTCATATTTGACAGAAAATAAAATCTCCTTGCTGTTTCAAGGTATTTCTATTCATAAAGGAATGAAAATTCTTCAGGTCAGTGAGAACTGTGGGCATCAGAAATGTGTTTTAAGTTGTATCTTAGGAGACACCTCCTGATATGTTTCAGCTATCAATAAAATTTACATAGATTTGTTCCACATGACGTCCCTTTTGAAAACACAGTATATATTAGGAAAATATCTATGGTTTTATTGCTCACACAGACAGTAGTACCTATTTAATTCTCTGTCCCCATCTCTGCTCTAACTGTATTACAAAGACTCATGGAATAAAGTGAATCTTCCTCCTTACTTGCACTCTTTTTCTTTGTCTGTGGCTACCTCTAGAATACTATTTTGACAAGACAGCTGTGTTACCAAGAAGGTATATTGGCAGTTAAATATAACACTTGACATTTACATGCCTATTTTCTTTCTTAGATCTCAGAGAGAGCTATGAAAAAGCTTAAACATTCTCACCAACTCATACAGGGAATAAAGCAAGATACAGTGAGAGGCAGAACTGAGAACAGAACCAATCCTTCTTATCTCTAGACAGGAGCTTGTTGTTTTAGGCCAATTATATTGTCTAGTTTAGGTTTTATGGGGAAAAAAACCTTATATTTGAGACTCCAGCATGCAATGTGAGAAAATGCATGTAGTCATATCTTTCATTAAGAGTTTCTTCCTTGCAGAAATAGCCCATCTAAAAAGTCTTATTGCTGTGTACAGTCTGCTTAGAGTTTTTGGTCAGTGTTCTCCCTGAATAAATAGGTTATTTTCATGTCTTGGCTTCTGACTAAATTGCTGGTAGCAGACAGAAACCTTTGAGAAAGCAAAAAAGCCCCATTTTTACTGAGAAATACGTGAAGGAAGTTTGTATCTCCTAGGCTAATTCTATAACCCTTGCCTGTAGGTCTGAATATATTTACAAATGAAGATGTGATTTATGCTTTAAAGTGAGGAAAGATGATAAAGATGAATTAGATAATCCTGTCCATTTGATCATCAAGTATGCTGCAGTGGCAATTCTTTGATAGAGAACAAAATCATATTAAAATGATAAGAACAGAATTAACAGGGAGCAGAGAAGAAAGATAAAATAGTAAATTAGATGATTTTAGGAGATTAAATAACAGAAAAAATGTAATCCTTGATTTGTGAATTAAAAAAGGCTCATTATGAAATAGAGGCTCCCAATTTGATTTTGAGAGCTTAAATATCAAACAGTGCTGTAGAATTACCTCAGAAACAGCATTTCCATGAGCAGACAATTAACCCCAGTTAAGATCAGGAGCACATAGTCAGGAGACTGCATCTTAAGCTCTTCCTTGATATGAAATCACACATTGATTTAATTATTGACATGAGTAGAGCTACTGCAAGTCACATAAGGGTTTCCAGTTATTTGCATTGGTGTCTCCTGTTTTCATGAACCCATTTCATCATCTGCAGAATGAGACTGATGCATGTCTTTTTCAGGTACCATTATGAGTTTTGTCAAAGAAATATGAAGTTCAATTTTTTATTATGGTGTTTATTACAGACGTGTTGGGTCATTGCTCAGAAATGTTCCCCTTTGGGGAAAAATATGCGGCCCCACTCTCCACCACCCCAACTAAACTGAAAATTAACTCTAAAATACTTTGTGTATAAAGAAGAAAGTATTGAATGAAGTATTTTCATTTGCAAAGCAAGTCTGAAGTGAAAATCGCGTGTGATTTGCATCCAAACCCCACGCACCCAAATTTCTGAACATTATAAAAGGCAGGTAATAATTATTTTTCTTCATTCTATGCTATTTAGGAATCAGTTGGATTTCAAGCAGACTTAATTGGTGCAACTTAAACAATTCATATAAAATTCTTGAACACATTAATCTGGATTGTGCTCATTACTGAACAAACGTTGTGAGGAACTCTCTTCTTTTTATTCCAGCATTAGTTATAAAGATCTTATTATTTTAGAATTCTCAGAATAATAAAAAACCCCAGCACCAGACATCTAACAGACTATGACTTTCTCATAGCAACTAGAAAAATCTAGTCTAGTGTTTGGAAAACAAGTTTACCCTTTCAAATTAATGTTTTGCATTCCTGTATAATGGCTGCCTGACTGTAAAAGTTCCTCCTGGGAAGAGTGCCCCTGAATACCTATTAGAGCTCTGCCTTTCAAAGACAAAGCAGAGTGGTTTATGTTGCTGTGTAAGCTGAAAATGCTGGTTCTTAGGTACATTACTTGACATTTCACTGTGTGAAGCTATTACTAATTAAACAGCTTTGTTTTATGAAGTTTGTGTATTTCATAAAAAGTTTAGAAAATAGTGTTTACGCTTAATGCAAACAATCCAAGGTTAGAGTCTAAATACTTACTTATTCATAAAGCTCTGGGCTTTCAGGGCCTTTTAGTTCCATTTTGTTCCCTACTTGATTACATGTGCATCTTTAAGATTTTTTTTTCTTTCTTTTTTCATTTCCAGTACAAATGTTACTAATTCTCAACACAAATTAGCAATTTCTGAATGGTGTTTTTCTCTTAATAGATGATGTTGATGCTGTGTGACATAAGTTAATATCATGTCAATAACGAGTTAATGTGCAGAAAATGCCTTGAAACGGAGGTGACTGAACCCCTTTGATGGAATCTTTTGGTAAAAAAATATAAAGAAAACACAAGTAAGACAGAGAGTGAGGGGAAAACTAAATGAGAAGTAGCAGGGGAAATGGACATGGTAAAAGAAATGAAGCACATTTAGCACAGGCATCATAAAGAGTTTCTAGCAGAAGTCCATATTTGCAAGTCCAATGGTGCATTTTGTAACCCTTTATTTGTGGGGAGAAGAGATTCAAAGGGTGGGCAGTTTCATGAGTACTTGCTGACCTAATGACCTTTCTTGACTTTTTACCATTTGTAAAAAAAATATTGTGTAAGTCAGCATGAATTGATAGAATAGAAATTCAGAGGTGAGTCTTGTTTCCATACTTAGCAAGCAGGTTGATTTCGCATTTACTTTTAAATTTCTTATATTTATAATTGTGGAAGAACTTGGAGGGTTTTCTCTTTGCTGGAAAAAGCACTGAATGACATGGAAAGATGTTTTTCAATACATTTTGTTGTATCTAGATAGCCATGTATCCTGGTCTCTGAGGCAGGAATCTGAGAATATTATTAATTTTAATAGGAAATATTAGATATTTTTAATGAGTTCCTTGAGCTCCTCAATGTTCCTTCAGATTTTCTCAGTCACATATATAAGCTGGACTATACTCTTCAGCAACTATTGTTTTTTCCCAAATTCAATGAAGTATTCTGCATCAATCATTTGCTTAAATTCTTATCTTGATTGTTCAGTTCTTCCTACCTTGCAAACATAGTCACACTTTCAGAATAAAAGAGAGCAATGCTGTTCCCTCAAAAACTTCATTACTGTGTTTGCAAATCAAAGAGTTTGCATATAAGGACACAACATTTTTTTTTTCCTCCCCTGGCAAAAGTATCATTGATGAATGAGCATCAAGGAGCTCTTCAGTTTGTAACTATTTCTTCTATCTGAAACTATTTTGGACAAGACATCCTGTGTAGTACTGGTCTAAACGTGCTCTAAGTGTAGTAACTGCTGCTTTGTATGAGCAAAGGCCAGTATTTTCCACAGATTTTGCATAAAGTTTCGACTTAGATAAAATGAAGTCAACACAGAAAGTAATGCCAGCTCTTCATGTTGCTCTTTATCTTCATTTTGTGTAGAAGGAAGGATGAGAAGTCCAGTCAAGTGAGATCTGGCTTAGGAGACACTGGCTACTGGAGTCAGATATTCAATTGTTTGTCTCCTGCTGCTACTAGAAATACGCACCTTGAACCATGAAAGCTGAGGCGTGTTTTCTCTAGGGCTTGGAAGAAGAACTAAAAAGATAATGAAAACGTTTGCCTGCGATGCACACAAACCCAGTGAGCAGGTAATGTATTTTGAAAACATACTTAACAAGAATTACTTTCTTACAGATGCTCTGGAGAGTAACACTTATCTCCCACACTGCTTAAAGCATGAGTTAGTCACTTTGTCAATCAGCTAAGAACAACAAAGCACAGTGAAGGGTCATTGTCATTCAGTTTATTGGCACAGGTACAGGCATAACTTGATGGCTTGTAGTAGCCACATGTGAGGTTAGTTGCAGATACAGAGGGCCTCGTAGACTTCCACTTTATCGTTATTCTGTAAAATACAGTAGATAATTTCCAAAGAAAATATACCAATGCAGCTGTAATGCTGTAGATAACTTGTCTTTCATCTGTGAAATTGCTTTTAGACTTGGTGCCTGCCTTGAACATAAGCACTGCAACTTTTCTACACTGCTGGATTCCTTTGAAAGATGCCCTGCTGCTGTAGCCTGGAAGAGCTACTGTTGAATTTTAAAGGGTTTTTTGGACTAATGCAATGACCGCTGAGGGCAGGCATCAGAGACATGATATTTGCATAACAGCTTTTAGAAATAGTAGCAGAAAGCAAATGTTGCAAAAGTGTGGATAAAGGGAACTTTTTTAGCACAAACCTATCCAAGTACTATTCAGTGTTCAGCCAGCTCTTCTCTGGTGTCTGCTCTAATAATACCTTCCATGATTACAGTTTTTTTAATAAAAACATGCTCAGCTAATATCTCCAAAGTAAGCGGATATACATTCCCTTTGACAAATTCATTTGAAGAGAGGTAGGTGGCAAAACAAGAGTTCAGATCTCTGCCCTCTGGGCTCATGCTTACTGCTTGAAATAAAAAGGGAGCTCCGTCATCTCAAGCCAGAAAACATGCTTTCAGATTTATCCACTGGTTTTTTTCATACTATTTTAGAGGAATATTTATCTCTAAAGAACCACAGGAACTTAATTCAGAGGGACACTTACCACAACCTTCAAAGTATACTGCAACTTCTAATTGATCAATGTTATTTCCAAGGTGTAAATGCAGATTAAGGAGAAAAAAGAAAAAAGAGAGAGAGCATGATGATTTTAACTACAATATGGGCATTACCATGTTTACATGTCTCAGTAAGAGCTGAAAAAATTTTGCCTGCTTATTATCATATGTTGAAAAAAGTAGACATTCAAAGTGTAATGGCTATTTTTTCTTCTTTACCACCATTTCTAATAGGGAAAAATATGATTTAAAGGGATTTTTTTTTTCCTCTTTAATTCTTCTTAGAGAAGCTGAGGTTCTGGTACTTTGTGTCTTTTGCAGGTCATGAGCTAAAATGTTCTTTGGAAGTAGTGAAATAAAAAATATCTGAGCTACACTAGTTCCTTGTTTGTGTGTCCCCAAATTGTCAGCAAAACTCCCTGAAGCATTCTCAGATGCCTGAAATGGGAGGCTGGGATGGGCAGGGGGGAGAAGACAGGGGAGCACAGAGAGCAGTAAGATGGTATTTATGTGAACCACATCCTTGTGGAGCAGACATGCTTTCAAAAAAATTATCTCTTTGCCCAGATAATTAGTCTGAGTTTGAAACAGCAGGAAAAAAGTAGTACATGCCTAGATTGCATCTGTGCACTTTACTCATGCAGTGATTTAGAGACATGAGACACTCACTTTGTCTTTCTGGTTACCTGAAAATCAGCTCATTATGGTTTGAGGAGGGGCCACAGCCCTATGGCTGCACACACAGGGCTTCAACAGTGATCCTTCTGTTTGGACATGAGGGGGCATGGGTACACAAATCCAGTGCCATTCTTAACCATTTGAACAGTGTGCTCTCCTCAGATGACATTTCCCACTGCATAGGGAAGCTGCAGTTTCCCTTCGGGAAACACTTTGAGCTAAGCTGCAAATGACCCTGTCTTTTATTTTGGTCTACCCACAGTATGCTATTGGTCTCAAACAGGCAATAACCAGTGTGAACAAATATTGCTTTGCCTTGATGTCAGTTTTTTTGCCTACTAGGTTGTTCTTTTAAATAAACAAAGAAAGCTGCTCTTTGCTGGCCAGCTTATTTATTTGAGTTGGAACTAATGTATTACTTTAATATTTGCTGTATGGTCCTGTAGCTAGGATCCTAAAGTCGAGGATTTAAGAGTTCAGGCTAGGTCAGGATCCTTTAAAAAAACAAATAAAACTGAAACATCTACTGACATCAAAACTATAAATTTGAAATATTCAGAAAAAAAATTGAAGTCTTTCAAAGTCATGCAAATGGCTGAAATATAAAGAGACTGCAAATACAGTCAGCTGAAAGAATTTTTCATTTGTCTTTTTTCAAAATGCATTTTATCAATATTTTATTGGACTTTTCAGCTCTGGAGTCATCAGACTCACAGCAAAAAGATAAAAATTGATAACTCTGTGGAACAGCATTTCTGTCTCTGTAATGAAGATTTACCCATAGCCAAAATATGAATATAATGTTCTAAATGGAAACCCCAGTAAGACAAGTCTGATGTGAGAGTCACTGCATCAGAAACCCTTATACTCCCTTTTGACTTGGATGTTGCATAACTATTATACAGTCCAGCAGAGTGCAATCATCTCCAACGTAGCATTTTATATACATTACACAAGCATGAATTATTGCTAATGCAGCATGCTTTCCTTCTGCATCAGTGTTCTTCTGATTATTCTGAGGACCAGTGTTTGTGTACCCTACAGCTTTTACAATATGTTTTCCAAAGTTTGCATTGCATAAATGTAAATGGACAAAACACAGAACTTTGCTGCAGAGTTTAAGAGCTGAAGCAATGAAACAAACTGATATAATCCATGAGGGAAAATGTCTCTTTTAGCTTTGGGAAAACCTTGTATTTCTCTGAGACTGCCCAGAACAGAGGTTCTCACATTGTTGTCCTTGAATCACTATTGATCTTAAGGACCTTCACTTTTCCTATCCATCAATTCTTATTTTCTGCTCTCTCTGCTTATTTCTAAATACTACTAAACTTTACTCAAATGTGGCTATATATATTGGCCCTTTCATATCAGCTTGTTCATTTGACCACAGGCATGCTCTCTGAGTGTTTGTGGCAGAAATACTCCACATGACGGAAAAAGAGAAGGAAACTGTATTAACAGATGTTCTACAAAAGGTATTTCTCCTTAAGAGGCTGATTAATCTCATCCACCCCTTGCCATGCATAAGGTAGGTGTCTAAGCTAGTTCTTTATGCTCCATTTATAAAGAACAAGGAATGGTAAGAATCTCAAACTTATCTTGCTTTGGGCTCTATCGGGTTCCAGAAGTGCTTGTTGCTCTGCATTGTCTCCAAAGAGGCCTCAATATCTTATTTACCTTAGACACTAATTTTAAAGCAGTTACAGTTATATAAGATGGAGTTCATAATCAGATATTAGAGTGCTGTGCACTGAACAGTTCGCTATGACATGAATTCGCTTTGCCAGTTGCTCACCCTGGCCAAATGAAAAGCCATGAAGACAAGCTACCAGAGCATCAAGACCAAGGGGATATCTTCCACACTTCCCAGAAACACTTGAGAGCCCACCCATATGAGAATTCACTTTGTTATTCCCATTCTTCTGACAGAGATTCTTGGAAATCTCATGTAGTAGTTATAGCCAGTTGAATCAGAAAAAATTATTTACATTTTCATTATTACTGCAGACATAATTTGAATTGATAGTCTTAGTTTTCATATCCAATTTTTTGCTTTTCTTGCATCTTTTATGTTTAGCTTTCTTAAACTAGTCTCATACAATATGCTTGGCTATAATGTCACAAGAAAAATAAATTTGAAAAACTTTTTTTGGAGAATATCCATGAGAGAAACTACCTTCTGGCTCATATCTGCTTTAATGACTCAGGTATCCCTGGTTTAATTTTAAAGCATGGACATACTAAAAACAAAACATATTGATTTATTCCAAGTCTCTAGTTGGACCTAGGCGTGGTTACAAAGCTCATTTGCATGTCAGGGTCCTTTATACTTTTCAGCGTTGTTTATTTGCAGGACTGGGTTCATTGCTTGAATTTGCATCTCTAATTTAGTAGAGGTATTTAGAATTTCACTATCTATGTGCATTAAAAACCATGCTAAAATCCTTTATTACTAAAAGGAGTTCAAAGCAATGAAACTTTAAGTACAAATCCCTTGAGTTGTTATGCAAGTGCCATGCATTGCGCAAAATTTAAATTAAGTAATAGTAATAGTAAAGAGAAATTAAGCATGAAACAAGGAAATTTTCTATGCTAATTTAAATTTGTTTTCTTGTGTTTATATATGCAAAATTTCTTCAGAAAATGAGTTATTTCCTTCTTTGTCCAATGTTGATTTAATAGCTTAAACTTGACTGTCTTTAAAATTCAAATTTACATTCTAGGGTTTCAACAACTTTCCATTTGGCTCAAGTAACTCTGCTCTATTTCCAAGTGTGTATATAACAGTGAATTGGATGAATACTTTACTAGCATGACACATAAATCAGAGGAGATTTTGGATTTCTGTATATTGAATCTCTTGTTTCTTGTCTGTCTAACAGCTGTAAATGTTCACAGAAGACCTAGATGGAAAATATTTAACAGGAACAAAATCTTTTCCATTTGCTTGGCCCTCCAGGAAATTGCTTAATTTTTGTGTGCACTTCCACATTGTGCTTATATGTGCATGTTTAGTGTTTTATATATGCATTATATGCTGCATGTACTCTTTTTTAGGACATAAACTATTTTACATATATATATATATATAAATATAAAAATATAAAAATATATAAATAAATGTGTGACAGTTAGTTGCTCCTTTAATAAAATACAGTTGAATCTGAGCTTGGTAGATGCCACACACTTCTTTATCTGGTTAAGTTTAAGGTAATTTTCTGTGCTTTTAGTGGCTGTGTATCATAGAAATGCTTGATGAAATCCCTTTGCCTAAGTTAGATTTTTAAATGTTACAAGTTTATGTGCAAATTACAGTCCACCCCTTTACAGCCAATAGAGAGGAAATACATTAACTGGCTTGTAGATGTGCATATTTTTATTAAATTTCAAAGATTCTGGTGTGAATAAATTAATTGTTTCCCATGTAGCTGGGTCATAGAACCAAGTCTCAGGGTGGTTTTGACCCAATAGAACTCTGTTGCTGCCTCTTTAGGAGATAATTCTGCCTTCTGCCTCAGGTGGGATGGTATTTGCAGGCAGATTTACAAGATAAGATTGATTGAAAGATGAATTGACACAACACCTCATCTTCTTTTTTCTAAAACTGTTTACCCAAAATGTTTATGTCCTTATTCCTAGCTCAAATTTGTATCCAGACCATCTGCAGAGCTATTGAACTCCGGTTCTGGTCACAGATCTTTTACTGTTGGCAATTATCTTAAGTGAATCTTTAAATACATTTTTACTCTGTATAATATGCTTTTGCAGTGTTGGTAAATAACTATATCTGTAGATTTTAACAGTCTGCCTTTATTCCCATAGAAATTATGGGAATCTATTACCCATAGAAATAGCTCACAGTTTTAAAGCCATTACTGCTACCATTATCAATTGGCATACCTGTAAGATAATGATCTATTCCTTAACTCTTCATTTAGTTTCTTTTTTTTTTTTTTAAATTTTTCTGAGACATCTTTAGATGAAATCAGAATTTTGTTGCAGAACATTGTTATTCTCTGAAACAATTTAGGTATTTTATACTTTCTATGATAAGCTAATTTCTTATCTCTGTGTATTGTAACTAGTGCATTTTGGACTCTAAGAATTGTATTTTTCATAATAAAATTAAACTGATTGAATGCTTCTGCTTTTGCTTTCCATTCTTTTCAATTTGCAGTACTTAAGCTTAGGTGGTTCCTCCAAAATGCACACAGCCTTTTTTCCTTCTAACTGTACTTAAAATTTATGGCACTTTCAGCCATGAGATAGGAAAGGAGTGACGTTTAGTATCAGCTTGATTTGAGTACTCATTCAGAAAAGCTTTTAGCTTTGATTGGAATGACAACAACATCAATTCTTACCCTTTACAGAGATTGCTGTGCACTGAAAATGAAGAATTTCAGTGAGTTCCTCTACACCCCTGTGAAATTAGAAAGAGGATGGCCTGACATCCAGTTAGGTAAGAGAGCATGTACAACATTTTGTTGAATTAATTTCCCATAGGAGATAATAATAGAGTGATAGGCATTTAAACTATTATTTCATTAGCACATGGACACAACTATTTAAATCTTAAACAGACTTACAGTCTCACCATTCGTTGCTGAAAATGTTGTAGGAACTTAGTCCATTCTTGGACTTGTTCTTAGCAGATGAATCAGAATCATGGAACCATGGAATGGTCTTGATTGGAAGGGTCCTTAAAGATCATCCAGTTACAAGACCCCTGACACTGGCAGGGGCACTTTCCTCTTGACCAGGCTATTCAAAGGCCTATGCAACCTGGCCTTGAACACTTCCAGGGATGGGGCACCCACAACTTGTCTGAACAACCTCTTCCAGTGCCTCACCACCCTCACAATAAACAATTTCTTCCTAATATCTGACATAAATCTGCCCTCTTTCAGTTTAAAGCCATTTCCACTTGTCTTATCACTCCATGTCCTTGTAGAATTCCCTCTCCAGCTCTCTTGGGGGCTCCCTTTAAGTACTGGAAAGCTTTTCTAATGTCTCCCCAGAACCTTCTCTTCTCCAAACTGAACAATCCCAGCTCTCTCAGCCCATCTTCCCAGAACAAAATGAATGCCTCTGCAGTTAGATAATTTCTTTCTTCTAATGGATTGCTTTATTTCTGTGTTTATTCTACAGGGTTGTGAAGTTAGTCTTTATATAGGAATCCATGACAAAGGCTTGTCTAATATGTCATTAAAAACATTACTGGGCAGAGATTGTTGGGACTAGAAAGCAGAAATGTTTTAGAAAGGCTGTTTTCCCTGCATGAGACTGTTAATAGCTGATAGCTTATTTTAACAGTTTTGTAAATGCATTAAAAGGGTTTTATGGCTAAGAGATCTAAACACATGTGACAGTTCAGATGCTGTTGGGTCCCAATTGTTAGCAGACACCTTCTTCTGAGTGTCCATTGCTATAACTGAATGTAACCGTAACGAGTACACCTTTAAAGCTCAGCAAAAGATTTATGGCACTATTTAATACTGTCTTCTATCTCTATTTTTTAATAGCCTGCTGTTTAATCTAGACCAGCTATTATTTTCTCGTTAATGTGCTTTCTGCTAGGCAACTGAGATTACCATGAGTATCTAGCCTAAATAGACAAGAAGTAAAGGTTTTGTTTTGTTTTGTTTGTTTGGGGGAGTTTATGGTTTTGGGGTTTTTTTTCCCTTTAGTTATGACCTTTTATGAGTTGTATCCTGGAGAACAAGAAAAAATAATCATCAAGAAACAGCTTTTATATAAACAAAATCTACAGTGTATGCATGTAAATAGTCATAGATGTTTGCCGTTGTGAACCAATAGATTCAATAATATATGTCTCTGCTTCTTTATACTAGCATTGAAACAGAAATCTACTTTAAATCTTATTTACCTGTGCAGACTACTAGGTCCTTGCATCATCAGAGTAGATGGGAGTTGATGAATTTGACTTTTATATTCATAGAGGTCTCTTATTTTTATACAGGATTTTTCGAGGGAAAGAAAGAGCGTATTTGTGCTGTGCACTGCATGAGCAATGCCTGTACAGACGACAAATTGTGTATCCTGTCACGGCAGATTTACTGTGCATATTTGAGCCATGTTCATGTGAGGAGCTCAGAGGCTTCCTCATGGTGCATGCACTGTGCAGGTGATATATATTTTCCCTTTCACCATTAAGTGAAAATGGCATTTATCAGAACATCCCACTTTACCCTCAAAGACTTTCTGAGACACTGCAAACTTTGTTAGTCAAGGCAAAGAATTAGAGAAAAAGAGCAAATTGGGAATATCATGTAATAAACCAGAAGGAACACCAATATCTTAATCTTGAATATGACATTGTCTTGCTGTTCCTGTGCTTTATTTACATTATATTCAGTATCAGGGAAATGGTAATCACAGCTTAAATTATCTTGGAAATATTAATTATTTAGGATTTGTGTAAGTGCTTTCAGAAGATGTCCAGATATTTTCTGGATTAACTTGCCTATTTGTTTATCTTTCACAAGTTATAGCATAGAAGGACTGTGAAGCTCTACAACTGTCTAAAATTTTTGCCTGACTACACTTGGGAGTTTGGAGCGACAGTAGGACTGTAATGCAATATTTTTAGGCAAGAACTCTCTTAGCATCTACAAATGCTTGAAGATAGAATGCATTGTAACAATCAGGTAAATAAATGGTTGCTCTGGCAAAAAGCATGCTGTTATGTGATCTTATACTGTAAAACATTCATTATGAAATCTTCCCAGATTTTCTGCATCTCATTATTTCCAAATTCTTCAATAAAATATCTGATACGTTACTGGCAAAGCTGTTTCTACTCTTTTCCTCTTCTTTCACCTGTCTGTCTCCTTGAATTTCATTACATCATTTTAGTATTATTTACACTTAGAAATAAAGTTTCCAACAACTGTAAAAGGAATAGAGAGGTCACATAAAATATTCAGGGACAACTGTCTAAAATCCCAAGCAGTAGGTATCTTTATTGTCTCAATAGACCCTTTTGCAGCAGAGGTCAAATACACAGTGTGCCTCCTCTACAGCTTTCACTTTGGGGGCATTTTCCTCCTCCTTTATCTCCTCTTTCCGTAAGGCCTTTCTCTCCTCTTACTCTCCTTTCTTTGCTCTGTCCTCCTTGTGAGTTTCTTACAGTTACAGTTTTCATATTTTCATTTGTTCCAGGAGCTTAAATAGAAAGTACTGGGGTCAGCCTGAGGTTGCAATGCTCTTTCTTATACAGAAGTTAAGAAACAAGATTGACCTTTTCAACACTTGCTTCTACATTTTCAAGAGCTATGAAAGGGGAGTTGCGCAGACCTAGATGACACTTCACTGCTTAGTAATCAGTCTTTCTATTTGTTCTCTGTGAACAGAGCAAATGCTTCATTGGCTGCAACTTCAAAAATCTGTAGATAGTTAGGAGAGGGAATTATAGCTGGAGAGGTTAAATAATTTTTTTCCCGGCAGTTCTAAAATCTTCAAAGATAATTGATGCAATATTGATTATTACTATTTTCTTTATGAAGTAATAATAACAGTAATGATAATAATAATTATTAAAAATTGCACTAAAGTGAAATTCATTATACAAGCACACCTAAATTTTTGGAGGAGGGAAGATTGGAGGAAGGAGATTTTAGAATCCTCATAGGAAAAAGAGGTCCTACTGTCACCTTAATGACTTAACACCAAGACCTCAACTGTCTTTATTTTCCTCTCCTAATTCCGGACTGTATTTTGTTTCCAGCTTTGCAAGGAACTGTCTCAAACAATATATTATAGTGACGCACTCCTTCTTTCCTGTTCCTTTTCTTATCTTTACAAAAAATATGAAACATTCAGTGGAACCAAGGCTTCCAAATTATGTCTTCCACAGAAGGTCCAGCTATCAGGCCAGCAGTTTACTTCCACATTTGTCAATATATATTTAGCTTATTAAGAAAGAACAAGGCAAACAGAAAAAAATTCTACTTGGGTTTGTCTCATTCAATTTAGTGTTTGAGTCTGTCATCTTCAGACTCAAGCTTGAAACTACCTAGGGACTTCTGGAATGCCTATTTTCGTCTTTAGAAATTTGCTTTCTTTGCTCTTAATAGTTTGAGTTGAGAGATCCTGTTTATAGGTAAGACAAAAGATTTTCAGCTCTCTCAAACAGGAGAAGAAAACAAACTGATTTCTTGGAATCTGCAGGAATGCGCTACAGGCAGGGCTGTCAAATAAAAGGGCAACAGCACTACCAGCTCAAGCAAGCAAAACAATTATTTCCTGTTCTGAAGCAAAACAGTAACAAGCAATGTTAAATTTATTTCTTGCTGGTCTAAACAAGATAAAAAAGAAGATTTTCCAGGTTTTTTGGGTAGAATAAAACATCATTACTTTCTGTGATGATGGTCGAAGGAGTTCCTTGGGAAAAGCCCTGCCCAGCACTCTTCTGTGGCCATCTGAGTATCTCTTTTGAAAAGCTGACAAACTCTACTAATATATCTTGTCTACCAGTCCAGCCAATGAAAAGATGCTGTAAGATCAAAAAGTCCTGCTGATATAATGAATCCATTATATATAGATTTTCATCAAGGAGGATTGAGTTGGAGATTAATTCAGTAAACTGCACATATATAGATGATGCATTCAAAGGAGTTGTGGGAGCTGGCTGCTATGATTGCAAGGCCACTATCTTCTTTCAGAAGTTGTGGTGAGCAGCGGTGTACTCCAACACCTTGAAGAAATCTAATATGTACAGTCCTTAGGGAGAGGAATTCTGGCTGCATACTGGGCTGCATCCAAGAAAGGCAAAAGCTCCAGGAAAGTGATTGCTCATCTCTTCTCAGGCCTCAGGAGGAGGCCTGTTGGAGTCCTGTGTCCATCTTAGGGCTCACAGCTCAAAGGAGATAGTGACAAACTAGTGAGAGTTCAATGGATGGCCACTAAGGGGAATGGAGTGCTTGAAAGGCTGAAGGACTAATGTGGATTTCATGGAGCAATGGAATTTTCAAGTGGATGCAGAAGTATACAAAAATCATTACAATCAGCTTTGGTAACACTCCAGAATAACTGTTGGTGGAGCTATAGCACATATATGTGCACATATGTGCAGGTGTTTTCTAAATAATTGTATGGAGAATGTATTCACTCTGCTCTAACTCAAAAAACCAGAATCCTGTGGCACATCAGGACAATGACATAATAGGATTAACACTTTCTCAGAGTACTTTTTATGCAGAAATGAGTGTAGTTGAAGTCTTCCTGCTGAACAGTTTCAATGACATCTGATGTTCCAACTGCTGTTGCAATGGATTACTGTAAATACTAGAGTCTGAACTAAATGGCATATTTACAGAATGAGAGGTGTACTATATGTTCTATTTTTTAATTTCAGAGCAGTGAAATTCCATTAGTACATTTGTTGCTGACACCACAAAAAAATGGTTTGTGATTCTGAGCCAAATTCATTAGCTCCTTTAAACAAACTGCATCACTAGGAGATATAGGTACAGAAAGTTAAAAGTAGTAATTCTGAAGGTCAGTTTTTATTTGGCTTTTAAATATTTGTCCAAAATGTATTGCTTTCCTCTTCCCCCAGTGAATGTTCTCTCTTTGTGAGAAATTTTTCTCAAAGAGGAATGTGCAAAATTTGAATGTGGAAAATTGTCCTAGAATCGCAGATGGATATGTGGAACCTTGTCTTAGTATCTCAGAGTACAAATTGCCCTTGATTTACTAGTCTATCATGATCTATCCCTTTTTTTTTTCCTCAGTAGTGACATGAAATGTTAAAGGAAGAGGAACATGAAATGATAAACATTAATTCCTTAAAAAAATTAAGTAAATATTTTGACTGAAAACAGGCACAGTTTTAAGTGAGTCCAGATTCATTGCTTTTCAATGCAGCTGTCTGTTGAGACACCAAGGCTTGAAGCTTAAGCCAAAATTTGTGAGAAATGAAAATTTTGGTTTCAAAGAAAATAACCTGAATTGAAACAGCCAAACTCCATTTCACTCTGCAAGGTGTTTCCTTTCCAAATGTGTCAAAAGTGCATTTTTAATTTCAAGGTCATTGTTTGGGGTTTTTTAATTGTATTTCAGAAAGCTCTAAGACAGCAATAAGCTTTAAAATACAAAAACCGAGCATGTCCTTTAACATGAGGTGTTTCTTTACAGCATGAAGACTCCTTTTGAGAGGCTACTCAGTGCAGCCTCTTGGATTAAGGGTATGGGCATAGTGAGTTGATTTGCCATGCATCTTCAATATTCTCACTAAAATTTCAATGCATCCAACTTATATTTTATGTTAAGACATTTATTCCTTTCCAATCTCACTTATTTTTTTTTCCAATAAAGAATGTTCTCTTGCTCTCAACAACTCAGGTTGATATCAGATAGGAGAATCAGGATACTTTTCATAGGTAGCTCAGACTACTGCACATAGAACAGTGAAGAAATCATGTCCCCTTTTAACCCCTCTAAATTTTTTGGGTTTTATAGGCAGATCAAGAAATTTTCTGTGTGCTTTCATCTCCTAATTTGTCTATTGGCTCATCCTGTTTTCAGATCCATTGATAATCACAAAGATGAGGTGATGCAGAAAATAAAAACACAGTTGTTTCAAAGCAAACCTCAATAACAAACATTTTTATTATCCTTTCTCCCCTGTCCTTTGCTGTGCATTATAGAAATAAATACAGTTATTTATTTTCTATGAGAAAGGGAAAAATACTGATCTAATAACAGTCCTTTCCCAAAGGTATCCTTATTCTTTTCTGGTAAACAAACTGCTGATCCAAAGAAAATAAAGTGAGAATATGACCACTGTTACAAGCAGTAGAAATATTGGAGATTAAGTGTAATTGAATGTCAAGTTGCCAACAAGATTTAACTCCATTCACCACAACTCTCTGGGATTGTGACAGTTGTCCCAGTTATATCCTAGATGGAATGCACCATTATATCTATCTTGTTAGTATTTGCCCTAATTCTTAAACATAAACACTTAACCCCATCATCATAATTAAACTCTAAACAGTCAAAACCCTACCAAACATGCAGGTTTCCCCACTGCCCCTCTGTCCTTGCTTATCCCTTCTGAGCACCATGTAGCCACTGCAGCACTCCAGTTGTGAGTCAACCACCACGTTTCTGTGCTGACAACTGTCGTGGTTTTCCTGCTGCAGAGTGGCTTCCAGCTCCTCTAGTTTTATGATCATGCTGTGTGCATTGCTGTTGATGCACTTCAGTTGGGCTACTGGTGCCACCGCATTTCTGGGGAAGAAGCCCTAATTTCTGTATGATCAGCCTTAGGCACTTGCATGGTTTCTAACAAATCACTTGCATCTTTGCTCCTGGCTCTCCATTCCCTATCTCCACTGAGACAGCAGAATGAAGGACCACGCTAGCACACTGTCCCTCAAACATTGGCGTGCCATACCTGGGAGTAAACTTTCTCTTCACATCTTCACCCTGGTCTCTAGCGAAGCAGCAGATCTCCCTAAGAAGTGGGTCCATCTGCATATCTGGCCTTCAGAAGGGAGTCTCCTTTGTTCCTTTTTGGAAGAAGTTTTGAGACAGGGCATAGACCAGCTAAAGTTCAGTGACATGTCTGGCCCAGATCGACATTGGCATTGTCATTGTTTGGTTCCACTTGCAGAGCCTCCTACCTGCTATGCCAGGGCATCAGGATGTTGGGGCAGTCGGAGTGGAGACTTGCCTTCTGCATCCAGCAGGAGCTTCTCACCATTGTCCCTTACCGCTTAAGTCACTGTGTTCAGCCAAGTGAAGAAAGGATAAGGAATCCTGTGTACCATGCATCCAATCTGCCCCTTGGGCCTGTCTTAGGGAAGGCAGGACACCATTCCAGTAGTCAGTCTCTCACTCTCCCTGATATATTCTCAACCTACTCACCTCCCCCAGGAGCTCTGTCACTAAGCAGAGGAGTTCCTCTACCTTGGATTAACCTATCTAGCACAGGTACTTAGGTCTGAATTAATCCCACTTAATTTTAGGCCTCAAATTTTTAAGCATATTTACTTATGTTTCTTCTATGCTCAGTGCAGAGATACAGCTGAAGAGGGTAATACACCCTACCCAGGTGTGTATTACCCTCTACCCAGTAAAAACTGAGGCTTGAATTCAGCGCTTTCCAACCCAGTGTGGACCCCTTACCACTAGGTTTCCCTCTTGCTGCCTCTCTGTTTCATCCAGACGCTCAGTGTGCAGCACACCAATTTCAGCAGGAGGAAAGGACACTTCTCTGCCACTGTAACTTTGTGGTAATGTCATGCTCCTACCACAGATATTTGCGATTCCTTTCTCCCATAGAGGCAGACCTAGAGATAGCCCTCCATCTGAGCATTTGGCTGATACCTTCTGCCCTGTTTCCAGAAAGCTATTTTTGAGGCTAAGTAAGCTGGTGGAAGGATTTGTGTCAGAAGTTCTGTTTATTTATCTGAGTTCCTCAACACGTTTGGTTAAAAAGCTGTAACTGTTGCGGGTTTTCATTGTTCAGCTATTGACACTTTGATCCAATAGAAACTTCCTGTTGGAGGGAGGAACTGTGCCTTCCCAGAAGTCAGCTAAGAGAGGTCTACTGGAGAGAAGTGTCAAGGGCAAATGAAGAAGAGGCAGGGTGAGTTGGAGTTTGCAGTATAAGCAGAGACTATGAGGGCATTGAGCAAAGGCTCAGACCCCAGAGTACCAGGAAACAAAAATACTTTTCCTGTTGCTTTGAGATGATTGTGTAGAGCTTGTGAACATAGGGAGCCAGTAGAAGTTACTGGAGGAAGGCTAAGGAAACAATACATTGTACATAGAAACAGGGAAACAAAAGTACATAAAAACATATTTTTCTGATAAAAAAAAATTCCTTTCAGGTGGTTGTAGAGAGGAAGAAGGTCCCCTTTCACCCTCTTTTTCTCCAAGCTAAACAGCCCCAGCTCTCTCAGCCACTCTTCACAGGATTCTTGTTCCAAACACTTCATTGACCTTGTTGCCTTTCACTGGACACTTATGAGATGATGCAAGAACACGAGTTCTGTGCAAACTTTAAGTTGTTTGGATACTGCTGAGTAGCAAAGGAAATTGAAATTCTTGAAGTTTCTTGTCCTTGTCGGTCAAGATGTCGGTCAAGAGATTTGTGATATAGGGACGTGAAAAGGAAAAAAAGATTTGTGGTCATTGACTGCAATTAGAACATTATCAGTTTAACCACTACTCTGTTATTCATGTTATTCAAACCATTCATATAGGTTTTAAAACATATATGTATATGTGAAATTTATATTAGTTTTTATTTGATAATAAAACCTTCTCTTTAAGTTGAATGTTAAGCTGCACCATTTTCTAATTATATTGTGGCATAAATTTATATTATTAGTCCTAGAATCTGTTTCGTTAAGTTTTTGCTGAGAGTTATTAAGAACCACTCAGCATCAGAAAAAGCTGATAAATTCAGAATACACTGCTTGCTTGCTGTCATCAGTCTTTTAATAAAGCTTTTGTTGCACTGAGTCTATTTATTTGATTAATATACTCCAGATCTTGGTATAAATTTTGTTCCTAGGCAATATGCTTACTTGTCCTTTGCCATTTTCTTTTCTATTTTAACTTTTCTTTGTCTTAGTTCAAAGGAACTTATGACTTTTGTGTATGATTTCAGTGCACTGTAAGATTATATTAATCTATTTTTGAGAGTGAGCAAATGCTCTCACCCAAATTTTATCATCATTTATCAAATTTTATAATTAAAAAATTGTAAAACTGCAAAAGTAAAAGCTAAAATAGTAAGGAAAAGGCACTGCAACAAAGAAACTTGCACAGCTGCTCCAAAAAGGCTCCTACTAAAGTGGAGTACAACTTATTCCTTGCGTATGGTTTTATTTTCCACATTTTCTTTGTGGCTGGGAGATAATGCCATTTATTTCTTTAAAAATAGTTGCTAATCTGATTTAATGGTTTTTTGATGTCATTTATGTTACCATGCCTGACATTGACATTAAAATCTTTTCTGTTTAGATTTTCACAAACTGAATTTTGTGTCTTGTCAGTCTTTATAACATTATTAAAAACGTGTAAAATAGGCCAGAACCTTTTAGTCTTTGATGGATGTTTGGAACTGGGAAATGAGATATGACCTGGATGATACAGAGTGGAATTCAATAGAGTTAACAGAGCCGATGATGTCTATTTGAAAGAAAATTACAGAACGTTCATTCCACATATTACATTTTAATAAAAGATGAATCTTGGCTTTGGGTAAGTCAGCATAGATTCATGAATACTAAGAGAGGACTGTGGAGCTTTGGCTGTTAACTGAGAGCTGTCTGTATTTGCAGCTTCAACCTTTTGTTTTCTTTGTCTTTCAGATGGAGTTTGTGGGTCTGTGATTGTAAAACAATTAAACCTGTTGTCTGTATTTTGTGATTGCATTATTATTTTAAGACAGATGCATGAGTCTGATATCTTTATATTTGGTTCCAGGTACAATGGTTATAAACTGATTAAGTGACGCAATTCATCACAAATCAAGTTTCTCTGCTTTTGTGTCGTAAGCAGTCTAAACAAGCTGCAGAACAGTATCAAAGGTGCTTTGGACCATATTATACAGGAACTATTCAGATTTATGGTGAGAGAAGAGGTCCTCTTTCTCATCCTGGATATTCAAGGCTCATTTTGAGCTTATTTATCTGATTCTCTTCTAGGCTCACTGGATGAATTTTGCAGTTAGATGATGAAAGCTCTGAGTGATAGAAATGAGATATTAATGTTTATCAAGAAAATACATTTTGATATTAAGCTGTGATTTTTTGTGAGGGATTTAAAACAAGCAAACAAAAGAAGCTTATTTGTTTTAATTCTGACAGTTATTCTAGACCCTCTTTTTCTTGTTTTCATGTTCATTTCCCACTTACAAGCTTCTGTATTTCTTTAGATGCTTGCAATAGCTATCATCATCTTTGAATCCAGAAAAGATTCTCCAAAACCCACCCAGTAAGTCAAAATGCTGGCTTTAAAAGATACAGTTTAAAGGCATTATAAGATGCAGAACAGAACAGAAGATATTTTCTGGTAAGCACGGATTGTGCAATGATGAAGTCCCTTGTAATACAAGATTTTTGAGTTATCCCATATTCTAATGTCACATTGATTCCATTATCACAGCACCGCTGCAATTCTTACCTTTATGCTCACTATACACAAGGCCATCTCGTGATGAGCTAGCTAATTTAAAACAAGAACCTGGTTGCTGGATATAAAGCTTGTGTGGAACTGATGCCTTTTCCTGATCCTAAAATTATGAGCCAGACCCAGTTAGCTGATAAAATGCAGTTACCTTTATAAGGATCCTTTATGGTGCATAACCTGCTGAAATACATACTGAAAATGCACTGAAGATGCACACCGTAACATAAAGCAGGCACAATTTTATATGTTTAGCAAATCAGCATAACTGACAAGAATCCCTAATTAGAGACATAGGTGATGAGGTTATTCTCCCCTGGTGTAACCCTTTTCTGAAACCACCCTTTTAGACACTAACTAAACTTTTTTAATGAGAAAGTGTCTTGAGAAGCCATTTTAACCTTGGTTCCCAGAGAATTTAACCTTGATCCCTCAGGGATTGGAGTCTATAGGGAATGTATTTTTTCTTTCTAGCAGATTAGGTGAAATGCGAATTAGGAATCTATGTAGTTATACAATAATGGGCTACAGAGTTACAAATATATATAAAGAATATAAAGAATATATAAAAACAAAAAGGCAAAAATCAGTTTGGCATCCGCCCACTGGTTTTTTTTTTAGTCTCTATAGTGATTTTTTTCTGATTGTTTAACATCTCAGTTTTAATTATGACTGCAATTCTCACAATTATTTGACACAACTCTACAATCTAACTGAAAAACCCATGGCTAATTATGACTTGATATTTTGTTTTTTTTACCAAGATGAGTTTACAAAAGTTTTGATATGGCTGAAAAATTAAATGCCAGCTAACCATGGCTTGTTCTTGTTTTGTGCAGTTGTGTGAAGCACTCTCCATCCATCTAATGGCGACACTGCAGGTACATTTTTGTGCTGGTTTGACTCCTTTGATTTTCTCTCTCATCCCACTGTTGGGTGAGTGAGTGAGTGGCTGCATGGTGCTGAGTTGCCAGCTGGTGTTAAACTATGACAAATTTTAATTCACCTCCTGGCTGGCTGATGCTGATAATCATTTTTAAACCAAGAAATTTTGATTACAGATTTTCTCCAGTCCAGTAAAGGATCCTTTATTCATAGCTTACCATGCCTTTCTGTCACTTGCTAGGGGTGAGGTTTTGATGGAGTTCTAGCCTTCCTCTTCTGTAACTACTGCTTGGGCTGGTAAGGAAGAACCTATGGAGTAGTTGCTGCACAAAATGGATGTGTAGCACTTAATGTCTATGGTTTTGATGTCATGGACCAGCTTGCCTTTTGAAAAAATGCAGGCTGTTAGTCTTTGATCCTACAAACTCTCCCAAATGGTCTATTCCAGGTTTTTAAGGCCTTTAAGGGTAAGCAGGTTGTTACAGGATTAGCATATAAATATGGGTTTTCTGTGTTCTGACACTTATCTTTATTATTCCATATTGTGCAGTGAGGAAAAATGCCAGGGTAAGATCCAATCCAGTTAGGACTAAGATGTGGATGCCAGGACAGAAGTGTGACATGCTGATCTGTCAGAGATGTATCAGCTTTAGTAAAAATGTCTGCCAGAAGCATGTTGGGTAGCTTAAAAGCCTTATAAAAATGCTAATTATTTTTGTATTTTTGGTAGAAAACAAAAATTATGGCAATTTATGCATACAATTTCTCTAATTAGATGTATAAATGCAATGTGGGGAATATTGCAACACAAATATTTTGAGACTGCAGCTCTAGGAGGTATCGATTTAGGTTTCTTCCTGCAGTTTGGTAGCCTATTTTATTTACTGTCTTGAATTAGTTTTCTAAATCTCTTGCTGTATTAGGTATTAGGTATTAAGCAAACAAAAATATTAAAAGTCATTAAATATATTTATTCCTGTTTCTTACATTATTGAGCCATGATAACTGAAGAAAGAAGAGGACAACCATCAGAATAATAATCTAATTCGGTTTCATTGAGGTAAAAACACACTTAATTAGAAATAATTTTCTTTCCTGCGTCACTTCCTTTAAAAAAAAAGAAGTGAAACAAGTTCACTATCTGCTCAAATCATCTGGATTCCTTGGTTTGATTCAGTGTTCATTCTATATGGCAGGAATTGTAAAGAATTCTATACGTAATCAGTTTCATGTTCTTTTTATTCATAACAAGATGAAAAGACCTAATGCAAAATGAATTTTAATGTGGCTCTTCCAAGCACATAATATGCTACTAGTTGTCATGTAACTTGCTACATCTATTTGGATTTTATGCATTAAGACTAGGGAACAATGACACACTACTTGTGCTCACATTACACCAAGCCATACCACATTTATACTAGATAGGTGGTGAATTAATCTGTTGCAGTTTTTCCAGCAGCAAATAATGATTACTCTAAAGTCATTATGATTTCAGCCTTTTCCTGACATTTGTTGTAGTCTCAGTGACATGCTATTACCCTTGTCACAATTCAGTGTAAAACATCTCTCATTCAAACACCATTCATTACCCTTGGGCTAGACTTGCATTCAGTACATGTCAGTAAAGGGGCAGGAGGTCAAATCTCAGTAAATTAGCTGTCCTCTGTGAAAAAATAACTCATCTCAGAAGATAATTTACCTTTAAACAACTGTAAGATTTCCACTTCTGTAAAGTTAGATTCAATTTGAGCTCTATACTGAAAGACCTGTTTGCAAAACATGTTTACAACGTTTTATGTTTCCTGGGTTGTCCCCAGGTACCAATTTTTGCATACTGATCTCTGTGTGACATGCTGTGAATGCATAGTACTGTAGTCTCAACAGCAACTCTGAAGTCCACAGCCTGAATTGCATTTTGATTCTCTTCTTCCACCAACGCCAGAGTGTGAAATTTTGTTTGGGAAAATATAATCTCTTCATTTTATAAATCATCTCTTTGTGTATAAAATGAAATCAACTATTCTTTGATTTTCATCTTTGAAGCCCCCTTGTATTAAAAATTACTGTGGTTTTACACTCTGATTGTAATCCTGTCAATTTAATTTATACAACTGGCTCAAAACTGGAATTTTATTCCCCTAGTTAAGTTATCTTCATGAAATACATAGATGCATCTAAACAGTGGATTACTTCCTAGCCTGTAAGGCTGATTTTATGGCGTGGCTGTGCCCCAGATTCTTTCTCTGAAACACCTGGGTGACAGTTCAAAGAATCTATTGCTTTCACAGAACTTGAGTATGTGGCATAATTTCTTGCTTGGTGGCTTAGTTTCACAAGGCTTTGGAGTCTTCTACAATTTCTGTATGGGGAGAGGTTTGGACTGCTTATGTTCAGTGATGCCATTACATCTGAATCCTGGATTTGGTGCTTCAATCCCTGTGTCGACCCTCAGTGCTGTTGATTGTGTTGAGCTGGGAGTGTTTTTGAGAACAGTTCTCCAGATACACTTTTCTTCCCGCCCACTTGCACAGGCCCACATTCAGTGATTCCAGACAGCTTCATGTGAAGACACACATAATAAATAGAAGGGGAGGAACTGATGTTCCTGCCAGCTCTCTGTTCTCAGGCTAGCTCCAGCAGATATGAAAGGAAAACACTTTGTGTGGTTTGAACTCTCCAAACAAATCTGGTCTTCCATTCACTGAATAAGAGATCTTGCTACTGGAGAATTATATTGTAAGCACAAGGTCTTACCTCCTTTTGGCACTCTGTAAAGGAAGAGAGTTTGTTTTGCTAACTTTTCTATGAAGACACTAAGGCTTCTCCACAGAAAGGGCCATCCCTGTGCTTCTGAATCCCTGGCTGACATCAGGTCCTGCCGGTCTCCTAATGACCTGCACTGTGTCTCAGCTTTGACCAAGAGGTGACTAAAGACACTTATCTTTGTTCAGGAACTCCTGCTGACTCTCAGCAGTCTTTTTCCAGATTGCTCTTTTATGTGACTATTTCTTCCTCATGAAGACAGAGGATAAGTGGCTTGCCCAGTGAATCTCAGAGCCGGAGCCTTCCTTCATATGAGCTGTGACAACGGTCACTTTTTAAAGATGACTGTAAAAGATTTAAATGCGTTTTTCAGGTTTGAGTCCTTAACGCTTGACTTACAATATATAACGACTTCTTTCAGATTCATTAAAATCCAAGTAAGTTGGAGGAGAGTTCATGAATTCCCTTGATATGAACTACATCCTCATTCCCTGATTTTTGACTATTCCTATGAAATTAAAGACAAAAATCCAAGTTCTTTATAACAAATATTGCACCTTATTAAAAAAAATACACTTCTAGCTTTCACCATTATGCAAATTACATTTGTATAAAAAATGAATTGAATGAGTCACAGGGACTTGAAAATCAGGGTTCACAGTGGAATGTGACAGCTTTTCAGCAATGTTTTCAATCAGGTTTAATTGCTGTCAGCTGAGTGATCTATGAACGTCTTACCTGTATGAAAGGCTTGTTGGTGTGGGTTTTGCTGTTGTCGCTATTTCGGAGCCAGAAATAGTTGGGTGTGATTAAGGATCCACAGGTAAGGTGAGATTTTTTGTTCATTGAAAGGGACTTAACAGGGATTCATGTGGTGTGACATAATTTTGTTCATTAGGATAAGAAGCTTATATTCTTTCACTGTAATCACCTCCCCATGATAAAAGCTAGAGCTCAGTACTGATTGACTAGAACTTTTCAGGGCCCTGTTGTTGAGCACTGAACGTATTTGGTTCTGCATTGTTCTCTAATAACATTACATTTTCCCACCTCATGCAAATTGAATCCATTTATTAAAAAAGTACCCAAAAAAACTCCACTGTGAAGATTTTTACATTTCAGACCAAAATGTCATACACATCATGTTTGTTCATATGTAAGTATACACATAATATATACTTGTATGAAGCCAAAGACACAATTAGAAGAAATGCTGGCCGGGAGTAAGTAATAATATAATGGAAGTGTACTTACCTGCAAGCATAGAAGAAAAACTGACGTGGTGTTGTATAGATTGATTTTTGGAAAAACATTTCTTAAAACATAAGGAGGGATTAAAGTCTCACAAGCCTATAAACTGACAGCCAAAAAGCCATATAGACTAGCCACTAAGAAACAAACCAAAACAACAACCACGGTGTTTGAAAGTCAGGATCTTGCTTCCTGTTTTTAGGCGACTGTCATGTGATAAGAGATGACCAGAGTCACCATCCCCTTTCCCCAGTGGAAGACAGGAGTAAAGGAAGTATGCAGGCATAGTGGGACCAAACATGCAGGTAGCCAGGCTGTGCCTGAGTATCCTTTTCCCTTGCCCCTCAAGCAGACAGGTGCCTTAGGCACCTTTCTACTCTGATTAAGCCTTGAGTCATTTCTGACTTCAGGGTACTGCATGCTGAGCATGCTGATTGTCGTTTGCTCACTTCAGACAGTACTGACTCTTTTAGATCTTTCTCTGTGGTGTCTACCTCTTTTGTATAGTGAACCTAAGCAAATTCCACTGGAAGGGTGAATTGCCTGTAAGTTACAGATATATAACTCATGGTACTTTGATACATAACTTTTGGATAACTAAACTTTTATGGGAACTGGCCTACTTTTCATACTGACCTTGTTAGGAGTTTTTCCTGAAAGTTTTGTAATGTAACCCTGGAAGTGCTGTCAAAAGATAAAGTATTACTGAAGTAAAAAGTGCATCTTAATTTGTATGGCAGCAGATGATCAATGTTGAAATGGTTGATGGCTCCTGTTCCTATCTGATCTTTACTGGTAAGACAGAAAAGAATTTCTGACCTGGGAAAAAATACCAGAGGGACCATAGAAAAGACCGAAGACTTCAAGATGAGACAAAAGTCTAGACAAAAGCATGTCTGACTTGTGCTGGCAACAGTCCTGCCATGAGTGGGAGATGAGGCAAGAGGACACCTAGAAGTCCATTCCAATTCAACATTTCTCCTATTCGATATTTTTTATTTTAAAATCCTATTCAAAAACCCTAGATGATTTTTTTTTTCTAAAGTACTAGTAAGACTAAAAAAACCTCAATTTTTTTCTAGAAGTGCAAGTATGAAAGACTTAATGAATATATTTAATGTTATATGTTATGTTGTGTTATGATGTGTTCTATTACTTTCTATTATCTATGTTAGGTTATGTTATGTTATGTTACGTTACGTTACGTTACGTTACGTTACGTTACGTTACGTTACGTTATGTTATGTTATAGAAAGAACAGCTACAGACCCGTGAGTTAAAAAAAAAAAAAAAAAAAAAGAGGCTCTCAAAGACAGACTCTTGTTTAAGGAAGAGCAGGAAAGAATGCCTCTGAAGAGGCCTGATTGGAATGGAAGTAGTTTGGATTCTGTCCTAAATGAGTTCTTGAACTTCAGGACAGCCAGCAGAGGAGCTGATAAAAGCTGTAGATGTCAGATCATTCCTGTAGTAATAACTATGTTCATAAAGGAAAAGGTATTACGATAGAGGTTTAAGTATTTGAATAGCAGTGGAGAGAAGGGAACTTTTGTAAACTCCGGCAAGATTTCAGCCCTTGTCTCTCAAGGAAATGAGGGTTATCTGCTTGCCTCCTTGCAAATGCCAGCTGTCTGAAATTCACTGTCTATGAAAAACAAGCTACCTGTACAGGATTATTATAGATGCCAACTAGATTAAATCACTGTGTAACAGTATTCTTTGGAAATACCAGTTGCTGAACTGAGCTCCTCCATTCTCACTGTGTCCAAAAAACTGAAGGCAATGCATGGTGGTTGAGTATACTATGAGATGTCTGAAATTTTCCCTTTGTGGTATTCTTGAATATATTCTAAGCCTGAGACTGAGCTAGGTCTCAATCATGAACAGCGACATATCTGAATTTGAGCAGACCTGTGCTTGACTGACAGTGTAAACTTACAAAGTGTCTGGAAGCTTAAAAGTACCCTTTATTATTGTCTGTAATCAAACTGCACTATCTCACCTTTAATGAGGTGGTGGCAGGAGAATGAGATATGCATGTGTAAATATATCAGGAAAAAATCAGTACCACCCTGAAGTAGGTCCATTAATAAATGAGATGGAGAATTAAATTACTAATGACTTTGAAATGGCTGAGATAAAGAAGTTCCATGCCAAAGCTGCCTTTAATAAGAGAAATAATGTTATATCACTTAAGAGTGCTGGAGAACACCCACAAAATTGTAAATTCAGTGTGAGAGAACAGCCAAAGAAATAAAGTTTTGAACATGACTGCTACTAACCAATAAAATGGGGCTCTCCCTAGTGCACCTGCACTACTAAAACACCTCTTATCCTCTGCACTGGTTAATACTGGGGCTGTACTGTCCAAAACCATCTCAATTATTAATTCTATCCAAAGAAATCACTCAACAGTGCCTTGGCCTCTAGATCGTCTTGTTCATGCCTTTTCTCTTGTCCTGTTGCGCTGCCTGTTTTGGCAGAAACGTTTGTACTACCTTATATCTAACTGAATTTTTGTAGTTTTCCACTGGGACAAATAACATCTATGGAGTAATGAGGTTTATTAGCTTGAGTGAAGGTAATTCAAGTGTATTGCTTCCATTAAACAAACCAGTTTGTCAGCTCAGGTATGTCTTCATGGCACAGCATTCATTGTACTGTTTAGATTTACTCTAATTAGATGTTAAGCTGAAGATTTCTTACTGTCCCTGGAGCTGGAACTGACTGCCATCTTTGCTCTTATCTGGTTTTATTCTAGATGTTTCCTCCATGTTATGCCTTTCATTCTCTCCTTTTCTACTCAGATCATTAAATCCTACCTGAGCGATATTCCCAGTTACACTCTTTTGCCTTTCATACACCACTTTGAACTCTCTTCTTTTTGAGGAATGTGGTACATTAGGAAGGCTCATTTGGAAATGAAATGCCCATCTTTTTTATCATATTTTTCATGCTCATAAAAATATGAGGTGCATTAGAGTAATGTAATCTTGAAACAATCACTCTGAGAGGTGTGAAATATCTCTCTTTTTTTGAGGGTTTCCTGTTTCATTATCAAGGTGATAAATGATTGTAAGGGTCAGTAATTCAGCAGAAGCATTTGGGTGATAGGTTATTTTATAATCCTCAATTTTTGATGCTGAAAGACAGAACTATTATTTATGTAAATGTAAATACTTTCAAGCTGCTTTTCCGGTAACTATGCTAGTTCTGTTTTTTGATGTAAACAAAATAAGTTGAATGATGAAAACCAGAAATGTTAAGGATAACAGAGATAATTAGACTTTTCTACAGTAGAATCAGAAATGGAACAAACATTAACTTTATTGTGGTATTTATCAGTACGTTGAACTCAAGGTTTTTAATTTACAAGGATCTTTCACACTTTTCTAATTCTACACAGAGATGTTCCACTGAAAGCAGGGAGTTATAAATCAGAAGCAGAGAATGCTCTTTCGCAGAAAGAGATTTAAAAGCAAAAAAAAAAGGCGCGCCAAGGGGAGCCTCATTATTCTGCCTCCCAGGTCATTTATTTTGTTTCTAAGATATTTTCTGAGCCATATTCATTAACCATTCCTCATCTGGTGTTCCTGTTCCATTTCATCTCCCCCAGAAGCACTATTATTTCATACCAAGAAATGGTTGCTGATTAGGGAGGGAAAATCAGAAGATGAGAGACTGCAAACATTGCCTTTCTGCTCTCAGATATGGGGAAAGAATGCCAGATGGTGAGGGAGCCTTTCCTTGGAAATGCAGTGGTGGATAAAAGGACAAACACAATATCAAATACTGAGAATTATCTGGAACTATAATGGAAAAAGAAATGGTTTTCCCGCTGCTTTAGAAACAAGGTGTATGGTTCTCTGCATACGAATTTCGGTAACTTCCTTGTGAATTCAAAGCTCTTGTGCACTGCATACTTTGTTGAATATTCAGACGACCTATAAAAAATTGCTTGACTATCTCATATCAAGAATAGCACCTAGATATGTCATTAATAAAACATTTTGTAACTGATGATAGATCTAATGAAATCTAGGAAATGATTGAAAATGATTAGTAAAAGGTCAGACAAAAGCTTAGAAAATGCTAAGCACATTATTTTGGCTTCTCATTTGCATTCTAAGAGTTCTGTGAATTTACATTCTTCTTTACATCACTTTAAATTAAAGTAATGGCATAAGGTAGCCTTCTTATAAATGAAAAAATGGCATGTACTCTGTATCTTACTGTTGAACATATTGATAATATAATGGTGCCAGGGAAAGAAGTCTAAGGAAAATGATAATCAGATTCTTACTGGATCTGACATAAATCTAATAAATGTGGATTAATAAAAATGAGGCTTCTGAATTTGACAGAAACACTTTGATATTCTCCTTGAAGAAGTGAAGATTGGTAAAGTATTCTTAGGAAAAATCCTTAAATACCATAACTAGGGTCAGCACTGAGAATTGTAAACTATATCTGAATCTTCAGTTAATTCACCTTGTCAGAAGAATCAGATTATATCATATGTCTCACCTGAATCATAACATAGCATATTTGGATCAAACCTATTAATAATAATGTTTTTGAAATATGTAAATGCTCTGTTCACAGAAGCAAGAGTAAATCATGTTAAAACACAGTGTAAGTACTGCTTGCACAGTTTCACAAGGAGTAAATTTACCCTTTAACACTGATTCTGAAAGAAGATTGCTATGCATGGCAAAGAAAACTAAGACATCTCCTTGCAGTATGTATTGAAATAATTTGAAGAATATTTGATTGCATGCATGTTGTTCAAAATTAAAGCTTTTTATTTCTTTAGCAACTTTGATATCAAGAACAGTTGAAGAAATATTTTGTCACAGTTTTCAAAATGTCAGACAAGAAATTAATCTTAGTATTTTATGTTTATGTAAACTTCAAAGACAAGAGAGTGGTAGGAATATACTCATGGAAGTCAAGTGTACTCATCCACCTTCATACTAAGGAAGTTTATTATTAAAACCACACTTGTTTTCTGTAACATTTTCAAATGCCTATTAAGGATCTTTAGTATTATATCAAACACACAGAGTTTTGTACTGAACACTCACCCTCACTGGTGTCTCTTTGGAGATCTAATGCAGCGAAGATGTACTAACATTGTTAATGGGTTTTTTGAAATATGAGAAGAAGCTCATGCAAAGTAATTTATTTATGTTGGTATCTATAAAGCCATGGGAAAAATTCCTTGCCGAAGTTAATTCCTTTTTTTAAAATTTATTGTTCATGTATTATGCAAACACTGAAGTGTAAAATATGTGGGGTTTTTTAAATTTTATCTTTTTCTCAGTGAATTCCGGCTTTATAATGTGTCTTTAATCCTACCCACTGAATAATAAAAAGTAAAAACACTTTGAATCACCATTATGTAAATTATACAGACAAATATTTTTTGAAATGACAAAAACTTACATAAAAATCCATTTTACTATCTAAGATGTTTGTCATCACAATACTACATGCATGAAACCAGCATATTGAAATACCACCATCCAGAGCTGAACTAATACTGTCCCTCAGTTATTTCACACACCTATTTTAAAAGTCTTAGTCTTTTAAGCACAGTTTCACTTGAATTACTGCTCATTGTGGTTATGTACCACTGCAAGGCTGATTTTTGAAATACATCCAATAGTGATTTAGAAATTACTTTAGAAAGACTATAATTGATTGCAATCATAAAGTGCAGCTGTGTAAAGGGGGAAAAAAACAAAAAAAAAGGTCTCTTGCTAAAGAAAGTGATTTAAGACTTGAGATCTGGAGCAATTCTATTTATATTAAGATTTCTCCACCTGTTTGTGTAATGGAAGACAAGATAAACATTTGCTTATAATTCAAATTCATTAATAATGTGTTTCAAAATACTTAATTTTGTATTTTCTATATTAAAAAATCTTCAGTATTAAGTATTATACAGAGCAGGACAGAGTTTTCGGCTTGAGACACCTAGATATAGCTGTCCACATGCAAATCTCTTTATGTTTACCCAGGTCAAGCTGGCCATTCCCATGCATATGCCATGGATGCTGCTGGGCATTGCAGGTAGCACAAGGTGAATCTTTTCTTGTCAATTGAAGCTCAACCATGTCCAGTTCAATTAATGAGGCCTAGGTAATGGCTCAGCTGTCCAGCCACCAGACATCTGTTTTAGAGTGAGAGTAATAGCCCTTTGGGGCTCTATTCAGTTCTGTAAATTGGTGTCTGGTCTCATCTGGGACATCACAGAGATTCTGAGCCATCGCCTCACAGCTGCAGACATACCTTGGGCATACAGGAGACTGTGTGGACACCTCAGGACATGTTAAACAGCTCCAGATGCCTATGTGTGGGCAGTTCCATGCAGGCTCCATCAACTGTACTGCCAAGAGGCCTGATTTAGTTGCCTACATCTAGAAGATTTGGAGGTAGGACTTTTTGCCTAAACATAGGTGACCTAAGTTACAAGTTGCCCGAAGATGCCTCTCCAGACCTCTCGATACTTCTCTATGAGGTGTGGCTTCAGTCGTCACCAGGATGATTCAAGTCACACAAAGGCATATCAAGTGACATTGGATGCTACACTGAGATAATTTAATTGAGACCCTAATGTCATTTAAGAGACTTTCATATTGAACTGGCAAATATGACAAGAGAAGCAGGGGAGACTCTTACCCTTAGGGAATAGCAGCCAGAAGCCCGCTGGGATGGCTTTTCACTGGTGCTGGAAGTGTTGCTTTAGATTCTTGACAAAAATTCCAGATCTCCACTGCTTATAATGAGTATTTTTACACTTAATTCTCAGGTAAAAACCTATATGTAGATGCCTAAATGCAGGTGTCTTTGTGATCTGAATTCTATCAAAAAGGAAGTATAAAAATGCCCATAAAAAAAATGGCTGTCAGAACCATGAGCTTACGCTTTAGTGTTATTTCTAAAATCAGCCAATAAAATATCATGCTAGCCCCTTTTAAAATTATTTCAATCCAATTCACAGTGTTTCTATAGATTTGTGTCTATTTAGTTCTTTTCTACTACAGCATTATTTGTGATTGCATCTGCAAAATAAAGCCTAAATCTCTCTTCCTTAGAAATGTATTTGGCTAAAGCTGAAAGTTGACTCTAAATTAATACATATTAAGTCTCTCTGGCTCCTTTCAGCCTAGTAATGTTTCCCAAGATCCTGTAGGTAAAATTAGTCTAGCTCACTGTAGGGGAATTGTGAGTCTTTTGATGCTTTGTGTATGGAGCAAAGCTGAAGGAAGCATAAAACTGTGTGCATTGTTTCTTACTGCAGGTCCACAAATATAATAATTTTGGTAATTTCTCCACTATCTTTTTCTCACATTTGGTCAGACTTCATGCTTTTGTCCTCTTTGTATTTAAGACCACAGGCTGCTGTAGACATGCAGCTATGCTGCTGAACTGATGTCTGGGGGCAGGCTCTGACACAGGACTCTTATCTGATCTGTCTGCCTAGGTGTTAGCCCACTCCACAGACCAGCTATGGTCTGCTTCCACTAGCCTTCTGCAGGTGAAATTTGCCTGAAAGGAAAGTAGCCCTAAGCCAAGTAGATGTGTGCCAATCAGTGTTGGATTTCATGGCTCTCTTTCATTTAGCGGTGCAGCATATAACCCCAGTGACTCTAAACCATTTTATAAATACACTGTTTTCCCCAGGACAGCCTTTCTAAGTTCCTTAGGTCCAATCCCTCTAAGCAAATACATATTCTCTGGGGTTTGGAGATAAGGTAGATGGAATCAGTTTGTATTAATGTACAACTGCTGAAGTCCATGTGGCTTACAAGAGGATATGTAAAAAAATTGATGGAGAAAGAAGCTCTTATAATTGCTGTTTTGTCTAAGCCACTGAGCAGCAACCATAAAATTCTGTGTCATTGTGTCACTTGAAATGGCCACTCTGACACTTGATTGAAGAAGGATTGCACCTTTCTCTATTGAATTATTTGATGCAGAGCCTGTGTACAATAGAAATTTTAAAAAATTGTATTTTATATATTTAAAAACACTGCAGGCCCAGATTTAATTTAGTTTTGTTTGGAATCCAAGATAATTAACCCTGGAATCAATCTATTTTAGAGAAAATGTTTTCAGCTGCAGCTGCAGGCAGATTTTTCAGTTTCAGACACAATAGCCATAGTTAATTATCCAGTCAACAATAATTCTATTCAGTATGAGGAGAAAAAAGCCACCAGGTTTTCATTTTCAAGCTTTAAATCAGCAGATGCTGGAACTTAATCAGTGTTTGTCTAATGTGAAATTAAGCACTGTCCTTGGAAAACGGATTTCACTCCTGTCTTCTAGGGTGAAAATTTAAGTTTAAATTTACCCAAAGAAATAAAACCAAATAGCATTTTTAGTAGCTACAAGGAAAGCTGTATGAGGTTAAGCTGGGAAAGGTCATGCATTATAAAAGATCACACTTGACATGGAAACACCTTGAGAGATTTCAGCTGGAAAAACAGACACAAAAGAACACTAATCTATTTCATCCCAAATGCTTTACAGTTAACATGCAAGGAAAACATTAAAATAAGCTTTTTTCCCCCCTAAAGGAAGTTCACTGCTAATTCTGAAATATCTAGCAGCATTGGACCTCTAACACAAGAAGCAAAACTCAGCAGGACAAAATAAAACTAAAAATGTAAAAGGTGAATTGAAAAGAAGCTTTTGCTTTCTTATGTAATGTGCATGTGATTTGCCTGATATCATCTTCAAATTCCTTACCTGAGAAGGAGAAAGGTATGGTAATACTGTGGAACTATTATACAGATAGTAAATATCTGGAAAGGAAGGGTGCATCACATGAAAGCAGAATAGTTCTGGCTTTCATACTCTACTTTTCTTTTCTTGTTGGAAAAAACCCCAGTGTTTTGCTTCCCGCCCCTCAGACTGCCTAAAGTGACCTGCAGACAAATGCAACTGGTGTGTGTTGTGATCTTAGAGGAAATCACTCTTCTGGTATGGACCTGACTCTCATCTGTTTCTGCATGTGCAAACCAGGGCTTGTAGGAAAGGTGGACATATGAGTGAGAAACTGGCCTTACAAAGTGCTGGTTTGTGCAGCAGGTATGCACATTGTCCGTGCTATTAAATTGGGCTGGTTCCTGCCTGCTGGAGGATTGTGCGAGCAAGTAATGACTGCTGTCACTCAGCTAGAAGGACAGAATGTGTGGAGGATGAGGAGTTCCTGCCACCTCAGTGATGATTTACAGCTCCTGGCAGTCTAATGAAGCTGAAGCCATCCAAAGGCCTGTGCTGTACTTGCCCAGTAGAGTTAAAACATTCCTATATTGAATGCGTTTTGGAGGTGATAAACTTTTTCTCCAGTTACATCTTTATGTCTACTTCACTGCAAGAGTGCTTCCATAGCTTTGTCCATTCTTCAAGACAGAAGGGCAGGGGATTTTTGAACCTCTGGTCAAAGGATCCATACCCATCTCTTGCAGATACATTGACTTTCCACTATTTTTAGTTCCTCTGTCCTATTCAGTGTGACTTACACTACCAAACCCAATGGCTGTAATTTCTTCCCCCGTATCCCTACATGTAAACTGATATTACATGTATTTTGTGCCTTCTCCCTCTCAGAAGTGTAAAAGTCCTCATTTCCTCCTGTGCTAATCAGAGGAGGGATGTGTTAAGAAGTCGTTTTCGAAGTGTGGCCTCCTGGCGCTGTCTTGGTTGCTCGTGACACGGCCAACCACAAATTCATTTAAGTGCAGCTTCTCAGCTACAGGACTGGCTCTAGCAATGCTTTGCAATAACTGTTTTGTCTATGTGTTTCACTGTCTCGTGGAAGGGGACTGTAACACTTAATTAAGGAGATGATATAACCATTAAGACAGTAACTGAAATTAATAGTCTTAACCTATATTTAATTCATGGATATTAAGTCATCAGGTGTTAGGGACTACCTTTTTGTAGGGTAAACTTGAAAGGGTTGGGGAAAAGTTAAGCTAAAGAACTATGTAATTAATAGATCTGTTAGAAACAAAGACATTTGGAAAAAAAAGATAATTATTACTTTTTGACTACATTGATTCTGGGTGTAATAAAATCATGTGCTTTTAGAAGGGAGCACACAAGAGCCAGGTGGCCATAGAACATGTATTTATGTCCAAAAATTGGAGAAAAACCATGAAGAGCTAGCTAAGATGAAATATTATATTTCTTTTTTAATACTAGAAAAGTGTGTGTCACTAAGTATTTTTGCAATCAAGTTAGACTTGAGCAGAGGCTACTTTCGCTTGCATACCTGATGTCATAAAAAATGTTCTTATGATTTCAGTCATTTGTATGTATCAGTGCTAATTATAATTTCTCCAGTTAAAATATTACTTTGGTTGTTTTATGCACTTTTTGGATTTGTAAATCTCAAAAGCAGTCTACGGATATAAATAATAGTCTATAATTTGGATTAGTACTGAATTGTTTGAATAAAATGAAATAGTTCCACTTTTCTTAAAGAAAAAATTACAGATATATGCCAGCTATTTTTAAAGCAATTTTGAGTATATATACCTGCTGTGCATATACTGATATATAAATTAAATGGATTATATATTCTCTTCTTTTCAAATATAGCAGCTATTGACCAAATAGATAGCAATAGCTCAAAGTACAAAATGAGTTAGCGTTTACTGTGTCAATGATCTGTGGATTAAAGACTCCTCAAGTATATATTCATAAGATAAAGCAAATTACTCCTATGAAATAAGACTAGGCTATCATGGTAAAGAACTGCTGATTAAAGATCACTTGGAATAGTTAGAATTTCAATGGAGCAAACATAATGGGTTTCCTGTTGCCAAAGCATTCTCACTTACAGTTTTTATTTTCTGTTTATCCAAAAAATAGCAGAATAGACTGAAGATGAATGTAAAGACTCTTAGCTTGGATGAAGGCATTGAGGTGACATGGAAGATTTGAGTCAAATTTCTGATTTTGGGTCAGGTCAAAATACCATTCGATGTAGTTGCTACATATATAAGAAGACTGGAGAGAATGAGAAAGCATCTCAGGTGTGTTGGGATTCCTCTGTTGACATTAACAAACAGTAAGTGATTCAGGCCAGTGGGAGAAAAAATTACTTTCAGAGGCTATTTAGTTAGCATGAGGAGAAAGAATCTTCTTTACTTGTGAAAGGCTTTGGATCTCATTTTGTAATGCAAATTTCCCAAGCACTGCCACAGCATGAAGACAGAGCAGAAAAAGAGGCCAAGAGTAGCAGAAGCCTGAGAAAGAGCCATGGGTAGACACAGCCTCCACTGTACAAGAAGAGGAATGGACACAAAGTCAAGAGGGTAGATCACACACACTTAGTGAAGAAGGAAAAGCAATTTACATGCACTAAAAGAATGAACAATGTTGTACAATGACAAATGGGATAATCATGGGTGGTGTACTGGCAATACAGAGTAGCTTGTTTAACTTACGTCAAAATGCAGAGGGTTTCTTTTTGTAAGTTATTTATTTTAGGTGAAAGTTACATTGACAAATTTAAAAACACATAGGTCCTTCATTTACAATCAGATGTACATCCTACACTTATTCATAACAATCATGACATTTTTGCTTGTTAGTTTAGTCGTAAGTATAACAAAAGAATGAACATGACAGCTATTATTTTTCTGTACATGATATATTGTAAAACTCCCCAATGTTCATATCTCAGATCTTTGCTGTCTGTTTATCATTCCTCCTGTGGAACCACGTACCAAACAGTTGCACTCCTCATAGAACAGCAGAAACAAAAGCCATACAGAATTAAAAGTTCAGATACAGAATTTTAATATTTAAGGGGACAACTCACACAGGACTTGATTAGACAGCAGTGATTTATCTTAAAATCTGTTACACTGAAGTCTTTTAGTCTGTGTGTTACTGCAAGCAGATATTTAAATCACATTGAAATTAGAGATGCTTACACTCATCTGTGTTTGCGTGATGCAAGACCCTACATTCAGTGCAGTGTGATGGAGCATGTCCAGTGGAAAATCCATTTTGATAGTCATGGAAGTAGAATAAAGAGTATGTATTAAAGCATATTTTCTAAAGGGAACTAGCAGAAGTTCCTCAAGCACTGATTGCTTCCCTGAGTACAGTAAACATCACTAGTTAACGCAGTAAAAGAGCAGCACATGAAGTGCGTTGGCAAAAAAGTATTATCTCTTACAATACTTCATACTGTGGACATAGCAGGCTGATAGACTTTCCAGTGACTTCTTATAAGACCTGAAGTCTGCTTGAGATTTTTAATTTTTTTAAAGCAATTTGATGCTGTATGAGAAGAAAAAGAAAGAAAGGATCCAAAGCCATGATTTATTTTTGCTTGAGGCTAATTAAGGAAAATGAGAGTATAAGTTTTGTAATTTGTGAATATTGGCATGCATGGTCAATCAAGGGGGAAGAAAGCTGAGAGCTCGTAAAACACAAGCCATCTGTCATCTTTGCAGAGATAATTAAGTATAGTACAACCTGTGGCAAAATGACAAAAGCATATATATTCAGTATGGGGATATTAAGGATTCTGATTTATAAGTTAGTAGTTGGTTAATAATTATTTTTCCTACAACATTCAGATCATATTTCTTTTCTCTTGAAGTCTATTTTCAAGAGACAGAAGCTAAAATTCAAGAAAATACTGGTTTTGATAATGTCTGCAATGGGACTCTTGTGAAAAATTCAGTTATTTAAAATAAAAACCCATTAAATAGCTTTTCATAGATTAAAAAAATAACTTAAAAGGTCTTTTTTTATATATTAATAATATGAAGTCTTCCTCAAAATTGGCTGAAGTTGAAACACCCTTTCAGAATGGAGAGAATGTAATACAGAAAATATATTCATCTATTTGCTTGACTATGTTAGAATAGTGCCTAGTCACCCTAAAAGACACTAAAACTTGTCCTAAATATATTATTTGAAATATTGTCAAATTGATGTGCAATGATCCTGTGAGGCCATGTTGTTCCTGGGATTTTGGGTTCTTCAGCCCAGTGCACTTCAGAACTCAAATTTATTTGATTGTCTTTTCCCCTGTAGGATGTTTGAAAGGCAAGTGAAGGTGTTTCTATGTAGTGAAAGCTCAGGTGCCCTACAAAACTCTTCATTGTAAGTAACACCAAGGGCTTCCTGTGAAGCCCATGAAGGCCTTACGAAGACATTATCACTACTCTGTGGGAGTTCTGCAAAGTTCTGCTCTAAAAGAGTTGGGTCTGGCTTTTACTGAGATTACTGCTGACAGTGAACTTTTAACCCTCTATGTCTTTTAGAAGTTACTATCATCACACATTAAGAATATACCTACACCAACTGAAGGTGAATGTGTGGAAGATGGACAGAAAAGAAACTAAAGCAGAATTTTGGTAGTAGAGAAACTGACTATACTAAATGTGCTTAAGTATTTGATATATGAATCATCACAATAATGCATAAAGTGTAAAGGAAATGCAATTAAATTTGAAGTGGAAATTTGGGGATGTGCTCAGTCAGTATTTACAGTCCATTAGTTTTTCTCAATGTGACAGCAGTATCCCTCAAAAGCATTTTATTTGCTACTTAAACTTTAAAATCACAAAGAGAAAACACTGCAAGGTGACTTGGATGATTGACCTTCATTAGTCATTGATGAAATTTCTTCTGCTGCTCATTGCTTTTCTAGGCATTGGCTAGTGCCTTGCATTTTTCTGTAGAGCTCTGTTGGCTTTGTCATCTTATTTTCTTATCCATTGCATCCCCATTCATCTCTTTTGATTACTTCCCGAATACTATGCAAATCTTAGATTACGTTAGATAAAATAATAAATCATAAATATATTGGCATAGCTACTTTTAAAAATTTTGTCTTCTTCTCTGTATCAGCTGATAGAATACAACCAAATCTTTGGGGCTTGTAATCACTCTTGTTTATAAAGGATATTTTTGTGTGATTGCAAATAAATTATTCCTTGCTTCCAGAGGAAATAAAACCCCACAGCCTCTCTAAATACATCATTTGAAAGCTCTGAGAAGACTTAAACTCAGCTGTCTGTGGCTTTTAGGAGGAAAGTGGAGTTTATGCAATCAGAACAGATTGGTATTTGACTGGTAGTCTCTAGAAAATAACACAGTCAGCCCTTCCTCAGGGTGTACGGATACACAGAGAATTAACTTTGCAACTGCTCTTCAGACTGGTGCCAGCTATTGCAGCTCTGTGCAGATGCCAAATGCAGTCAATATACAGAATGGTAGTAAATTTTCTCTCCTTTCTGCAGTGCTATAAATCAATAGCTTAGCACATACGTGGCATTGATATGCATTTATTGTGTCCTCTGGTTTGTACTATTGCATGTGTCTGAATCATTTGTTACTTCTCTAAATTAATAGACTGTTATAATTAATAGATTCTTGACTATTCGAAAAGTACATGTGACTATATAACACCTTAACACAAAAACAGGCTCTTCTGAGGAGACCAGTGATTCTTCTAGAAAACAATCATGGCTCTGAGTGTAGCACCATGGAGCTGATTCAGATGAAGTTGTAAAATCATACATTCTGACAGCTGTAGAATATTTTTTCTGCAATGAAAGGTGCTTTGAACTATTAGTATCTAATCTGCAGGATTTAATATATCACTGTGTAGTTTTGAGATGGAAATCAGGCTGGTAAGCTTTTGTGGGTTCTGACACTACTACACTCATATTATGTTTAATTGATAAGATACTGCTCATCCATTTTAGATATCTTCCATTTGGGAAGTAGCTGGACAGCAAGACAGTGCAATTCTTTTCCAGAAGTCTTTACAGAGTCCTGATAAATTTGCAGTCCTCTCAAGTACATCTTACTGAAGGTTTATAAAAGAAGATTGTTGCATGGGGAGGAGATCACTAGCTCCTATGGAGCATATTAACTAAATCACACATCATGCTAAAGAGTTAGCACATTCAGGTCAAATAATCTCTGTCTTTTAAAATAAGATTTATCATCACTGAGTTATTAAAGTTTTGTCTATTATCCTGAATAGTCTTTTATTGACTCAGACAATCCTTTGTACCTTCCCAGCATGAAATTATGATAAAAGGTTGAGTCCTACAGATGTCTAAAACGTCCTTGAAATGGAAAGGGAAAAGGGTCTTCTGCGTTGCATTTCAAAAATGAATACCTATCACTCATCACAGAAAAATGAATTAACTTTGTATTTATTAGATGATCTGTGAAATAATCTTCAATTAAAGGAACAATAGTTCCTAAAAAGATACAACTTTAATCTTACATGTTTTTTTTTTATTCCCTTTATTCCACATGTCAAAATTGTGTTTAGCATTCTTTCCTTCAGAAACTGCTTTTGTTAAGATAGAGAACAAAAATAGAATAGAAAAGCAGTCATAAGAGAACTCTCATAAACAGCATAGTAACTGGCACAGTGTTTTAACACTCTCAGAAGAAATGAAAGGTTTATTTGGCCAGATAATGTAACATAAACCCATAGACGTAACATTTCCCTCTTGTACCAATTTATACCTTTAGGACATGACCTAATGAAACTTCACCATGCACATATGGGGAAGAATGATGGCAGCACTTATGGTTTTACTTGCTTTTTGAGTTCAAGAAAGATTATCTAAATTTCTCTTCAGCCTTTACATGTACTATAATGACTATATGAATTACAGAAGTGCCAACAGACTCAGCCATGAATAAGACCTTTTTTTCAGATGCCACATAAATACCTAAGAGATCCTTACTTCCAAAAATCTGAGTGGCAAGAAGACTGATGTATGCTACAGCCAGAGAGCGGGAGGCAAAAAAACAAACAAGGGAAAATGAAACACTGTCTATAAACAAATACAGTTCAGAGATTGAAAACACATTCTCACTAAAACCTGAAAAGACTGCCTCGCAAGAAAAGACAAAAATGATTTTTTGGGAGGAACAACTGAGTGTGCAAAGGCATGCTGTTTTTGGCTAGGATAGTGTTAATTTTATTAATGGTAGCTGGTATGGGGCTGTGATTTAGATTTATGCTGAAAACAGTGTTGATAATACAGGGTTTTTTTTTAGTGCTGAGCAGTTCTTAGGAAGAGCCAAGGCCTTTTCTGCCTCTTGCTCTGTTGCAAGGAAGCTGGAGTGGACACAGACGTGACAGCTGACCCCAACCGACCACAGAGATATTCCATATGGCATCCCGCTCAGCATATAAATCTGGGGGAAAAAGGAGGAAATGGGGGAACATTCAGAGTGATGGCATTTGTCTTTCCAAATCATCCTTTTACATGACTGAGTCCTGTTTTCCTGGAGATGGCTGCCAGTGGGAAACAGGGAAAGAATTCTTTGTTTTACTCTGCTTGTACGCACAGATCTTGCTTTAAACTGTCTTTATCTCAACCCATGAGTTTTCCACTTTTACCCTTCTGATTCTTTAACCTATGCCCAAGATGGATAAGTGAGCAAGTGGTTCTGTGTGGCTTAGTTTCCAGCTGGAGTTAATTCACAATAAAAGGGTAGAACTGAAGCCAAAGTATGTTTGTTTCTCAAAAGTGAAACAGGAGTTTCTGGTTTTTTATAGGAGAAACCCTCTAAAGTAGAAGGTTTATTGCAAAAAAACCCCCAACAAACCAAACCAACCAAACAAAAAACCAAACCAATCAACCAAACAAAAACAACAACAAAACCCAAAACAACAACAAAAAACCCCCCAAAAAACCCCACCAAAACCAAAACACAAAGAACTCCTCCAAAACCCCCAAAACCAAACCAAAACAAAACAAAAAAAAAGTCAGGGAGTATAAATCTTGCACCATAAACGTGGCCCAAATTCAAAAAGTGCTCTCCAGGATATTTTATATTGAAACTAAAATATGGTTGAGAGTGCAGCCCATGCTTCCCTATAAAAAGATGCTATGAAAACTATTCCTGCTGCTGAAGTCCCCTGGGCTTCTTTCCCAAAGTGCTCCTTGTGCACTCTGTTAGTGGGACAGGAAAAGGCCCCCCAAGCCCTGGGAGCTCATTCATTAGCCCTTGTTACTAGACCAAAATGAACAGTGACCATTAATGATAATTATATCACATAATGACTCTGAACATATTAGCAGCGCTTTATAAGCTTTATAAGCTTTTCCCTGTTTCTTCGAGTTGCTATAGAGTCATTCTTGATTTAACACAAGCAATGACAGAATCTAGTGAAACAGGAACCATGTCCATCAGGAAGCATCAATCCCATATTTCTTGTATTTCTCCCTTCTCAGCTGGTAGCCATAATCTTCGCTTGATTTTCTTCTCCAACATAGTACTTGCCCAAGACCTTGCACTGAAGAAATGACTGAAAATAAACCTCTCTCCTTAATAATATGCTTTTCCTCAGTTAGTGCAACAGTTTGAGGACAGTATCTGCAGTGTGAGGATTTCTTTTCTGAGACTGTGTTCAGTTTCTGTCTGACAAATTGCAAACTTTATTTTTACTGCAAAGACAATCATTGCTTTCCTGCAGTAGTTTAGCTTGAGCCTTAAATAAAATTCATAAAGGGTTCTGATCCAGGGCTAACAGAAGTATTACTGGCTTAAAATGTATCACTTAGACGTAATTGCTCTGACAATAAGTTAAATCCCATGGAGGAGAATTGTTTTGTCACCTTGGCAATAAAGTCATTTGGAAAGGATCAGAGAACAGCTTGTAGGGCTGATCAGGGATTCACCAGGCAGAGCAGCCAGAAAGTTATAAAAAAAGAAAGCAAGTAAGTTGTTTGATCTGCTTTAGTCTTCTTCAGCAGCTAAGGATGAAGGAAAGCTATTTGTCCCAGGGGCATAATAAAGCAGAGAAGGGCAGAGCATAAGTAGGTTCTAAAGGGTTTCCAGAGAAGGGTTGAGCCAGAATAAAATACCTCATGTTTTGAAAGAACGTCAAAAAGTGTGTATTTTTCTTTAATTCCTTTATAATTTGTTTTGCTTTATTCTTTAAATAAAATAGAATATTCTTTAATAATAATAATAATAATATAAAATATTCTTTAAATAAAAGGAATATTATGCTTACATTTTTTTTGTCTGTATTGTCCTATTGTACAGTTGGCAACAAGTTTTGATAAATACTTTTGGAAAATCCTGTGGCTATTTTTAGCCTACTAAGAAGAAAAGTAATGGCTCTTTGTTTTTGAATTCATCACATTGTTGGAAAATTATCGGTTCTTATTAACTTCAAGGGCAACAGGACCAGATTTTGATTGTAAAGATGAGGAAGGACTGACAAGGTCTTCTGAAATGCCTGCACTCGTCCTGGCTCTCAAAAGATTTGATTGTTTACAGGCAACTACAAAGCCAACCCAAGCCAAAACACAATAATGGAAATAAATCCATTTATTTTTAAGGAAGAGTTTTCAGCACAGCTTTTCCTGACTGTGATCCCTCTCATCAATTAAATGATGAGGACAATTTTTGGATTGTTAGCAATGTGCTTTCTCTTCAACAGTAATGCAATCTGGTGGAAAGAAAACCAGTAGGCTGAAGTGTAGTATGTATTTCCTTCTTCCTTGACAGCTGCTCATTTCATATATATATAAAATATAAATATTCTTATTTGGCAATGTACTTCCACCTCAGGCATTCTGGAGAATTACCTCCAAAGTACTATTAAAGGTATTCACTTTTGGGGCAAATATTAGAAAAAGGATTTTCAAGGTATGGTGGAACACCAGAACAAAAAATACGTTTGGACTTTGGAAACAATCCTTAAAATAAAAAATCTAATGTTTTTAATGTGTCCTGGATGAGACAGAAGAAGTGGCCAAGCAGAAAGGAACAAAATGTAAAAAATTATTTATAATTTTCTTTCTATGCTCCAAATAAGAAGTCTTTTTCATCACCTTGGGTTCCACCAGTATTGTGCTGATTTTGTATTTTTCTCTACGGAAAATAAAAATAAATGCATGAAGTATAGCTTTTGTTGCTGTGGAGGCATTTTAATTTTCCTCAAAAATGCAAAGCTGTAATTTTTCTTCCTCTTTCTAACATCATGAGTACATTCATCTGCCTTTAATAAGATTTAGATGATAATGAAAAGTCTTGTGTCATTTGAATCAAGTGTTTCCAAACCTTGAATGACTACAAAAGCCTCTTCTCCTTTCCTCCTGCTCTTTATCACAATGTTTATATGGAAATCCAAACCAATTTCCCGTTGTTGAAACGACTCAGCAATACGACAAATTAATAACTAACGCTGAGTCAACAGCAACTGATATTCTTCCATGCTGATTCTGATTTCCCCAGCTAATACCTTAGAATCATTTTTTGGGAAAGAGAGAGCCAGAACTTTATTTTCCATTAGCTACATTTTTGATGCTTTTTGGACTGTGTGCATGTCTTCAGCTGATTTAAAGAAAAAAAGAAAAATCAAGCCATAAAATGGAAGAAATTCTTAACTGTGAGAGTGGTGAAGCCCTGGAATAGGTTGCCCAAAGAAGTTGTAGAAATTTTTGCAACACAGCACTGGAACTTCATCTTGAAAAACACAAATATCCCACATTCTTTCTGGTTTGAATAATTTAACTTATTTTAGACATCACAATTTGAAGATACAAGCTTCAGATACGACTGTATGTTTACTTTAAGAGGAGCCTAAGGCACACAGTTCTTTGTATACAGCCATGACATCTACATTATTTATATGAAGCACAAGCAACACTTGAGTTATTACAGTCTGAGGTAGGAATCTGTACCTTCAAGAAATAGTAGAACTACACTGGTCACAGATAAAGTACTGTGGTACACTCAATTTATATTGTGATTTTGAAGATCTTCACACTTTATTCACTTTTTGCTTTTATTTTTTCCCGATGTTTTTATTTTCATATGAAGCTATGTTTTTTGGGGTTTTTTGTTTGTTTGTCGGGGTTTTTTGGTTTTGCCTTTTTCTTTTCCTGTCAATAATTCTCTTTTTATAATTAAAAATACCTTAGAACGCCTCAGAAATACCAGTTTCATTTTAATAAAGAAAGATATAAAACCACAACTAAAAATGAGACATAAATGTTAAAATCCTTTTTGGTATTCTCAGTGTTGTCCTTTCATCCCAATTACAGAGTGATTAATTCATCTTAATAGACAGATATGATTTTTCAAAAACAAATTAGGTAGCACATTGCCTGCATTAGTACATTTAACTGCAGTTATTTGCTTTCATTCATAACAACTACAGAAGTAAATTGTAACTCATGCCAGAGGTCTAGATTTGATATACAAATTTCGTAATGCCCTGAGCAATATCTTGAAGAGTCACGGCATTATGCATGAGGTATTGTGCAAGGGACACCAGGGGGAGAGCAGAGAATTATGAACCGTGAACTATAGGATCAAATATCTCTTTGTCCGCCTTATGCTGCTTCAATTAGTTGATTAAATAAATCACTCAAAAGAGCTTGGATACTGGTGCATATTTTATTCCTATTGGCAAGCTGGCTGTTGGAAATCCTCTCTTCATTCTACAGCAATTACTTTTTTTTTTCAGCCCATAGAGATGTATGGTTTGGCTGAAAGGGTTGCCAAACTTCAGGCAGTGTTGAACAGCAGCTACCTTATTTTAGTTTTGTATAACTACATATAGTATATGGAGTGCATCTATGGATATGTATGTAACATATGGATAAGTATATTTAAGGTGGACTTGTCCCTGGAGGTGCTTAAGAAAAGACCGGATGTGGCACTCAGTGCCATGGCGTAGTTGACAAGGTGGTGTTAGGTCATAGGTTGGGCTTGATGGTCACAAGGGTCTTTCTCAAGCTAGCTGGCTCTGTGATTCTGTGATGCACTTACATTTATAGCCTTCTTGATGAAGTCAGTGCTAGGAGTCCGAAGGACTTCAGAGGACAGACACTGTGCACATTCCCAGAAAGAGTCCCTGTTGTTTGATGCACAAATTAAGAGTGATGATGTGTATGCACTTCTGTCTTTGCTTTGTAAACAGTCGTTCCTATGTCCCACAATACAGACATATCCCATCTCATAAGTCCTAAGGAGTACATTGACTTTGAAACCAAGAGTATGAGTCCTAGACCATAATGTCTATGTGTATTCTGTGACATATCTATTGTAATTACAAAAACATGCAGAATGCAAATGTATCTTCCTTAAGAATTTGCAGTTCACAAATACATTGGAGAAAAGCCTAGCATTTGAGCCAAACTGCCCGAGTTTCATTTATGAGCTTATAGCATGTGAAAACAAGGGAAATATTTCCTTCAAATCTTCAATAGTTTTTAAATTTAACCTTGTTTTAAGGGATGTGAAGAAGCAAACAGGAGGTATTAAAAAAAAGAGATGTTTTTCTGTGATATGTCACCAACATAAATTTTTGTCACATTTCAGCAAAAATGTAAGAATCTTTTTTTGCAAAATGCAAGAAATTCACTTATTTTTTTTAATTGTGTCAAAATGTAGCAAGGTTTTCAAGGTTTTTTTAAAGACATACAAAAAGTAGTTCCCCACAAATCAAGTATTTTTAAATTAATCATATACTAATTTATTTTAAAACTTGTTTATCTGCCTTTTTTAATGCGAGCTTTTAAAGAATGTTTTATATTCTCCAAAAGTACTGAATTTGTAATAACTAGCTGTGTTGATGGCTACTGTTTAGGGAAAATATCTCAATACACACCAAATTCAGTACAGATTCTTGCACAGCTGTGATTAGCAGGAGTTGGATGTTAGCTTATTTATGTATAAAAGAGCTCAATCAGTTGGCCTATATCCACAGTCATCATATCTACCTCATAGCATTTGCCCCGGGGGAGGTTTATCCAGCCAATGGAATAATAGCCTGAACTTGGTGATAAATTTAAAGCACAAACAGAACCAAAAAAAACCAACCAACCAAACAAAAAGATCATTTAGTACATGAGAAGGTTAAAACTATAATGATGAAATTACACTCACCATTACTTCCAAGCCTTCTGCAGATAATGAGTAAAGTAAACCAGCATTTTCTTGTGTGGAGGTAAGTGTACTAGCAGATAATCTTGCCTAAAATTCGTGATTTAGTTTTTAGTGAGGTACCCTCAAGCTCTGCTATGATAGACCTTCTCTTTCAATAACACAAATCTTTATTATTTTCTCACTAAGGCTTAGAAATTCCTTTTTTTTTTGTGCCTAAGAGACACACCTGAGTGTTTATTGAAGATAGCTTTTGATTTTCCTTCTTTTGAGAAAAATAACAAAGAGAAGAAAATACATGAAAATAGGATTTTCTTTGTTAATCCGTGTTTTGCCACATTTTCCTTTCACCAACGTTTACTGTATTTATACAAGTATATAGCAATAGTTGTGTTGGGTTCCTCTAGCCTTAAGTCCTGCATCTGGCAATGACTGATATTTAGGAGGGAGCACAAGAATAAGGCAATTTTATAGATTCTGGCAGTCTTTTGTTCAGAGAATGCCTCAACTAGAGATTATGCCCATTGCCTTCCTTCAGAAATATTCTAGTCGCTTCAAAATCTCACATAAAGTTTCGGAATCCACGTATTTTGTAGCAAATCTTCTACACTTTAAATAATATCATTCATATAAGAAGCATGAAATTGTTGGATTCAAAGCTTCTGTCTGAAATTTCAGCAGCGTGTCCCCTGATGATCATACTATGAAAATCAGTAAACAATAGCTTCTTCATCACTTTTGCTGTAGATGCTAAGAGCAGGTGCCTATTTTCTCACCTCTGCTAGTGGGAAGGAATATTTGTGATCAGAAACATGCATGTGAGGTTGTTAGAATCCAACTGTTCTTTCTAGGTTTTATTTTTCAGGAATGAATTAAGACATGCCAGTAATTCTTGAAGCTCATTGTCTGCTGGGATGTTTGATTTATTTCTGGACGATTATATTACTGTCTTCTGAAGTAGGAAGGGAGGTGGGTGAGTGACTTTTCTATTATCACTTGCTTTCACACTTCAATCAAACCTTGCAAAGTCTAAGAAACCAGCTTGTAGCTTTTAATCATGCTTTGGGTAGTCCCTGGGGTATGGTTGACAAAAGTAAATATCGATGTTGTGTTTTTTGGTGAGTTTTTTTCTCCTTTGGTGGGAATGTAAAAAGATTTGTCTTCTTTAGTGAGTTAATTTTAAAGCTAGACATAGATCTTGCATGAGATGTTATTTCTACTATACTTATATTTTTGAAGTAACACTGATGGCTGTCTTAGGAAAAAGAGACAGCAGTTCAGACATGAAACTTTTGATTCTGTGCTGTTGTTTCATTTCTGTCATCACATTTAAGTTATTCTAATGATACTGTTTAGTACTCATACTCTTAAAATTGCATATCATATATATCTAAGTACTTGGGGTTGAAAAAATACTCTAGATATTTTTAATTGATTAAGATGAGACAAACACCAGCCACACTAGAGGTGTTAATAATTAATATCAATTTTTTAGCATTGATAAAAATTGTATTAATTTTAGTCATTTACACAGCCAAACTGGAGATTTTAGAGAGTTTAATTTTTACATCTTCTCCAAACAATGTCAGCCTTCTTCTGTTCAATGAACAGCAGACTCAAATTTAAGTAAGAAGACTGGAATTAAATATACATCCATCACCACATATGCTTGTTATAAATCTGAAATTTTATTTAATTACTAACACAGCTCTTTGAATATTTTTCATATTTATAGAGCAGTACTTGATGTGAAGGGACTGAATAACATTTCTTGAAGTATTCTGCTGAGAAGACATCCAACTGAGCAGAGAGTAGTTTTTTTTTTTTTTTTCCCCTGTTGGATTTCATTAACACACAATGGCTTAATTTTAAGCAGGGGATTTATTTTCACTTAGTTGGGGATTATTTGCTAAAATATTCTAAGGGCATTCAAGTTTTGAATGTACATAGCCTGTATAGCAGTAAATAATCTAACAGCTCATTTACTTTCAGATCCACTTATACACCTAATATTGCCTTTTTGCTTGTCTTTGCACTTGGCTTTGTTATAAACACTCATACATTCTTTTGTACTAAGGAATAAACTGTTTTCTGAAGACAACATCTTCAGGTTTTGGTTCCTACAAATGTTAGTTCTGACTGAAGGGATACAAGAAATAGGGATGTATGGAAAAAATACTGCAGAGAAAAGAGTCCCAAATGAATGCAGAATAAATCAAGTATGAAACTTTCTAGGGGAATATGCTTGCTTTCATTTGATAGTTCCCTAAATCACATATATGTATATATACTACAAATTGTAATCAACACTTCTACAATTCAGCCTTTCTCTTCTGAAGCATAGAAAAAATATGATTTTACACAATTTGCAGTGATTTTATGATTTTTTATTGATTAAATAGATTTTTAGTGTGTTTTTTCCCAACAAATTTGACTGTCAGTTGCCATTTTCCCTATTGCTCTCACTCTACATGAAAATAATAAAATGGTATGAAGATGGAGGCTTTGATAGTTTCCTCAGTTTAGCTTGAAATTTCTTCCCCTTAACTCCTGTGGAATTTTGTACATTTTGTAGTTTTCAAACTTGTAATATTTAATGCTTTTTTGTTCTATGGTGGAGAGACCTTATCTGGCTGCCAAGACCCCACCCATTCTCTCTCTCTGCCTCCTCAACAAGGCAGGTGGAGACAATAAGGTGAAAAGCTCATGGGTCAAGCTAAAGACATGGACATCACTCACACTGACTACATTCATGGGCAAAACAGACTTGATTAAGGGAAAATGAACTTAATTTACTTTTAATTAAAATATTTTTGAAAGCTGCATGTGTAAAAATTCATGAGAAACATTTAAGTAAATAAATGATGGAGGGAAATAACTGCAGATGTCAATCAAGCAGTGCTATTTGGTTTCACTCTATCAACTCAAAAGGAGTATATTTTGAAGGATGTTTTTAATGGTGCTTAAGAGGCAAATTAAATAACAATTTAGAGACTGAATAAAGCTTTTAAGCATAAAACATAGCATTTTATTTTCCTTAAAAGCATCCATTACATATAAGGAATCTTATAAGGCAAAATTAGAGATAAGTAGCCTTTTTAAAGCCAGTGTTGCCTTTTTGTCTGTATTCTCCTCTTGTCCAGTTGGCAACAAGTTTGGAGAAGTATTTTTGGAAAATCCTGTGGCTTTCTTTATTTTTAGCCTACTAAGAAGAAAAGTAGTGGCTTTTTTTGTTTTTGGATTCATCACATTGTTGGAAAAGTATCTGTTCTGTCTTATTAACTTCAAGGGCAACAGGACCAGATTTTGATTGTGAAGGTGAGGAAGGACTGACAAGGTCTTCTGAAATGCCTGCACTCATCCTGGCTCTCAAAAGGTTTGGATTGTTTACAGGCAACTACAAAGCCAGCCCAAGGCAAAATACAATAATGGAAATACATCCATTTATTTAAATGAATTTAAGGGAGAGTTTTCAGCACAGCTTTTCCTGACTGTGATCCCTCTCATCAATTAAATGATGAGGACAGTTTTTTGATTGTTAGCAATGCTCCTTCTCTTCAACAGTAATGCAATCTGGTAGAAAGAACAACAGTAGGCTGAAGCCTAATATATATTTGCTTCTTCCTTGACAGCTGCTCATTTAATAAGAATATTGAGCAAAACCTTACAGCAGCATTTCTAAACCAGTGAGTACAAAGATACAGAATTACACAGAATCTCAGTAGGCCTGAGAGTCAAACAAAAATTCAGCTTTGAGACATATATCAGGCTATTTTGACATGTTTTCTGAGAAGTTACGCTATGCATTAGAAGTAGCTGTTTGTTTGTTTTTAATTTTAGTTCAGTTACGGATTTAAGTTTATAGCTTTTCGAATATCCCAAATTAGATTTTGCAGATGTAGAAGCTATGGATGCATTAAACTTTAGGGATTCATCTACAGAAACAGTCTCATGTCCAGTCTGGATAATTCCTCATTTTACAGTGTTCAAAATGGGCAGAATATGATGACCAGAACACTGGAAATTGAGTTATTCTAAGTAGTTAAGAATGAAAAAGCTCCACAATAATTTTAACATGTTATGTAGAGCATCTGGGATGTGGGAATTTCAGTTATTTAATTACAGCTATCACTAGGTAAATCGGTTTATAGAAAATACATGAGCCTGGAAGACTGAGATAAGTCTTTGTGTTTAACCTTTGCTGTCTGAAAAGTTGATGTCTTGGGTAGAAGGCTAGCTGAATACTAATTGTTCCATGGTGTCATGCTAGGCAAGCCAGTTGATATTTTGGCTTTGATTTGGATGTAACTTAGCTGTCTTATGAGACTGGCAACCCACTTATTCTCAGTTGCATCCGTGCAGGCTGGAGGACATACATGACTAGTTCTTATCCCCAGATGTTCACTGCTGTTTTCAGCAGAGATTCCAAACTTTAAACACTGGTACCTTGCCAGAAATTCAAAATTCTGGACATTATTTGCATATAGTCAGGCAGATGGCAGGTGCCTTCATTTTTAATTTAGAAGGTTACATCTCCTGGCTTAAAATATTCCATCTTGATGTTAGCACTTGGAAAAAACTTTCTTTTTGTCTATGGCTGAAGTCCTATCTGTTTTGGTAATATATCAATAAATGTACCTATATATATAGTTCATAGAAATAAAAATGCACCTATGTAAATCCCCACAAATACATCATGACATCTTGTGCCATTTGTATTTGTGTGCACTTTAATGTATTTACCTTTATATACATATATAAAAAATACATTTGTTAATAAACAAATAAAAATAATATTTTTTACTGGAATTAATAAAAAAATACCTGGCCACTTTCAAAGTTTGCTAGTCTTGATCTAAATGTAAATGACTGAGGCAGGTCTTAATTTAATCTAGAAATTAATTTCTTTTTCTGTACTGCTGCAAATTTATTTTGAGCACAAATGGATTCCATCTGTTGCCAGGTAAGCAACATTTCATAATTTACACTTCACTGTGGACAAAACTTCTAAACTTTGCCTGTTGACTGCAGTAATGAGACCATCAGATCAAAAAAATAGCTCTGATAGAACAGAATATCTTCTGTAAAATATTTTGGAGAAGAATGAGGAAATCTATAATATATCCAACTGATTGTGTATTAAGCCATTTGACATCAGAATACACTCCTGATGGCTGCTAAAGTTATCTTAAATACTTAATTTTAAATCTTCAGAATATGGTTGATTATTCTGTTAGCCTCATCAGCAGCATACATCACTGAAAGTAAAAATATTTTAAAAAGAAGTGGATTTAATAATTTCTTTCCTTTCTTTTTATGTATTTGCCTTTTAAATTTTAGTGCATTGCAGTTGTCCATTACACAGACTACGTTAAGATTTCCTCATTGACAAACTCCCTCAGCGCAGATACTTCCAGCAGTAAAACATCAAGACTGTGATGTTAAACACTGTTTCGTTCTCATCAGATTCATTGGAGAAGGTGAGTTTTCCTGTTTTAACTCTGCTGTAATATTGAAGGGCCCACATTCAAGCCCAGGTTTTTGCACAGTTGTACCATGTAGAATCTTTGCCAGTATTATTTAAAAGAAATTACCCAAGCTCATGGTAAAATCGATGTTATTGTTAATAGATAGTCATGTGGTAGTCCTATGGCGACTTTGCTTTCCACAAGCAGAGACCAAAAAAATGTGAAAAGCAAGTGACATAAAATTCTGAAACACACTGAGCTGTAAAGTCACACAGCCTGAAATTTTATATCATCCATGCAATGTCTATAAAATAAAGCAGGTAAAGGACAGAGTAAAATTTTATCTTTTAGGAGTTTCTCATGGAATAGCTAGAGTGCTAATATCCACAGTTTACCATTTTAGACAATCAAAATTTTTATTGCATTTAGTCTGCCGCTACACTTGCCATAAGATCGTTCTGATAGCATCTCAACAAGCAAGAAACCCGATTATGTTATGTTTTGTAACACAATTGTACCTACACCAAAGACTTGGATAAGAAAAAGGGAAGTAAAGGCAGGCTAAATAACAGAAGAGAATTACAGATAAATCCTGTAAAGGTGGTGGAGATTTGTATAAATCATGCTACAGCTGTAGATGTTAAACACAATGAAGTCAATAGAGATGCATCACTTCACCTGAAATGAAGTTCTGTGTCAGTGTCAAGTCTCCTTTCTTGCCTGGCAATAAAAATACAGTAAGACTATGATGCAGGTTAAAGACTTAGACCACACTTGTACAAGTTTCTGACTAGAAATATGATGATATAAATCAGGAAATACATGAAAACTCTGGAGAGCAGCTGATAGGAGATTTCAACCTCATTATGTATCGGGCATCTCCATTTTGTCTCTAAGTCCAAAAGGTATTTTCATAATTTCCTTGAACTTTCTGAATATAAAGCACGTCATAGAATTTCTCTGAGTGGTTCTCACTTTTTAGATGTATATTTTATTTGAACCATAATGGCTCACCCACCATTAATATGAACATTTTGCACATTCCAAGTATATGTACTTGTAGAGCTTTTATGAGGAGCTGACACTTTTATTTGCCATAATTTTTAATTACAACATGATTCTATGTGAGTTTTTCGGGGTTGTGGGGCTTTTTAAAAGTGCTTTAATACTGTTTGTAAAATATTACCTTTGAAGGACATTGTATATTTGCATTTCATTAGTCATCCCTAAGTGCAGAGACCAGTAGAATAAGCACAGAAATGAAAATCCCCAAACACCTTTAGTTTCTACAGTACATGAATTTCCGTAAACAGAAATCAGTGAAGTAATGAATTTTATGATTTTAATCCTTTCGGCTAAGCAATCAAAGTAGTCATGAAGTCTGAAATTATGAAAGCAAAAATATGTCTTGATGTAATGAGCCAGACAGCATACTAATAAAATCCTCAAACATAATAATTCAGTCAATAAAAATACAACATTTTGCAATACAATTCAAAAATACATGAAAACTGAACCTTTTTCCCAGTACATCGCAAGAAGTAACTAAGGTTCAATATGACAGGGATTTCAGTATTTTACAAATACCTTGCTTTTTACTTGTTTTTACATCCACTGAAAATATATAAAGAAACCTCTGCACCAATAAAAAGGAGACTGTAATTATACTAAATTTATTAACTTCTCTTATAATTTGCCATTTTTGGTAGCTTTTCCCAATTAAGCTTCCTTGACTGGGAGAGGGAGTCCCCTTAGGTGTTGCATGTGGTCTTGTCATCCTCCTCCTTTCAAAAGGTAATAGAAAGAGATCCATACCCCCAAGGACTAGCAATTAGTCTCTGAGACTTCTAATTGAGGAACAGAAGAATCACCTTCTACAGGTGCCTTCTTCATCCATCAAGGATGGAAAGAAGCCTGTAAAGGTATGTGGAAGGAGACTGTCTGCCTCTTTAATGGTATCTGATCAGAGAAAGCATGAACAAGATCATACAGAGACAAGCATGTGATAAGGGAGAACTTGATAAGAAAAACCCTGGTCAGATACACTGATTAGCAAGGATATGTGGAGTGTGAGGATGTTTTTTTTTCTCAGGTGGGAAGAGAAGGAAAAGGAGGGAAAGAAACACAATTATAAAACATGATCAATTAGCACTAACGAAGACCACAAACAGAAACAAACCTTGTCAGTCACACCAACTGACTGATCAAGAAACTGCAAGGCAAACCAGGACTTTGCAATGGATAGTGATGCAAATATGAGTGTCCAGAGCGTTGGAAGGGGTTCAGTGGGACTATGCCATGGGCAGAGGAAATGGGAGCAGGGAGGAACAAAAAAACAGACAGGCAGAAAGGGATAGAGAATGGGCTGACATGTAAAATGGGACAGTGGCTAAGCTTGTCAGGCTGAGTCCCTCTCCTGACCACCCCAGTCTGTCCCATCTTAATAAATAGTTTCTTGACAATCTCTCTGTGTGAGTCCTGAATGTGGGGGATGCTGAGGCAGCAGTTTGCAGCTGTGTCAGTGTCCTGTGTGTCCCCTGCTCTACGTGTGTGTTTGGGATATGTGCTCAGCTTCACCGCTGGCTGAACCTATGAATGGCAAAGCAGCATCTGCATCTTTCAGCCTGACCAGAGGCCTCCAGGCACTGGGCTGGAGTCCAGCACATGGGCAGGAGGGTTTCGGGCTGGCACTGCTGAAGAAGGCAGCTGCAAAGTCTTGGTTTCAAGTTTCAAGTTTTTAATTTTGAATCAGAAAACAATAAAAAATCAATAAATGCTACACCTAAATTTCAACATGTTTCTTAACTGTACACAAAGGATTTAAAGATTAAATGTGATTATACAGTTACAGGTAGTCAACCTTCAGCAAGATGACTTAAAATTTTTTGCTGAACTTACAAGCCTTCCCTTCTCTTCCCCTTCTCCTTTTTTTCCTCCTGATTATATCCTACAGTTTACTACCAATACTTAAAGATGGCCTTAAAGTCTTGTTATTTCTTCTAGACTTGGACTAATTTCTGTGCCAGTAGATACTTTTCTGCCCAGAGCTATTTTCCATGCAGTCATCCTGGGACAAAATTTGAGCTTGCAAGAAAAATCATCCAATGTAAGCATCCCCATGAGAAACAAGAAATTTATCTTTGGGCTGAGGAGAATAAATCAATTTTGGCCAACTGTTCATAGCACTCTGTCTCCAAGCAGGTGAGGATTTAATTTTGCTAGTGCATAGAGTCTGTCCATGAGGAGGCTTGGAGTTCAGCAGGTGGACAGTGTGGTCTCTTCTACAGGTTCCAGTGTGTGATCTGGAGTGACCTATTTTCCATAGATTATGGGCCCTTTTGGTAATTTATTTGCCCTGAGGCTGCAGCTATGAACACACGTAGGCAAAATCCTCTGAGGAGGTGTCAAGCTCCCTGAAAGGAGTTCCCCACCAGTCATGTATGATCTTAAGAGAAGCTGTGCTTTGGGGGCTCAGCAAAGCATGCCTGCATCAGTGTAAAGACGTCATAGTGCTTCTGTTGGACTACAGCTGCTTCACAACTTAGTGGTTCGCTGAGGCCAGGGGGAAGTGGACACAGTTTCCTAGGGAAAAGGAGGTTTATTTAGTAAAAGTGAGGGAAAAAGCAATACTGAGGTTTCTTTTTGCAGCACTGTCATGGTAGGACACTGCTGATGTGAACAGGCAAATGTATTTTTCAGACACAGCAAGGGAAAAACAGTGCTTTTTCTTGTACGAGTGGGAGGGGAAGAAGTCTGCCATTAAAAAGAGGCTTTCAGATGGTTTGGACAGAGTTTGGGAGTGTACAAAGTACTCTGTCAGTGTAACCTACGTAATTGAAGGTAATCAAGTGTTTGATATGAAATGTTACCACTCAAAAAAAGATTCAAAAGAAAGCACAGTCTGAAAATATTGCTGTCTTATTACCTTGACAAATTAGAGCTTTAACTCCCTTCCCCTAGCAGAAAAGGAACTGAAGGCCTTGATGGACAAAAAATTGAGCATGAGACAGCAAAGTGACCTTGTGGTAAATAAGTCCAACAGCTTCCTGGCTGCATTAAGAAGAGTGTTACAACACATTGAGGGATTGCATCCTTCCTCTCTCTTCAGCACTGATGAGACAAACTTGGAGTGTTGAGTCCAGTTCTGGGTTTGCCAATATGGGAGACATATGGACGTACTGGACTGTGGCCTCATTGGAGAACCAGGTTTCGGAGCATCTGCCTTGAGAGGAGATGCTGACAGAGAGATTGGACAGTTCATCCCAGAGGAGAGAAGACTCAGGAGGGCCATATCAGTGTGTATAAATGTCTTCTGAGGTGGGGACTAAAGTAAGTGGAGGTAGGCTCTTACCAGTGCCCAGTGAAAACACAGAAGGCAACTGGCATAAATTGAAATACAGGGAATTACATTTAAACATAAAATACCCCAAAACAAAACTTTTTTTTTTAATTCTGGAGGTGACTGGATGCTGAAAAATGTGCAGTCTCCACCCTTTGAGATACTCAAAACTCACCTGAACAAAGCTGTGAGCAATTTTGCAGAATCATAAAATCATTAAAGTTGGAAAAGACCTCCAAGATCATCAAGTTCAACCTTTGATCAAACAAAACCACAGAAATAATTGCCACGTCCAACCATTTATTGAACACTTCCAGGAATGGTGACTCCACGACATCCCTGGGCAGTCTGTGCTAATGCTTGCCAGCCCTCATTTCTTTGAGCAGGAAGGCTGAATTTGATGATCTCTGGAGGTGCCCTCCAGGCTCAACTACTCTGCAATTCTATGAAACTGCAGTGCCTGCATGGATGCCCTCACTGCAGTGGAAACTGTTTTTTAGCAAACTGTTGTTTAGTGATTGGTTTCAGAAGATGATTCCCAGCTTTTTGGGAAGAATTGAGTGATGCTTAACTTTTTGTCCAGCTATTGGTTTCTAAGAGTATACACTGATCTCTCCATAGTCCAAGAATTTGTGCTGAACCAAATGTAGGTTAGAGCAAGTTGTGGCTGGAGAGGCTGTTACACAATATTCTGTGAAATAGTAATACGTTTTTTCACCACTACATCCCACAGTTTTCTCATTTGGAAGCTGAGGAAGTATGGACTGTTACATGGAGTGAAATTTGGATAAACCCTTGAGCTTGAAGGGTATTTATTAACAGCGTAAGATCCAGATGTCAGATAGTAACACAGTATCTTACTGGGACCTGTATTTTTCAGTGGATGAGGATACAACATGCATCCTTGGTGAATTTGTGGCTCAGACTAAGACAAGGAGAGTGACTGACACAAGGATTGGTAGAGCTTCTGTTCAGAGTGAGGCTGATAAGCTTGAAGACTCAACCAACAGAGACCTCAAGAAGTCCAGTAAGAAAAAGGGCAGAGATCTGCCTTTCAGGTCTAAGAACCTTACACTCCAGTGGAGGCTGAGAAGGGACTTCCAGATAGTCTGAAAAGGACTTGGAGGTATGGTGGCTGCCAAGTCAAATGTGAACCAGTATCACATGCATTTCAAATAGAGTACACTGTGATCCATTTGAAATGGTTGTGAAGTTGAATTACATGAATTACAGGGGTATGATACCTTTGGTAGTAGAGTAACTAGCAAAGGTATCATCCCTCTGTAATTGGCACTGGTCAGGCTGCATTTGGAATATTGTGTCTGGTTTTAGATCCCACAGTCTCCAGTTGAAGAGGGATGTGGAGAAACTGGAGAAAATTCACTGGTGAGTTACCAAGGTAGTCAGGGGCCTTACATGTCATATATTGTGAACACTGCTCTAAATCATGTCTCTGGGGCAAATTTAGATTCCCTGTGTTGTGGAAGGCAAGTCCTAACAACAGACTTTCTGCCTACTTGTATTGTCCTGGCAAAAGAAAGAGAATTAGCCTAGGACAGGATCCTTGCTGTTGGGCCTTTCTTGGTCTGCTGTGGGCAGTGACACAAGCAAGCAACCTAGTTGTGCTCGCAAATAAAAAGTGGAGCCTGGGAGCAGGTACTGCTGCCCTTTCCTTCTCTTGAAGAGGTTAGCAGGTAAATTCTGAATGGGATGCAGACGTGATGGCCTGTTTCGGCAAGTCCAAAGTCACTAGAAAGAGTTACATGCTGCTGTAGAATTCTACTGTAGCACAGTTGGGTTGGCAAGAGCCCCCCAGAAGAGGATATTCTGTCCCTAGTATAGAGGTAACCTGGACCAGTAAATTGTTCAGTGTGTTCAGATACAAAGAGAAAGGAAAAATAAAAGAAAAATATCCCACAAAATCAAACCTCTTTTGTCAGGAAAAAATTCAGAACTAAATCAAACCATTAAATGAGTGAGGCTATCTCATTCCATAAACACTTCAAAAGCAAACAAAAGAAATGCTTTGAGGTAATCACAGCACAATTTAAACATTTAACTAACCTTATCCAGGATATTGGAGGACAAGAGATAAGCTCGTAATTTATCATCACAATATGTAAACTAGAAATTCATTGGAGGCTGCTTTAGTATACAGTCTTAGTTTGTTCAAAGGTATTCTGTGAATCCAGCTGGCTGGGTACAAATGGAGGTAATATCAAGAAACTGTGTTGCAAAAACCTTGTATTTCTTTTTACAAAGAAAAAAAAAAGATGAGAATTGAGAGGGTGACAGCAGATACAGAGATGAAAAACACAGACAGAAAGTTGAGTTTTTTTTGAAGTTTGGTCACCAGCTGCAGTTAGGTGACATAGGTTTGCTTACTCCACTATGCATTACTCTTTAAATTTTAGCAGCCCACCAGGAGCATGGGTCTTGTCAGGCAATAAAAACACTTTCTGGGGATGCATTGTACATAAGCTGACCCTGACCTTGCCAAATGAGCTACAAGAGCACTTAATCAATTTGCAAATTCTGAAGCAAATGTATTAGATGCAGCAGAGTAGGGGATGGAGATCACATTAGTGACTGACAAGTAACATCCACTGAATAGGTAGAGTCAATTGAAGACTCTTATCCTTCTGGATCCTCTTAATAGTGCTGCTTATGATATAATACTATTGTATATGGGAGAGGTAATAGAGATTCATAAAAATAACCATTAAAATAATTCAAACCTTCCCCAAAGCGAGAAGAAACCTTCTCTTATACAATTGAACCCTTTTCTTCATATCCCATCATCATCTGTTCTTTTTCTATTCATATTTAGCATCCACACTACTCATCCCAGGCCAGGGTAGTAGTCATACATGTTGCCTCTTCCCCTCGAGGGAGAAGCAGCAAAAGTCAGCTGTGAAGTTGCATAGTAGATTATGTATTCAACACCACTACTTCAGCTGATTTCCATTATCCCTGTCAAAGCCAAAGTAGTCATGAGAACCTGGAAAGATCCTAAATGGAGTTACTGCTCCCAGCAGTAGCCACCATAGCCGATTGCCTGGTTTGCCAGTGCCTGTAGCATCTAGACTCACAAGTACTAGACAATTTCTTCCTACCCTGCACTACACTATTTTATAACATTGCAGACAGGCAACATGCAGTTCAAAGATACAAAACAGATTTTCAGAACTCAAGTCTGAGTAACACAAATGTTCTAGTGGTAGGACAAAGAAAAAAAGCTAAGATTTTACTTTTGGTGTAGAGTTTTTACATGGAATGTTGAACATTCTCAACTTTTCTACCAGACCAGCACAGCTAGAGTCTCCACTGACATGGCAGTATCTGTAATGCTTCCTCTAATTTCTGGCTATCTAGAGGACTCTGTCCTATCATAGCTAGTCTCACTGATTCATGCTTTTGTCACCTTCAAGCTATGCAATTGTATAGTATATCTCTCCATGAAACTCCTAGCATTTAGGGAGGACTATGGTACACCTCCTTAACAACGATGGCTATTACTCAAAACAGTCTTCCTATTCTCTCTCTCATCAGACTAAATCCAAATCTCCTTCCTTAATAGGAGCCTTGCTAGAAGCTCAAAGCAGTACACAGAAGTAAGTAAAGGATTAAGAAAAGCTCTGTTAAAAAGACCCATGACAGTTGTGATTTTCTAATAAAAAGCAGTTTTCCTAGTCTGTCTGGAAACTGCTCTCAACATCCACCTCAGGATGATGACAAGCATTTTAAGACCTGAACGAGATGAGCTGGGAGAATGTTAGACTGAAGATCAAAACGTCCCTATTTAATTCCTGGGATTTGGCAGAAATGTTTGACACCTCATATGTATAGGTGGTCAAGGCAAGATTAGATGGGGCTTTGAGAAACCTGGTCTAGTGGAAGTTGTCCCTGCCTGTGGAGGGGGGTTAGGACTACATGATCTTTAGGGTCCCTTCCAATCCAAACAGTTTTGTGATGGTGAGGAGGGTCAACGTTGCACACGTCCTATTTTAAACACCTATCTAGCTTCACTGTCTATAACGAACAATTAGCAAGGTATGGTTTACAAGATTTAAGGTCTCTGAAACAAGTGTTTCACTGCATACTATTCTTCAGCACAAGAAGAGTATAAGAGAACAAATGCACTGGAGTTGTTTATCATTTAACAACACATTTCTCAGAATCTATTGTGATGAGCACTCCTCAGCAGCCAACACTGAAGGAGTTTTTAATAGAATTTTACTATGACATGTAACCCTTGCTATAGGATCATAAATGCTCCATAGTTTCATGTCTGACTTTATCAAGGACAAAAAGTTGTTGAGATTGGTTTTGTTTGTTTTTGCTTTTTTTCCTGGAAAAAGGCCAGAGAACAAGCTTTAATATTGTTATGCAAATCAATAAATCCATAATCTAACAAGTTAAATTAGTAAAATGCATTTAGATCAGTTTTAAATTAATTCTGTTAGAAAATTCACTGCAATGATGAAAACTGAAAACATTAAAATATTTCTAAGTCTTTAAAGGACATCGTTGTTCCATAGCAGAAGGTATTTGATTTGACAGAAATGACTAATAAAACCATTAACACGAGCTGATTTTCACATCACTAGAAGGGTTTTACAAGATTTCTTCAGAAAGTAATGCTTATATTTCCTTGCAATCAATCAATCTTGTTAAAATAATCACAAGTTAAATTGAAGAGCTTGCAATCTCTGAAAACAAAAAATACATCTCACTGCTGCAAAAAAATTACATAGAGTGCTTTACTAGAAAGGGTAGGAGTAAAAGAGCTTGCTTGGCTGTATTCCTGTTTGCCAGCCTACATATGTCATTATAGATGACAATGATTTATTGTGTATTAGCTGCAGTGTAGTTCACTGTTTAAATCTAAAACTAAGACAAAGCCCAGAAAATCAATGTATACAGAATACTAGTTGTAGTGTCATTTTTGGTGAATCTTCAGAAATCAGAATTTTTCTCATTACATTTCGCCAATTAGTGACCCACTTGGATTTTTTGTTTTGTTTTGTTTGATTTTCCTTTTCTTCTCACCCCCTCCCCCCACCCATCTCAAATCCAGAAAGACAAGCTGATTTTGTGTCAGGATGAATTTTAGATAAGTTGCAAGTCCTTGAAAAATTTGATGACAAGTGTTTTTACATCAATTTGATAACGAGGTTTCTTCAAGGAAAAAGAGACAAAGAAAGGAGAGCAAAGTCTAGAAGTATGTTATTAAAGCTTTTGATGGAGCAAAGTCACTGCCATGAAGAAGCTAATATAAACGCCTGTAGAGCAGGATGAATTTATACCTGCAGCAGCATTGATAGTAGTCTGAGATAAATATGGAGACAAATGCCTTAGCTGAAATGTTGCTTTGGAATACCTTGCAGATGCTTGTTTCAACATACTGTTAAAACTACCTGAGAACTTGGGACAATTTTTTCGCATCAAAGGTTCTCGTCACAGAAATCACTGGTTATGTCCTGTCATACAACTGTATTGTGTTGGAGAAAGGTGCAGCGTATAGTGTGATTCTCTTTATCTGGATGCTAACAAGATTACCACACAGAGCAAATGTACATAGTACCTTTGAAGACAGCCTCAGGCCAGCCTGCACTAATTTGGAAGAGGAATAAATCCCATTTCTCAACTTCTCTGGTTTTGCCGACTAAACTGCCTAGACTAAATTGTCTTTAGGCACAGCAAAAATAAAATTGCTGCATGAAAAAGCTGAATACTGGAGCAATCTAAGAGCCATGTTTGTGTTGACAGTGGTTTTCTTATAGTGAAATCCTGTAAGGTCAGTCTGGGCATGACTGAAGTAGGAGAAGCAGCAAATCATATTTTCCTGAATACAGTGATTATGTTCATTCGTCTCTGCCCTCCCTCTACATCTCCATTTTTGATGGCAGGAGGGAAATGAACTGTTCTTTCTGAAGTACCACAACAGCTTCTCATGTGTCCTTCTACGGAGCTTCAGTCTGTGCCCAAGGAAAGGAGGCATTAACAGACACAGGTTTGGCTTCATTCCCCTAAATATGGGTACACCTGCATCGGGGTAGCTCTTGTATAAGACAATCTTTAAATGCAGTAAACAGTTACCTTATACCCTCCTCTTCCTTCTGACCTCTTACAGATGGTCAGTGAGGCTGTGAAGTCTCTGTCTCTTCCTCTCCTCTGGGAAAGTGTGAGAGAGTGGGAGCTCTTCAGCCTGAAGAAGGGAAGGTTCCGGGACACCTTACCGTGACCTTTCAGTACTTAAAGGGGGCTTATAAGAAAGATGGAGAGAAACTTTTTAACAGGGTATCTTTGATTGGACAAGAGGCAGAAACTAAAAGAGGGTGTCTTCAGGCTAGATATAAAGAAGAAATTTTTTATGGTGAAAGTGGAGAAACACAGGAATGGATTGCCCAGAAAGGTCGTAGATGCCACAACCCTGGAAACATTCAAGGTCATATTGGATGGGGCTCTTAGCAGTCTGATATGGTGAAAGATGCCCCTGTGCACTGCAGAGAGTTTGAAGTAGATGGCCTTTAAGGATCCCTCGCAACCCAAACCATTCTACGGTTTGTTGTCAGCCTTGCTCCTTCGCAGAGCTCATGCTGTGTGAAGGACACTTGTATCTGATAAACAAAACCCTTGTGTATTTCCACCTTCACACTGTCATCACTACAGCGTATATTAGCAGGTTCTTGGTTTTATTTGACTTGTGTTTCTCTTCCTATTATCTGTAAAGGCAACTTCTGCCTTACAAATGGTACAGTATTCAGTCAGTACTTTGGAATACTTTGTGCCATAAATGGTATACTTTTCTGGTTATTAATTTATTATTAATATACTATACTTACTTTTTATTAATTGACAATATAGGAAATTTGTTTTGATTAAACACTTAATTGAGCATAATGCAATCCTTTGGCACCAGCTGACTGTAACACTATTGGGTGGAATTTACACTAATCTTATCTCAATTAAGCAATAATCGTTACCATTAGATTAAATTGGTATCATGTGAGAAGTCCAAGTATATTATCCCTCCCTGTCTGAGTGCATTCTCATTAGCTGGAATATATTTTACCATAAAAAATATTCAGGGAGAATTCTGACTTTATTTTTACCATGAGAAAAAACAATACATTTTTGCTTGACCAAGTGAAAATGAAGCAACAACTGAGAAATATCATGCACAATGGTCTTCCCAAAAATCAGTCCTGTCACTTAGACTTGTAGGGAAACATCTGTTTTCCTCTCAAGGAGCAAATATACAGAAAGATAAAGGCTCTCCTAGACTATGGAAAGAAGCTATTTTTGGACAGACTGAGACCAGTGCTCCTGCTATCCTCACATTAGAAGCCTGTGTAGCCCTTAGCACAGGAAAGAGCAACCCCAGGGAGAAAAAAATGCTTGCTTGACAGACAGGCCCCCTGCAGGGATGTTGCAGGATTTCGCTTTCACATGCCAGTTATCTGTACCATAAAAGCTGTCAGCTCAAAGTCTACAGCAAGTCCCTTGCCCTCTTTGCTCAGGATGTGCTGAAAGTGTGGCAGAAGCACCTCCTTAACTGAGCCATGTTGTCTGTAATCTCTGTGTATCACAATGATATGGTGTGTGCTGCTGAGATTTCTTAACCGAATGCACTTCAAAATTTCCACATAGAGGAGCATCCTCACTCAGGAGGTACAAGGGATAGTTCTTCCTTCTGCTCTCTTTGTGTCCCACGGTGGCTTGAATGCCTTTCTGCTCACGGCCAAGGCTGTGGTATGAGGGGTTGAGAGACTCCTTGCACACACTGTGCTTCAATTTGGCAATTTCAGTTCTTTGCTGGAAAATAGAAAACAAGATATGAGCTCAGGCTTGAAACTAGATTATCTTTAAGGTACCTTCCAACTTAAACCATTCTATGATTCCTTAAAGGCAGCAGAAAAGACTAAGCTTGGATTCCTTACTTCGTATGAGAGCACACAGTCACAAAGACCCATTACCTCAACTCTATGATGTGGGCAGAGCTGGAAAATGCAAAGTGAAAGAATGTCCTGTGGAAGGAGGGACAGTGCTTTCTCAGTCCCGATCAAGCAGAGGTCACACAGACTCTCTGGCTGTGGTAAGCAAAAGCCAAGATTTTAGGCAAGGCTTTCTCCTCAGTGCTTCGTTTAGAGAAGCTCTCAGATAAATTCACAGAGCTCGCTGAGTTTGGGTCAGCCTTTGCACAATGTCCTGGTATATTTCAGCCTCTGGTGAGACCTTAACTCTTTCCAGATACTGGTTACAGAGCCTAGGCTCCCACATGTGTTTCAAGAGGACAGTGTCTCAAAGGCCACCTAAGGAATTGTGTACAATTCTACATAAAGAAATCCTCTTTTAAAGTTAACCTTTCATCTTAAGTGTACAGGAAAACAAACAACAAAACCAATATAAAACAGTAAGATTCATAATGTATTTCATCAGGTAGGTTTTAGTAATGTATATGTCACAGGGAATGCCTACTTTTCTCACTGATTTTAATTTAAAATGAAAAGAACATAATTTTTGTAATGAAGAATTTTTCTCTTGTCTTTTCCTTTTTGTATTTTCCTTTCCCTTTTGGTATTTATCTTCTATGTTTTATATAATGAAGAATAATATGTAACTGTATTATAAAATAGGGTTCAACAAGGTGTTTTGCATAACAATTTTTGGATGGTTTTGGGGAATATGGATTACAATTTGTGATGCAGGGTATACTGTCTCTTCTGGGTAGGGGGAAATTTTAAGTGACTAAAATTTATATAATCAATGTTGTCAAATGTTACTAAATTACTTGCCTCTGCCAGCTAATTTTGAAAGGTAAAGCCTGATATTGTTGACATCACTATTTAAGATATATTAACAATATTCAGGTATGGCTTACAGCCTTTAACTTTGAAAATTGCTGAACTACTGCAAATATGTGTCTTATTTGCTAATGTTATTAAAGCATAGAGCACAATGATTAAACACCTGCATCCCCACAACCTCTTAAAATGTGGTCAATGTGCTCAATAAAACTGGTGGGTTTTTTTGGCACAGCCATTTTTACCTGAATTTATTATAAGGTAAATAGAGGCTATCTTTTTCTGCTGTTGTTTTGCTTTAGTGAAAAATGGGTGTTATAAATAATTTTTATGAATCATGCAGTAACTTGTAGGCATTATTTCACTTCCTTTTCATGGATTCATTGCCTCTGCTTGCTCCACATTGGCACCTTTTCCTTTCATTTGTAGTCAATTACACCAATTTAAAGGTGTTTTCACTGTTTCTCACCTGAGCTTGAAAAAGTGTTCAGTAGCCCATTTGTAGGAGAATTTTGGCTTTGGTAAGTCCCAAAAATTTTCCAGACTTCTAGATTTGTCTCACTGACATAAGATTGCCTTTTATGACCAGCTCTGTTTTTAGACAGCTCCCTAACTCCATTTCACAGGTGACTGCTACAGTAGTCTAACATACAGTTTTGGCAGTGCTCTTGAGTCTAATGGATTCTAGTTTCTGTGGCATTTGAACTCAATAAAAAATGATGTCTCAAACAAACACAGCAAAGAGAGAGAACTTCTGCTTTCACAGAAGCTAGAACAACATTTCTGTGATAATTTTCCCTTGATCAAACATTTACTAATACACGAGTAATACAAGGAAATAGAATAAGAATAGAAGCTACTTTCTCTAGCAAGGAAAAGGCTGCATCTTTCTGAAAGCAGACATTTCATACATTGGGAGATTCCATGTGATAAGGCCATGGAAGGAACTGGGGACTCAAGAAAGCTGGTTAATATTCAAAGATCACCTCCTGCATGGTAAAAAGAGTTCATTCAAAATGAATATGACATCAGGCAAGAATGGCTCCTGGCCAAACTCAAACACAAAATGGAAACATGCAGAGGGTGGAAGCAAGGATGGTGCTACAATCCGATTATTAAGGTTCTTAGAAATACGTCTGCTGAATTAAGGTGCAAACCATACACCAGTCAATAGTATGGGTTTCATTTTATAGTAAATATGAGAGAGATAGAGAAGAAAAGAGAGAAAGGGAGAAGTAGGAAAAGAGGTAGGGGGGACAGAAAGAGAGTGACAGAGACAGAATAAAAGAATATCACCATCCGTGGATCCCAACGATGTAGCGTTGATCCTCTCCAACTTGGTCTTCTTGGTGGTTATGGTCGCCCTGAAAAGCACAGAATCCCATGGGTTAATATACACTCAAGCCAGGTGGCAATGTCCAGGCATGTCCCCCAGGGGTGGGACAGTCTCTTGCAGCAGACTCTGCTGGCATCACATGCAGTCCTGTGGGGCAAGGCCTAGCCCTTTGGGGGTTCTTTGATGGATTATGACACCCCCTCAGCTGCCTCTCACGGGAATGTCATGTGGATGTGACCTGTGGGGTTGAGGGTTCCACAGCTTGGCCAGCTTGTGTAAGGGGGGATGGGTGTTTATTGCCTCTCACCAGAGGTTATGCCACGCACCCGAAACCTCCTTCTCTCCCCTCAGTTGGGGGGCGGTAGTCTGTGTAGACCTGGCTTTGTGAGCTGTGCTCTCCCCCACCCCAAACTCAGCCAGGGATGATTCTCAACGCAGCTAGTGCCTTTGGCCTTTGTGGATGCATTCCTTTCCTTCAGCCTGAGATGATTAAACAATAGGTTTCCCTTTATCTAATCTCAGCAGTTTGATTCTCAGTCCAAAGTCCCAGTCAGGTATCCTCACTGAGGCTTCTTTGGTTGTAGTTTCTTTATACAGTTTTTGTTACAGTGAGCAAAACTTATATCAATGTTTGAGGCATGAACTATTTTCAGTCTCTGACAGATGGGTAACCTGGGAGAAATACTGAAACATTGAATGAGCATCCAGGGTTGAAGTTAGGAAAGCTGAAGCCCAGATGGAATAGCCTCTGCCCAGAGATGCAAAAGGTAACAAGAAGGACTTCTGTAAGTATGTGGATGACATAAAAGAAAAATAAAAAGACCATGGAAAACGTGGGTCCATTACTCAGTGAGATAGGGGATCTGGTTACACAGGCCTAGGGCATGGAAAAGGCTGAGGTTTTGAATTATGTCTTTGCCAAAGTTTTTACTAATCAGATTGGCCTTCAGGAGTCTGAAGTCTCAGACATTTCATTGTGCAGGTCAGGGAATACATAAGCAAACGGGACATCCATAAAAAGCAGTGGATATCGTCTAACTAGACACTGACGAGATCCTCACCCACAGGCTTCACATTACTCTATTTTTACTTTCCTCAGAAGATACAATTTGAGTAAATGCCAAGTTAGTTGTGTTTTTGCATGAAAACGTGAATAAAACAGAAATATGTACAATATGTTCTCAGCTCTGCACAGAGCAAACCGTTACAGATATATTAGAAGTTTTTTCTTCAGACTGTGCAAGCTGAGGACACCATGAGAGAGGTTAGTGTGGGTTACTTACTGTGATGGCTGAGGATGGACCACAAGTAAAATTCTCTGTTTTCTGTCTTAGAAACTAATCATGGTTGTTTAAGTTACTAGCTCAAGAAGAAAACATGTAGTTGGACTGTGACTGAAAGCTGAAGACCTATGCTTTTTAAAACTGAAAAAGGATTGCAAATAATTTTCAGGTCTAGTTTGGTGCCTAGGAGAAGAATTGGAATTGGAGAAGTAGGGTGCTTTTTTTATTGTCTGAAGACCCTTTTTTCCCTTCCTTTCCTATGAAGGACCCTTACACTGATCACCCTCAGACATGAACAAAACTGCTAGATGAGTCAGATTAAGTAAATCTTATGAGCATATCCAGAAAAGCTGTCTAGATTGCCTGTTCTCCACTGATTCCTGAAGCCACTGTAATTTTACTGTCATGTTAAGGTCTATTGTAGCATTTTGTGTTGGAGTTAATGGGTGCACAGTTACTCTCTAGAGCTCTGTTGCTAACTTTCCACAGTTAACAGCATAGGAAAGATGTAATAACTGTTCCACAAATTCTTTTCTGAAAGTCACTGAGACTAAATGTCAGTTTTCTAACATTTCTACACAGCTATACTTGATCCCACTTTTGCTGCATATGAAATCTTGATTGAAAAAAAGAACATATATATCTTTTTGTTTCAAGGACTTCTGCAGTCTTTTTTATTACCATTTCCAGTGAAATGAAACCTCTTGGGCAAATGCACAAACCCACTTATTAATTTCCAACAAGCAGACAAAAATATGAAAGGTAAAATTGTAGAGATAGAAGGTCATCTAAAGAGGTTTGGCTTGAACGGAAGTTGAAGTGGAACCAATGGAAGTGGTCTTGACTGCTGCCCCTTTCTTATGTTTTTCTCCATCCTCTGTAAAAAAGAAGCCGTATAGGATACCTAGTTTCTTGTTTTAAGGTTAACTCCTAAAATGACCTCATTGTACATGTTTTTATATTACATTTAGGTTTATTTGTGCAGGAATAGAAGAGAAGAAAACCTCTTTTTTTAAACAAATTTAAAAAATAAACATAGGAAAACACTTCTGGGATAAACTTGATAAACTTGTTAAAAAAACAGAGAATTTGCTTTCTTCTAAGACCAAACGAAGGGCTTTCCTAGAATAAACAAATAATTTTATCATCAAAGTTATTTGCTTTCTTTGCTTCGTTATAGAGTCTATATATATATAAACTTAATTTAGTTTTAAAACTTCCATGGCATAGTATTCCAAATTTTAGAGAAAATTAATCTTTCGTTGCTGATCGTTGGGAAAACAGGAATGCTTGACATCTTATGACTTAAAAACAATAAAAGCATGTTAACAGTGTGGTTTTAAACTGAAATATGAAGGCAGGCAAAACAATTCATACTTTTATCTTCTATTCAAAGATGCAGAACAAAGAGCAGTGGGATTTTCAGATCTATGAAATTGTCTAAAGAAATGAAAAGCATTAATCCTTTGCAGTTATTTTTCTGCAACTCTGGTTTCCTAAAGACCTTTTATTCCATCCCCACACAGTTTAAGGAAGGTGAGCTTGAGGACACAAGAAGCCTGCCTAAGGTTACAGTAAGTTGATGATGCATCTCAGTCACAGCAAGTTGCCTTCTTAAATGGGTCTATTTCTCAGCTAAAACTGGGTAAACAGGAAAAATTATTTTCTTCTTGTCAGTATCTCATTGCAAGGTCAAAAGAAGAAAAATAAAACCAGCATGTCTGTAACTGAGGTAACATATTGAAGTATATTGTAGCACATCATACACAAACACTAAGACCTGAAATATATTGCAGACATTTTTTAATGTAAAAGATAATGCATTTCTTTCTTTAAAGGGGAATAATATTTGCTTTGCATTTGGTGAATGTTAAGCCTTCTCTTCAATAATTAGTTTTATGTTTTTTTATAATGCTTCATTTATTTCTAGAGTTTTAGCAATTATACCCTGCTTTGTATAGTCAATACAATAAAGCAGTCTGGAGTTTGTTCTTGAGTGAACTTCAAATTAGGGCTCAGAAACATACTACGAGAAAAATATTAATCACAATATTTTTCCAGGCACAAAAAATACTGTTCTTAATAAAATCAATGGGTTATTGTCATGTGTTCATTCACTGTCTTTCTATATAAATTCTACATAAAACCCTGTCTCTGATCAAGTTGTATAGTGTTTGATGAAAAAGTTTAAAAGAATCTGATCCTGAGTTTACAGAACCTGACTCTGATCTGTACAGATAGTTTGAGATGGAAAAACCGGGAATGAAAGGAACATGAAAGAAAGAAGTTCTCAGCTCTTACAGTGTGACTCTGATCTTATGTAACATCTGCACTTATATGTTATCTTTTTCTTCCTTTCCTTTTAATAGACACTGTCTTTTGTTTTAGTGTTTTTCTCCCCCTACTCCCACTGTATGTTTGTAGAGTAGAAAATATATGCTGTTTGGAAAGAAAATACTCCATTCCCTGCAGCTACTAACAATTTACTTTTCTCAGAGTTAGAATGCAAACATTCTATTTCTGTTTTTCTTCACCTCAGATCATTCTGACAGTGCTTTACTCTGCTGGAAGGACATTTTGACGATAGGTGAAAGAAAACATAGCCAAGTATCCTTGTTAATATAGCTCAGTTCTTAGCTGCTCTGACTGATGCAATTGTGTGATTTGAGCACCAGCCTTTCAGAGCCTGGCTGTTGGTCTCACAGCAATTACAGTTATAGACTGAAGGTAAAGGACAGTATTTTGCTCACACAAATATACAACCCCCTATCTCCTCTATCCTTGAAAAATGTCCATGAATACATACTTCCAATTAAATACTTCAAGCCCATTTGTGCACTGTCTCTCAGTTAAGGTTCATTTTTCATATATTGGAACAAAAGCTAACAAAGGCAAATACAGTAATCTACTATAAATAAAATAACATTTCAATTAATAAAGTCATAAGGATTAACTTCAGTGTCTTCTTCCAGTTCGTGTGAGATCATGTTTACAAAATGAACCCTTAATTAATAATATTTATTTTTGCGTTTGAAAACCTCTTAGTGTGAATAGCTGAGGATTCTTCCAAGTGTTCAAGGTCTAGTACCACACTGAAGAGTGGTTATTTTAAATCCTTTCAGAAGTTTCTGATTGAGTGAAAAAAAACCCCACACAAACCCCAAAATCAACAACCCCCAAATCTATTAAAAAGCCTGTAATAAAAAATTAAGAAATAAAGTGATTGGTGCATGTATTTGAAAGGCACTTATGTGAATATATTGTTAGAGAAAGTTACATCAGCATATTTTTCTTATTTGTTTCATAAGAAGGATTAGAAAGCATATAGTGGCTGCATCATTTGAAAGTCATTCAGAACCTTAGAAAAGCCATGAATCACACGATTTAATTTACAAAGTCTGCAAATCCTGTCATTCTTTTACTTTATGCCAGATAATCCTATCCCCAGACACATGATTTTGCTTACTGTACATATTGATTAAATAATTGAAAACAAGGAAAGAAATTTAACTGACACAGCAGATTCATTTGCTTTCCTCATTTAAGTATCTTTTACCTTTAGCCCTAGCACAGTTTTTGCCGAAGATCAAATCAACAGAGAAGGAAAATTTAAGAACAGTTGACACTTTTAAAATTAAATAAGAAGAAAGAAACAGTGATAGACTATCTCATCATCAATTCCCAGAGCATTTTTGCACAGAGACGTGTGCATTACTGTAATAACCATATCTTACAATTTAATACATTTGTAGATACCTTAGGAACCAGATAAGATACCTTTTCAGATGCCGAGTTTCATTACATTGAACTAATTTGGACTCAATCACTATTGACTCATAAGTACTTAATGCCATAACAGCTGTTTCAGCACTGTTTTTCAAATAATCTTGTTAGATGCTTCTAGAACCTGAAGTAATATATTAAAACACATTTATTAAGGAAAAAATTGCAGTTAAGGAGTTTCTGTAAAGTGCCAAAGAGAAAAAACACATAGCTTGACCTGTAGGTTTGGAAAAAAGTCTAGCAATGAAGATGATTACAAAATGCAAGAGTAATTGGTAAATCACATTTCTAATTTGTGATTATATCAATTATAAAATACTTGCTTTATAATCCACTCAGCTTCTGGAGAGCCCCGTTTATTAAAGAAGGGTATGCTGCATTATTACAAGATTTTCTATCCGAAGGATTTATTTGGTGGGACTACTTGTGCCAACACTGTGAATGAACAAAAAGAGAGTATTCAAAGGGATTGATAAAAGTTCTAAGTAATAGTTTGAATTTGAAGTCTGTGGCAGTATTATCTGAGTGATAAACCTCAGTGTTGGCCTTAAGCTTACTAAAATATGAGCAAAATAGCAGAAATTTCACTTGGAGATATATTTCACTTGTTCACTTCCATTTTGTTCTGTTACTTACTTGTCTATTTTGATAGTCTTAAATTATTACTTTAGCTGAAAGCAATCTGTGTCATCATCAATGAAACAATTCAGGTTATAAGATACTGGACTTTATTACCCAGCTGATACCTTGTCTTTAATAAAATGTCAATAACCTCCTGTATAGGAAAAGGGCTTTGGCCTTTCTCCTAGTAACATACTTTTTGCATTAGAGAATTTGGATATCTGGATCAGAAGTTAATTAGACCATGTTGAATGAAGAATGCTTTATGCTAATATACATATATTCATACAAATGAAATGTAGTTCATTTGAATATTTTGTGCTTGACTTTCATACAAAAGATTTATGGACCACGGCATTGACTACATTGTTAAAAAGAAACTTGGACTTTTGAGATGTTAGACTTGCCTGACTTGGTGAAATGGTGTGCAGAATGTACTCTGGAGAAAACATCCCAATAAAAGCCCAGGAAATGATCAAATGAACCAGCTTGGTGAGAAAAGAGTTCCCAGGACAGAAATTAATTACATTTTATTTTTGTGGTGTAATTCACTTGCTTAATCAGGTCATGTGTCATGTTTTACTACTTAGGATTTCACACTTGGGCACAGGCCTGCCCCTATAGCTACCTTCTCCCATATGTTTGTCCTGCATACACTTTCAGCATCCTGAAGGAAAAACACTGATGTATTATAATGAATCCAACGGAAGGCCACCAAGATGATGGGGACTTGGAACACCTTGTGCAGAGGTAGTGACTGGGAAGACTGGGTTTATTCAAGGGGGAATGTTACTGCTGCCTTTAACTACAGCATGGGAAGACGTGAAGAATATATAGCCAGATTCTTTTCAGATGTACACAGTGATAGATGAAAGACCCAAATACGATTTACCTACGGCAGTTCTATTTCTGTATTAGGAAAACAGTGTTCAGCATGAGGAAAGACAAACACTGGAAATAGCTGTCCAGAGCAGTTTTGGAGACCCCACATGTGGAGATATTCAAAATTCCACTCAAGCTGAGCAACCTGAACTGTGTTGAGCCAGATAACCCACACAGGCCCCTTCCAATTCAAATTACCTTATGATGCTATGATTATGCACTTGAAGTGTACCCTCTAAGTTTACAGAGTAGGCAGTTGTGTGTCACAACCCATTTGATATGGTTCAGGCATCTCCAACAAGAATCAAAATATTAACTTGCTCAAAATATTAACTGTAGTGTAATGGCTATAAAACATTGCTATTATGAATGTAGTCTTCTAAAATTTATTCATATTAACCCTGTTGGTAGGATCAGCATGATCATTATAAAATGACAAAGAATGTGGAGATAAGGGACTTCAAAGATATTCCTCTATCCTTTGAACATCAATATTCCTTAAGCTCTTTTGTCATCTTGTCATGCCTACAGTGATCCTTCTTCACTAGCAAAATTTGACTAAAACTTTGAAACACTCTTTGCTCACCAATTTAGTAACTCTAATTCTCATTGTGACTATGGAAGACAGTGGCTTCATGACTTCAGCCAGAGGAGTTTCTAACCTTCTCGAAAAATGAACAGTCTAGTTAAAAGGCATTAACTCTAGTTAAAAGGCATATACCCTCTCCCACTGAACAGGTGACACCAAGTTTGCACTGTCTATTTTTTACCTTCAGTCGCAGTAAGAGGTGGCATTTGATTAACTTATCCCAATCCATGCCCCAGTTTCAAAGGGTTCCAGGAGGTGCCCCAACCTGAACAATTGCTACATGAGCATGTCTCTGTGTATCTGTCAAATCAGTGTTTACAAATTTATTTGTCCTTAATTTATAGCAGTCATGCTGCTTTCCACTTCGTGAATAACACTATTGCCAAGCTACTTATAAGTATAGTATTCACTCACTGACATTAATCTTTCACAACCAACAGTGGAGATTTCTGTTATGTAGTTTCTGTTACTGGAAATGGTTATGGACCATGAAACACTGCATCAATGAATAGATTATTATGCTCCAAATAAAAAAAAAACCTAAATGCAAAAAAAAATGCTAGACTGCATAGAAGACAGCAATTGAGAGCTTTCCTTTTTTTTTTTTTTTTTTTTTTTTTTAGCAAAAAACTTCTCTCATGGATGGATACCAGCTTGTTTCCTTCTGGTTTGTTTTTTTTTTGCCTTTTCCAACTGGGCCAATGTCATCTTAGAAACCCAGTATTAGACTATTTCCTCCCACCCCCACAATTAGCACAGCTGTCTTCAGTGCGAGATGTCAACATGGCCTTAAACTCTGTCAGCGTGCATAACTGTAAAACAGGTGCAGCAAACTCTTTATTCTTTCCCTGATGCTTAGGAAGTTTTAATCTTGCTTCTGGTCTCTGGAGATTTGATACTGTTGAAAAGGACTGAAGAAAGGGCTGCTGATGATATAATCAGGTATATAATGCCTTAAGATGCTCAGCTTGAAAGTTTCAGTCTCTTATCTCTCACAGGAATGTAGAGTTGGAAGTTACCTCCAGCAATTTTGAATCCGGTGAACTTCTTCACAGGCAACCATTTAATCCAATCCCTTTCACTAAATTTATAAGATTGCTTAAAAGAAGCTGAAAATCTGCTTCTAATTTGAAAACTGGTTTTGAATTTCAATTCCAGTATGTGAAAGATTTTTTTCAATTTTTTTCAACTGTGAAAGAAATGTATTCTTGGCTTTCTGAACATCTTGTGTAAATCCTTCCCTTAGCTGATATTTCCCCCAACAGATTTACAGAGCAATCATACCTCCTTTTCTTCATTTTTCTGTAATAAACAAGCCATTCTCTTCTGTCTTCTAATCATATGGTAGTAAGATGTATTATTATTCCCAAAGTCTTCTTGATAAAAAATCTTTTACAGACATGAAATCTGAGCTAATGTTTCTTAAGCACAGATGACCAAAACTGTGTGGGGTATTCTGCATAAAGATTAATATGTGTGTTATGTCATATCTGTTCTCATATGAATACTTTTCAGATCATATTTGACTTTTTTGTGTTTGCACTGCTTTTTCCCAATCAATAGTTTCTCCTGCCTTTAATATTCATGACTGAAATCGTATTCAGTTTTGTTTTTCTGTTTCACTCCCCTCCCCTCTCCTCTCTCATTGTGTCCTGTTGTACCCTCTCCCGCCCTGTCCTATAGCACCCTTTCTTTTATAATCCTTAAGGATATTCAATGCTTCCTGTACAATAGTGTGCTCCGCCTCTGTGTCACAAGAAAATATTTCCCAAATTTGTGTTGCTAGCAATGTTACTAGCAATGTTCAGAGATCTGATTTCTTGAATAAATATCATTAAAGAAATGTTAAAATAATAAATAAATTTATTTTTCGAAGAGTTCCATGAGGTTTTTGCTATAGTAACCCTAATTTTCCAAGTTCCAATTCCACCTATGAATTGCTGTCTTCTCAAGTTCAGTGAATAATATCTCCTGTGGCAACATGTCATCTGCTTCACTGAAATCCAGACATGTTTCATCTACTACATTTCACTGCTCAGAAAAGTAGGTGTCAAAGAAGGATATATAGCTCACAATCTATGCCTTGTACCATCTACCCCATTTAGCATTTTCCTTCATGTCTCTAATCATTCTTTCCTTCCAAATGCTTTCTAAAGCTTTGCATACCTTTAAGGCCTGCTCTGTTACTGCCAAGTGACTGTCCATCATTTTATTAGCTGTGCCTGCTATGCCTTGATTACCTAGAAATATCTGTAACATGATGCATTTATTGAAAAATGTTGCCATTACAACTGCAATTTCATTTGCTGTTTTCTTCAGGAGACAATGTTTCATCCCTGACTGCATTAAGTTGCTTGATTTTACTGTCATTTCAGATACGAATCTTAGAATTTTCTGCTCTCATCTTCTCTTTGATACTAAATTCAATATTGTTCCCTGTATTGAAAATTAAAGTTTTCCTTTGATTTTTAGAACATTCCACAAGCAATTTAAATCTATGTTCTACCCCTCAAAGTATAAATGTCTTTTTCTTTCCCTTTCTTTTTTTCTTGTTATTCTATTTCCTGAGCAGAAGGCTGGAAGTTATGCTCCTAAAACATGCTGTGTATTGTTTGCGTAAACCAGAAGTGGAACAGGAATAACTTTCAGAATGATTCAGAGTGTATATTGAGAAACACATATGCTAAATCAGAAGTCAATTTAAAAGCAAGGAAAGCTGTAAAATATAAGGATTATTGGGATGGGATCATTTGGTGTCTATTTCATGTTGTCTTTCTTATTTGCTAGATTAAGATTAAAAAAATAGTGAACTACACGTGCTGAATTTGTTATTTTTGGTAATGATTGTCTTTATCCATTATCAGTTTAATTCATAACAAATCACAATCGAGTGATTAATCTTCATTAGTGTGTAATTTCATAATTTTAAAAAAAGTTAATTTTTTAACTGTTTAGAAAAGTGGAATGACTTTTTAAGTAAAGGAATCAGCTACTATGAATAGCCAGTCATATTGGCTTTACCCATTCTAGTTACTCAATAAATGTTTGCAAACAGTCACAGAACCATAGCATTTCAGAATCATAGAATAGCTGATGAAGGTAGGTGCCTCTTGAAATCATCTAGTCATATCCCCTTCTCAGAGCAAGGTCAACTAGAGTAAGCTTCTCAGTGCCATGTACAATCATATTTTTGTCATCTCCACCAGAAGAGATTCCACAACTTCTTTGGTCAGACTGGTCCAGTGTCTGACCACTGTCAGAGAAAAAAAAAAAAAAGGTTTTCTTATGTTCTTTACATGTATTTTAACTTGTATCCATTTCCTCTTATCACTTCATACCTTGAAGAGGAGTCTCCATCTTCTTTACTCTCTGCCCCCATCAGAAAGGATTTAGGGAAACCACACAGACTGGGGTGACTGAACATAAAGTCCATTTTGCACACAACCAGTCCCTTTCACACCACTTTCTATCTATCTCCCTTTAGTTCCTCTCTGATCCTCTTTTCCCTACACATCATGGCATGTGTCTGTACAACTCTACTGATACCCACAGCCCACCCAGCCTGGGTCTCCCCTGGTTTACAGTCTTTATTGGTTGCAAAATGCAGGTTGATCTTTCTGTAAGTGGTGCCTATAATTCCTAGATAGCTCTTCAGTGAGTGTGACTGGTCAGGTGTGTCTCTTTTTACTGTCTCCACGTGTGTTTTGTCACATCTGTGTTTGGTATATTTTGTTTCTGCTTTCTCTATTTTCCCTTAGTTTTCCAATTGACAAGATTGCCAACCAGATACACTGGAATACACTTACTGGAATAAACATTCTCACACTCCCACAAGCCCACATCAATTACTGTGACTGACTAGGTTTGGTTGTTATCACTGCCTCCCCTATCATTTGTCAGTTAAGTTTGTGTCCCTGTATGTTCTTTTTTATGGCTTCCTCCTTTTCTTATTATCCTTTTTATTTACAGTGAAAATGCCCTTGACTACATACCCTTAAAGGAGCAGAAGCATTCCTTTGTAATAATGTTTCATAATGGACCTTTTCATGCCCGATTTCTCAAACATGCCCTAATCTCTTCCTCCTCCATCTAGGAATTTTCCAGTGTCACAGGGGCCTGACATTCATGACCACTGGTCACCACTAAAGACTGGTGCATGGGTGGCATTTACTACCTCATCTATTTCTACATGTTTTGCCAGCCCACCTCCTAACCTACTTTTCTTCTTTTGTTGTTGATATATCAGTACAGTCCCTTTTTGTTGCCCTTCACATGCCTTGCCAGATAAAGTCCAGGTGGGTTTTGTCTTTCCACTCTGCAATCTTGCATGCTTTCAAAGTGTCACTACATTCCCCCAAGGTCCCTGCTTCCCCCTCTTTTATGTTTCATTTGTACATTAGAGTTTTGTCAACATCTCCTTGTACACAGTTTAATCCTTGCTCGCTGAGATGAACCATTCTTGACTTCGAAGGAGGTGAGTCTTGTTCTTTTTAGATCCCAGGTCTCAATAACCTGCTCTAGAAGCCAGCAGACTGGTCCTGTGCTAAACGTTTCATCAGCATCTATGATGGGTTGACACATGCCACAGAGCTTTCTCAACAAGCAGTTTGCATGCCACCATCCTGTCTGGTGAGGTAAAACATGTTGGAGCAGTTTGTAGGTAATTTCACGCTGCTTGGCCTCTGTGACACAGAACTCTCCTAGGCACGTTCAGCTTACTGGAATTAGCATAGCAATGGCATCTGAATCTCCTGCTTTTCACATTTCTTGGTTGTTAGTTGTCTCTGACCTTAGATTTCTGCACTGCTGCTCACTTTTCCGTTAATTCTCAGAAATCTGTTGCTGGTTCATTTGATAGATTTCATAAACCAAAAATGCACTTCTATCTGGAGATGTGGACTATGGCTATACTGGTAACTAAAGAAAACTATTGGGTGATTATGTTTGTTCGTCTCTGAGGGCACCTGTTGGAGACCATCTGACACCTCCTGTGCCAAGGGCTGGCCACTCTAAGCACAGCAGCTGCATCCATGCTGCATCGCACTCAGCCCTCTGGGCCCCGTGCTCTAACTCCTCAGCCCTATCGTATGGTTAGCAGCTTCTGTGCTTTTTCAGCTCAATGTGTCTGAAACAATTTGGTGGCTGAACTTCAGCCAGGCAGAGGAGTGTTTTTACAGCATGACAAACCCTGGAAGTTACATGAGAGAAAAGCTGTAATCCTTGCGGGTGAAAAGCCTCAGGTGGTAAAGGACTGTTCAGAGTGAAAGTAGCCAAATTGTGCAGATCAATTCTAGTTTTTGGGGTGGTGCCCAAAATAATAATTCAGAACTCTGTTCAGGCATTGTTGTGGAGAGTGCTAACTGGAGCGGTCTAAACAAATACAGCAAATGGACTGCCAGGGGCTCAATTTGTGAGCTTGCTTCCTGCTCTCTTTTTCTCATTGGCTTCAACATACTTACAGAATTCCAGATGAATGCATGGAGGATATTTTCTATCTGTATTTAGCTTACTCAATACTGCTCTTAAATCTTCTTCCTGAGCATGAAGTCTAGGCCTGACAGTAGAAAGATAACAAGAGAAAAATGTAAGATGATGTTTTAAATGAGACAAACTTGATAATGAGTTTTTGATGTCAGGCACATAGAAATAGGACAGAGACATCTGTCCTCAAGTTTCTAATCAAGACTAGCTAAGAGGGTAGCTAGTATCTAAAAGGGAGTAGCTAAAATAGTAGGTTCAGAATTCACAAGTCAGAAAATATTACATAAGATAAAGAATTTATTTCTCTTGAATCTGAGGAGGGGGTTTAAAATATCTTTTCTCTGAACAGAGCAGCAGTGAAAATCGACTCCCTCAGGGATCATATTTACCTAGATTTTTTTTTTCCCAGTTTCTCTGATTTGTTTATATTTTTACACCAACCTCCTTTATTCTTGTCTCTGTTTTTCAAGGCCACATCAATTCTATGCTATTTCCTATTCTTAGGAAAATGAGAGCTTACATATGAAGAGCTGTTCTCCATTCGGGGTAATACTGAGTTTCATAAATCTGTTCTCACAAATGCTTCTGGAGATAGCACTAGAATCCAGACAGCCAACTTTTCTGTGATGATTACTTGGTCATGGAAGAAGCAGGTTCTTTATGGCTTTTCCCTTCCTAATATGTCTTTGTATTACTCTATCTATTGCTGTCTGTGCATTCAAGAAATTATTAATTCCCTCCAAAGTCATCTCCATAATAACATATTTGATCTGCTCTTCCATTTCTTCACTTCCTGCATTCTTTCTATACAATCCATTCTCTCATTTTTCATTTAATGGGAAAGTGTTTTGCAACCTCTCTGGGTAAATATTTTATTAGTTTCATAGACCCTATGTTTGAAAAAGGTTAATATCAGACCCTTTCTATTACAACGGAAATATATATTTCTATGCCTTCTATGTATAGGATATGTATATTCTACATACTCTAATGTTTCTATATTTTCACTCATTACCCAAGTATCAAAAATAACAATTTTATTTAGATGTGGGTTCTCACTATATCATGCTATGCTGGTTTCAATGAGATGAAAATCTCTTCATCGAAAGCAAACTAAAACCAGATTTTCAGAGCAATATTTTTATGAGATATCTTATGAAAAACTTGGAGAGTTATTTATGTGATTTAAAAGGGTTTATAAATAAAGCCACCTATCTTTTTAGCTCTGTGTTCTCTCCCCACTGAGAAGCCTGAGGCAAAAATAGCTTAAAAAAATCCTCTCTATGTCTCATCTGTTTCATGTTAAATGACTTCATGCTCTGCACATTAAGATGTTCAGTTTCCTTTTTTTTCCCTGATAATAGCTCTTAAAAAACTTCTAATCAATGTTGCCTGGTCTGGGCAAGTGTACATAGAACTACCATCCTTGCTTATATTCAGATATTCAGAACTCATGCCACAAAAGGAAAAAAAAAAAGAAAAAAACCCAAAAAAAAAAAAAAAAAAAAAAAAAAGAAAAAAAAAGGAAAAAAGTACAGATGGTTTGCTGAGGAAAGGATGATTTCCATTCTTTGAAGTCACTTACACTGATGCAATTTCCAAACTTCCATTAAAGTTTATTTTGTATAGATCTGCATGTGGATCAGAACAAGACTGGATAACTTACTTTATTGCATTTGGACAGTTTTATCTATCCATCCATGGAACATGGATTTATGCCCTGAAATAGATGATTCTTTACAATTCTTTCTTGGTAATGATTTCTAGTGACTAGAACACCAGTCATAGTTTAGCCACTTTTAAAGTACTTTGATATTGCTTGCTAATCTTAGAAAATTATAACCATAGAAGAAAATAATAGTAAATTAATGACAGGAATGAGAGTGAGAGAACGATAAATTTGTCTGTCTGAGCACTGTATAGGCAGGGAGTGACAAATTCAAAGTTTTGTGCATAAACATAGTGCATAATAAGTGTTTGTAAATTTTAACAAAGTATACATTATAACTCAATACAATATCTTAGAATAACATCTGTATTTTTCTGCTACTGCTGTCCTGGATACTTGTGATTAGGTTTTTCCCTCCTCAGTCTTCTGTTATTAAATGAAAGCACATGCAAGAATAAGTGTCTTGTAAATCCGACCTTTTATATAACATGTTCTTTTTTTGCCTGTGGCACATACTTTGATTAACTCACCTATCAGCTGTTCAGAAAAACCCTAGAACACGTACAAAAGTTTCCTTAACTTCAGTGGAAATTAAGCAGGTGTTTCAGACTAATCACTTGCTGCAATGCTTTGTGGAATGGGATTTTAATCAGCAACAATAAGATGTATTTTCTTTCTAGAAGTATAGATTTCTTTCAATGTAATTGAGAGGGTGAGCCAGTTAACTAAGCTAATTTAGTGGCATATGTCTGAGCAGTGTTAGTTTTATTAGGTGCCTTTTAGAAGTGATGTCCATTAACTATGAAACTAATAGCCTAATTCTGAAAGGATTTTATTTATAGAGAAGAAATACTTCATGTTCCCACTGATGTACAACTCACCAGAGTAAATGCAGATATTTGTACATTCAGATCTTTATTTAGCCCATTGTTCCTGGCACCTGTTCGCTACTGTTCTACACAGTACACTTAGAATGCAGTGCATTATTTAGTCACAATATATGGCATGTTTTTAATGTCATAGTTTCTAAGGTCCTTTAACTATCTGCAATAATGGTGACAATTATTTGAGCTGTAGAAGTTGATGGCAATATCTAAGAGCTGTTTACAAGCAATAAATACGCAGAATGATGAGCTTCAGCTGCAGTTTAATTCCTCTCAACATGCCTTTAATGCAGATATATAGGTGCTTATGCCTAATAAGATGAGTCTGTTGTAGGACCTCTGGTGTTGGACAATTGTACTGGGGAGGGAGGCACGATTCACACAGCATCTTCAGCTGGGTTTTTCTACTTGCTGTCATTAGTTGAGAATTATCTCTACAATTTGATGCCAACAAAAAAATTTCACTGAGATTTTATATTTCTAAAACTGTTAGGAAACAGTTTTCCCTTGAACTGTTATGCTCTCTAGCTATATGTACATCTTACTCTGCAGATGTGTTTCTTGAAGGAGCACTTTACTACTTCTGTTTTACCTGGGGGGAATAGAGCTAGAATGAGGGTATTGCATGCATTTTAAAAATTGTATACTCCTGTGAAATTGGAGTAAGTTTCTCATAATTTCCTAAGGGATTTAATGAAAGATCTATTGCTTCCAAATTTCAGAGTTCTGTTTTTAATTCTTTCAGTGTCAAAGCTGATAAATTACAATAAATTATCCACACTCACCCCCCCCCTTTTTTTCCTTAAGAGGAAAAGTACATTTTTGTATTTGGCTTCTACTAAACGTAATTGTAGGGGTTATGACTTTTTCTAAAGAGAAGACACGGTTCAATTGCAACTCTACTGAAACTGGGAATTGCTGTTTGAAATGATATATTATACTGGCGGTCACATGAGATATGCACAGGTCTTTCTTGATTGCTACATTTATGAAGCTTGAGGGAAAAGAGACGCAAACTCTCTTTGCCCAAAGTTGCACTGTATGTAACCTCTGCCCAATGAATATAAAATTACATAAAGCTGCAAATCTTAAGACCAAGAATTCAGGATGAAAAAAGAGTTTTCAGCTCTAAACACAGTGAAGACTATGTCTTTAATAATAATTAAATATGCCTTCTCTTTTATTTTAAAATAAAACTATTTTCAATATTATAAACATGACACACTCAATTTTTGCATAAAACCAATTAAGCAGATAATACAACAAAATTCATTTAAACTATTCTTGCATTCACATTACTTTTTGCTGTTATCAGGAGTTGGAAGAGGGCAAAAATGTCTGTACTGAGGGTCCTTAAAGTAATTTTATACAACAGGGCATGTGTCCTGCCTGGAGTTTGAGTCTAAAGTCCTGTATTCCTCTTTCACTCTATCATGTAGTTAATTTCAATTTTTTTCTGCTGTTGATATCTTTCTTGACATACTAGTTGCTTGTTTATAATTAGAGATGGGAGCTGCCTCAGCTACAGTGAACATTTCCGCTCAAAACCTGAGGTTTTCCTTGGTTTTTTTTTCTCCTTTTTTGGGAGAAGCCTTTAGTCCCAGAAGCTTTGCTCAGTAAGTCTTACTACAGTTAACATCCATGATGAGTCTATTTATTGTTGACTACAGTGAGAGGATGATTGGGCCATTAACACCTAACAACATTTTTGGCTCATTAACCAAAATGGACACAGAAGATGTTATGAAACTCTATTATTTTCACTAGGCTGATCATTATAAAAATGACTATTTAATAAAAATTAGTCTTTGCAGTTAGAAAGTCAAAGAAACCTACAAAACCCTTTAGTCCTTGAAAGATAACTCTACAATCTATAGCTTTCTCAATTTCAAGAATACCCTTGTAAGCACTTTGGTTTGAACTGTATTCTGTGAACTGTTCTTGAGTAGAAAAGCCAAACTCAGAACTTGGTATAAACACTTAATTTTGGCAGAAGAATATGATTAGATCTAAACCCAAGCTTTTTGTCAGCCAAGACATTTATTGTTTTCTGTCAGTGTGTTTGGATCATGCTAAGAAAAATTAAACTGATGAGCAAATGCTGTTTAAATGGCTTGGCTAGCAAAGAAAGCAGCTGCTGCTTCTGACTTATGATATATCCTCAGTCCACACAGCTATAAAACTGTTTGACATAATATTTCCTAGGATGGCATGTGTGGGAAGGGTTTTTCTGTTTTGGTAAACCCAAGACAAATTTGTTTAGGTGTTATAAGTCAGAGCCAAAATGCCGAAGTGTTTGGCATTTACTTTTGGGTTCTTCCAAACTGCAATCGCTCTTTTATTGAGCAAATAAAGAAACAAATAAATAAATAAATTGCCCCCTATTGTGAAACTGTACTAAAAACTTTACTCCTGGTTACTGTTAAGAAAAATCTGGTCTAATCAGGTTTTGCTCGAGGCTTATCATCTTGGAATTCGAGCACTTGCAACATTCAAATTATGAGAAGATTGTGGAAGAGAAACAAAAGATATAATGAATGTGAATTACAAGGCCTCAGACACATGGGTTAAATAAATAACAGCAAAAATAGTTTGAAGGTCAGAAAGGCATCCTATGCTTGAGACTTATTAAACTGAATAATTAGTTCCTCAAGAACAACAACAAATGTTCGAACACTTGAAAATGGAATAGAAGTACATGGAACAATATCTTGCACTAGCATTAGGATTTGAAGGATATTTCAATGCTTTGTGGAGCATGCATGATGTAAATAATTCTATTTCTTATCTACATAATTATTATCACCTTTTTTCATTAAAGCAGAGGTGTTCTAACAATACAATGTGGTTGTTATGGTTTTATTGCCTCAACTGAGTTAATGGCTTTTTTCCCCGAGTTATATGAGGAATTCATACCCCAGAACTCTCCTTTTCAAATATTTTAAATCAATTTGAGTTCACTAATAACAAACATACTGACTACAGCTGCAATGTAACATGAGACCGGATTTCTGACAGAAGTTAAGGAATATCAATCTCTGCAGGTTTTTAGGATGTAGATAAACAAATTAAGGTTTGATCTAGCATTTGTGATTGTCCATAAATTTCTATGGTCCTTATACTCATAAAAGTTGTTCTAAATCAATGTCAGTTTAATAGATAGTTGTTCCCCTATGATTTTCTGTGAGGGTGAAGAAGGCAATGTCGGCCTTTATCACCCAATTTGACATGTGTGAGAAAAAGATGGAGATGTATGAGTCTTCTGCAAAGCGAATGGAGAATGAAATGGTCCAGAACACCCTGGTCAGGCTTTGGGTTTTATTGCTCTATATAAAATCCGTATCTTAACATAGCTCTCCCTATAGGTGGCCAGTGAAGCCAGGGCTCCTAATTTAGGCACCCAGAATAGATTTCATCTGATTGAATGTAGGTAACCATATTTGGGCTAGGGATCCTGAGCTTGCTTTGTAGTAGTTGGAGAAACAAAGTAATTTTAAGGTTGTATTTTATCTTTTCCTCTTTCGTCTGTGAAGGCAGGCTAGGATGGCCGTCACACCATAATCCGATAAAAGTTTTCTGAGGACTTATCCTCTAGCAGATCTATGCCCTAGCACGCACTAAGAAGAGAAGCTGGCATATGGCATGAGACGCAGATGGATCATCTCGGCATCATCTGTAGTCTCTAGTAGTTAGAGCTATGGTCTACAGTAGCTTAAGCACGCATTTGTAGATAGATTTTTTTGTGGACTGCTTAGACTTACTCTCTGAAAAAAGAAATAATACCATATAATTAAAAAAAAAATCATCAAGTATTGAACAAGTCAACCCTAAGGTCATAGGTATGACATTATCGAATTATTCTACGTTTTCAAGCGGTTGCATTTGCTTTATTACCCAGAATAATATGCAGAAAATGGCAGCCTAATTTAGCTTTATGCATGTTAGATACGTCAGTGCAAAATTTCAGAAAGAGACATGAGCAAGTGTGAATTCTTGAATATAAAAGAGAAAGTCAAAGATGGGAGAGATAGTAGGAAGTGTATCGTTGAGAAATATGGTAATTTCACAGTTCTGTGATGTGATTCTGAAAAGCCAAGTACACAAATCATACTGTGCTGTCTAGTGCCCAAAACAGGCAAACAGCCTCAGACAAAGAACTGGCTCACACGCTCAGCTGCAAAGCCTTCAGTCAACATAGTTGTATAGCATAGACATGACAGTAGGAAAATAGTCAGGAAAATATTATGGCTTGCAATATCCAGATTTCAATAATAATTTTAAACTTTCTATGCCAAACTATTGACATGCCTTGAGAAGTGATAAATACAAGGGATCAAAAGCAATAAAAGTTAGCCCCTGATGGTGTGAGAATAGGAGCATCCAGTTAGAACAGCAAATTTTCTCTTTCTCATATACTTCTTTCTTTTAAAGACTTTTGCAATCTTCATGAGGGGTGGTAGCAACTAAACCAAAGCAGAGGTAGTTTGAGAAATAAAAGTTCAGCAACAGGAAAGTAAAAAGGAACATTAATGCCGGTATCCAAGCAGTAGGAAGAAGATAATTTGTAGATAGTCAGCCAGTTTTTAAAATATTTAAATTCTTTATGTCACTATGAGGTTGCTATCCATTGCCAGTCTGTTCTGCTCCAAGGAATGCAGACTGGATTTAAAAGCAAAAGAGATAGAGATATTCTTGACAAGTTGTCTTACCTACAGTGATTAGAACTTTCCTCTCAAATCCCTTGCAAATCCGTTGCTATTTATCGTGCAGAAGATAGAACACACGTGTTTTCCTTTTTTCCATTTATACATGCATGTGATTTGTACCATTAACAGCAACATTTTTCCTGTCTTTTTCAAGGGAGGACAGCAAATACGTAATCAGTTTCCAGAACAGGTTCAGAATCTGTAAAAAGTAAATGCATGCTGTCACAGTATTGGAGATGGTACAGAAATCCAGTCTCTGCTTGGCTTGGATACTTAATTTGTTGTATTTTAACCCCTACATTTAACCCCTAATGACATTTTGATCTCTGAAATCTGAAGTTATCCTCGGATGAATATTATCTGCTTTATAATCAGAAATAATCAGCTCTTCATCTGCAGGCAATATGTGTTCTATTCAGAAAATCTGTTTCATGATTCATAGTTCAGCACAAAGAAGATATTCTCTTACGTATGAATACTATCTTCTCTCCAAACTTTACATTTCTTATTCAGGCAAAAATTCTATTGATCTTAGTGTTAACTTGAGTGAGTATAAGGGATTAGGATCTCCAGGTAGAGTCATGAAAAAAAAGAACTACTATAAAAAATTTTATTCAAAGGAATATTATTGCTTTCTGACTGAAAGTAATTCTTACAGCTTATACATACCTTCCTAGGGCTTCCAAGGAATTATAGGGGCCCCATGGAATTAAAGAGCCCAAGATATGCCATCTGCTGTGGCCAGATCTTCATCCTTCTGCATTGCCACCTCAGATCTCATACAATATTAATAACCATGGACAAACACTTTCTCCAAATAATAAACACACAGAGATTTCTCTGAAAGTCTGTCAAATGTTCCAGAGGAGAGGGTCAGTCTGTAATTTTTTTTTCTTCTATATTTTTCTTAGTTTTTTGTCTTTATGAGTATGAAGCTGGATTCCTAGGAAACAGTATATTTCCTAGGAATATATATTTGTATATAATGTAGTCTTTTCACATTACAGGCTCTTAGAAACTATGCTCTCTTCATATTCCATGTAGAAAAATTTTATCATGATTCTGGAGAAAGGTGCTAATGTGAATGAAATGGGATGTGTTGTGGAGCATGTGGACCCTCTTGCTGCAAGTGTTAGACAACAGGACTAACTGTAAGTAGGCTTGTGACAGGATAAACTTTTCCACCTGTGGCTTCCAGAGTTGGATAAAATAATTTGCAATGTCACAACACAGAGAATCAAGCACAAAAGCAGCTACCTCCGTGTCTTGCTGGAAAGAATGTAAGCTTTTTGTGACAGCTGAAAATAATGTTTTTTTCCAAATCCTACTCTTTGAATCTAGAAGCCAAGATTATTCCAGGAGAAACCAGTTATGTTATTATGAAAAGCTGATGAAGAACCTGAATAACTTCATCCCTAATTTTGCTGTTGATTAGAATTGCCTTTAGATCTTATACCCCTCACTGCAATTTCCCTTTTTAAAATAATTCTTATCTAGCTAAATAAATGCCTTAGCTATCTTTAAGTCCTTCCTCATGTAAAGAATTCCTGAGGGAATGCCTTTAAGGGAGTATCATCAATATCAAGATATTATTTGCTTTTGCAGTCTTTTCTTTGTCATTAATTATTTCCATGTATGATTATAATATAGCTTCTGTTTGAGAAAGACGAGATGTGAAGTAGACAGCTGAATATTAGGTTTAATTACTGCAGAACTGAATTACGTGAGGTTGACAAGTAATACCGCTTGCTTAGTACTAAATATTCAATGCCATTGACTCTAATATATTTTTCATAGTTAAACCCACTTTTAACACACAACTTGCCATCACCATTCCATCTTGCATGTGATTCCACAGGGGCATTCTAGTGGTGGTAATATGGGACCTTACTAGAATCTGTATTTCTGCCTATCCTATTGTTTGAATTACTGAGGAGCAAACATCACAGATTGTAAAACAATGTGATACTATGAATTATTAACAAATTTTCAAAAAAGAAAGCTATTACTTAAAGAGCTTTGTTTAAATGGTATTATTTCTGAATGAAGAGTATATTCAGAATTCTTGGGCTCTTGACAGACTTACTGGGTAGTCATAAAGACTGCTACACTTTTTTAATGACAGTGAATCAAGGCTAATATTTATGGCACCTTAGTGAAATACTCACAGTACAGACTGAAAACATACAGAATATGCTGGAGTTTATTTAAGAGATTATGATCTGTGTTGGCATTCTTCTAGGGCAATAAGAAAACAAGCTGTGCAGTGCAGTCTCCCACATACTACTTTTGTGATTCCCTCACATCGTTTCAAAAATTCTGTCTTCAGACTTTTGACAGAGCATTGGATAAGGTGTTGGTACTTGCTGATATATGTTGACCAGTTGAAAAAAAAACCCAAATGCAATTAAACAAGAAACCCAAACTTACAGAAAAGAAGAAGCAGAGATGATTAATAATGGATTTCATAGAATCATGGTAAGACTTGGGTTTTAAGGAACTTTTAAGACCATCAAGTTCAAAACCCCGTGCCTTGGGTAGGAATTGATGTAATTGACTATAGCAAGCTTTTGAATCACAAGCAATTAATTTACTGTTTTGATTCAATATCAGGTGAAGATTGGTCATGAAATTATCTGAGTTTTCACCTAAGATTTGAATTTGCCTTATATACATTTTCCATAATTCTTCCACATGTTTACCAAAACTACCAAGTCATTTAATTTCTGGGACAAAATGTTTATGAATAAATACATGAGTAGATAAGAAAGAAGCAACTCTGCATATATATGCAAAGAAATATCCCTTTACATAACAAGAATTTGTTGTGTTAGAATCTGCTTTTATGAGAGTGTCTGAACGAATATGATTGAATGGGTTTGAGACTAAGACACTGGATTAAGAGATCAATATTCAACTTCTGGCTGTGTAACACATTTCTTGTTGCCTCAGGCACACCACCTCACCCTTCCATATCTCATTCCTCTGCCTCTTTTTTTTCTTTTTTTTTTTTTTTCCCTTCTTTTTTTTTTTGTTTGATACCATTATATGAATCCATTTTACTTACAAATAATGCATGGGACAATGATCATAAAATTTGCTAGTCAAAAACGTGCCATTGAAGCAATTATTCAAATGAGGCAGACAAAAGTGTATGGCCTCGCTACTCACAAGCAAAATTAATTTCATATATATATATACATACATGCAAATGCAATTGATTTCTGCAAAAGTAATGGGGAAAATTAAAATTTGCTGTGCAGAGCCAAGAAACTTTCTTTTAGATGTTTATTTATGACACTATTTCTTCAGTCAGAAGATAATCTTGATACCAATTTCATTATCTAAAATTCCTTGGGCTCATAATTTTCTGCTGTCATCTTACAAAGGTTCCATCCTTTCCTCAAGAATTTCATATGTCCCACAGAATAAAAGAAAGAGTTACAAACTGTGTTAAACTAGAACTCAAAATATGTATTTTCGATAGATAATACATGGTGAAAATTGACATAGTTTCACTACTGTTATATGAGATACATTTTCAGAGGATCATGGCCTTTAAGCTTTGAAAGATAACTACATTGGAAGTCTAGAACAACCATTAAAAATAATTGTTTGGGTTGGAATGACCAATATATAGCTGCTTTGCTCAAAATTTTAATTATTTCTGTCACAGTCTTTCTTTAAATCTTTGATGCTTCTCTTGGTCAAACAGACTGCAGAAAATATTTTTTCTTAGTTCATGAAATGCCTCAATAGGAGCATGAACTTTTTTTAGCTAATTAAAAAGAAGATTTTATTATTTCTATAGCCTTTGCAGGCCAAAGCAGCTCATCTTTTATATGAAGCTGAGAAGTTATTCTTAATCTATTTAAAATGTAAATCTATTCAAGCTGCAATAAGTATTATTAGTAGCCCTGGTGTAATGATACTAAGAGCTTTACTTTAGATTATCCAATTAATCCAGAAACAATAAAAATCAGTATTAATATCATTAACATTTTTATACAAAAAGTTTCATATAAATCTGTTTCTATGGGTTTCTGCTTGTACAACCAGTGCTCTTCTGAGGGTGTTATTGGGAATTGTAAGCATCCCAAGTCCTTCATCAGGTTACAGATCCTGGTGTGGGGATCCAGATGTTGGTAGTGGGGCTTTCTTCCTCACTGTTAAGAGCTCTTTTGACACATTGAGAACACCTCATTCTCTCTCCATTTCTTCACTGCCCTGTAACTTCAGCTACATCCAGATTTACTATACATGTTGTGGTTTGCATGATTTAAGTACCTCCTTCTTGATCTCTATTATCCCTGAAACAAATTATATCCATCTCATAAGGCTACACTCCTTTAATATTAATTAAGTGACAACTGCTGGCCTGTTCTTTGATCTGAAACTTTTGATACTGTTATGTGCACATTCTCACAAGGTTTCTTCTTTCATCCTGGGCTTGTACTCCTCTGCGTCCCCCCAGTACTTTAGGGCAATAGATTCTACAGAAAATACCTTTTATCAATAGGTGTTATGTAACAGAAATTAGTCAATGGTTTGGTAACAATAGGCATTGTACCTGCTTTACGAAATTGTACGAAGCTACACAAAACTAAAACAAAAAAGATAATATTCACCTGACTACTGGACAATGGTTATTACAGCTAAGCAAGTGAAAACAAAGTGCCAGAAAGCCCCAAAATAAGCCCAGACAAAGCAAATATTAAGATACTCAGTCATGAGGCTTACAGAGTTAGTACATCCTGTGGCCTGTTAAAGCAATGTCAATCCCATATTTCAAACCGACTAAAGTCCAGTCCTCTCTCTGACAACAGTCTTCAAACCTCAGAGAAATAAACCAGCTTCTCAAGAGGTGTGCTGACAGCTGGTGTTGCATAACTCCTGCCAAAAATAGAGTGATGGGGTGACAGCTGAGAAGTCAACTTGAGTGTAGGGTTAGTTTACATCCAAACAGATTCTGTACAAAAAGGCTATATCAAAAGAAAGGTAGTCAGGATGAAGAGACAGCTCTGAAGAAATAGATCCATCCTATCAATTGCAGCTTTGGTGCCTCTTGCATATAGAAAAAAATTAATTTATCTAACAAGATTACTGTCTTCCTGGGCATCTCCCTCCCCTCTCCAGATCTTTGCTCTTGAAGAGGATGATAAATAAAAAGAATTCAGTTCACAGAAGTAAATTTTTATCAGCTGCAGCCTACATATTTAGTCTTCAATTATCAGTGGTTTTGGTTGAATATTCTATATTTTTACTTTGCTCCTTGATCAACCACAGTAGTTGCTTAAGTGGCAGAAATTTTCAGTGAATGTATGGCCACCTTGGATTCTTTGGAAATTTTAGTTTTCATTTCTTTATAACAAGAAGAGGGAAATTAATTCCACTCTGAAAGAAGAAAATGGGAAGCTGTTGTAAAAGTAAACCACCAACACAACTATGTCATTAGCAGAAGTGGTGCTTAAGCTCCTGTGAGCACTTGCTCGTTTCTTTTACATATTGAAGGGAACTGACTTCTTATTTAATACCCCATAGACATCTGTGAGGCTTATGAGACCTTGAAATCCTGACCTGTACACACATCAATTATGTGAAATATTTTTAATGTAGCTCTTACAGAGGCTTGTATATAGTTTAAAAACATATGAGTTTATGAGGCTAATGAAGGACAGCTACATCAAATTTCACTGAGCATAGCTGTGTCAACAAACATTTTTGTGCAGGTGTTCTGTGATGATTTGGCAGGCTCTCGACTGAAGTGTGGTCCTATTTTTCTCCATTCCTCTCCTATTCTAACAATGTGAAGAATGAAAACAAAGTGTAAAGCTGATACAGAGGTAATAATATTAATTACATTGAGACAATCTGTTAGCACTCAGGGTGGATTAGGTTTTTTTACATTGAAGTTTCACCAGTATCAAGCTCCTGTACTTGTTCCACTGCACGGCCGAAAAGTTAGGTAGGTCATTTGTCATAGAACATAAAAGAATTTAGTCTTTTTGAAGCAGGAAATCCAAGCCTACAAGACCATCAGTAATTCATACTATAATTCCGTCTTTGCATAATCAGAGAGATTAGCTGCCAACAGCCTGTTTATGCGCAAGAGCATAGCAAAATCTTTCATTTAGTTTTCCTTGTAAGCCTATAAATTTTTATGAGGTTTATATATTTCGGTCAGCAAAACATATTTTGAGGAGAAATAAGTGTTATTTTAAGCTAGATATATTTTTCCTTTTTTTTTTTTTTTTTTTTTTTTTTTTTTTTTTTTTTTTTTTTTTGTGACAGGGGGATACTGGCTTGTCATTTTTGTATGAGAAACAGCCAAAAGCAAATTGTGTTCTCTTTATGCGATCTGTAGGCAAGGTAAAAAGCTTGAATTTGGGATTATTAAATGCAGATGACCACTGAATGAATTTGAATTTCAGTGCTTGAATCAACTCGACTGGAAAACTGGATATTAGCAGTATCTGACTGAAAAACAGATGTTGTAGCACAATAGATACAGATTCCATAAGCAAATAACAGCCTAAAACTATGTGAAATTACATGTATTTACTGTAAAGCAGTATAAGGAGAAATAGATTTGTGATATTTTTAATTGGAAAAATAAAGGACAGGTTCAGAGATATGTTGTTATGGTTCCAACACAACTTTGTAGTGAGAGGTTAAATAGCATGACACTGCAGATTGTCTTGAGGGGAAAAGTAGTACTTGAAATCTGGGAGGCCTAATGTAATAGAATATCATCTCATAAGGAATAAATTTGGCAGAATCTAGTAAAAAATGTTAAGGCAAAACATCAGATACCTTACACATTTTATTGGAATTTGAAATAGTTAAGTAAATCCTTTATAATAGGATAAAACTTATGCTCATATGTATAGTCTTCATGTTATTGAATCTTTGCTAGATGCCACACATATTCTTATAATACATTTCTTTCTCGAGTCCAGGACATCATCTTTTATTTTTTTTTCAGTCAATGATGTTGATTCATGTGATACAGGAAGAAATATATTAACAGCTTAAGGGGCCAGACCCTTTCTCTCTGTAGAAAAGGTTGTTAGTAAGAAAAGTCTCATTGAAACAAAGGATGCAAAGCTCAGTGGCTTGAATGGTGCAAGTGCATCACTATTTATGTACCACCTAGGGAAGTTTCTCTGTGAATCCCAATAGTTTGCACGACTGAAATGTCATGAATATCTACGTGTTTTTTAGGAAAAAATAGGCTAGTAAAGCAAAGTGGTGCTGTTGCCCTAAACGTCAGAGAACATCTGAAATGTCTGTGGAACGTCTGGAGTTCTGCCCCCGGGAGAATGATGAGTGCCCCTTCCAGCTTTACTCATTCTGTTATTCTGTGAATGTGTGTGCATATTAATGGCTTCTCCTTCTTCACTGTAGAATCCAGTTGGGATCCTTTTCATGTATTTTCTAACACACTTTTATATCATTTTCTTCATTAGTCTGCAGCACCATAGTATTTCCAGATGCACTGTACATGGTGCCTTCATGTGTGTTAGGTATCCTTGTCCTCTTTGTTACCCACAGGTTTGCCATGGTTCCAGGTCTGCACTACCAGAGTTGGCTGTGGGTGAGTTGTATGCAGCTGTGGGGTCTCCAGTGCCATTCTGTGCCTGTGCCACCCCCTCAACATCCTGTGCCCTTGCTTCTCAAGGCCTCTGTTATTGTACTGGATTCCAATCTCTCTGCACTGCATCACTATGGTACAGCCATAAATATCTCATTCTCTATAGAAAAACCTCTTGTAAGTGCTATCTATAAAAACCCATGTTTGTATCATGCAAAGATAAACACAAAACAAATTATCCCCCACCTCGTTTGAAAAACCTCTGTCACAGCTAAAGTAAAACAGAGGTAGGCAGGTCAAGGTAACTTCAGACAGAGCAAGTCATACAAGCCCCTGTTCTGAGGCTGTGAAAACTCAGTATAAATGACCTTATGAGCTGCTAATAGTCATGACGGTGCAGTATTACAGGGCTACACAGGTACGCCTCTTTACTCTCAAATTTTAGGATGCTTAGTAATTTCAAGGATGAAACCAAACATGCAAACAGAGGTAGAATGCAGTGAGTCAAAAACCTTAATATCATTGCGTTGATTGTTTAATTACGTGTGTGTGTATATACATAACATATATCTCTATATATAATTTTTCCCCCTGCATACTGTCTACCAAGCACACTTAGAGGATTTTGACCTTGTGATTCAGGCCAAGGATAAAATAGTTGTGTTTCTGCCTGAGTAGAAACCTCCTTTAGACATACTTCTTCTTCTAAGGGAAAAAATATAAATAATAAAAAAGTAGATTTCTTTTTCCTATGCAGCTTTTTTCTTTTCCCCCAGATATTTTCCAGTGGGACCTGGTACAAAAACTGTCTACTTGCTCATGTATTTTTATTTAGACAGCATATATACTCAGATTTAAGGCTGGTTTTAATCTATACACTGTACATAGATAAGACATTTATATGTAGATAATTCAGCTCTTGTTTTGCATCTTGGAAGAATTATTTATTTTTGCAAAAACGCTGAAAAAATATGATTAAATTTATCTTGGCATTGCTGTGTTCCTTATATGTAATTAGCAGTAGTCAGATCTCTTAAATTTATTTGAACTCCCTTGTCTACAGCTTAGCGGGTCATGGCATTAGAGTGAGACCTCTGCAATACAGTAGAACGTATGTGGTGAGATTTTGAAAGCTCAGCTGTGTTTTCAGATGCATTTATAATAATTGCTTTTGACTAGAGATTATAGGTCTCAGTGGGTTGTTCTTCTGAAGCATTTCTAGGCAGTGATAGACATACTGAAAAAGGCACTTAAGACAGTGTTTATGTGCCGCCCTGAAGGTACTTTGAAAAGGTTGTTTTTGAACAGATGGTGTAATTTGTTTCCTGCTGCTTTTAAGGGATGTCTTCCTTATCCTGAGGTATACTGATGTACTCTCATGCAAATCCTATTTGTCCATTGCAACTGTTTTTGTTTCTTTATTTTAATTCTCCTCTGACTTATCTTTCACTTTTATTGTGTAATAATTTTTTCAGGGGATTACTGGACTAATAAGCCTGATGGTAGCCATGATACACATGTCTCTGAATAGTAGTAACAAGGCTCCTCCCTCTCTCTTATTATTCTGAAATAATACATTAAAAATTGCTTCTCTGAAATTATAGAAAGAATTGCTAATATAGTGCAATGATGAATCATTGCACCCTGTTCCCAGAGCTTCATGTGAAATTAACCTATAGCAAAGACTAATTCAAAAATGCAATTTAATATAACTATTTTTACTCTTAGAAGGCATGCCTTTTGTGCTCTGGAGAGCTCTCCGCTGTCATCACTGAAGAATAGAACCTTTTCCTTAAAACTGTACAACGCTGAGGTAGCAATTCTTGAAATCCTTCCTTTCACAATATGGAACTTTTCTAAAAAAGAGAATGGCAGTGAGAGAGAACCATGGTGCCTGTTTTATATCTGGCTGTTATTCTCTGCTGGAGAACATTACAACCAATCAGGACCACCATTTTGCTAAACCTTCCTAGTGTCCCATGATCCCAACAGTGGTGGCTGTCAGAGGAGGATGTTTATGCAACCCCAAGAAGTGAATGAATCCTGTTATACAGATGCCTTTATTTTTTTCTTTATAATGATCACTGAACCACTGCTTCTGAAACTGAGGAAGCAAGTTCATGGGCAGCATTGCATAACTTTTTAAAAACTCTTTTATCATTCTTGCTTGCAGCTGCATTCTTAAGGAAATTTGAGTTCGTGTCATGTGTTGGAAGATGCAAACTTCTCATGATATCTCTGTTTTCCTTGTTTTCTAGATCCCTGGCAGAGAAACTGCACAATTGAAACATGATTTGGTTGACTGTGTGTGACTTTGAGAACATTTGCCACAGGCTAAGGGTGCTCATCTACTTAAACATGTCTACGTACCCAGGTATAGGCTGTTGTCTACTGAGTCTTCTAACACTGAGCTGCCCAGTCATGAATCAACTCCAGCTCAGAAGCCATCTAACTTAATTGGTGAAATGCTGTGTCTCATCCAAAGTAACAGCTGTAAAAATATAGAAAATGAAGGAAGTACAGATCTGCTTAGATCCCCTTCTTAACTGTGATGGTGAGACATGTAAATAGAATTAGGGTCATGAGCACTTGCGATCATCAAGGACTACTCAGCAGATTATACTGAGCAAATCTAATTAGGGTAATTATTAAACTACTACTCAAATGCTTTTTTTTCATTAGGTAAGACAGCTTAGACTTTTTCATCCTGTGTTACTCTTGTGATACATAAAGCAGTTGCAAAGTTTTACCTCAGATGAGCCTTACATTTTAAGGAAACATTTCAGTGTGGACAATATACAATTATTTATTAATAACCTTCATGATGAAAGACAAAAATGAAATAATGTCACTTGTTTAACATGTATTTTTGAACTGCTGTCAGTTGTTACTGAAATTTTTTTTAACAACCTATGCTGTAAGCTGCAGTCACCCACAATGAAACACTCAAAACCTCCTAATTTTAGTTTCAGTAATGGCTTTTCCATAAAGTAAGTACTTTTATATGCTCCTGTTCTGTCAAGGTTATTTCTAAAATATTGGAACTTCCTTTCAAAATTGTAGCGTTGTCATCTGCAACTTTTTTTAACATGTGACAAGCAGCACAAATATGCAGCTTTTTTTTTAAAATAGAAGTTAGGCATTTAACTTCAAATGACAAAACAAGAAAGGGAAAAACGGATGAAGTTATTTTACATCACGACACAAATAAAGATAAAAGGAATAAGTGGCAAGCCAATTTAAGTGCAATTGAATGTACCTAATACAATTGAGTAATTCAGGGAAGGATAGGTCAAGAGCATACTGTATTCATTATCAATACTTAAGATCCAAGTATTGTAAGTGGTTTCACTAGTTCATCAAACAAAATGAAAAGAAAACCAAACCAAATAAAAACAAAAAAAGATTAATTTTTGTAATACTGAGTTCCCTCAGAAAGACCTAAGAAACCTAAAACTAATACTGAAGTGTTATCAGTCCAAACATCATATATTATTTTAATGAAAAACACTTACCAATTAAATATAACTTTAATGAATAATGTTACTTTTTTAATTCTTGCACCTCAATGCTTTCCAATAGACAATGTTGATCTACTTGAGTAAAGCTTCTTTTAAAGCATGTTCTATTAAACATCGCAAGCACCTGGAAAGCACTCAGAACAAAAATAAGCTGATCTCAAAGACATCAAAAGAGTTTGGGATTTTTGAGTTCATTTCAGAACTTAACGAAATAAAAAACAAAAATGGGATACATAAAACTGTTCTTTTCAAACCTGCATGCTGATCAAACGTGTACTTCTGTAGAAAACACACGGTAGTTTCTGGACATTATTCCTAAATATTGCTTGGAAAACATGCTTGTGAAGACAGTACAGATCTCATCTCTCTCTTTTCCTCCTATTCCTCAGATGTGAGATAATCTCATATACCAAGGAACAGCGACTGCATCAGGAGAGGGAGTTTAATTTAATTGGGTGCACAGAATTGCTGTAGAAATTTCTCCATTGCTGACCTTGGCACAACAAAGTGTGATTTCAATAACTTGTTGAAAATGCCCATTTCCCTCTGACGGTAAGAACTACTCAGACTTAAAAATCCAAATATTTTTGTATCTAAGATGGGGTAGAAAAATCTCTTACTGCACTGACTTCTACTGAACTGCATGTTAGATGTGAATGAGTGAAATGGCTACCACTTGCCTTTTTTTCCCTGACTTTCCTTCCCTGTAAACATGGATTCGTTAACATGCAGAAGTTTCTGATCAGCCACTGTTTTTTAGATTAATACATTAGAAGAAGCCACAGTTAGCTGCTGCTCAGTCATTGGACTGAATTATAAACTGCAGTGGTTTGGGAGGCTGGAGAGGATCAATGTGGACAGGTCAGTGTGATGAATGCTTTAGCAATCCTGGTTTCAATGGCTACTTTATGTTGGTCAGCATGGGAAGTTACAAGCTTGTAATAGCTGGCATACATACAGCTGGAATAGAGCCCATCAACATGATCCTTCAAATCTGTGTGTATCAGCCCAGCATAAAATGCAAGCTTGCCTGTTAAACTATATTTTTCACAGTTCTATTGTTACCAAAAGCATTCCTGGTCATCCTGCTGAATCCCAACAATGTGTTAATAGTGACTGACAGGGGCCCTGTCAAGAAATCCTTCAAAGCAGGTACAGCAGCCCTGAGTGCAGTTACCCACAATATCCTCTTACGACATCATTGGTCACTAGGCTATCCTATGGATTGTCTGGAAAGCTAGTCTTTCTTTTGGTGAAGGGAAAAAAGGATCTTGTGTAAAGCACTGAGAGCCTGTCCCTTCAAGAAGTTATGGATCAAGTGAAGAATGAGAATGTTCAGTCCTGCTTCCTTCTCTGACTGACAATGTACAGAACTGCACAAGCAGTTAGAAAATAAAGTTAGGTAAAGCAGGGAAAACACATCTGTGATCCAACTGGGAAACAAATTGCACCACAAGTCACCACATGACTGGCTGACACCAAGTGCTAACAAAAGAGGACCTTTGCTACATCTTAGACCGACCCTGCCTTTGTACACTTCCATGGGGAAGAAGACAATATTGATTGTCATGATCATATGGTTGCGTCATGTCAATAAAGGAATGGCACGTAAGTTCACTTTCCTTTTTATGCACTCATTACTTGATGCAATTCTTGTATACACTTTTGTATTGTACTAGTAGAATTATTTTCTTTTACTGATACATTTATTTTTCATTTACGTGCCACTTCATTTGGACATATGTAGTTCCCCACCTCACTCTACACTTATATAAACTCAGGTGTCCCCTGTTAATGAGACTTGCATCAGTATTAAGATAAATAATAAAGTCATCTGCTGAATAAATTTTAATATTACTTATCTTTGTCGAGGGAGGTAGCCAGTGTGTACTTTAGGGTGACTTTCCATTCTGATTTCAGAACTTATAGGACAGAGAGCATGTGGTGATTCTTTGTATGTCTGAGCTTGGTCCTACCAGCCCTCCTGGCCACTGTGGTTATTAACAGGAATACATGGTAAAAGTTTCCCAGGGAGGATGGAGGGGGAAAAGGAAGTTCCTTGTTCTCTCCTTTCTTTATTCTTGGTAAAAGCATTCCATTATTTTGTTGGGTTTTTTTTCTTTCCCTCTCAATGCCATGCACTGTCTTGTCCAAAGACCCCAACAGATCAGCAGAGAAGTGAGTACTTAGGTGGCCTGAGAGAACAGTGTGGTGAAGCTGAGGCTCCTCTGTTCCTCATGAGAAAAAGGAATTGGGCAGCTCTTAAAGTCTCTGCCTCAGGATCAGTATTTCTCAGAGGCACAGAAAACATGCACTGTCAAAATAGTTTGGAATACAAGGGAAGAAGTGAGTAAAAAGTGCTGATGTGCTATGCATCTTGCCTAACTTGAGCTCTTTAAAAGCAGGTATCTAGCCTAACACAAAGATTTCACAGCTTACAGAGGGAAACAAGGGCATAATCCAGAGGCTGTCATCCCAGCCATGGTATTAATACATAGGAATAAACTGTTCTCTGGAATTGCCTGTTTGCACTAGCTAAAGAAAGAACCTAATGAGAATGTACAAAATGCTTAGCTTTTAGATGGTTGAATTTGAGTGAGATTAATGTCTTTGCCAATATTCCTTCAGATTCTGTAATTTGCTTGTCTTCATAATTAGGTATTAAGATAAAATTACTTACTTAAAAAAAAACCCCAACCCTACTTAATTTGCATTACTAATTTATATCCATGTTCTAATCTTGATATGGGTGACAACTTTGGCAAAGTAAACCTAACCCTGACTATAAATGTGATGTGATACTGTTATGACCTGCCCCAGAAGGCAAGATTAATGCAGGTTCTTGCTAATAGGTCCCTTGGGGCAGATTAGAGTGAAACAACGCTGAATGATCCATGCTTGTAAAAATATACGTGTAACATTTATTTTAGAACAATTTGGTTGCAATGGAAAGCAGGTATGTAGGCATTTTGGTCGTTATTATCTACAGCGATATGGCAACGTGAAAGAATAAGAATATCACATAAGAAAATATATAAGGGAAAAGGAAGAAAGAAAGAAGGGATAAGAATAGAAAGATACATAATGTAGGACAAGGCTGCATTGTTGCTGTTTGTCTGTTGGTCCAAGTGATGGTCTTGATCTGTCGTGATCCACTGTGGGTGAGGGAAGAAGACCCTGAAACATAAAGCCCAACATGTTAAAATACACTCAGCCTTGGGGGGAACACCCAGGTACCTGCCCTGGAGGAGGGAGCTTTCAGTCCTCTGGTGGAAGGCCTCAGAAATTTGTCTGGGGACACTTCAGGGGTCTTTGATGATTTATGACACCTAAGACATGACACCTGCCTCTCAGTCAGCATAACTGAGCCAATTATGCCCCATCAGACCTTCCCTGGGGGCAGGTGGGTGGAAGTTTTATAACTGCATTATATAGAGGAGGGCAATTAGTGATGGTTTACCCCTCTGTCAAAGGCAAACTACTCATTACACACCCAAAACCTCACCTCCTTCCCTGAGGGATGCAAACCTGTCTCAGCAAAGCACACTGGAGCCTCCACAAATGGGCAAATATTTGAAGTCATTAATCACTAATAGTCCAGTCTCTCCCAGATACCTAACTGAAAATATTCTATTGAATATTCATTTACACATGACTGATTTTAGTGATCACACCATATTTCTTTTGAGATGGCTGCAAAAGCAATACCTTGGAAAGTAGGGAGGCCGTGAGATGTAACAGCTATGGTCATGAAAGGAAACCCTAAACCAGACTTTTATATATATAGCCTTCTGGAGAGTAGGAATGAGTATTCTGATGAATTGCTCATCACACTCAAGATATTCACAAAACTGATCAAGATATTAATCTAGGTGTTTAAATGTTAACATCACAATTGACCATTAAATTATCCAACTTGACCCTAATACACCAAATGTATTATAATTATCTTTTTTCCTAGCTGTTTTTTACTAAAGAATACACTCCTGAAATGAATTTTTAAATTATTTGATGCCATCAAGAGATGACAAACCCACTACTTCAATTTCTTCTAATTGTTATAATGTTTAAAAAAAAATAAAATTAAAGTTGCCCAAGCTCTGTTGCTTCAATATCTAGTTCTTGAGTAATTTTAGGATTTTTTATACCATCTTAAAGACTGCTTCTCTGTTCACTATTTTGCCTCTGTAGCAATACTCCACTTACTATAATCAAGACATTTCTCTTGTCTTTGATCACCTAAAAAGAATAATTTCCTTGACTTTTTCAGTGTATGGAATAGTTCTCCAGCTCATGAATCATTTTTAATGCTCATTTCTTCCTTCTCTCCAGCCTTTGACATTTTTCTTTTTTTTTTTCCCAGATGCACTTCTTGCCTAAGTTATCAGCTGAGAGCAGAGTTTTTGATGCATTCTGTCAAATGAATGAATCTCCCCAAGCATTTTCAGATGATTATTTATAAGTATTGCCATGCGAACTGCAAATCAGCAAAGCATGCATGGGTAATTAATGCCCATTTCATATGAAATATGAAGAGTAAACATCATTAATTTGCTTTGCATAAAACCCTTTAAAAATCAAGATAAGTATTTATTACTTTTTCATGCAGATAGAATTTCTTTAAGCTTCTCACCTCTACATCTTAAGGAATCTGTCATTCAATATCACACATACTGTGCATAAAAGTGTGACTAAATAATAAAGCAGTGACCACGTTTTTTTCTCTGTAAGATCTAGCAACGGATTATTCTTCCATAACCTAAACTTCTAGAAGAAATGCTGCTGCTTTTCACAGAATCTGTTGATATTAAGCATAGTTAACTTCAGAAACAGTCAACAACAGCCTTATAAAATTCAGATAGTATGTAGAAAATAGCAGCAGAGAAAAGCTAACAGAAATATGGAGAAAAAGACAAAACCATGATTCCTCCAATTTTCAGAAGTAAAAAATTTCCAGTGCTTAGATATTATTTTAAAAGACATTCCAAAAGTTTGGATGCTTGTAGAATTGTTATGAGGAATTTTCCCACACAGACCTACCCTACTCCTTTCGTGAATATTAAGGATCACATTGAAACATTACAAATAGAATTTACTTCTGCCATTCTTGAGGGGCTGTGGCATAGGAACTATGTTTCCTTTTTCCCCATTTACTTCTTTAGGTGCTCCATCAGTATAAGCAATTTCCTCAAAATGGAGAAACAAACTGGTCAATTAATCAGAATGAGAAGTACTCATGCAAAATAAGAAAGATAGTACATTTACTTGTTTTCTGTCAGATCTAAAATACAAAGGGATTTTCTGAAGCACGGCCAGTTTTTCTGACTGTGGGGAGAGCTGGGACAGAGCAGTTCTGCACATATTGAAACCTGTAGATTCTTGAAAATTCTTGGCCATGTTGTGTCTTTTCTGGCTCCCAGGCTGAGTAGCTATCCCATATGCTTAAATGATTGTACTTCAAGCCTTTTCAGCTTGACTTGAAAATACTTATTTTTTTGAGTGTGGTAAAGAAATCACAGAAGTCTTGAACCTTGGTCTAAATTCAGCTATGTAAGTAGAAGCCTGGATTGATGGTGAACGGCTGTATGTGGACTGCTAAGTTGAAACACCGTGGAAAAGGAACAAAACACAATATTAAAATATAGCTAGAAGAACAAGAATGTTTCGTAATCAAAACAAATGAAAATTCTTTTCTGTGATAGAAGCTATATTTTGCAGAAGTCTCTCTGCCTTTGGCTATTTCTCAGCTACAGGCAGTAGATCATCAGAGATGTAAATTTTGAGTCTTATGGCCACAAAATGCAATTATATTAGGTTTGAACTTTATTGGAACTCATTAGAATAAAGTCCAAAAGTGAAAAACATTCTGAGTTTTTCCAAGGTGTTATAATGTTAATTAAATTTCTGTCACGGCTAGACCTGTCTTACCCTTGATGTCTGCAAAGGGATCTGGTACTGAGGAAATAAACTATCATATACACTTACTTTGCTCACTTACCATGCCTGAATTCCATTTCATCAATGCAGTTATGTAGAAGAAGCCATCAGCGTCCTTGTTTGACTATGTTACATTGTTCTGCTGGATAGAAATGGGTTATAGTGATCTTTACCTTTGGAAAAAACTTACAGAATTGCTATAAACAGCAATAGAGACTTCAAGAAGATGCACAGCTATACTTCAGCCTCTGAGTTCTGTGGCACTTCAGAAACCACTCAACTTTCTGGCTTCTAGTTCATGAAATCTGCTGAGTTCTTTAAATGAAGCCTTGTAATGACATGGTGGTCATCTCTTATTCCAAATACTTCATTGCAGGGAGCTAAACAAAATACTGAAATGGTAAATGTAAATATAGGTCATTCCAGTCCACAATATGAGAAAGCTGTAAGTATTTCAGTCATTTACAAATAAAACTATTAATAAATGTAAATGTATTTGCAATTCTATAAGATGCATTTTTTTTTTTAAAGCATGTGTAATTCCTGTAATTTCATTTTTCTCTGCTTTTATTTTTGGTAAATGTCTGAATATACTAACTGAACTGTGGAATTCAGAGATGTTGACTCTGTGCCCGGAGCACAAAGTAGAGCCAGTAATCCAGTAATGGAATAAACGACCCTGTATGAAAGAGTGGATGGGTAAGAGAATGTTTGAAATATTTATCTTCTGTTTACAAAGCCTTTCAAAGCAAATAAATTAGAAAAGGGATAAGTGGCCATCTGAAGAATAGGATTTGTGAATAACCTACTTCAGATGATCTCCTAAAGGTCATCAATCCATTTTGGTCAGGATATAACAGAACCCATCCTAGTTCTAAAAAGAGCATTCACTACTTCACCTCTCGAACTCTAATTTCACACATTTTTCTAGTGATTTTTTTTTTTAGCCCTCTGAAACATCTGGTGTAAGAAGTTGCTGGAGAAAGTATCCTGATTTTGATAGACCTGTCATCTGTTCTGTTCTGACTCATTTTATGCTCCACCTGCTTTGTCATACTGAATCACATTTAGCATCTCTTTGAGATGTTGCTCAAAATCCTTCCAGATATTAATCAAAATGTGTACAATAAAGGTGATTTTTTTGTATAAATACAAACCTGTAAAAATGTTGTGCAAGATCTGGAATCTTTTGTCAGAACTGAAAGTGATATATTTTTCTCTTTTGTGTATTTCCAATAAAGACTGGTTTTCAAAGAAGATGTAACCCTTCTAATTGATGTGTGGAGACATATTGACATACTAATGTTTTTATGCTGAAATAAGTAGAAATAAGGTGTTCAAACCAGAGAAAGAAAAACAATCAGAATGAGGTTTCTGTGCAATTAACTGATAGAATGATGCTTCCACTTATTCTGCAGAGTTACTAGCTCCTTAAGTTGTTCTAAGTTAATGGATTTATCTTCAAAGTAGACTTCTACTAAGTCAGGATAAGCATATCGGAATTCAGCTCTGAATGTTTTGATCATTTTTTAAATGGAAGGGCATTCATTGTTGGAGGGTTATATTGAGTCATTCACTGGAATAAAATGTCAGATCTGTACATGTGTATTTGTAGACATTTTTATCTAGGTTGACAGTATTTTTCATGTATCCCATCTTCTTGTAAATTCTTTCTGGTACTATTAGTGTAAGTGCCTGGTATTTATTTTTGTCTCTTGCTATATCCAGTGTCGTATGTCTACATTGTTCATACTCTGCACAGAGAAAGAAAGGAACATGAAGAATTTACATCAAACCCAAAACAACAGGCACAGAAAAGCAAAGCCAAGAAGGAATCCCTTAGTGTTCCTTATCATCAAGTAACAAATTATCACTTTGGCTTTTCCCCCTCATTAGCTAGGCTAAATAACAGTACTTTGTTGCCAATGGGTAAGTAAGAATTTAGTCTCACTTTACATGAAGATGAAAAGTAAAACCACTTTGCCATGACCCAGGAGCTGCATCAGACTGAATAAAGAATGAGATAAATAATGCAAGCCACCTAAACTAGGATTTTTTTATTAACCAGATTTAAATATTCTTTGATCTTGCTCTCTGACTCCTGCTCTCAGTACCATGTGAGAGACTGGCTGGGGGCAATGCTAAAGATATCCCCCTGAACAAACAGATTGTTTTCTGTGATCATGGAATATATTAGCAGACATTCTGCTAATGTGAAAACTTGCACATCCTTTAGTCTCCAAACTGCTACTGGTTATGTGAAGAGCAGAGTGAACTGTAGCAGATAAAGTATAAATGCTGGATAGAAGAAAACAAAGAACAAAGCAAATTGTTTGGGTTTCCTTAGGCTGACTAGTTCTTTGTTGGGGTGGTTTAATATTTTCCTAGTTTGCTCATTTGTTTGTGTTGACAATAGCTCTGTTTCTCACCTGTTTCTTATTGGTTGTAAATTGGGTTCCTGCTGTCAAATATCAATACCACGAATCTGTAGGAAGAGTAGAAGGACATGATCAAATTCTTCCAAGATCTGGATCACCTCATGTTCTCCTTTTCTTCTATGGAGGATGGGTGTTGATTTTATTTTATTTCTCTTTTTTTCTTAATGACCTGGAGAATCTAGATCTAACACCATCTTACAGTATCTGGAGGATGCTGTGGTAAATTCCTGACCAGAGCAAGACACATAGTGTAGCAACAGTTTCTTGCCTTTTTCACCTCTGATGCTGTCTTCTATTTTCTGTTTCTGCATAGGATGGATTGACTAACCTGATCTTTTGGGCAATCCTCATCACTCAGAACGGAAGTAAAAGAGCAAATCACACTACCCTGGTTGGAAAACTATCTGCAAATGTGTGAGTCATGGGAGTGAAGGGGAGCAGGAGGATTCTCTCTGGTTCTGCACAGCTCTCCTGTAACATGTTACTAAGTATACAAAGATGACTGTTTCAAGAAATACTCTTACAGTGTGAAATGTCATGTTCTTTTCTCATGTTACTTCCTGTTTAGTAGACAGAATTTATATTTAGACTGGTAGACTTTTTCAGAGTTTATTGCATTGAAGTGTTTTATAAGAGAAGTGCTCCAGAGATGGAAAAGCAGAAAAATAGCTATTGAAAGCTACAAGGGCATTGCCAGAGGTTTCAGAGATGCAGTCAGAAAAGTAAAAGCTCAGCTCGAATTGAAATTGGCCAGAGGTGTCAAAACCAACAGGATGCTAGATTGTGTCAAAAAGGGCATCGTCAGAGATAAAGGAGTTATCATCCTACCCTACTCAGCATTTTTCTGGCCACATCTGGAATTCTCACTTCAGTTTTGATTCCCGCTATTCAAAAAAGCTCTGGACAAGCTGGAAGAGATCCAGATAAGGGCTACAAAGATGATGAATGAACTCAGAAACCTGACATGTGAGGAAAGGCTGAGACAACTGGGTTTGCTCAGTCTTGAGAAAATAAGGCTGAGTGGAGTGTTCCAGTATTTCAAGGGTGACAACATGGAGACTCCCTTTTTCAGTAGACACATAGAAGAGACAAGGGATAATAGAAACTAATTACTCATGGGGAGATTCTGATTAGACAGGAGAGTAAATTTTTTCACATTGCAAATGCCCAGCCACTGGAATAATCTCCCATAGAAGTGGTGGATTCTCAAATGCATACTTTTACAGTTCAGCTGGACAGGGTGCTGGGCCATCTTGCCTCGACAGTGCTTTTGCCAAAGAACTTTAAACCAGATGGTATTTGAAGTCCTTTCCAACCTGGTGTTTTATTGTTGTAAGATTGTATAATGACAACAGCTCATATGAAAAGCTGAGAAAAATGAAGCTGTCATGGTTCAAAATGTTATATCCTCTCATGGGTAACTAGTTAGATAAACAATAAGAAAGAGGAACAAGGAAAAAGAAACAAAAAGAAACACCACAAATAATTTTGTCCTGGTCCTATTCAGTCCATTCATAAATTATCTGGAAAAGGGAGTAAGTAGTAAAGTGATATTGAATAGCTGGAAGATAAAATGTCAGATGAAATTCAGTGTCAATAACTACAAAATAATGAATATGTGGGTAAAAAAATAATTTATTATATACAAAAAACGGAGACCTGAATTATCTATTACCATTCAGAAAAGAGCTCTTGCTGTCATAGTGAATAGTTCTTTGGAAATGTTAGCTCTGTGCTCACTGGCACTCAGTAAGGCATGCTAAGAATTATTATGAAAAGATTAAAGAACACAAGAGAAAACAGCATTATATCAGTGGATAATCCCATGATGAGTACACATCTACAACTTTTTGTGAAGGTCTGTTCATGCTTCCGCTTTCTCAACTTCAAAATATATGAAACTTCAAAAGGTGGTTTGACAAGGGTGATAGGAGATACAGAAAACTTTGTTATGACAAGCAATTAAACAGGCAGGGAGTGTGTAGCCTGGAAAATAGAAGACTGAACAGACTTTTGTGATGAAGACTGGTAAAATCATGAATGGTATGAAAGCAGCGAATAGCACAAGAATTGGGGGCAATTATTATTTCATCAAATGAAATTAACTGACAGGTTTTGAGGAAAGATCAGGAATTACTTTTCCATATAATAAATAATTACACTGTGGAAGTCATTGATACAAGATGTGGATGACAAAACCCTCAAAGCAGTTCAAAAGGAGCATCAGACAAATTAATGCAAGAAAGTGTTATTCTGCACTAGGAGACAGAGATACATTAATCTCAGGAATCCCTTCCTTCCAGAAACAGACATTGTTAGCAGAGGTGATATATCAGACCAAAACCAAACCCAACAATCTATACTTATCCTAATCTCATGGTTTTTTTCCACAGGTATCTGCTATGTTGCTGCTGGGAGACAAAGGACTATATTACAAGGTTATTTGGTTTAATCAGCACATACATCCCTATATTTCATGGTCTTATATGCTCTCTCAGTTCTTTCTGACACTGCCTGCATGACAAATTTGTCTCTCAGTGACTCAGTACTTTGGAGTGGTATCTGTATATAGTAATTCTCTTCACAAATGAAATGTACAGCTCTGTGACTATACAGTAAAGTAAAGGCTTTGTGAGGCATATGGAGTTTGCATAAAGAGGTTAATGCATCTCTTCTTGGCCTAGAAAAGACCATTTGTTTTCTTATCTCCTCTGTTTTCTCCCACCTATCCCCAGTATTCTGACATGATTTTGAAATATGTGATAAATCTTCCCTAGGTCTCTGTTTATTTTCAGCTTACAACATTTTCCATTATAGTTTCTTGTCTTCTCTATATTATGGACAAACTCACAATTTTAGTATTTCAGAAGTACAGTACATGACCTTTAATGATGGCCTTTAAGAGCCATCTCTTCTTCTCCTACAGGCTGATATGTTGAAGTTAATATGAACTTATTTTAGAGGGACAGAGGAAAGAGAAAGACCCCGTGGGCCCTGGAGTCTAACTCACTCCAATCTCAGTAAAAGGAGGACTCTCATGGCAGGTGGAACCCAAAATTAAATGCTGGTGGCATTGCTTAAAGTGCCCACACACACACGCACACACACACACACATACACACACACACACACACACACACACACACACGTACACACACACACTCTCTCTCTCTCTCTCACTCTCCTACCCCAAAATCTTCAGGTCAGATTCACATCACCTAAGTTAGCACAGTAGCCATCTCAAGCCTCTGACGGAATCAGCCGAGAGTGATACACAGCTCCAGAGTCTAACTGAATCCACCAAAGATGTGGATTCTTTGGAAGGACCTATCTCTTTCCACTGACTACCGATGGTGCCTTGTCAGTGACATTCCTATAATAATTTTCTTAACTGTCAGAGCTCTAAATGTTGGTTTAATAATTGTTTTCATAAGCTCACCCTCCAGAAATGCAGAACGTAATACTTTCTTTTCTGCCTTTTCTGTTTAGTCTATGGACATCCAGGTCTGAAAATATGCATGGAGAAAAAAAAATATGATCTTTTTACGGACTTTCAGATTTTACCACAAACTACAACCATAAGATAGTATGAAGCTTTAGATTATAAAATCTATTTAGAAAATGGTAATAACCATTTTCTAAAATGGTTAAAGATGACAGAGAAGTGATTGATAAGGGCTAGAGGTAATTAACCTGCTTTGAGCATTAGAAGGAAAGGGCAATTAAGAAATCTGTAAAGAAAGGGATTGTGTAAACACAGCTCAAAGCAGAATCAAAATAAAAAGGGGGAGTAAATTCTATCAAGACTTTAAGTGTGGTGAAAAGTATATTTATATAGCAGAGAGGGAAACCAAAAAGGAAGTTTGAAGTAGAAAAAAATGCATAGAACTAAGGAAGATACCTTTTTTCTATTTTTAAGGGATGTAATGACCTTAATATAGTATACTATTTCTAACAACACATAAATCTAGAATATGTCTTCACTAGAGATTTCTGTAACATGTTTATATGTAAGCTACAGTATGATTAAAAATCCCTTTCTGTACAGATAATTTCCCTCTCACTGAATCTGCCTCTCCATCTTGCCTTTAATCCTCTTCCCCACTTCTGTACCCTTTGTCATAGACAGCTTCCTGCAGTTTTATATTTCTGGTTTATATTTATTGGTTATTAATATGGAAACTATTGTTTTGAACACTTGTGAATTTCAGTATTTTCTTAACAGAAAAAAACCCAAGCAGTTCAATTAAACTAATTTCCTTTCTGCGTAAATAATCATGTTATCAAAGACTTGAGGGTGATCAGGCAAAGAAAGGAAAAAAGCAAAAGAAAGAAGAAACATTTTCAGTGATACAACATATTTGCTTAGAGAATTTTGTTTTACATTGTAAGGTACATTTAGCATTTACAAGCTCTTTTTAATAGAACTGTTTAAGTATCAGAAAGAGCATATTAAGAATAACAAATAAAGACTGTAAAGACTGCAAAGTCAGAACATATGCAAGCGTACTCAGAGTAAGAATGCCTAAATTATTAAAAAGAAGAAAAGGAAGAGGGTAAGTTAATTTGTGTCATAGCCAGGTCACTGTTCTAATCATGATTTCAATCCCATGTAACGCTACCTCTTACTTTATTGACGTGGTAATTGTTTCTGTTCATGCCACAGAGAGAACAATAATGCCCATCTAGAAATGTGAGCAGTCTAGAAGCAATGCTAACTACTTGCTGTTCACACAATTAAATAATTAAATGTAATTTCAGATACTCTAGTTTCCAGAATGGTTTGGTCAGAGGTAAGACAATATTTACTGCTCTGCAAAATCAGAGGAAGAGAAGGACATTTTCCACTTTGGAGCAATACTAGCCAAAGTTGCTTTAATTCTTTTTACTCTTGCTGTACTTAAAAAAAAAAACAACAAACAAACCAACAAAAAACCCTAAAAAAACCCAAACCACTGTTCAACTGTCAGATATATTATACTTGCTCTAAAACTAATGGTGGCATTTCTTAATAAAAGCTGTCTTTTTACACATATTGCAAATATGCAGCAAATTAGACATGAATACTGGCTGGTCCTGGAGTAATTTGCAAGCATTACCAGAGAAGCTGAAGTCTGGTGAGTGCCAGAATTGCATAGAAAAATATAGTAAGGAACATTTTTCTGTCTCAAAGTGTACATTTTATTTTCTGCTAGTGAGAGGAATGCAATGTTCTTGTCATTGCCATTGTGAAAGTTTTTGATGGGACAAGTAACAACAGCACTCCATTTATTTTCATTGCTGTCTATACATATATAGTATGATTGCTGGAAGTACACTGATGCAAATTACAATCATTATTGGATTGAAAAGCACCTTTCTCACCGTGCTCTTAGGCACTACATTAGTAGTTATATAATGCAATAATTATGACTTTAACGTCTCTTTGCGATAAGATGACACATTCTGTATGATGGAATATCTTCCATAATTACATTGCCTCCCATCTAAAACTAAGGTCTTGTTTCACAAAAATGAAATTTTTGAGGTGAATGCAATTGTGCTACTAAAATATCATTTTAAAGACAGAAGAAATGCCGTATTAATACCATTTGATAATTGATGCAATTATTTTAGACTAACATTTTACACATATGTAGAGCTGTGCAGGGAAATATGTAGAGCTGTGCAGGGAAATATTATACTGCACAAAGAAACAACAGTGAATGAAACATCTCATGACCTTTCTGTGTTTTGTATTATTATCTTCTTCTCTCAGAAAGATAAGGTAAGTTATCAGTAATTTGTCCAGGACACAGAACAAATTATGAGCAGAACTAGAATTGAATCTTTCCTCATCCTCTGTTTGAAACACCAGACTATATTTTTTGCTCTCATTCTTCAGAAGATGTAGTCAGAAACCAGATTTTAAAATGAATTTATATGCATATCATGTCAAGTGTGTAATTCAATATCAAGTTTAGTGTTTTTTAAATGATAAAAAATAACCCGAGGCATATACTGTAAACCAGAGGCAACATTTATTTCAGCAAGATTTGCCCATGAGCAAAGTATTATTAGAACCACTGACTTCCCCATGGATTTTTCTTTTACTCTGGTGTGAGTTTGTTTATTTGTTTGTTTGCTTTGTTTTGGTTAGTTTGGTTTGGTTTTATTTGTGTGTATGCAAAGTTAATAAGAAAATTACTCATCTAATAATCAAAACTAGTCTCAGGAGATGGTAGTGAGTATCCATCATGAAAGTTTTTGTAACAACATTTTTTTCTTAGAGAACGTAATTTTCCTCAAACGAGGCCTTTTGATGAATGTGATGAATTGGTTTTAATGAAATACTCTAGGAAAGGTTTGTCAGATCTTGGCTAGAATATCTGTCAAGTAAGAAACAAGTGATACCCCCGAATAATAAATGACCAGGTAGTAAGGATATTTAACTGAGATGTAGAAGACCTGGATTCAATTCCTCCCCTAAGGGATTTAATATTTCATATTTTATGTGTCCTATCAATTTAGTTATTCAGAGGCCAGACTCACAGTGCAATGTATCTTTACCACCCAGGAATTTTTCTAAAATTCAAAATGCTCTGGTGAATTGCAAACAGTATTTCCTACTCATTCCTGTCTGTGAGGAATGAAGGTAAATTTTCGTAAAAGATTAAAAATGACAGTAGACGGTCTTCTGATGGGTTTAATATGTATTTTAAAACACAGAGGAATTTTAAAATTAAATCTGACTATATGAAACTCCTGCCAAGGGACCGATCAAGCAGTGGTTTTATTTGCATCCACATATTTGTGCCATGGCCTTAAAAGACAAGAGAAAGAAGAAACCTCATTTTATCTTGTTGTGAGAGTAGATAACTTTAGAATGAAACCTGTATGATCCTGAAATCCTATGACTTGGGTGAGATATGTTGTTTTTATAACCTGAAGTATATTTAATCAAAATAAATTTGTTTTGGTTGCAGGTAGCAGTACTACACTTCATCAATGTAATGAGGTCACGGTTGAACTTAATTAATTTTACATGGATATACTGTTTCCTTTGTAACTTCTGGTTGTACTAGTGAGTGCAAATAGCGTTGATGGATGATAGATGCAAACTTTCCAAATGGGCTAAGCAATAAAGTTCAGCTGTAAATTGATCCTTTAGAGACCAATTTAATTTTTGATTTTCAGACAAGTAGCAAGATTTACTAAAAACCCCACCCAAAATAAAAACAATCACCTTGAATAATAACCCCAGGGCAAAACCTGTGAAGATGAAGAATTTGCTAGAATTTCGGAAGCTTTAGAAACGCTTTCTAGCCCTGCTAGAAAATTTCATTCACTCTATATGAGATCAGCATATTCGAAATGGAAGGCTTCGGTGGATCCCAGTCCAGTACATCATTTGCATACTAATTTCGTTAAAGTCAGTAGGAATTTCATTGTTAACAGGTATCTCCTTTGTTTGGGCTTCTTTGTCATTGCACTTGCAAAACATTTAACAAGCGAAAAAATGCGAAAAAAATGTTCTAAACATGGAAAAAACCCAAAAGGGTTTGGGAATAGGATTCAGACTCTTTAGCTGTAGACATCTGTTCCTTTCCCAAAAAAATTGTGTGATCCTCTGGTGAATTTTTAAATCATCAATTGATAACTTCTAATGTATATAAAATAGCAAGTACATAACTACCTGTTACTTTAGCAACTAAGAGTTATGCTGAAAATATTGACTTGAATTACAATTAGATGAAATATGGTGGTTCATTAAGCAAAATGGTCTATTTTAATCAACTGAAAGAATGTATGAAAACACTGTGATATAACTTGGATGATGTGCACAACTTGTAGATGATGACACTGATGTTATAGGGCAGAGCTTAAGTAGCACCAGGTTTATGAGGTATAAATACAAGGAAGGAGAAATGGATCCTTTAAAGAAGAAACATCACTGTTTTTTCTTTCTCATATGAGTAATGGAAAATCCTATTTGTATCTGTGATTTCTGACTTTGATAAGCCAGTGTGCCATACTACTTCGATTCAAGTTCCCTGCAGGAAAGGAAGGATGAACTCATAAAAAAGATTACCTCTGACTTTACGACTAGATAATTATTGAACAAAACACATCTGTTTTTCTTGTATGCTTCACCTGTCCTCTAGTCCACAGAGATATTTGGGAGAAAATATGAAATAAATCCACAGAAGGACATATAAATCCATTCTTTTCACATGGGACAATCCATTCCCTAGCTGCTCTGCTCAATTCCTTGAAACTAGAGCATTGTTCTAGGTTTCTAGAATGTACTAGAAAACCAGGATCTCATTAGCAGAACAAATAAAAATCTAAAGAAAGCATACCATTGTTTACATCATCTGATCAAAATGGTGGGTTTTCAATAAAAAATCCTCCTCTTCACTTATCCCTGGAAGTTGGGCCATGGTGAAGGGCCTCGAGGGGAAGCCTTGTGAGTGGCTGAGGTCACTTGGTTTGTTCAGCCTGGAGAAGAAAAGACTGAGGGGAGACCTCATTGCAGTCTTCAGCATCTTCACAAGAGGAAGTGGAGGGACAGGTACCAATTTCTTCACTCTCATGATCAATGACAGGACTCAAGAAAATAGTCTGAAGCTGAGTCAGGGGAGGTTTAGGTTGGATGTTAGGAAAAAGTTTTTCACCCAGAAGGTGGTTAGGCACTGAACAGTCTCCCCAGGGCAGTGGTCAGAGCACCAGCCAGACAGAGCTCAACAAGTGTTTGGACAATGCTCTCAGGCATGTGGGGTGATTCTTTCAATGCCCTGCACAGGACTGGGGTTTGGGCTCAATGATTTTTGTGGGTCCTTTCCAGTTCAGCATATTCTATGATTCTATGAAAGAAAGAAAATGTGAGACGAGCATCTTAGAGTCCATTGGCCAGATAACACACTTTGAGATCATTAAAGATCTACATTCTAAACAATTTTTTTTTTTTTTTAAATCTAACAGAGGGATATCAGGTGTCAAAAAGTTTTCAGCAGGGTGCTTGAGGCATACATTTTAGATTTTGGTAGCTAAACAGAGACTAAGGAAGTAAAAACTTTTGATAGGTATATCTATCAGCTGAAGAATAGGTACATTTCATCTTGTTAACTACTTCAAAGGAAAATAAATGCAGAGCCAAACTACAGACCACCTAACACTGAAGACGATGCTAGGGCTCAGAAGCTACGGTCAGATCCTCAGCAGCTCTCTACTTATTTTTCTCTGCACACATATGATTATACAGTGTCTTACAAAGAGCTCTTACATGGGATTGTGGGATTGATTCCTCCTGCCTTTTCACCATGTGCAGGGTTTACTGATTACACAAGATATTTTTATTTGATGTAAAGGCTAGTTATTACTGTTATTTAGGTCTTAATTACTCATTTCCTTTTATTCCCCTCTCTTTATCTTAACCTTTTCATTAATGTTTTCATTATTCCTTCATTTAGAAAAATGTCTTAATATTCCAGTCTGTAATATGGCAACTATAAATATATTCCTATATTTATCCAACCACAAAGGAAGAACCTAATTTGATACAAAAATCAGCAGCAAATTAGGAACTTTCGCAGTCATCAAACAAAGGAACAGGAATGGACAGGCAAATAAAGAGCCTCATGGTTACTATTCTTTCCTAGCAGATAAGACATCTGAACTCTATTTAATATTTAATTGTTTATTTAAAGTACAATACCAGTAGAAGAGATTCAGAACATCCAGCTATACTAAATAAAGTGGGTATTAGTGTATTTTCTTTAGCTATGGATTTAAATATCTGCATGCAAAGAATGTGAATACAGGTCTTCCACAGAGAGGGAGAAAAATAAGTAAATAGGATAAATAATAAAAAGGAAGGATGTAGCATCTTCTCTTCCATTAGTATTCCTTTGCTTCCTAATTTTTTTAAGAAAAACAAAACTTAAATCTTTGATGAGTTCTGAAGTAATAGCTATTGTATTAGAATATGTTTGTGTGGAAAATTGCCTTTTAATTCTAGGCCAATGCAAAAAAATTTTATAATGTTTTTATATTTTTCTCAGCTTGTTTTTCAAGACCTCAAGTCAGGCAGGTGCAGAGTTGTTACCACCACAAACATGGAACTGACTGTCCCTTTTCTCCTTTCTCTAAATGTATCTTTTCTGATTTTTAGCATTTTCCCCCCAGCTAATGCGGTCTTTGAGCACACAATTTTTTCCTCTGGAATGTCTAGAATGTATTGTGGATGAGTGTACTTTAACAGTACAGCTGCTCTCAGCAACCCTAAGCCTTGTCTTAGTGAGCATTGATTTTTATCATCACTTGTCAGTGATTACTGATAGAGTAATGCGGTATCCTCAAACCAATTTATATTGTTTCGTTTCCAGAGAAAAAAACTTCCAACTAATACAAAAAGATTATTAAAATCTATTGAATCTCTATATTTAAAGGCTTTATTATTGTCATAGGAACTGGGAAATTCTTGGCATTTACATGGGGATGTACCCATCCAGTCCCATCCCTCCCTCCAACATGCCTTTGACAATTATTTTAGGCATACTTAATGGATATACACATGTATCAGGGGCAGGGGAGAGGGGAGAGGAGTTTCTGGCTGGTTGGTCTGCTGATTTATATTAGGTTTTTTTTGGTTGTTTGAGTTTTTTTTTTTTTTGCAACAGCCCATTTGTAGTTAAGCCAAAGTAATAATACAGTGAGTAAACTGTCATAATCTGAGTAATTTCTAGAATGCATAGCAATTATTGTAAATCACAGAACTGCCTGGTGTCCTTCACAGACCCAAGGTGAACCAAGATGCGCACTTCCCTTAGAAAGTGCTTATCACCTTCCTTCCTTGGGTTCTCACCATGTCTGCTAGGAAAATTGAAGCTCCACTGGTCACCTACAACACAAAGGGAAGCAAATTGCCTGTTATAGAGATCAGCCATGAGGGTGGCACAGACTAAAATGAAGATAATTAAAAGCTGGCCTTCTACGATGAGTTTATTAAATTTTAAGTCATTGGTACAATGGCTCAATAAAAAGCAGACTTGGCTACATCTGATGTCAATTTAAAACCATGATTTATCTGCAATGGATAATAGGTGAGTAGGAGCAAGTGGTTATTGTATAACTGCAGTCATTTGTTTCATTTGAAACTCTTGAGGATTGTAAAAATATTTCAGAAGAGCTAAAGAGACAATGATAAGGCCAGTATATAACCAGTGATGGTAGTGCTTGTGGGAGAAATGACAGTCCCACAGGAGCAATAGTTGGATATTGGGCCCATCACTTCTGAGCTAATTCAAGCCAAACAGCTCAGTTACACTGCACTGCTTAAGATCCTCTGCCTAATGTACCTATTCATCATAGTCATCTGCCCAATAATTCCTGAGTGTTAAGATTTCATGGAACTTTTCAGTGCTATCAAACGTCCAATTAGATGCAGATGAGTAGAAATTTATTTCCAACATATCCTGCCTCGGTTTCCCACATAATACACCACCTAGAGAGTGTACACCCATTCACCTCACCTACAGAGCTGAGAAACAGAAGCCCTGTATGGGATGCCTCCACATGAATGATGGGCAGGAATCCCTGCTCTGACCCTCCCTTCTCTGTATGGGGTCCTCAATGGCCTCTGTTCGGAATTTCAAAGAGTGGTTCCCCTCAGCTTAACCAAGGTAGGTGAAACCATATGGCCAGGCTATTCAGAAAGAGTGATTCACATATGGGTTAATAGTAGGAGGGACATTTGTGCAAGAGACAAGGCTTTCATGCAGACTAGGATAAAGTTGTACAACTTAGATGCAGAGCTGAAATGTATCTCTACTATTTGGCTTTGTGCCATATAGTTTTCCTGTGTGTCACACATATGTATGCATCTATGTCTGCACAGCTAAACATGCATGAACATTAATACTCACTACACCCCTACTCTTGGACTCTCCATCAGCTAATTTCTGCAGGGTGAGAAGAGACAGGAAGAGATTACTTGGCTTAAAAAATCAAATAAATTGAAAACTTCAGTAATGTGCAAAATTATATTGACACATTTGTATTCAGTTTACTTCTCTAGAAGTTGTTCTATCTATGGAGACTGATTATGGGGGAAGGTCATTTTACACGTTTAGGACAAACCATGTCCTTCATTCCTTTTCTATCTTAAGTAGTAGTCTCAGTGCAGAGGTCTCTGCTTTAATATTGATCTTGTTTGTTTTCCTGGTGGAATCTGTATTTATTAATGTGTTCCCCAACAATTAGTGTACAAATATGCTGATAGAGAACATTTTATTTTGCATTGTTTGAGAACCTCTCTGTGGTGAGTTGACCTTAGCTGGCTACAAGATGCCCACCAAGGGTCAATCCACCACACTTACTTTTTTACACCAAGTATTCAATAATTACAGTGATAGAGGATTGTTTAGCTAGTAGACATATCACTGAGTGAATATATGAAGAAAGGGTATTCACTTTTTAAAATCAGTCGCTATAGTCTAGAAAAACATAGACTTTACTGTGACTGCTATAGTTCAGAGTTCATATCAGACACTTTATTAAAAGTGGTTTTCATTGGAATTCTTTAAAAATATCACTGGTATTTGATTTCAGACACATTAAGAGATAACTTCAGTTTGTTCATCTAACTATTCCTGTAACATGGGAAGGGGAACAGAGAAAAAGTAGTAAATCAAGGTAATATAAAATCAATTTATGTCATAGTTCAAAAAGGTCTAGCAACAAATCATTACATCTAGTCTGCCCCTTGTTTGTCAGAAGTTACAAACACACAATATTTAATGCACTAGGTATTTTTTGATCTCAATTAATTGTGCGTGACTCTTTCAGGTTACATTTCAGAATTGCATTCCGCTTTGATCTAGAGACACCAAATACCTGCTTTTACTCCTTTATTTTTTCTACAATAAAAAGTGTGGTGTGTTCAGGACTTATTTTCAAAGCAATTAGTCCATTACTTCCTTTAAGAAAAATACAATAGACTAACTCTCCAGTTTCTAAATTTAATTAATTTTCTCTAACTTTCAACATAAATTTGTGACTTATCTATGTATCTCCCATTTTTAAATGACCTTTGAAAATGTGACACCAAAATTGGATGCAACGTTCCAGCACTGTTCTGACTAATGCCTTGTACAGGATAATACTATCTATTTCTGTTTTTACTTTTCTGTTTATAGAACAACATCAACAGAAAACAAACCCAAATGTATGCTTTTTTCCTTGCTTTTTGTTTTTCAATTTCATACCTTTATGGCATTACACTGGAGTACAAGTGGAATTGTTTATTCATTTGTGTTTTATTTAGGAACATAAAATTAAAACTTATATGCAGAGAATCTGTCTATAAAACCCATAATTATATGACATTTTCACACTGAAGATATTTTGTCTGACATCTGTCTTTAAGGGGTAGTAGCTACATTAATTTTAGAAATTGCTAAACTTTTTTTATTGAAATTACATAATGCTAACTTTTGAAGTATATAATTCACTTAAAAGTGAAATGTCTTATACTAGTTTGACTGTTACATCTTGAGTTCACAAAATTTATAATTTAATCAAAGAGTAAATTCAGGTTTGCTATGTTGAAAATATGAGCTTTGAACAGGATTATTTCTACTTTGATTAATTGCTATGTATTATCTTTTAATTTACAGAATCTTAGAACAGTTTAGGTTGGAAGGAACCCTAAAGACCATTTGGATCAAAGGTTGTTCAAAGCCCCATCCAACCTGGCCTGGAACACCTCCAGGGATGGGGCATCCACAGCTTCTTTGGGCAACCTGTTCCAGTGCCTCACCACCCTCACAGTGAAGAATTTCTTCCTAAGCTAAATCTACCCTCTTTCAGTTTAAAGCCATTCCCCCTTGCTGTATCACTACATACCAATGTAAAACATCCCTCTCCAGCTCTCTTGTAGGCCCTCTTTGGGTTCTGGAAGGTGCTGTAAGGTCTCCCCAAAGCCTTCTCTTCCTCAGGTTGAACAACCTCAGCTCTCTCAGCCAGTCTTCATAGGAGAGGTTCTCCAGCCCTGTGATCAACTTACTGGCTCTCCTCTGGACTCAGATAGGTCCATATCCTTCTTATACTAGGGGCCCCAATTTGCTACCATGTTAGTTGCAAAACAGTTTTTTCTTTATTTTACCTAAGTTTTATATATTATTTTACTTGTAAATATTTGAGTCATCACATCTAACCTTTCTAAATATTGGTATAACATCTCTATTCTTCTAGTTACTCTGTAATTTAAACATATACTAGGGGCCCCAATTTGCTACCATCTTAGTTGCAAAACAGTTTTTTCTTTATTTTACCTAAGTTTTATATATTATTTTACTTGTAAATATTTGGGTCATCACATCTAACCTTTCTAAATATTGGTGTAACATCTCTATTCTTCTAGTTACTCTGTAATTTAAACAAACTGACCACCACCAAATCTAGAAAAAAGGCACAACTCTGGTGTCTGTTGTTCAGTATTCTGTTTGATATGGGAAATAAATTCTAATCCTCATGAAATAATGAATATAATTTCTCTCCCACTCACTCATTACCAGATGAATGAGAATTTCTCTCTCTACTGCACTTCAACAGATAAAATATTCTTTTATGGAAAAGCAGTGGTTCAAACCCCAGATATAGAGATTATGTTCAAAGACTGCAGATAAAATTGAGACACATTATTAAAAATTACAAGAGTACCCTGGAGTATCTCTGTGCTTTTAGGTGGAAAGATGAACCACTTTTTCCTCTAGAAGTATTTTTGTATCTGTGCCTTAAAAACAACTTCTCAGACTAAATTGTTTTCCAAATTTGAACTAAGTTGATGTTACAAAGTTTGAGCTAACAGTTGGATGTCCAAACTCACTATTTAGTAGTTGTACTCTCAAAGGGAAATGCATCTTGCTGGACCCAGGAATTTTCTACCATAATTTTGTTGGTTTGTTTTCATTTCATGGCCTACTGCAATTTTATTCATTGTCCAACATTAGTCATAATTAATTGAATTCTTACAGCAGCATCTTTATTCTATCCTAGTTACATGCCTCAGCTCTACGTGTGTTAACTCCCCATATGTTTCTTTCTTTTCTCCTGGGATCTTCAGTTCTTAAACATATACCAGAAGTTTCGTTGCAATACATATTTATCTTTCAATCTTCCCCTATATTTATTGCCTGAAAGAGGTCACAATAATCTCATTAAGAAATTATGAGAGACCACACTACTACATATCAAAGAAAAAAACATAAGAAATCAAAGGAGGGTGAACATATTAATGAACTAATATATAGAACACAAGGAATTGAGGTGATATTCACTCAGAGTCACAGGCACCAGTTTTACAAAGTAGGGAAAATGGAATAAATCCACATGAATCTGGGTGTATATTTTTTAGACTTTTTTATCTTTTATTTACATGTGAAATCTTAAAAACTCAAGTTTTTTCTTTCTGTGTTTCATTTCACCCACAATTGTTCATCTGATAGGTTTTGCTACCTTGGCTACTATAATTTCAGCTGATACTTTTTACTCTATTCTTTTTGGCTACTACAGCAACTTGTTTCATTACTCCTAGGTACATCTAATTTTCTGGTATTCTTTTAAATACTTTCCTTTTCTTCCTTTCTTTTTTAGGGGGGTGGAAGGGGGGATGAGGAGGGGAGGAAGAGGAGGTGATCTGCCTCAATAAAAATTATTAACAGCTTCTTTAAAACATCTGTGAAGTACTCATACATCCAAATGTCAATGAAATATGGAATAATGCATATTACTGTTTCCAATAAGAGATTTAAGTTTGACCCTTAGCAGAAGTGCTCAAAAGGGCACTTCCTTTTACTGTCTTGAATATATTTCAGATAGTTCAAATTGTTTACGATGTCCATCTCTTTATTTTTTTGTTTGTGAAAGTTGATGAAAAGTGACCAAATCCCCATAACACTGTGAAAAACTTTTCAATTTTACAGTAACTTATTGTCAACCATTATGTGAAAAGAATTTGCAAAAATTGCACATCTTTTGAAGACTGGTTTCACTTATCAAGTTGGGTTCTTTCACCCGGATCACTTAGTAGAACACTCAATTTAAAAGCAGCCTGAATTCAAGTAAATTGTTTCTAAATACTGTTTTACAATAAAAGTAAAATGGCTCACCTAGTTTTGCCTGTTGCTTTCTGATACATGCTGAAGAAGCAATAATTTACAAGCTGTTGTGCTCTATTTGATCCATGCAACAGTTCAAAATCTTACCAGGAATCTGTGCATCTTTGTTAGGCTAAAAGGAATTTTTTTAACTCCTCTTCTGCAGATTTACATGTACTGGTTTTGTAATTCCCACACAGTATTTCTTACCACACCTACAACTTTCATGGAAGAACTGCACACTCAGCACACTGCCATCTATCACCTGCAGACTCGAGAAGACAGAGTAGGAAAGAGATTCCTTTCTTTGCCTCTATGGCTGCTATATTTCATTCTTTTTACGATTTGTGGGTTTTCATTTTTACAAGCAGCAAGTGACATGGCAAAAACCTCCCAGTTCCATCAAATGCTGCTGTCCCTATGACTTCAAAGAAATTTACTTCCACATGTAAAAAGATTAAATAAAAAAAACCAACAAGCAAACAGTAACACAGAAACTTCCATAATTGGAAAAGGAAGTTGTCTCAGCATGTACAGAGATTTTATATGTGGCACTACTTCAGGAGTGTTTCCCATCCCCTGTAACTGGGAAAGGGAAATATGATACTTAGTTGTCTCTTGTTCTGGCACATAATCTAAATTCATTCTCTTTAATTTCAGATATTTAACCAAGGTGCCTTCGTGAAGGGTCTGCTGTAATGTCTTTCTGCTGTGAACTGAGAGCTGTGAAGATATGTCATAAGCCATCCACATTCCCAATAAGAGACTTGTAGGGTTGCCTTGATTAGAGAAGTAATATTAGGTATGTGCACTCCCAAATTGCTTATACAGATCTAAGAAGTTTAGATCTGTGCTGGGAATCACTCACAACTTGGCATTTCTGGATGTTGCTAATACAGAAATCTCTCCCTTCTGTAGTTTTAAATTTCATCATATTACAAGCCAAAGTTTAAAAGTGTATTGGGGAAATGTCAATATGCTATGAGGCTCTGAAGAAAATATTAAGGGGAAAATCTTTGAATGCTCTTTAATGGCCTTACAATTCTGTATCATAGCTGACAATAACAGAAAAAAAGGTATTTATTTTTAATAATATAATTTTTATTCAAGAAGATAAAATTGAGGGAAAAAAATCTTGTGGATTTTGTTCCAATAATTTGTAAGTGATAAAAACATTGTTGAATAAGTTATTTGTCCAATACATTCAGTCAAATAAAACTACTAGTGGATAGATTTTGAGAGTCAATATCAAAGACAACAGCAAATGGAATTTACAACCAATACAAATATTCTGACCCTGTAATATTTAATTTTTGATGTCTTCAAAATAGCTGTAATGGGGATGGACAATATCAGAAGGGTTTGACTTTTTCCATATTAAACTATAGTTTAATATGAATACTTGAACATTTTCAAACTGAATTTACACTAGTGAGAGAGGAGGCTACTCACCTCCTGAAAGGACTGCAGCAAAACTCTGAGGGTATGTCCTATGTACATACAGCTTAAGGTAGTAAATTGTTTTTATTGTGTCTGAGCATACTGAAAAACATTCTTGAGGAGCTTAATACAGTAGTTACATTATGTTGAACTTTCAAGACTGAATTTTACTCCAAAACATTTATTTTTCCTGCATGCTTCCTTCCTTTACTGCTTTTTCAGATACTTGTGTATCTATTTTTTAGGAGCCTAACTCTATATATGATGTTTCAAAATTCAAATTCAAAGAAAAGCCAGTTAAAGATGAGCATTCTTGCATTTTCAGTTCAGTTAAAGTTACCTTGGTAAACAGAAATAAATAAAAGAGAACACCAGTACAACTGTGTGGCCTTTGCCTTTCTCATGACTTATAGCAAAAAAATAAAAGACACTCTCAAAATAAGTAGATGACTTCTAGAAGCAGATATGTAAGGCAGTCATTTGAGAAAATATCTGCAGGATGTACACTGCATTAACACAGTGGTGATCAGAACACTCTTGCCCTACTGTAATGAAATGTTTATTCTGTTCATAAAGATGAAGGTTATCCTATCATGATGCACTTTAAGAAAAAGAGAACAGAACCATATCTGCTATTCGTGTATTGATGCGAAAAAAGTTCTCATTACATTAACAACATTCACAGGAAATATTATGCCACAATACCAGCTTCTATATTGGCTGAGAAGATGCAAATGTTTGTAATAATATGGTTTTGTCCCAAGTTAGCAAAAATGAATGCACCCAACATAATAACACTACAGAAAAGCACCATGAAAGAGAATGCTGTTATCATAATAAAACAGACACTTCTAAAATATTCTACTCAAACCCTTGATTTCTTTATACAATTGTGACCTGCTGACAGTGTGAATCAGTTTTTAATGTATTTTGGGTTAGTATATTGTGTCAGGAAATCCCAGTGCTCTGCAACAAGCTCTCATCCATAGGTTAATAAAAAGGATGTGATATTGCTAAAAAGGGACTCTTAACACTGCTGATGATACACAGTAAATCCAGTAGATTCAGAAGAATTCTTTTTATTGTTTCTGACCACTTATTTTTGTTTCCCACATGCAATCTTAGAAAAGGGCCATTTCATTTTGACTGCATTTATTTATTCTTGCTGTCTTCTATTCTTTTCTATTTCCATCTGAACTGAACGCATCCTGAGAAGCAGTCCTGTTTTATACTCTCTCAGTCAGACCCTTTATCAATATATTCCTCAGAAAATGGAGCCTTAGACAGAGGATAACCAACCTTTATGTCATAAATGTCTTGAGATTGTAATTATAATAGGATTACAGCACAAATAAAGGTAATAGGTTTGAAATTATCATGAACTTTTAAGAGACTATTATCTGAAAAATATCTAAGGGAACAGTTTCAATTTTTTGTGGTGTGTGTGTGTGAATATCAGAATCTGCTCATCAAGGAGGAAAGAGCACAGAACTGTGTTTTCCATGGTTTTCTCATACCTCAACTGTCACTGTTTAAAGAAAAGTTTTAAAAGTGTTTGTAGCACCATTTCAAGGCCAAGTATCTGCAGCTCTGTGGCATTCTCCTCTAGCAGACAAGCATGATTGTGTCTCTTCAACCTTGGAAGATTTTGACCTTTGAGTCTTTGTACTGAAAACAATGCTCAGTCCCCAAAAGAAGGCTAGAGAGCATCCTTACCAAGAGATGTCTTTAGCATCAGCTCCAAACAAATAACTGAAAACACTTGAAAAATAACAAAATTTTCTCACATCCTCAACAGTGAGTGCTCTGCCATCATATAAATCAAAGGCAGACTTTCTTTGACTGCATCTTATAGGAGTGATTTGCAATGAATTCAGGTTTCTCACCTCACTGTCTTGCTGAGGATGAATAGCTAACCCAAACTTTGAAGATGGAAAATAACACAAAATAGTTAGGACAGTACATTAAATCAATACTGCCAGGGCTCCTGGGATCAGACAAACATCCAACTTGATGCTTAAAATGCAAGTCCGCTTGATCTGAACAGTTGAAATAATCCCTTACAATGTATTTCAGTTAAATGTTTGCTACTTACCAGCAGTCTTAGCTAGCAATATGAAAACCTACAACTTCAACATATAAGCCTGTATTTGTTTTTACAAGCAGTGGAATAAATTACTGAATGCATTATAAACGATTCAACGTTTCTTCATTCAGAACAATGCTTTCTTAGCACCTGTTCAAAGTACTCTAAACAGAAAAAAATAAGAGTTGAAATTTGGCCTTCAAAATTCATTCTGTAATGAAATTAAAATGGAAATACATCAGAAATCACTGAAACACTCAGACAGAACATATTAGAAAGACTATGCAAGTTAGCAATCTGTGCTACAAGAATAAAACTATTTTCCTCATCCATAATGTGAAAACAGCGCTGTTTAACTTTACATTTGTTTGTGAGCTGAAATCCTTGAATCCCACCATCTCAGAATGCAGATGACAGTTTTATCTTATCTGCCGGCTCAGTCTGATACAGAAAGTGGAAAGGAAATAGCAATGCTGCCTGAGCAAGTATTTTTGCATGTTTTAACTCAGGAAACTGTAAATTATGACACTGCAAATAACTTTCAAATAGTTTCCTCAAAATATTTCCAACACTATTAAAATAAAGCATACAACTAATTCCTGCAACTTTTATCTCACTGAGCAACTTACTACTCATATAAAAACTATACGAACCTGCTCTACAGGAAATGAGGGTGCCGAATGTCTTTATTTCCACTTCAAATTTCACTGGACATCTCCTCTAAACTCCAATTATTTTGGTAATGGAGATAAACATGCTTAGCTCCTCAATCTCTAGCTCTGAAGAAGAGTGGTCTAAATCAAAGTTTTTAGTGTCCGCTGGAAAATATTTAATAATTGTTTTGCATTGTTTTTCTCTCTAAATTACATAGATGAGAGGAATGCACACAGAAACTAATGTCTGCAAGAAGATGCTGAGAAGCACAGTACAGGGAAGGTGGCAGTCAGCTTTCAGCACAGCTCTGATAATGCACCTGAACCATGAAAAGAAACACTGTGCATACTAAGCTGATGATTTTTTTGTGGCAGAGATGCTTTGTATCTCCACTTATGCCAAACTGCAAGGTATTTTTGTGATGCAGGTCACTGCTCCCAGAAAGTTCATTGCTTTGAACCAGGAGGTGAAATATTAGTCATTTTATCATCTTCACATGTTAGAGTATTTTAATGCAATCTTCCCAAAACAGCAGTTAGGGGCAGAAAATTTGCAATAAAAACCTGACCAGTAATCAAAAGTTTGTCACTGCTGTCAAGGAGGACAAGTTTTGCTAATACTGTACCTCCCCTTGGATGTCCTGCTAAGAGAATGGGAGCTTTTTGCATTCTTCTCAGTGGACTCTGGCACTGCTGCATGTTTGAACCCTGATACTGAAAAATAGAAATAAAAGATCGTAAGATTAATTTTTTTCTGAGTTTTGTCACAAGAAAAAGCAAATAGCTCTAATTCCCCTTCCACACTTTCAGATCTCATCCTTCCTTGATATTTAGCCAGGTGTTAGGTTAGTTTTGCATCAAAACATTAACTTCAAAGAGTTCTTTTAAAAATAATAAAATGAAGCAGAAAGAGAAGACTGATTTCCTCTGTCCACTGCCACTGGGCTCACTGCCCATTTCTTGTCTTTCATTTTTTAATTTGTTAATTCTAATGAAAAAGTGTTTGCATGGCAAGTTCAGAAGGCTCTGGCAATACAAAACTTAGGACAATCTCATTTTTTATAAAAATGAACAAAGGGCACCCACTCACTCTAAGATTGTTCAGTGGATATCGTAAATGAATGAGACATTTATTTTTGTGCCAGCTCAACTACCAGTGTCGAGAAGATTTGCATATATTTTGGCAAGTGCATTGCACAAGGTGGTAATAAAATAGGCCTTTTATATCTGAGTCTAATTTACTTTAGTTATACTCATTAAAAATGTGTTTTCATGTGAAAGGAATTTCAGTAAGGGATACTTTGGAAACCACAACATCACAGAAATGTTTGCTATACAGCCAGTATTAAGAATTTTACAACTGAGAAAGAGCATACTTTTTTTAGGAAGAAATTCCCAGGTTCTATGAATGTAAGACTCCTGTTTTGTTGTTTTTTAATCACTCAACATTGCAGGCTTAACTATCATGCTTATTACTTGGTGTTAATAGCTGTATGTTTTTTAAGTAACACAAAATATGCAATGAAAAACCCAGCTCGCTGCATATTTTGCCATTTTCAGTGACATCACCCACAGAAAGGCTACTCACAGAAGGCAAAAATCTGCTCTATGAAGTCTTATTCAGTGTAAATTCTTTTGCACAAGTAACAGTATTGGCTGATGGTGTGATTTTAAACCCATTTCCTTTAAATGTGTAGAAAATCATGAGTGAAATTCTTCATGAGCAGTACTTTGGTTTTAACAGGCTCATAACATTAGATTTTATTGCACATTAGGAACGTACTTGAACTAAACAAACAAACAAAAAAAGGCAACACGAACAGCATATTTAAACAAAGCTTAATCAAACAGGGTCAAGACCATGTATTTGTCAAACCTGAATAAAAGTATCTGCCCAGTGTCACATGAACACACACTAAAGGATCAGGATTATCTTTTTATTGTATTCCTTAAGTCTTGGGTTTTCTCCTGTTTAAACTGTCTTGAGAATATATTGGACTGCTAATTGTAATAAGAGAAGAGCAATGAGAAGAATCCTGTCTTTCAGTTACCTTGCCTACTTACTGAGGAGAAAAATGCAGAGGATCTAGCTTCATCACCACAGCAATACATAGCATCTGTAATACTGAAGCTGTTTCCGAAGATATGATGAAATTTTTCTTCAGAGATAAGAAACAATGTCTTTTTGTGGCAAATACATTTCAGGGATACACACCATTTTCATATTTTGATAATATGAAAATAAAGGAAAAGAGGTGATTGACCACAAAGCTCTGATAGGATGAATTATTTTTTTCATGAAACACAGCTATCAAATCATGCCCAAACAGAAAATATTCTAACCTGAAAAAAATCAGTCTTTTTACTATAGGCAGAATGGCAAAACCTGGATATTATGTTAATACTATTACTCAGGCTAAGTAGAACCAGTATCTATTAGAAGCTCTAACATTTCAATAGGTTCAAGGTGAAGTAATGGGCCAGTCACAGAGAGAAAAATCAAAAACTGCCTCAAATTACATTCCCTACTTTCAAATCAGGTACGAGCTGCTGCATTACTTACATCAGCTGAAATACAGTTGTCTTAGCTGGTAATTTCAAGAAGCACAGCATAAGTGGTCATTAAAGACTTTGAAGTGTACTAATTTGTGAAAGTATGTCAGACAAGATAGCCAGCACCTCAGTATTTCTGAAAAATGTATTTCTTGTAACTGAAATAATATTTAGTTTTATAATTAAAATTCTAGGAGAGAGAGAATAAGTTATTATGAAAATATATAGCTTTAATTTGCAGACATATAAACACTTTTGGTACATTACAGACATATGATGCGAGAAGTCAAAATAATAATTTTTAAGCATAACACTAATTTATCTTGTTCACACAGAAATTTGATGCAATCATCATACAAAAGATAGTTCTCAGCTCTTAAAATGAAGTGAAAGTAATACATCACTGATAAAATTGCTGCTTTGTTGCAGAGGATACAGCAAAGAATAAATTATCAAGAAAATATGCCACCAGTCTTACAAGTTAGATTTTGGATCTAATCCAAAATCAAAGCCAATGAAAAGGAGCCAGGAATGGTCGCCAAAAGTCAGAAACAAGATCTTTCACATGAAATACCAATCCAGAAAGGAGCAACATTCAGAATAAAAAAAGTCCTACAGTTCCTTAGAATGTGAAGTGATTTTTGTTTTCATCTGGCAGATCAGATTCAGAAGTAACACATAACAAAAATCTACTACACAACCAAACTGATGGAATACTACTGACAGATTGCTCAAAGTACAAAAAAATACCACCACTTTTGTGACAACTAAAGATTTAGCCATTCCCTTGCTTCCTTGCATCTGGCATGTTTATGAGGATGAATATGGGGCTCTGTCATTATTTGCTTTAGGAAATATGAAATATAATTTTTCCATAAAAATGACCAGCAGATTGCTGGAGCAAATGATAATGAGGGTGAAATCTGGAGAAAAATGGATGATATGTCACAGCAGTTCAGATTCTCATTACAATATCTTGCATTCTTGCTCAACAGGAATTGCACTTCTTGTTAATGCCTCTTCTATCCTACTGTATAAGCTTTACTTGTGAGGTAATAAACATTCTGGTTTTCATTACTAGTGCATTTTAATATATTTATTCTTTTTACTATACATACATCGAGACAGACATTTTTTTTTTTTTTTTTTTAGTGTTTAAATGTCTGTATGCCAATAGGTATTTTATATTAAAATCAATATATTTAAAATATATTCTGTTTATCTCATGGACAGTACCTCGAACAGTTCCCTGCTCTGGAGCATCTGATGCCCTCTCGTGGTTAAAAAGACTTTTAAAACTTGAGTTTAAAAGAATCATCTTACCTTTCCCTTTTTTATGTTCACTGATCTTATTGATTTATGAAAGCTGGAAATGATGTCCATGTTTTTATAGTCAGGGTGCTAGCTGTTAGTTACTAACATTTCATAAAAAAGCTGTACACTGAAATTGAATTTAAAAAACTGTAAACAGCTATTTACAATTATAATATTATTAAGTTATAAATTAGCAGTCCTTCATTGCAACCTCTGTCAATACAACCTACAGCTAGGTGTTTTAGTGTTGTCCGGGGTTTTTCAGATGTTGGATTTATACACAAAGAAACATCAAATGTTAGAAATCTCCACTGGTTTCTTCTCCAACATGTGCAGGTTAATTCTTCCATTTAATGGGATTTGTACTTCCAAGTTTTCATCTGCTCTGTGATGCTTTTTCCCTTTTCTTAGACAAATGTAAATTCCCATCCCTGTTACTAAAGCAATTGAACCCAAGCTTATTACTGAAAGAGCTACCAAGGTAGGCATGCAGGATGCTGACTCCATTTTTTTATGTGTAGGCTCTATGGATATTTGTGGCTGCTTTTCTTCTACACTGATATCAGGCTCCTTTCTTAACAAACTTTCGATGTAGCTCTCATTGCTGACGGTATCATTGACGAAAAGGTTCACCATGACAGTGGAATGGAGAGGTTCTGGGTAGCCGTGATCGCTAACTTTTACAAGCAGTCGATAGAGGCCATAGTCATTCTGCATCAGTGACTCTTCCAAGGTGATATTACCAGTTTTGGGGTCGATCCTAAATGATTCCGGTCGAGGGCCTCTTCTTCCGATGATACTGTAAGCTATGACTGCATTCATGCCAGTGTCCTTATCGACAGCATAGACCTCAGTGATGGGAGAGCCAGGAAGGGTAGAAGGAAGGACCAACAAGTATGACATATTAGACTGAGGAAACAAGACCAAAGGAGGATTGTCATTTATGTCCAGAAGAAGGATAGTTATTTTTGCTGTAGAAGACAGGGCAGGATCACCGCCATCAACTGCTTCAATCCACAGAACATAGGAGCTTTGCTGCTCCCTGTCCAGGGAAACTTTAGCTCTCAAAACACCTTTTCCAGTATCTATAACAAAAATATCACTTCCATTCAAAACTGAAAGGGCAACCCACCCATTTTGCCCTGCATCAGCATCTGTGACACTTATAACTCCAATTTCACCAAAACCTGGAAAGTTTTCTGGCACAAAAAAGCTGAAATCCTTATTGATAAATCTTGGACTGTTATCATTTTTATCCAATACAGTGATGGTGACAGTTGCTATTGATTCTCTTGGAGGGAATCCAGAATCTACTGCTTTGACAGTGTATCTGTATTTCTCTTTTTCTTCTCTGTCCAGTTGGGTGGAAACGGTAAGAACTCCTGTGGTTTTATCTAAAGCAAAATAGGAAGGTGCATCAGGACCTAAGAAATAGGACACTTGCCCTCTTTCTCCGCTGTCAGCATCAGTAGCATGCAGTTTGGTCAAAAAAGCATTGGGAACATTGTTCTCCTCAATGGACAATTCTATCAGCTGTTCAGAGAAAATTGGTGAGTTGTCATTGTCATCCAGAACCTGTACTTTGATAACTTTCTTGACATGAAATCCTTCTGAGTTCCATGCAACTACGGAGATTTCATACAGCTGCTGTGTCTCAAAGTCCAAAGGCTTTGTGGTCTCCAACAGGTATTCATTGTTGTATGGCTTGTATGGTGAAAGTCTGAAAGGCCCATCACCATCCAAATAGCAACTGACTTTGTATTTTTCATCAGGGTCTTTGATGGTAAAAAATGCTATAGGTGTGTTGATAGGCTCCAGCTCCTTTAAGTAGACCACCCCTTCCACTTCATTAGCTATGAAACGAGGAACAACTTCAGGTGGCCTCATCATGACTTTGATGATGGTCACCAGCACTGTGATCACGGCAGGAATACACCCAGGACCATTGCCCAATATGATCAGCCTGTGTAGCCTTGGAGTGTCTCCATCAATTTTAGTGGAGAGTGTGATGGCTCCTGTGCTTTCATTCAGATGGAACAAGTCTCTGGATGGCTGGGGGACCTTCTGGCTGTAGGAGTAGGTGATCTGGGCATTGGATCCAAGGTCCATGTCTACCGCGTGGACAGTAGCCACATGTGTCCCTAGGCTGGAATTCCCATACAGGGTGACGTTGAGCTGCGAGTCGTTGAACTGGGGGCAATTGTCATTGATGTCACTGATGTCAATAGTGAGGGTGGCACTGCCCACGAGCGGAGGTGTCCCCCCATCCTCAGCAACAATGACTGTGACATACTCGTCCTGTGTCTCCCTGTCCAGTGCCCCCATAACAATGAGGTAGGGAGTCCTCTCCCCATTCTCATTCTCCTCCACGTCCAGGGTGAAGACACCATAGTTATCTCGCAGGCGGTAGGTCTGGACACTGTTGGTGCCCATGTCAGGGTCAAGGGCGGGGTGCTCGATTGCCAGGCGGGTGTTCACAGGTGCATTCTCAGGCACCGAGAGACGGATGTGGGGCACAGGGAAGCGGGGCGCATTGTCATTGACATCACGGATAGCAATTTTTACCTTCACCAGGCGAAAGTACTCCTGTGGCAGTACCAGCACATCCAGCAGCAGTAGGCAAGACTCCGGTGAGGGGGATGAAGAGGAGACAGCAGCTGATCCCCCAAAGATGGTGGCCCCACTGCTTTCCACACATAGAGCTTCCCGGTCTATCTCCACGGCTGAGGTGTGCAGCTCCCCAGAGCGGTTGTCCAGCTGCACATACTGTCCCCCCAGGCCATGGGAGGCCAGGGTGAAGGAGAGTGGGGGCTGCATGGACGCAGGGGGCTGCCCACCAGCTGTCGGGAGCCGCAGGTCACGGGCCAGGCTGCCGATGAGCACGCCAGCAGGCAGCCCCTCGTTGAGGCTGTAGAAGAGCTCAGTGGCACGGCTGTAGCTGGCAAAGCAGTTGAAAGGCCCAACGAAGAGCAGGAAGAGGAGCAAGTGCTGAGAAGAGAGAGGCACAGGGGTGTGAGGAAGGGCTGGCGCCTCCCCCCGCCCACTGCCTCCCCCACCGCCACTTCGAGCAGAGTGCTGCATCTGCAACGTGAAGCCATCCTCCCTATCCCCACCACCCGCCCAGTACAGCAGTTACTTCCAGGCCATCACCATCTGTACCCTCCAGGCAACACCAGCTGCATCCCCCACAGCAAATCCGCGCTGCCAGGATGGCCCGGGGGCACCCTGCCTCCCCCCGCCCCCCAGCAGCACTTGCGCCCCGACGTGCCATCTTCCCTCTTGCCCTCGCCCCAAGCTCGCCCCCCGTCTCACCAGCGGCACCTTCCCTCCCAAGAACAAGCGCATCCCAAACCGGGCCATCCCTTTGCACACCCCCAAACATTTGCTCTCCCCCGTCCCCTTCCCCAGCAGCGATGCTAAACGCGCCCCCCGCCGCCCCTACCCCCTGCCCCGTCCCGAACGCTGTTTTTCCCACATGTCCACGGGCCCCGCGGTGCAGCGGGGAGCCGGCCCGCTCCGCACAGCCCGCGGGAGTCCCGGCGGAGGTGCCACGCTCCCGGCGGCTCCCTGCCGTCCGCGGCCGCGGAACCGGGGCTCCAGCTCTGCCGCCACGGGCCCCGGCCACCCCCGGAGGGTCTTTCTGCTGCCGGCGGACACCGCGAGCTGCGGAGAGGAGCCGCGGAGAGGCTGCGCGGGCAAGTTGCCCGCGCTGGCGAGCGCGTCGCCCACTACACACAGATGGAAAGGGGTTCCCCGAAAGTAACTTCAGGCATCGTTTCTCCACGGAGGAAATTTTTCTTCCTGCCCCTCTTTTAATCACCCATTCCGCCTTTCCGCGGCTCTCTGCCACAACCCGCGTCGGCAGCAGCAACAAATATAAACTTTTCGCGGCTGCCCTGATCTTTGGAGAGAAAAAGACCCAACGAACATATATACACGTATACACGGTTTGGGCTGTTTGTTTGTTTTTTGCTGGGGTTTTTGCCAATTTGTTGCCAATTTCGCTGCTGCGTGCGACGTCGGGCTCGGGTGGCCGGACGCGGCGCGTCCCCCCCTCCCGCCGCCCGGCCCTCACCTGCAGGCTGCCGCGGGCGCTGGAGCTGCCGCGACCGCCCGGGGGCCCCATGCCCGGCCGCCGCTGCCGCCGCCGGCTGCGCCCCGGCAGCCCGCCCGCTCCGCCGCCCGCCCGGCGCTTCTCCTCCCCGCGGCTGCCCATTCCCCCGCCGCCGCCGCCGCCGCCGCCGCCGCGCTGGGCTGGGCTGGGATGTGCGCACCGCCCAGGACACTCCCCCTCCGCCGCCGCCGCCGCCGCGGGAAGGGCCGGAGCGGGGAACAGTCACGGGCACGGCTGGGAGGGGGCGGGCGAGACGCGGGGGCGCGTCCGCGGAGGCTGCGGCAGCGCCGCGGGCAGCGGGCAGGGGGGGAGCGGCCGCTGCTCTGAGCCCAGCGGCGCGGCCACAGCGGAGAGCGGGGATGGAGATGGGAGTGTGTGTGCGCGCCCGGGCAGCGCTGGGATCGGGGAAAGAAGGTAGTCCCGTCTGGAAACTAAGGTGGGAAAAAGATATTAAAAATCAAAATAAACTCGGCTTGTTCTTCGTCTGTGGAAAGATGGAGAGCGACTTTTTAACCGGGCCGACAGTCATCGGACAAAGGGAGCAGTTTTAAACTAAAAGAGGAGAGATTTAAATTAGACGTTAAGGAAGAAATTCTTTACTCCGAGGGTAGGGAGGGACTGGAACAGGTTGCCCAGAGAATCTGTGGATGCCCCATCCTTGGGAAGTGTCCAAGGCCAGATGGGATGAGGCCTTTAACAACCCGATCTAGTGGGTGGCGCCCCTGCCTTAGACCAGGGGGTTGGAACGAGATGATCTTTAAGGTTGCTTCCAACCCAGATCATTCTCTGATTCTGTGTTGAGGCGTGAGTGTCAGCAGGCAAATCGAGAATTAGCAGCTGCATTGGCATTGCTGAGCCTGGTGAATATTGAGCAGCTTGTGGCTGCACGAAATGAAAGTCATGTTTTGAGGAGTTTGTGAGCATTTGATTGGTGGAAAGAGCGTGTCCTGCTGAATTAGAGCAGGAGCTGCAATTTGCTGCTGGCTAAAAACTCAAAGGTCCTCTGTGGCAGAAAATTATGTGTTTTCATTTTGTAGTCCCCAGTCACTTGGCTAGACTACAAGCCTGTCATAGAACCAGACATGAAATTACCAGAACTCAGGAAACTTTAGATAGTGCAAGACCAATTATGCATTTCTTTAACATGTTGGCCTACCAAAAGGATTGCTGACCTCCCCAACATTATGAACGTGGTCTGCAACATCTCAAATGGAATTTTAGATGTCTGTCTTTAGCCTTAAAGTTATCAATGGTCTGGATCCAGGATACTGCTGGGAGCTCAGGTACTCTTGACTCTTGTACGGAGCTGCATTTGTCAAGCACAGTGGAGCTGCCCTTCAGAGAGGTAAAGTTTGTGTGGGAGTCTGAACTCCCTAAATCACACGGCCTGAAGACCACCTTAAGTGCCTGCATGCTCCATGGCAAGCACAATGTGCAGACATTTGATCTCAGCCAAGGCACTAAAAACATGGAGGACAGCAAAACATTTTCCTTCATTCCAAACAAAAATTATTCTTCCCTTTTCCTTTTACAGCTCCATGAGACAAACTCCATATCCAATTCAAAGTAAAGAAGCAAAATCCCCTGTAATTAGAATCCCAATCCAAAACCAACTTCAAGCCTGAGTCTTTTGTAAAGTTGCATCTTTCAAAAGCAAATAATAAGTGAAAAGTACAGAACATATTATCTAGCAACTCTTGGGATGTTCTCAGATGTTGTGAGGATGAGGGCAGTGGCAAAACCTGAACAGAATAGAATAAAATAGAATAGAACAGAACAGAACAGAAACAAAAACTTCCACGACTGGCTTTCTCTGGGGCTGTAAACAAATCATATTAATTCCTTTGTCCTGTATTCTCTATCCTTGAAATAGAAATAGTGCAGTATTGTTTGTCTGAATTAAAGCTTTACCCTATACTTGCTAAAGTCAGTGGTAGCAGAATCAGGCTCTGCTTTATTCAGTGAAACTTTTGGAAATACACTGTGATTTTAATAACCATTCCATCCCAAAAATGGCATTAGCAAAATAATCATATGTGACCTAAACAGTGAAGCATTACAGTACCAACAAAAGGCATTGCTTTATTTATTATTCACTAATCTCTCGAGTTTTGAAACCACTCAGTATGTACCGCCCTTATAAATTGTTTATATCTTTGCCATTCATTTCTAGCACAAATAGAAGAGACAATGCAGTGTATACAGTTCAGAGCAAACATGTATAATTTAAGAAAGAAATCAAACTACCCAAGTCCTTTACTAAATTCTCATCCATGTGCACTATTCTGCACATTGCTTGGTGTTAAAGGTGCCCATAAACTCAATGCTGTTTAACTTAGTTTGACTGGACCTGCATGGCAGATGCTTTTAGTTGACTCACATCTGCTCTAATTTTATTCATTTCGACAGAAATATTGACTCATTTGGATTTCAGTCAGATTTTGACACTGATTTATGTGGAGGTTGCATTTCATAGACTGATAATTTTAGTTTTAATGAGTCAGTAGTCTTCTCATGAATGAGTCTGAAGTCCCTATAAAATTCTGCTTTTAACTTTTGTTTTTTTTCTCTAATATCGCAGTTTCCTTTTACGATATTTCGTCCTCTTATGCTCTTGGAATTGCTGACCTATTCCCATACCATTTTTCATACCATTACAGTCACTGCATTTCCCTTGGGCTGCTGATAGGATAAATGATGGCTCTACTGTCATAGTATTCAGGTTTTCATTATACTTGATGACTTTTATTTTATTAAAGCACAGGTGTAACAGCAGAATTAAAAGTTTTCTGGAGCATCTGGTACCTCTATCATATTTTATTTTGTTAGACATTAGAAACATCTAGTAAGTCTTAAAGGTTCCTTAAAGACTAATGTGTCCAATAAATTTCCTGGTTAAGAAGTACTCCAGCCTGTTTAAGGAGAAGTACTCCAGCTGTGTGCGGGATATGGGATGAGGGGTGTAAGAGAAACAGCAGTATAGATAAGATACCAATTTGGTTCATTCACTCCTGGCATTATTTTTGGGGAGATCCCCTTCCAAAGTTGAGGGAAAACATTGAATTGATTTCATTATATTTCTATACTGAGTTATGTTTTCTGGGACAAAGATGTTAGCAATTTATAAGCTTGGTTCCATTCAATCACATACTGTTAAACATACCTTTTAAACTTGCATTTTACTACATAAAATCTGATTAACACTTCATTCAGGATTTGTGTTGAAATTCGTGATTAAGAAGGAACAAGTAAGAGCATTTCTGTGGGATTCCTGATTGCCTCAAGTATGTTACAAACCACAAGTCTGAGACCTAGTGACAAGCCCTCCAAGAAGTGTCATAGTTATTGATAAATGCATCAGAAGAAGTACATTATTGCTGTTGTAAAATACGGTATTTATTTTACTTTATCCTAAATAAAGGACATATCAGGTATTGATACTTAATTGAAATGCCTTGGTTTTGTGGGCAGAGTTCCAGTGGCAGATGGGAGCCTCCCCGGATGATTCATTCAGGACCTTTGGAAAGAGAATGTCAAATAGTATCTTTTGGCATGGTGGGCAACTGTGGCCAACTTTTACAAGAGATGGGGATGCAGGTACATGTTGCCTCTTCAGTCTAGCAAAAAGCCCTCTGTTACAACTTCTGGTTGTAGAGAGGAAGACCGTGGCATGAGATTTCCCCGCCAGTGAAATTCAACTGATTCAGATGACAAACTTTTTAAGACTCTAGTCAGTGTGATGCTTTGAGACAGGTGCTTTTCAGTGGGGAAACAGTCACATTTTGCAGTGAAAGCCCTGGTGTGAGTATTGATTTCTAGTCACAGGAAAACTGAGAAAGGTACGTGACTAACAGACTGACACTTCTCTGAAGATTCTAAACTGCAAGAGATACAGGGCAAGTAAAGGAGATCCTTTTGATTGTTAGCAATATACACTTTTTATAGTTTTGCTGCTTAGTAAGGAAAATGCCACATGTTCTGAACTTCCTGTGCAGGATAGTGGATTACAGTGTGAAAGACTCTATGAATATTAGATAGTGACCTTCCTTGCAGAATTACTGAGCATCTGGTACTCACGCTTTACTGAAAGCTGTGATCATTCTGTGTCACTGTAGATCAGACCTAGCATGAACATTCTGTTCTCAGTACAAAGCAGGAGAAGGGCCTTGGCACTGCTTTCCCTTGTGTCACTATAAGACAGCAAAAATCTCTGGGTCCAGCTTGAATAAAACAACAGTCAAGATGGAAAGTGGGTGGCTTTTTGGGGTTTATGTCACTCAAATCTCCAGTAACCCTTTCAAAGGGCTGGTTCTTGCAAGCTCTTTCAAGGTGAACCTGCAAGGTTCTGGTCAGCAGCTTTTCATGAACAAAACTCTGTGGAAGTCATGACAACCTTACAAGAAAGTAGCTAACATGTGAAACAGTTTCAAAACTTACCAAGGAATACCCCAGGAGGCAAAGCAGGGTTTGATAGGAAGGCTGACAAAGGTGGATAAGATTTTCCCGTCTGGTTAGCTTAGCGCCTACTGGGGACTGCTGTGTTGAAGTATCAAGCTGCTAAACACTGGCAGAGAAAAGAGACTTGGGAAACAAAAAGCCTCCTGCAGTCTCTAAATCAAGAATTTGACACATTTGACCAACTTATCCCTCAGATTCTTTTGAGGTTTCATAAAAGTACGAGTTCTTTGGTTATGATGTTTTGTATACATCTCCATGCATTTTGTGCTTTTCTTTTACCTGGAAAAATGCCAATATAGTCCAGCAGTGAGAAAGATTACCTTCAACATATTTTTAGTCTGATCACAACTTCATTTTCAAAAGAAAACCTAATTTAAAATGTATTAACTAAGCATAATTTTCTAAAAATGTAAGAGGAAGGCTTTAACTCAGATTGTATTCCAGCACATCTTCTTACCAGAGTTTTTTATACTGTGTTACGCAGCATACGAACATTTGCTTTCACTGACTTCTTGTGTAAGGCTTAAAATAATAATGAAACAGCTCTTGTTTAGTACAGGCCAAAGCACAGGCTGAGCTACAGTACTAATATGACACTGCTAAAAATTATTAGTACCATAAGCCTTTCATTACAGTCCTTATCACATTAGTTCAGGGACAGCATTCCAGCTACTGCCAGCTCACTGTGTATATAATGTCTGCAAGTTATGAGAGTGTCATGAATATGAAGATATTTCTTAATTGACTTCTCATTGACATTAAGCCATGGCTTCTGAGCTGACGTGACAACCTTTCAGTGCCAGAAGCCACCTCCGAGGGGAGAGCACTGCTCACAGCAATGGAGGACAATGCACTGAAGAAGCCCTGTGATATGCCAGGTAGCCAAGAAGCCAAGATGTGTGTCAGATAGCTCCTTTAAGCCAACTACCAACAGCCTGCAATCCCATTCAGTTTTCTGTGATGGAAATGGTTAGAGAGTGGATATAGTGCAGCAATGCAGAGCCTTTTTCTATGATTGCAGCAGCTCCAATGATATTCCAGCCTTTCTTAGTTCCTCTGAAACAGACAGTTGTATGTGTTTTTCCTTATCAGCTGAACTGCTTAGGTCTGTTTGGAAAAACATACAGTATGTCATAGCTTAACCTGAGCTCTTTGGCCATACAGCCTGGACATTTGCTTCCTTGACAATAAATTATTATAAGAATTTTCCAGGAACCAGATTCTGTCATCTCCCCTCAGTCTGTATTCAGGTAAAAAAAATTCCTGATGAAGTTGTTAGCCCGAATTCCCTAATGCTAACTTATTCCTTGCTCACCAAAATTCTTAAATAACCCCAAAAGTTTTTTACTGAATTCAGGATAATTACTGAGTATTCTGGGATTTGAGCCGAATTGTGTCTTTTATTTAGACAAGTGAATTGACCAACTCCCAGTGGGATTTAACACATTTTTATGTCTGTGATGAAATGAAGATAGTGAAAGCAAACAACTTAATGCATAAGCTACTTTTTAGATAATAGGAAAACATTCTGTCTGTATGCTTAGAAATCTTGCAGCTGATAGGAGCTTTATTGTTCATGTTGTCACTCTGATCACTCAGCTCCCATACTGAGATAAGAGACAATAGTGTTTTCTCTGCAGAGGCCCTGGTTTCACTTGGCAGAGCTGAACAAATGGTTGGAGCCAAACCTTTTCTGAGGTTCATTCAAATGCCAATTTTCTTGAGTTTGTAAAAGCCTTAGGTCGGATCAAAACCATACTTCTGTCTCGTTCAACTTTCATATGTAGTGAAAAGAGAGTATTATTCATTAGAAATGGTGGGATTTGCTTGTTCTAACTTTGCTGTCTCAAAATCAGGCATCCAGTCTAGGCCTTTCTTATTTTTTCCTGAGGTATGGCCATTTCTACGGTATGTAAATGAAAGGCAGAGGTGTCTGAAACAAGGGAGACAAATTGTTTTCCATTTCTCTTTCAATTAAAAATTCAGGCTAAAGTGAGAATGTCAGATATAGATGTTTAAATTTTATCTTTTTAAAAGTAGAATATAGAGAAAGAGAATGCTGAGTGTGCAGCCACAGGAGTTACATTGCAGATGGGACTTTGAACCATACTCTTAAAATAATTAGCAATCTACTTTGAGACCACTGTTAAATCGGAAAAGCCTAAATGTAGGACACTAGCATCTCGCTTCTCACAAATTACCAATCAGGAAATATTTACAGATGCTACCTCACAATCATTTTATACAATAATTACATCTGATAGAGGAAAAAAAAGGTGATCTATCCCTAACAGAGTTGCAGAAAGTAAAATTGATTATATTAATTTTTTTTTTTAAGTCACCACTTTTTCTTCATTCTTATACAGTGTAGCTCAGGTAAGTGAAGAAAATAATTTGGAGGAAGATGATGTTTGAAGTTTTTTATCCACAATAAGATAGCATTTTCATTTGACAAATTTGAGATTATTTTTGTTTAAGCAGCACTGAAATATTGAAAGTAGAGTTTAACGACTTTTCTGTTCCTAGTTCTGCACATCTCTAGGAATCCACGTAATTACCATTTGGTTCAAGAAATCAAAAACTCAGCAAGCAGTTCAATAAAAGTCAAAAGGCATTTCCTTCAGCATAGAATAAAATTATCTAGTGTTTTACTTCTTCATACAGTGAGTTTCTTCAGGGAAAAAACCAATTTATTTGTTTTGTTGAAAAATGAAAATGCATAATTCGTGGGAAAATGAGCAGCCTCTATGCAAGGGTAAAACCTTTTTATTTATGGTAATATGGGATTGTGAAGGAAATAGCAATTAATGCAAATTTCTATTTCAATTTTTATTTTAGCAATGTACTATCTAATGTGACAGTGTTAACAGCATAACCAACATGTTAGTGTTTTCCCTATTCCTTAGGGATATAAAAGCTCAATTTCAATTGTCTACCCAATGAACAAGAGCATAGAACTGCTAGCTGGAATAGCTTTTACATGGTAGATTGCACTTCTGGTACATCTCTACAAAAATTGATATGTGCATAAATAGTACCTCTATGTATAGAATATGGATTGAAGGTAAATTGACTGAGAAGATCTTAAAGCAGAGCAAAAATTAACAATCCAAGGAACCCTACAGTAACGAAAACAGAGTACATTCTGATTTGAATTGTGTGCATCACGCTGCAAAGACAGAAAAACTAAAACATCTCTGTTGTATTGTCTGCATATTATTCAAGGTAGTTTTCTACATAGGGTCATCAAAAATAAAATACTTTTCTTGAATTAATCCTTCATTTGATAGTAAATGATTTGTATACACTTTAAAAATATTAAGCAGTGGGAAGATCAGCACAGGAGAAGAGACACTTGCTAAGTGAACTATTGAAAAGAAACATTTTTCCCTTCTTTCTAATATTAAATCAGATCTCATTCTGATCAGTCTGAAACTTTAAGGATTGCCTCTACTCTTTCGCTGTAGAAAGTAGAAATTTCAGCTTCTGAAAAATCATGGTTGCCACTGCGTTAAATACAAATTCTTTTGATGTTGAAACCATTGTGTGAATGTATTAACATCCTTAAATGTTAAAATATCTGATATGTATGCCATATACATACCCAGTGTATATGTATATGTTACTAATTTTTAGTGAGCAAATTTCCTCCTCATATCTAGATTGCCATGCTTGACCTTCTGCAATAATAACATCCATCTCTCACCTTTCAGCACAACCTGATACTAGCTTTTATAAACACAAACACAGTTGTTCCCACATATCATAGTATGATGAATATTGATTTGGGTTTGTGGTTTTTTTTTTCCAAAGACTTAAAATTATCTTTGTTTTTCGTCACAATTTTCTATTGATTTGTATTTTGTTATTAGACATTCATCCATTACCTTCTAGTTTTATGATTTTAGCTTCATTGGCACCAAAAGCATAACCAGATTACAATCTGGCTTGTCTGATGCAGACTGATATTTGTGTGTGTGTTTGTGTGTCTTGGAAAATGGAACATTAAAAAAAATTGAAAATGTGCTATTGAATGTTGCTCGTTCCAGTGCAGGTCAATTGTTATTATGGGTCAATGGAAATAATAATAGTTATTACAGGTCACTGAACTTCGTAACATCAGTGGCTTTGCACTCTTCAGAAGCTATTTTTAGAATTTATAAAAGGAGTTCAAGTTCATGAACTTTTTTCTTCAGTAATTTGTACTCAAAGCAGGTTTCAAGGTTGTTGTAATTTTAAAGTGAAAGCTACGGGGAGTACTGTACAGCATCAAGACCTCCCACCAACTTAGAATGGATGCTTTTCCTCCATTTATTGTACTTGAGAAGAATTTCATGCCAGAGAGTAGGATTCAAAACAAAATTGTTGGTTGGTCAGGGAGTCACTTAAAATTATCATGGTCGCTGTGAAGTATCTAAAGCACACTTGAGAGAATTATCACACAATTTTACTCACCAAATATGTATTACAACTGCCTTGGTTTGCTTAAAGCCACAGATTGCCATGACTGGGCACTGAAGTCTCAAAAGAGCCCTTGACTCAGCAAAGAGGCCTCGCCTCAGCTTTACCTGAGGGATCATGGAATAGGAAGCACCTTCTTTTTTTTTTTTTTTTTTTTTTTTAAGACTCTGGTAATAGCAGATGAGCTGTCAATCCATTTTCATAAAATGGGCTGATTTTAGAGCTTTGCTAGGGAATGTACTTTCTGGAATTTCTTCTGAGACAACTATTTAAACCAAGAGAAACTTCGTAGGAGTGTAATGAGGATGTATAATGCAGAGTGCTTAGGAGTTAGCAAGGTCTTAACTCTGGTTCCACATTATATGCAGAATTTAGGTGAATTGCTTCTCAGTGCACTTATCAGATTAGAATCCTTTCTGAGTTTCCTAACCCATTTCCATACCCTAATACATGGGTAGCCCATGAATTCTTCACACGTGTTCTGGGCAGATACCTCATTATTACATTTCTTGATCAAGACCTAAGTGAGTTTACCTTGCCTAGGTGGCAGATGCCCATCAAAACTGCTCTATTTCTCCCATCCTCAGCTGGACAGAGGAAAAAGAATTACAACAAAAGGTTTATGGATCAAGGTAAAGACAGGGAGAGATCACTCACCGATTAACATCATCGACAAAACAAACTCAACTTGGAGAAAATTAATTTAATATATGACCAAACAAATTAGACTAGGATAATGAAATATAAAAACTAAATCTTAAAACATCTTCCCCCCACACCTGTCTTCTTCCTGGTATCAACTTCACTCCTGCATTCTCCACCTGCTCCTCTCCAGTAGCACAGGGCATGGGAAATGGGGGCTGCAGTCAATTCATCACACGTTTTCTCTGCTGCTCCTTCATCCTCAGTGGGAGCACTCCTCACCCCCTTCCCTGGCTCCATCATGGAAGTCCCTTCCACAGGAACCTCCATGAACTTCTCCAGTGTGGGTCACTCCCATAGGCTGCAGTTCTTCCCAAACTGCTCCAAGAGTGGGTCCCTTCCATGGGCTGCAAGGACACAACCAGACTCACCATGGTCTGCACCAAAGCTTGCAGGAGAATCTCTGCTCCAGAGTCTGGAGCGCCTCCTCCCCCTTCTTCTGCAGTAACCTTGGCTTCTGTGCGTTTTCACTCCTTTCTGAAGCTGCTGTTGTGCAGGCTTTTCCCCTATTAAATCTGTTATCCCAGTGGTATTACTACCATCACTGATGGGCCTGGCCTTGGCCAGCAGTGGGTCTGTCTTGGAGGTGACTGACATTGGCTCTGTCACACATGGAGGAAGCTTTTGGCAGCTTTTAATGGAATTTACCATGGTAGACTCCCACTGCCAAAATCTTGCCATGCAAACCAGGTTCATGGACCTCACATGGCTGTGCATTTTGTCTCAGAGCTGGGTGGTACCAAGAGAATCAGGGAGTGAACTTAACACTGCATGCCCCAATCAACATCTTGGCTCTCATTTGGAGTACTGGAACCAAAAGGATAACTCTGATGTTGCTGGTGCTGGTTAATACAGAGTTGGTGCTGCATGATGAGGGATGGAACATGGATTGTTCCGTGGTCCTTCTGTACTTATCAGCACAGATGGAGGCACTCAGTTCACTTCCTCTTCAGAAGGCTGTGGGCATGTGGGAGGAGGAGTGGTTCTAAGCTGACTCAAAGCAGCATATGTGCTATTCCACAGGCCTCCATATACAGAGATGGAAACTTCATATGTTGGGAAACAGGCAGAGAAACTTCCTTTATTACAGGTAAGAGGAGGCCAATTAACTTCACTTGCTGCACACAACTAAAAAGGCTGCCGTCTTTGCCAGCATGCTATGCTATGTTACAAAGTGCTCTGGCCCTACCTGGGAAGCTTCAGGAGAAAGAACGGTGTTTGGTGTCAGGTGAGCTAAAGAATTTGCTATATTGAAATGCCCCATCTGAAAAGAGACAACTTAATATCTTGCTGTAGTATGAGTTGGCTGAAGATGACCAACATCTTTATATTACTAATTTCTGACATTTGATGCACTTACTTGTATAAAAATTTTAAAAAATATACAAATCCTAACCCTGCAAGTCCTTCCGCTTTCCCAAGCCGTTATCTCGCTTTCTGAAGAGATAGCACCTTCCCTTGGCCTCATGCTGCTTCGGTTAATCTTTGGTGATTTAAATGTAACTTCATTGTGTTATTACTTTCATCCCTAACAAATACTAGCAAATAGTATTTGTTAGGGAGAAAGTTAAAGTAATTCCTTCACAGGGATAATAGGAAAAACTCCAAAACAAAGCAACTTCAGAAAAACAAGATTATTTTTGATCACAGCATGTGATGGCAGAAGAGGCAGATTAGACATTAGAAATTGGCTGACTGAGGGATATGCCATATTGTCACATGCATAATTCATTTTCAGGATAGCGTAAAGCCTCATATATAATGTTTCTTGAAAATAAATATGAAGATAAACAACATATTTATCTGTTCCACTCATGCTGCACACCAGAAGGAGAAATTTATTCCTCTTTGCACTGAGGGAAAGGACTCTGGTGGATAAACTTAGACTACCTGCATACACTAGTTAATTAAACTTTTTTGAAAACTTTGAGTTATGTGTAGGAAAATATTGTGACTTTCAGAGAAATATCATGACTTCTCACCACACCGGTGTGTTTATTTATAGACATCCAAGACAAAAATAGCTTTGGAGGTTATGATTCAAAATTGGTTTGACTACTTGCACTTTACTCAGACAGCTTGGAGCAGAGGATCTATCCATCTTAAAAAACCCATCTCTAAGTTAAAGTGATCATACCTGTGATCACTTTAATGAAATGTCTTTTACCTTTTTTGTGTGTCTCTAAGGTGAACATTATTTTGCTTAAAAAAGGCTACAGAAATTGATCACGTGATTCCCGACGTCAGATTTCACTTGTAAAACATCAAGCAAATATTATTTATATTTATATAACAGACTGTTCTATGATTAATTCAGTTTATTAAAGTAAAATATAAATTTTTAATATCCACAGTATTTTTGTCAGTCCTTATCTGAACATGCTTATATTATTTTTTAATATTTTTATTCTGCATGTTAATCAAAGTGAGTAAATTTACTGTCTCACATATCGTTGTAAATCTTAGCAGAAATTCCAACAAATGAGTTGATTTTAAATCTTTTTACTGAACATGCAAATGTGTTTAGCAATGTACTTCATGAGATGTACTTAGTGAGATGATGAGTCAATGGCTAAGTACTAATATTTCAACTCACCTAGCATCCCATTGTTTTTTCATTGCATTCCATATCTGTTTTCTTACGGTATTTGTGCAGTGGGTATAATGCAGCTAAAAGGTTAAGAGCCTGATAGGTTGAAGAAAAATACACATTCTTTAATATTTATAAAGACAATAATATTCTACTGTGTACAGCATCTGTGTTTCTCTTGTTTGACCATAAAGATAATTTGCCCAACTCTTAAGCATTTGTGGCATTGGTATCTAGACACAAATTAGAAGGCAAACCTTGTCATTATCAATCAGCATATTTTTCTCCACCCCTTCTTTGTATGAGTTGTGCTTCTTCCCCTTACTCTGAATATGTTTCTTCCAAGTGGTGAATCCATGGCTGTGCACTGTTACAAAGGGATTCTGTTAATTATCCTCATTCTGGCTTATCAGGTTACCATACTCATAATTATTCATTGCACTTTTGGCTTCGTATTTTTGCACCTGTTTAGTCTTCCTTTGGACACATTGTGACAGCAACAGATTTCAATGGCAGAGAAGAGCTTGCCCAAAATGAAAAGTTATTATTTATTCAGGATGCTGCAACAGCTACCAAAAACTAAGTAATAATGCTCCTTACCTAAAGCCTGAAAGCTCCTCAAAGATGTGACAATTTCCATATAACCAAAGTTCTTCTCTCTTCCCCTCCTTCACTTTGCATTTGGGCTGATACAGTCTTGACTTCTCCATTTGCCCTTTGAACTGTATGGCCTATGGCTTATCCCTCAATTATTTTCAAACTCTGCAAGATGTATGAAAAACCATTGGGATGTCGAGACAAGAATGCTCTTTCCAATTAGATGGCTTTGAATTTAGCCAAATTCATGAGTCCACAATGGTGGAAATAAGTGATAAAATAATTTATGCCAGTGCCATGCGTTTGAACACTGAAGATTTAGTGGCTTAACTAACAATGCATGGATTATTAAATCACAAGATATAAATACATAAAGCTATTTTTTTCTGACATTAAAGTTGAGTTAAAAGAATGAACTACTGTCCCATGATGCTACTTTTCATTACAGTTATTTGTTTGTTGTTTTCATTAGGGTACTAATTTCATTTCATATACTCTTCTACATGTACTTCGGAGAATATTTTTTGTGACAAGAAGACTATGAAAACTTCATAATTACTTTAGTGGCAACAGTTTTAACTACCTCTGTAAAATAGCTCATTTTAACGTGGGCTAAAATACTGAAATCAAATGCATAAGTGAGCTTTTAAAAACACGCAAAGAATTTCTTAGAATTGCTTCTACTTGAACTAGGCTAAGGGATACACCTGTCAAATATGAAGCCAGATGTATGTGATGCTTTACATTTAGATAAACAGAAGCAGGACTTTTTAGTTTGATTTCTATCAAAATTCAGTAATCCAGACATTCCTTCTACCAATGTTCTCAGAAAGGAAGAATAAAGATAATGACATCATTCCAATTTGCTACAGTTAATGATTGGTTACAGTAGCATAGATTTGGTTTGAACAGTCTTTTATTTGTTTTCTTTTCCCAAATCTCTAGCCATATTTCAATGCAGAGATTAAAATTCACACTCTTCCTTTCTTTGCATTTCTGAAATTTGTAATAATGTTTCTTAAAGAGTCCAGAAATGCATTGCATAATGTTTTCCTCATAAATCTTCATCATAATATGTTAGTTCATACTGCTGGATGATCCCAGCCTGTGGCAAGGTAGCCTGGATTTACAGACGTTTCTTGCTGTGGTATTGGCTATTTTGATGAATACAGTGATAAACGCTCTCATTGAACTCTTCTGGGAAAATATCAGTTGGAAGTTTGTGGTAACCCATGTAGAAGCACGGCGAGGCTCTTTCCTGAGCACATCCTGCACATGCCAAGTTATACCATAGAGGTAGCTCTAGGATGCAAATATTCACCTTCAGTGAGATAAACTGATGCCATGCTTATTTTTCAGGATACGGTGCATGGGTGATGTTTAATGATCATACTGACATAAAGGTTATCTAATTTAGAAGCAGTTACTTTTGCTGTCAGGAATGTTTTTGCTCTGTAGTCTATTTGTCTATTCTTTTTTTTTTTTCTTTTAGTTCCTTTTCTTTTTGCTATTTGCCTCTTTCTTCTCTCCTTCATCTATTTTTTTTTTATTTTATTCTTTTTTCTTCCCATAATTTTTTCCCCTGCTCCTCATTTAAGGACATAAATTTTTACTGTACCAGTTTCTAACAAGAATAATGTTTTACATTAATATACTTTGATACTTCAAATGGATACTTATATATTTCTATTTTTCCTTTTCCAAATGTAGTTCCTTTTGAGTTCCAGCCTTTTTTTTAGATTACTTATAGATAATTCAACACTTTTGTTCTTATATTTTTATTCTCCAGTTCTTAAAGTTTGTTTTAGCTAGTGCTGTGGGTTAACCCGAGCTAGCCATCAAGCCCCATGCAGCCGCTTGCTCACTGCCTGACCAGAGGGACTGGAGAGAGAATCAGAAGTGTAAAAGCCAGAAAAATCACAGTTTGGGATAAAGGCAGTTTAACAGGGAACCCAAAAGGTGCACACACAGACAAAGCAAAACTAGGAATTAATTCACCACTTCCCATGGGCAGGCAGGGGTTCAGCCATCCCTGGGACAACAGAGCTCCATCTCACATAACTATGTCTTGGGAAGACAAATGTCATCACTCCAAATGTTCCCCTCTTCTTCCTTTGGTCACTTTGGGTCACTTGTCCCTGCTGTGTCCCTCTCAACCTTCCAGGCACCCCTGACTTCCTTGCCAGTGGGGCTTTACAAAAAGCAGAAAAGGCCTTGGCTCTGTGTAAGCCCTGCTCAGCAATAACAAAAACATTTCTATATTATCAACCCTGTGTTCAGCACAAATCCAAAACACAGCCCCATACCAGCCTCTGTGAAAAAAGTCAACTCGACCCTAGCCAAAACCAGCACAGATAGTCATTTCATGTCAGAGTCAGTTTAACTAAGGTATTGATAAAACATGTTAATAGTTAAGTATATTTTGGGAATAAAAAAATTGTCTACAGTTTTTGTTTAATTTGATTTCATTTTATAAAACTACTTTTACTTAGGCAATAGTTTTATTGTTATTGTTAGCATTTGCTACTATTCTTGTTTATCCTTTGGGAATTTTCTCCATCCATTTGCAGCATCAACAGTTCAGACTGGAGAGGTCTGCATGTAAATAATACTGAAAATTATGCTTTCCATGGTAAATGTTGTTTGCAAAGCCACCTTCAATAGTGAGTAGTATAGTATATAATTTAGTGAATCACTCAGGACTCAAGGTACTTTTAGCTGGATCACTGAATAGAAAATTCCAGTGCATTGAATACTATTGTGTTTGTAGCCATTATAGCTCAGAATAATAGCTATGAATATCATATGAGCTATAATGACCCAGTTTGATAGAGATCTATGAATTAGAAAAAATGTGAATGCTGGGTATACTTGGAGACAAAATTTTATTGTATTTATACATTTTGTTTTACAAAATGTTTTTTCTCGCTTGATTCATTGCATAACGTCAGGTAATGTGCTGAGAGTTCTGTACTGTCCTGTATTTTGCATTTTCCAATCTCTTTCTTGCTTGCAGAACTCAATCTTTATCATGCTATCATGGTAATTTAATAATAATTGCCTTTGTTCTTTCGTCTTTCAGTGACAAGGGGCTTGTCTTTATGTATATTTTCCATTTCAATGTACTGCAATGTAGACTATTTCCCACAGTTCACATTAAATAGCCCTTGAGCACAGGCAATCAAAGGCAGCTTCTCATTTTGCCCTGGAGAACCCATGATTTGTAGGCTGAGGACTCTTCTCTCAGTCAAAAGCTGAATTTCCGTCAATCTACATGATTTCCATTTACTTTAAATAGATAATGCATTATCTTTATTCTATGATTTCAGTGTCTGCTTTCCTACTCAGAGAAAAATGCAACGTTGACAATGTAGGATTGGATCTGTAAATGGGACTCAGGCACAGTGCTGAGTGCTATGGTACCCTTTAAAAAATGTGTTTCATGCTTTTAGTCACCAGGTGGGTTCTACGGCTTGACCTCTGAGCTGTCTACCATTGAAAGGGTACAAAAGATTTTTAGGGGTTCAAATTGCATTATCCAGTGAGAAGTGCTAGGAAAATGCCTGCATTATCCCTAGAATAATCGCAGAATTCAGTGTCTATTTAAAAAGTACCTAATTTTTTATACAGTCATAAGAAAATTTTTCATTCTTTCTTGGCATCCTTTCTGTCACTTTCTTTCAGAATATTGCAAGGGAGTAATATATTTATTTTTAAGTCAGTTTCTTCTCTTTCCACCGAATTTAAAATCTAGTATTGAAACAGAAGAGAAATTTGAGAAAGATGGGTGCCATTACACTTTTCACTCACTTCCTGCTTCATGCAATTGAGATAGAGACTTAAAATGTTATTTGATATTAAGATATTTTCTGTTTCTCCTCTGAAAGCTGACCCTCACTGGACAGCATAATGAAGGAGAGAAAAAAAAAAAGTGGGGAAAAAATGGAAAAAGCTATTCTGAAACTGAAAAGTATGGAATAGAATAGGTAATTATAAACTTCCTCTTTGCTCAACTCAATGCCCAAGCAACAAGATTATTGATAATTTTCTGTCTGATTTGATGACTATTTGATTAGACCATAAAAAGTTCACTCTGAACACCTATTGCCTTCTGGTTACAGTAGTAAACAAATTCCTAGCAGCAGGAGGAGAAATTTAATGCAGATATCCTCTTTTCCAGGCAAGTATGCAGAGCATTGATTCGTCAATATAAGGAGGTTTTCCTTCCATCGGTTTTTCATCTGTACTTACTTCTCTTGCAGAGTAGCAGGTGGACCAGCAGCAGAGAGTGAGGCACTCCTAGCTGGCAAATCCCAACAAGGCTCAGATGTGAGACTTCAGCTGGCGGGGGGGGGGGGGCATTGCATTTGCTTTCTCCTCCTCGTCCTTGGACACATTTTGGTTGTCACAACTGTGATTTGCTTTGCTTCAAAAAATTACTAAATATTGCAGGGAATTGAGTAAAGGAGAAAAATGCTGAATCTCTTTGCAGTATTACCCCTTCCCTAGTTTCTTTATCAGAAGTTACTCCAGTTTTCTATAGCCACTCTTCACATTTTTCTTGAGGCTGTGGACCAAAGTCAACTGAGCGTATCTTCACCTAACATTTATCTATGAAGTTTCAAAGGCAAATGTTTTGGGTATTTTTCTTGATTTATAAGCCTGTCCTCTGGTTTTCCAGAAAATTGTATCATACCTGAAGCAGTGCATATCATTAGGTAAATGAAAATAAAGATAAAATCTAAAGTACATTTGAGCATTAAAAAAGCTTTCTTTAATGCGCATCTACTTTTGCTATTGCTATATAGTTTTTTTCAAACCTTACAGTAAGATGACAGATAATTCATGTGAAAAACAGTGTAAAAATATGTAAAAACTAATATTTGTCTTTGACCCAAGACACGGGCTGCATTAGGAAGAGCATTGCCAGCAGGTTGACGGAGGCGATCCTGCCCCTCTGCTCAGTCCTGGTGAGGCGCATCTGGACTGCTGGAGCATCCAGTTCTGCACTCCTTGGTACAAGAGAGACATGTACATCCTGAAATGGGTCCAGTGGAGAGCTACAAAGATGATGAGGGGACTGGAGCATCTCTCTTATGAGGAAAGGTAGAGGGAGCTGGGCCTGTTCAGCCTTGAGAAGAGGCAGCCAAGGGGGGACCATATCAATGTCTGTCAGTATCTCAAACGAGGTATCAGAGGATGCAGCCAGGCTCTTCTCAGTGGTGCCAAGCAGTAGTTTTCCTACTGCCTATTGCCTCAGTTGTCCTGAGGCAATAGGCAGAAACTGAGGCACAGGAAAATGAGGGAAAACTTCTTTACTGTGCAGGTGACCACACACTGGAGCAGATTGCCCAGAGAGGGTGTGGACTCTCCCTCACTGGAGATATTCAAGAGCTGTCTGAATGCAATCTTGTGCCGTGTGCTCTGGGTTGACTTTGCTTGAGGTGGGAGGTTGGACCAGATGACCCCCAGTTGTCCCTTCCAACCTTACCCATTTTGTGATTATGTGATTCTTGATGAAGTGATTGCAATACAAATCTCAATGGTTTACTGAACATCTCAATGGTTAATGAACATTTAAATGATTCAGTCATTTGTGGGATGAAAAAGCAGGTGTTGTCTTGTCATGAAAATGACATAAATTCTATGGGCAGCAAAAAAAGAATGTTTTCTGGTCTTTATCAGCTTAAATAAAATGGCACATTTAGTTTTGTCTCTGACTTCACTTGGGACTGCATGCCTTTTACTGTAGACTAGCTGAGTGAGTTTGGAGCACTATGGCACATGTAGCTTTTATCACAAAATTTGCTGGAATAGAAGAGAGGAAATCTATTGGGACAGCTTGTAAACAGTGCAATTTATACGAAAACACAAGTAGCTCTCAGAATCAATAATGATCATTGTCAACAACATCATCATCATGTGCAATTCTGTAGCCCCTTTTAACTGAGATCACAAAGAATTTTGCAAGTAATTGCAATTACACTTCACCAGCTCCCTGTATAGTACTGTGCACTTTACCAGTCCCACACAGTTTTCATTTAAAGTGGTGATGTTTCCTTTTGGAATTTTAAACCATTTTGATGTCGTAAGAAAAAAAAAATAGAATATTTGAATATAAAGTTTAAAGAATCAGTATTCTGAAGCTGCAGAGGATAGGTTTATTTTGCTCAAAAACGCAATTTTTGACTAGCTTGCTAAGAATATTTTCGAAAGTGTTCTATTAATATGGGAACATAGGTATATTTTCAGAAGTGAAAATTAAATTGTTATTACAGTATATTTATGTACACTTGCACCTCTTTTCCCTTAGAAGTCTCATTAATCAATGAGCCACAATTCAAAATATTTGAGCATCTTCAAAAATATGGCCCTTTAGAACCCAAGACTAATTACAATTCAATTCAACCTGGTCTTTTAATTACTTAAGTTACTTTTGAAAATTGAATCTCTAAGTCATTAATGTCCAGATGCTTACAATTATAAAGGCTCTAAAATCCCTCTGAAGTGTCAACGAAGAGCCCAGATATCTTTCAGACTCTGATGTTCAGTGGTTTTGGCCAATGTCACCTTGGATATACTTGTGTCTAAGTTGGAGACTGGGCAGTTTTACAGTGCATGACCCTTACAAAGAATTTTTTTGCCTTATTGGCTGCATTGTGTGAAAATGTACTCCACATTAAAATATATCCATGAGATATTTTCAAGACGAAAAATGAGAGGAATATCCTACACCATCATTTTTTTTCCCATTCTAAAAATATCTAGAGTTGCTTTTGGCCTCGAGATTGTGTGGAAAACCCTATTATGTCTTTTAGATTTAGAAAAATGTAAAATTGCGAGCTCTTGTGTATTTAATCATACATGCAAAGAGTTAATTGGAACCATCTGTTTCTTCAGGACAGCGCTGAGTCTTCTTGTGAATCAGCTAGTAGGAATCTCTCTTTCCTTGTCAACTTTCCTGAAGCAACTTTTAATATAGTATCAGACACAGGAAGAGAGTCCTATTTTTATATTTGCATCAGATGTTTTGACACAGTCAAACGCTAATACAGTTATGTATTAGCAGCAATGTTTGGAAGAGGAAACCTGGCAAAGAAAGGACCAGAAAATATATAGGATTTGTCTTGGAAGTTTAGAACTGTATGAGTTACAGCATCAATGTTTTGAGAAAAGATGTTTAATTCTGCACAACTTTCAGCATCATTGTTCTATGCACCAGTGCAAAGAAAGACCTTTTTTTCTTTCTAAATATATTACTGTTGTATTTAGATGGTTTAGTATGGTACATGACACAGCAGGAACAGGATTGTGCTTTTCACACGCGCACTCTCATATACACGCTCATCTCTTATGTGATTGTTGTTGAAGCAAAAGATCCACTCCTGTAACCAGTGAAGCTGACACAAGTAGTATCAGCGAATACTTGCCTTGTATTTTGCAGGAAATCCTGAGCCTAGCTTCCAGTACTGAGGCAGCTCTGGAATGACTGATAATGTGCAGGCATGTGCATATGTATATGTATATTTTCATATTCATCTAATCAGGATTTTGGTGACTATCTGATCCTGGCTTGTTGTATAATGTTTCCTCTTATTAATAAATTTTGTGGTAGTAAGGTATTAATTTGTGTTAATATAGAAGGGGTATATTTTGGGGAATTATTGTTATTTTATGTTTCCAGAAATAAACAGACTTTCTTTCTCCTCAAGTGAAAGCTTATCATAATCTAAGGAGAAACCTACATATTTTTTTGTATATAACAGGCCATCTCTCTCAGTATCCAAGAAACGTAATCACTAAAGTTCATATTCTGAGGTAAATGGTACACAGCAGTGAGGTACTGCCTGAAGACAAGAGTTCTGCAGCTGTCTTCAAAGCCTGTAGTGCTCATGTGGATCTCAATTCAAAGCTTTAGCATACTGCATATGATGGGGCTGAAGCAATTCACAGCAACAGCAGGAGGTGTTAATGGCAACTTCTACGTGTGATGTTTCAACATATTTCAGGAGACAGAAGGTAATTGATGCTTTAGGATCTCACGTACGTGTGACAGAATTGAACTAATTATTCTTTGTAACCTGAGATTTAATGCTTCCAGGCAGGAGAATTCTTGGCATTTTGATTATGACTTAAAAAAGAGATAATTGATTAAGAGATCCTTTTTTTTTAAAAAAAAAAAAGTTATGTTAAATAGAAAGAAGAAAGATGTGTAGTACTTGACTCCCAGAAAGTAAAGAATGAGTAACTAACAAATGAGACCAAAAAGAAAATCTTTCCCTTGGTTTCACAGACATGGTTAAGGCAATTCCAAAAAGCCTACAAAATTCCCTGAACTTGCTTACACTAATGAAAACAAGAGTCAGTGGCAGAGGCATTTTTTAGTTGTGACAAATACCCCATCTGTTTTTCACTCATCCAGTAAACCAAATTTAGAGTTTATTTGTGAGGGGGGGAAAAAAGAAAATGTTTGTTTCTGGATTTATTTAATGTCAAATATACTCCTTTTCCAAGCATATTGTTAGTTGTATTAGCTCAATTTTTTTTTTTCCCTTGGGAACAGAGAATATATACCAATGCATATTACTGTTTATAAGGATGGTCCTGCGAATTTCTTGTATCGGAGCCATTGTTTCCACAAGTGAAAAGAACAGGCAAGACAAAATATATTATTAAAAAAATATTTAAAGGTTCTGGCTTCTCTGGAAAGAATGCACATTCTTTGTGCAAGACTAGGGAAACCACGGTATGGCTAGGGAACAGGAACATGGCCCTATTTAGGTTTGGGGCCTTTGTGTTCTAGCAAAATTATTCCTCAAGAAGAAAGGTTTGGAAGAGACCTAAGAGACTTGACTCCAATCACCAGACACCACAGGCAACTATATTTTATAAACTGTAAGGACTATATTTTATAGACTCTATGCCCCTCACATTAGACTTTTTCCCCCCACCTGAAATGGTTTCAAGATTAATAAATCTTGCAACTATCACCTTACAGGTATAAGTAACCAGTAGTGGTGCATTTAGTCTTGTGATCTTACTTTCATTTTATGGCTCTTTCTCGTCATCTTGAGCTGCTTGTATCAAGGAGATTTCTTCTCAGCATTTTTTTTCTTTTGATAGCCTAAACATGTCTCTGTTTGTTTTTTTCTTTGTTTTGAAATGAACAGAGAGTGGTATGGAAGGGGTTTCACTGGGAGCTAAAAATGTTTTCTACCATAAAATTGAGTTGAAATGGACAGATGACATTGGGCTTGATAACACTTGCTCCATTCTGCCATCATTTATTTAAAAAAAAAACAACCCAAATCATCATTGTTTGTTTAGTGACAAGAAGGTGGCTAGATATATGACTGTTGTTCTAAAACAGCATCCAAGCTGACAGAAAAATAAATTAGAAATAGTTTAATTTAACTGAGACACCACCTTCTATAGATGCCTGCAGATAATTTTCAAACCCAGATTCCTCTTTCCTAAGTTAGTTACCTAAAGTGCATTTACATAGATTTTCAAAAGAATTGCTTGCTTTTTAGCAACAGCTCACTTCCCACAGGCCAAATGGAAAATTATTCTTTACGCTTGAGGGACTATGTTTGGATGAGTTGATGGTGTGCCTGAATGTTGCCTTTTAACTTGACTACACTGGGTGGGTAGCTGTGGGCTGATAAAATGCTCTCATTTCATTCCTGCTGTTGACTCCTTTTCTTTCCATCTCCTTTATCTTTTCTGCCACAGTGTTCTGTTCATTCCTGCCTGTTCTTGAGTAGAGGTTCCTTTCCCACATTTAATTCAAGGCAAAAAGTAATATGTTTAACATCAGGCACTGCAATGAGAGCATCTGGCAGTCACTAATTTTTTCCTGGAAAATCAGAAAGGACACCTTTTGTTAATAGCTTTCCAAACCACTATTTCTGCTGAAGACACAGCAGTCAGACTAAATTGTGAACTTTGTACTCTGACAGTGTCACAGATAGGCAGGCATGCCCAGTCAGTGAAAATACTTTCTGATGTGAAATACAGGAAAGATTAAAAACGCCAGCTCCCAAAATTTTGGGGTACAGTTCATGTATGCAGCTCTTACACTGTCCACTCTTCACTCTACTCAGAAACAGCTCAGAGAGAGGGTACAAGGCCTCCAGAAACCCACCAGAATTCTCATCACAATATCCTAACCAATATCCTTAACTTATTAAAATTTACCCTTTTAAAATCAAACCCCTTCCTTTCAGATCAACCATTAACAAAATAAAACAATCATGCACAAACCTGCACAATGCAGTTAGAAAATCTGCTGCCAGTGACATTTTTCAGGCTTAAAGAAGTCTCCATGCAGCAATCATCTGCTCTTGGGCAGTGCCACTACCATTGCACTGTCTCTGTAGAAAAGCTACTAGTAGTATGTATTTCTTCCTCTGACAGGATCTTCAGATTTTTTTTCACAGTAGCTCCTTATTGCCATCTAAGTTTTAAATTTTTCCCTATGGTGTAGTTTGATTTTTCTTTTCTCTGAAGTAGTGAGTTGATTATTTGGTCCTTCTTTTCTATCTTCTTCTTTCTTCCTCATGGCTATAATATCTGTTGTATTAATTAAATTAAGTGAAGTCTTTATATTTTTTTAGAATCTAACGGAGGATTATTGTAATGAAAGATCTTTTATAAGTTACATGGGACTGAATTTCCTTAGAGAATGATGGTAAGACTTTGACTTTGACTCACGGTGCTGTGCAAATGAAGAGAATTGAGTAGAAGACTCCTGTAATTATTTGCCATAGACAACTGTGATGACGAAGAAAGCCATTTCACTCTATTATGATGAGAGACCCATGCTAGTTCTGAAGCCCATTCATCTAGCATGGAGGTCATCAAAGCATGAATCATTAACTGAAATGATGGAATAAAATCGTCTAGACAGCTACAGGTGTAATTTGTGCATTTGATTTGCTACTAACTGAGAGAAATTTGGGAAAGTTGCAGAAATGGAAACATTTTTGATTAATTAAATAATATTTCTGAGATCTCTTTTTTGAAGAAAATGCTTTTTTTAATCAATAGAACTTAGTAAATAAATCCACGTCTTTCCTAAGCTGTGCATTTTTCTAATTCTCTCATTTAATAATTTGGCCTGGGCAACCATGGTGTGGCTTGTATTTTCTTACACCAATATATTAACCCTTCCCCATGCTTTTCTCTATTTTTTCTTCATTCTTTCACTGGATTTTCTTCTTAAGAAAACAATTTAACAAAAAATTATTTGTGTAAGTTATATGTACAAATTCAATATTATTAAAGATCTTGGAAGACCCCTTGTGATACCCATATATGTCAATGAAAGAAGATGGTCAATTTTCCCACTGCTGTTGGGATCCATGAAGTATCCTGTTGGACACAGTATTTTCAGAGAATCATTGAAACTATATTAGATTGCTCAAAGCCAATATTGGTACTACTTAACAAACTAATTGAAAGAACATTTGGACTGATGAAACTTGCTAATTACCAGTTGGCACTTATTCTTAAATATTGACTGAAGTTTAGGAAAGTCTTGTGGGTAGCAGTTTATGGCCACCTCAAAACAAGAACTTTCCAGGGTCTAAATATGTGACTTGTTAATTTATTTTCCTTAGGAAAATAAACAATTTGTTACATGAAAATATGAAAAGAACGAAGGAGATTCTGATTTTTTTTTGAGGGAGAATATGTCTTTCAGTGCTGCCACAACAGAATATTTTTACTAAGATTTTTGAATTTTGGGGTCAATCAGGTACTCACCTAACAGCTTGTTATAGCTCACAGATGATTGCCCCACCTTTAAAATGAGACTGAAAAACTCACTAGCAAAGGACATGCTTTTGCTTTTCTGGCATATCTGACTACAACGATGTGTATAAACATCCACTTTTTCAAAAAAATAATAGGCTTTTTATTTGAACTTACATATACCAGTTTCAACATTAGAAGTATCCATAAATGAAAGCAAATGTTTGTATTTGTGCTGAGTTTTATTTAGCTAAGTACAAATTGGTGTGATACTGACTACACAAATACTGCATGTGGAAATAGGGAATTTCCTTGGTCTGTAAAATATGCCCACCTGCAGCCTCTTCCAGTGATTGGAATAAGCTACATTGTTTATTCCACTGATTTTCAGCCATGCTAGTATCTTTGCAAAACACTAGAAAGAAGGGAGACTGTAGGCTTCAAATCCAATGAAGCAGAAGGTAATCTTTGGAAAATAAACTGATTACTTGAAGTAGCTGACAGACGAATTCGAAATTTAGAATACCTTGTAGGCATCATTACATTCACATAAATACAAAGAGATGAAGAGGAATATAATAGAGCTTATGTCAATGTTGAGCATTTTAGAAACATTCTGACATCACCCTCTGACAGTGAAGAAGAACACCAGAAAATGTTTTCTGCCTAAGCTTTAGTGTTATGAATGAAATAGAAATACAGAAAAAAAAAAAAGTCTATATATCTAATAAATGCCTACAAATATCTATAAAGAAAATAAAATCTCATATATGAATTGTCCTAGCAAAGAAATATTTTTAAAACCTAATGAATTTTAAATAAAATATAGGAATTATTTAATAAAGCTTTTTCATGTTCTCAAAGGATAATGATGTAATTTGTAACATGAATAAGTGCTTTTCTTCTAAAAACTATAAAAAGTTTAACATTGACATGACTGATCACTACAGAGACCACTTAGATATAAGATATCAGAGTCTGTGGATTAACAGAACTATATGATATTACTGTGCCAGTATATAAACCCCCTTACAAGTACAACCTACATGGATCCCTTAGCGTTGCAATAGGATGATTGTCTATATCTGTAATAGTAATTTTGTGTCATCACAGTAACTGTGATTCAATTGGTTTACACTTCTTCTTTTAAACTGAAGACAAAGGCAGCATTGAATTGGCTGTTACAATCAAATGTTTGTGAAATGATAAAAGCACATGTTTTTAATTGCAAATAATGAATGCTGATTAGCATAAGGTGAAAAGCTTCACTGTGAAGCATTACAGACCCATTGAATAGTCACAGTGAGGTCACCACAGTCTCAATAGAGTGGTCATCTTGTAGCAAGACTGAAAAACAAACTTGATGATTCTTTGAGATGGTTTTCTTATAGCCTGCATTAATATCAAAAGAACAAGTCAAACCTAAATATTTCTTGGACTGAGTTGTAATGTTAGAAAATAGAAATTTGGTGGGGGACAAATTTAGCTTGGCCAATTTTTCAGAACAATGCAGTGTGAATATTTAACATCCATGCAATTACTTTTTCTATAAAAAGGCCCATTGGAAAATTATAACACCCAATATTTTCTGTCTTCTGCATTTGATTATCAATGAATTAACTGAGCTCTTCCAGTACTGAAGCACTTATATCTGGTTTCTTCTGATATACGTTATCTGATGGATTAAAAACAGTAGGAACAAATGCATCATTTGCCACAAAAAGAAAAAAAGCAACGAAGCTTTATACTGTATCTACAGCATCAGTTCCTTCTGTTTATAAGGAGATTTTGTGCTTTCAAGGTAAAGATGAATGAATATCTCTTTTTTTCTTTTTACTTCCTTCTTGTGCCTGATTATTTTGCTTTGATATTTAGTTGGAATTTCTTTAGTTATCACTACTCAAATCAATAAGAGCTTATGATATGTTTTTATTAATAAAGCAATGGTTAAAGAAAAAAAGTCCTACAAGGTTTGGCAGCTGTATGTAATAGGTGAATCATGAGCACTGAAGATGGCACATATCCTGCTCTGAGGAGTTAGAGTTTATCTGCAGTGAGTGGAAAGACCAGGAATGACCATGACAAAAATAGAAGGAAGGAAATAACAAGTTAGTGTTAATTAGATCATGCAGTCAGCTAGTTACTGCACAGCACATTAATTCCGTGGACAGCCCCTAAGACAAACTCAGAATAAACAAATTGTAGGAAAGGGAATAATTTTCTAGATGAGACATAAAATTAGCTCAGAGTTATACCAAAAGTGCTTTGGTGTTTACAGGGTGGGGTTGGTGTATTCTATATGGCCAAAAATTATATATTTATATATGGCCAAATTATATATTTATATATGATCTGAGCTATTTTGGCAACTAGTACCTTTTTTTTTTTTTTTTTGAGGAGGAGGAGGAGGAGGAGGAGGAGGAAGAGAAGTCTGTTACTCAAATTCAAAAGGTCAGCATAAAAAACCAATCTTAATAGTCTTCTGGTACAGTGTACAGCCTTGAGAAACCATATTGAAATACTATTGTGAGGGAAACTTCACCTGTTCTCACATACATGATTTTTCCAGAAAACCATTACTATTTACTCAAATATATTTGTCGTTTAGAATGATGTTAACAATTAATATGAATAACAACTGGCCTAGTTTTTACTCCTAAGCAATCATTTGTAGCTATCTCATGTGAAGAAGCATAGCTACTTTGAGTACCTGGAAATGTTATGCATTATATTCCTTTTACTTGAACAGTTCAATATGATTCATGGAATGAAATTTCCGGCCTGATGATAAGGCTCACATCGTGTGAGCACCTGAATGATTCATTTAAGATGGAATCTTCTGGGTAAAGCTTTCAGATAAGTCAGAGTTTACTGCTTCTGTTGGCTGAAGCCAAAGTCAAAAATCCAGGAAATAGATAGATAGATAGATAGATAGATAGATAGATAGAAAGATGGGTAGATAGGTAGATAAGACAAACTTGTATAAAAGTGTTTCCTCTGATCACCAGTCCCAATCTACACTATTCTACTAGCTGTTGAAACCACAGTCTACCTTTACAGAACAGAACTGAACATTATAATTCTCCTGAATTATAATCAGCAATTGTCAGAATCACAAATTTACAAGCTTAGTATTCTTACGTCGCTTTCCATTGAGTTTCGTCTAGAATGTAAAATCCCAGAAGGCTTGAAAACTTGGAATAATGTGTTTCTGAAGGCACAGTGTTTTGAGAGGTATCTGGAGATACTATCTAATGGGATGTACAAATAAAATTTTCAGTCCTTGTTTAGCAGCAAAGAAACAGAAATATCAGTAGAAAAGACCAACAATCTACGAACTACTGTGTGAGAAAATGTTTTAGTTGTAGACCTTTTCCATTAATATTTATTTTCCTGTGCTGCAGGTTTGAAGCACTACCAGCCTTTAGCCTTTGATTTACTGACAATTTTATTGACACTTTTCAAACGTCTTTTCCACACTGCCTCTCTTTTTCTGAGTCACAAAACAATTTATCTTTGCTAATGATATTTATAAACCTCTAAGCGATTTGATATGTGTACAGCATATTCATGTCATGTCTGCACATAGGAATTCAATTCTGAATGAAAAAGAAAAGATTCTCTTGTGTTGGGCAGGAGGTGTATTTTTGTTCTCAATAACTTAGACAATAGATAGGATTGATTTTTTCCGAGTTCCTAAACAGCCAAAATTGTTCAGTTGGGAAGGCAGGTGAAAATAAGTGCATGTATATATGTGCACATAAATAATATATATCCATATACACATGCATTATTATTTATGCCTCCAGAAAAGGCTATTTTTGAAGAAATACAAAAGAAAAATTTTCAGACAGGTTATAATTAACTGCAAAATTGACTGTAAACTCTAATTAGATCATCAGTAATACTCTTTATCATTGGAAATATAACTTAATAATTTACATTTATGCAATATTCTTAAATCAGCTCAAAAAGTCTGAGAATTACTGTTTGTGCAGAAGAACTTTTCCTTAAGCAACCAGTAGTCTACCATATAAAGACTCCACACTAACTTCCAAATCTTTAGGGAGGAAACTGCCTGCTCTTTTAAGTGCTACAGCTCATATTATGGAGTCATTCACAATGAGTTTGAGGTGATCTGACTCCTGAAAGAGTGAAAAAGTCACTATGAATGAGAATTTCTATTAATCCTTTTATATAGTCATAGTCTGAGAATTTGAGGTCTTCTTAAAATGCCCAGAGACCAAGCAGTATGTTGTTTGGATGCCTGAGGTCAGGTTGCTTGCACCCGCTTTAGATGTCTGCAATATAAATACCTGGTTTTGAGCAATTTTTCTGTACTTCTTGTATAGTTTGTGGAAAGAATAAAGGACTTTTGTGATGCAAATTGTCTAAAGTAGATTTCTGCATTAGGTCAGGCAAGGCCTGTTATAGATTTCTGGATACACTTCTTTTCTTTCTCCCCTAAAATTCCTGCTCAGTCTTGCAGTAGATGCTCTCAATTCTCTAGGTTTAGGCAGAGGATCAAGGGCTTCATATTCAAGCAAACAATCTGAATTTAATGTCTTTCTGTACATCAGTGCCTGATCTTTGCCATCACTGGTATATCTATGGAGAATTATATCTACGCATGTTTTTTCAAGAATTATTCTCTCCACTATTGTCCCAATTACAAAACACAATTTTGGCACAACCAGTTACATTATGTCTTATTGTACAATGATCAGAAATTTGAACAAGTTGGGAAGGATGTCTGATACAAACTGTACACTTTGATGTTGCCTGTAAAAACTGGAGGGTAAAAGGAATTTTGAAGCTGACTTTTCTGCTTTATTGTGTTACCAATGTGAGGCTATACATTTAATACATACAGTAATGGATCAAAGCTACTAGGAATTTCTAACCAAATAGAATTTATTCTGCACATCATTGTGTATTGATATATGTAAGTGGCAAATAAAAATCAGAATTTCAAAGGGCAACAAAAAGCAATCAAATATTCAAGAAAAAAATTACGGTGTCTCTTATTACTATTCAAATGAAAAAGAAGTCTTCTCTCCTAGGCAAAGTTGAGCTGTTTCTAGCTTTATTCTTTTTTAAAAAATGCTGCTTTAAGTTAGGAAAAGTGTATAACTTAAATATATTAACAAGATTGTCATTTATGTCGTGTACCACAAGCATTGCGTAGGTACTGGTTGCAAAGCACTCCTTGTCTTAACTGAAAATGAGAATACTAGCATTATTTATACAGGTTTTTGATTCTTGCAGCTTACTGTCAAATCATGCCTGCAGTGTATATAAATGTAAACAAATACTCTTCAGACATGAATATTCAAGCAATAAACAGGTGAAGTTCAGTAGTCTGAATTATTGAAGAAAAAAAATTACAATTCCTACCCAAGATGAGAGCATTTTACTTGTTACTAAGGAGGGAGCATATGGGGATTATCAGATCAGACAAATAATGTCTTGATGTGCAAATTTAGGCAGGACAAATACTCTCATAACCGACTTCATATAATTTTAAGGCTTTTGGGGATGTCTATAGATTATTTACTCAAACATTTAATTTTAATATTGCTATTTTTCTCCTTCATCTCCTTGATGTTTCAATCCAAACACTTGCGTTTCTTACTAGAAGTCTCTCTCCCCTGAACCATTTTAAAGCGTTCTTTTGACATTACCATTTAATAGTTTGCATTTCATTTTAGAAAACAGCTTAAGTAATCTGAAACTGAGTACTTCATTGCACTGTTTGATAAATGTGACAAGTGTGATTGATGGTATTCATTGCTGTTAATTAAAATCTGAGAGGACTTAAAATGTGTTAGATTTTTTCCAGCAACCAAAGTAGAGATTAGCCTCGTATTAGACTACATAAGGGGTGACTGCTTGATCAGAAAAATTGACATGAAGATGTTATAATTATTTTTCATGTGAACAATTCTTGATAATTTTTTTATTAGATTTTATGGATGGCTTTATGATATACATTGTAGAAAAAGAATGTATGGAGGGATTTGAATTAGGGATGGAGATACACTTACAGACCACTGCTGTAGGTGCTATCTCTATAGGAACTTCTGGAAGAATCACAGGAATACTTACGGGAAGCGACAAACAGGAAACCAAGGGTTTTGGCTGGCAGAGGCAGAAGGTCACAAGTGCAGCACACACAACACACTCCCCTGGGTCATAAGCACACACTCAGATTCCTTAAGAACCAGCACAGCCCCTCTGTCAGCCCTGCCCAAGCATCCTTGCCTGGATTTTTGTGTCTCCTTATCCCCTCCACGGGCCCCCAACCCATTGGCTAGTTCTGCTGGGTACTCACTGCAGACTCTGGCACAGTAGATTTAAAGCCATACCAAGTTGTATTTTACCTAAAAAGTATCATGGTCCAGGAAGTACAGAGCTGAGTCCTGATCAGAATTACTTCAGCTGCTTCAAAAACTTGCACTTCTATGTAGCTCCGGATAAACATGTAAAAACAATGGCCAGTGAATTACTGAATAACCTAATAGGGTTACATGCTCTTTCTTCTTCCCTGTGAATCTGACAAGGATCTGCAGAAGTGGGGTTCCATGACAAGGGAGGACAAACTGAGATTGTCCCATGAGGTCTGAGCATTGTGGGCAGAGCCCAGGGCTGGTTACGGGGTCCATAGGCAGCCCCCAACAAGGCAGGTGATGAACCTGGCCCAAGGTGTGACCATGGGATCCAGTCAAGGGCAGGAGGAGATGGTAACACAGTCAGGGCTGGAGACAGGTAACCCCACACTGTAGCTCGGTTTGGTGCCCAGACCTGGGCTTGAATCTCAACTCACACATTTTTGGACTTTTATCCTTCTGATTCTCTCCTCCAACCCACTGGCCGGAAGTGAGTGATTTGCTGTGTGGAAGTGAACTGACTACCAGGACTAAGCTATAAGAATAGGAAAGAACTGAACTCTGCTCTATATAAGCTGTGCTGGTGAGGAGTTCGCAGTGATGCAGGCAAGACTTCTCCAAGAGAAGATAGTTATATTATTTATGCAGAAGATCAACATGTAATTTCTGTGATGCATGGTATTCTGTCATGGGACATACCTTGCCAGCAAATTCCTGAGCAAATACATTGGCAGCTGAACAGCAAACAGTTTTGTGAATTCCCAGTTTACAACTCTAACTAATAAAAGAGGAAACATACAGTCAGAGATTAATTTCTTTTTCCTATGCAATTGTGTTAAATTACTGTTTTTGCATCGTGCTTTGCAGAATTTTTAGCAGTTTGTATTACTCAGTACTAATGAACACAGTATTAAATGAGTATGAAAAAAAAGATGAATTTGTTATAAACAATTTATATCTTCCCAGCCTTTTAAATGTACTTTCAGTTCACTTTTTATTCACGTTAATCTCTTCTAAAAGAGCCCTGAGACAATTTTTGCTCATTTGTGAAGACATATACTTACTTAATCAACTGTTGTGACTTCTTTTGAAATAATGGTAGTGTTTCAGTAGCAGCTAATTTCTTTAGACCTAGAATTACTCAAGAGTTGATTATATAAAAGTCAGACTCCCTCATGGCTGAAAAAGAGTGGATTAGCAATTAAACCTCTCCTCTCAGGCCTACTCTTTTATCTTGAAATGAAAACAATGAGACTATCCCCTACTCTACTGAATACTGCACTCACTGTAGAGATATTTCTGGTGCCTCCATGAGCCAGTAACGCAGATGGCAGCAGTATAAAGCAGAAACTTCTCTCATTCCACTAAATATGTAGGATGTAAGTAAGTGTTTCTGGATATCTGTATCCTTCACTTCTTTTATACAAGTCAGTGGAAAGAAACAGGTACATATAGAACATTTTTTTCATACAGCTGATTTAAAGAAGTACAAGGACTGAGTACTAATCAGCCCAAAAATTTTAACTTGTTTTCTGTCCTTGCCTTGAACTTCTATCTGTCCTGCACCACTCTGCTATATAAGCAGTAAACCCTAGGAAGTATTGATATGGATTGCTTGATGTCACTTAGGATTAATACCAAGGTTTTTGTTCAACAGTAAAAACATAGCAAAAGACTGGAATTAATCTCATCCTACAGCAGATGTTTTAACTGCAGGTCAGTGGGTTCAGTGTAAATGAATCTCTGCCCTTTCCTCTCCTATATGGTCATACAGAACCATAGGGCGACATGACACTTTTCCAGGTGTGAAAAAGTCTGTTAAGAACTTACAAGCATGCACTTAGGAACATATCCAGTTTTCCTAGGTTTCTTGAGTTAAATCCTGTTTTGTGCCTTCTTTCAGTGTCAAACTTCATTTCCTGAGTAGGTGAATATTAGCTCTTTATCCTCTTTGCATTAAAGCTTTTTTGTTTAGGATGAGAGAAATCTAAACAAGATTTTTTCCTATTTTTTTTGTATTCTATGTAGGTTTTCTATCAGACTGGAAAGTTTGTGTGAACAGTGTCCAGTTGTATTGCTATTGTAATATTTCTCATGATCTTGTATGCTAAAGGTTAAGTATAATTTATAAAATCATAGAATCATAGAATTGCAGAGCATTATGGGTTGAGAGGACCTTATAAATCACCTAGTTCCATGCCCCCTCCCATGGGCAGGAACACCCTCCACCAGACCAGGCTGTTCAAAGCACTATCCAAACTGGTATTGAACACTTCCAGGGCTGGGGCATCCACAGCTTCTCTGGGCATCCTGTGCCAGTTTTCACTACCCTCACAGTAAAAAATCTTTTCCTAATATCTGATCTAAAGCCATTCTCTTTCAGATTGAAACCATTCCCCCATGTTCCCTCACTACATGCCCTCGTAGAAAGTCCCTCTCCATCTCTCTTGTAGCCCTCTTCATGCACTGGAAGGTGCCATAAGGCCTGGAGCCTTCTCCTCTCCAGGCTGAACAGCTCCACCTCTCTCAGTCTGTCTTTGTAAGGAGAGGTGCTCCAGCTCTCTAGAGAATTATCTGCATGGCCCTCCTCTAGGCTCACTTTCAGCAGGACCATGTTCTTCTTAGGTTGGGAGCCCCAGAGCTGAAGAGAATACTCAGGTGGGGTCTCAGCAGAGCAGAGAGCCCCTTTTGGCCACAGTGCTCTTGATGCAGCCCAAGACACAGTTGGTTTTCTGGCCTGTGAGTGCACAGTGCTGGGTCATTTTGAGGAAATATTAAGGCTAATGCAAGGAGGAACTGCTTGTTATACAGGCATGTATGAGCAAAAGTGTGAGTGTGAGGAGCGAAATTAACTGTAAAATTCTCAAAACTTAGGGCCCATTCATAAATTCAGAAAACATATCCCATTTAAAGAGAAAAGTCAAATGCAGTGCTTCAGGGATATGACAGAAATATTTGCTGGGAATTCTTCTAAGAAGTAACCTTCATATCTTTTGCACTGTAGATGCTTAATATTAGCTGCAATAGATCCCACTCATTCTCTTCAGTTCCAAAGGAAACACTGTTTTAAATAAGCACTCATTTAATATTGGTCTTTAATTCATTTAATTCATTCAGAAGTGTGCAGTTCAGCTTGCTTAGTTTTGTCTGCAAAAGATAATTACAAGGATGTGAATCACTATGTTTTCAGCTGAGTCAACCACCCAAACTAATAAGCCTTTTAAGACATTCTCATGAACAGGTTTTCAATATCTGAATACAGCTAATGGATGTGTAGCATTTCAGTCAGATGAACAAAACTAGCAGCTTTGCACAGGCATTGCTTCGTGGTTTTGTTCCCGCCACCCCAAATAAGACAAAAACCTTGATCATCTGATCCAGCTATGTTGAGTTTGAGAGCAGCATGGAAAGAACAGTATGGACTAATGAGACTTTGAAATTCTTTCATGCTTTTCCGATCTTGTAAATACCCCAGTCAGCTATGACCTATCATGAATTAAATTAACCTTAAGTCTGTCAGATAAATCCTGTCCTGTTGTTTGTCCCTGGAAGAGCATTCTGTGCTAGATGCTGAAAGCTGTGAAATGGAAGCTTATGAACAGAGCCAAATTTTCTCTAATTTTGGGCTGCTTTGTCATAATGAAGTAGCAAGAAGCAGAGCGCCAGATGAGAGCTATTAGAGCCTCACAATACAGATATTCACATCTGATAATTTGTTTCAGTGCAAATACTACTGCTATTGTCAAGATTATTTTTGACAGGTTTCCGGAAATTAACTTCCTTTCGTACTCTGCAAAAGTGTTTTCCTTGCTTGAGTGGTAAAGACAGGCATGTACTATTCACGATACACTTATCGTGTGAATTCATGAAGGGTTTTAGGGCTATTAATCTGTCTGTGCTCGGACAGGCAACAGATTCATTATAAAAACCAACCAGAAACAACTTCTGAGCTGCTCATAATCAGGAGCATCCTCACTACTGAAGTTAGGAAAAATCTTTGAGTTGTCTATATAGCTTGGAAGTTAATATGAGATAAACCTCACGGATGGTAAATAATTATCCACTAGGAAAGTGTCACAAACGTGTCATGGCTACCACGATAAGTCCTGGCCTAATAGCAAACCTACAAAGTTGTGGAGAAGTCAAAGCAACAAGCTAGGATTTATTCCATATCACTGCACAAATGGTATGTGTCTGAAGAATGTCCATGAAAAAATGATCCACCAGTGTGCATTAATGGGATGTGGGCAGCAGTGCCGGGGGTAAGAAACTTGCCATGGACAGATACAATCTGGTTTCAGGTTCTTGCTCTGACTAATCTAGAGAAGGAATCTGAAACCTTTGGGCATGCACTACTCAAAATAGAAATCTCCTCATTTCTTCCAGGAAAGATCCTCAATATTGTTTATATATTTAAAGAACCATGGAACCAGGAAGAAATAGAAAGCAGGGGATATCTAAAACTTGGTGGTTAGCATGTGCAATCAGACTGTGAGGAGAATAGGCTCTCTGAGTTCAAATGAGTTTCAAGGGAACAAAAATTGAACAGGAATCTTCTGGGTTTCCACTCATGTCTGTACTATCAGAAAGTTTTTGCTTTTCCTTTTCAACATGTTTCACCAAAGTGAAACTTTCTGAAAAGGTATTTCTTAAATAATGTCCCTATTTGTTTGACACTAAGTGCCTTTTAAGCACTCAAACATACTAAAGCATGCTTTAACCCTGTGCTTGGGATTCTTCCAAAGATCATTAAATCATAGTATGGTTTGGTTTAGAATGAGCCCTAAAGATCATATTGTCCCAACCCCATTGCCACAAACAGGGACACCTTCCACTGGACCAGGCTGCTCAGAGCCCCATCCAGCCTGGCTTTTAACACTTGGAGGGATAGGGCATCCACCACTTCTCTCAGCAACTCGTTCCTCTGTCTCACCACCCTCGCAGTAAACAATTTCTTCCTATTATCTCATTTCAATCCACTTTCACTACATGCCCTCGTAAAAGTCCGCATTCTTCCAAGGCTGCCTTTCACTGCTTCCCTTTTGTGTTTGAGTCCAGGAGCTCCTTGCTGCTCTGCACAGCCCCCTTGGTGTTTTTGCCTGTCTTGCTCTTCATTGGAATGCATCACTGCTGAGCTTGGAGGAGGTGATCCCTGAATATTAACTAGCTTTCTTGTGCCACCCTTCCCTCCAGGTCTTTATCCCATGGTACCCTAATAAGCAGGTCCCTGAATATGCCAAGGTCTGTTCTCACAAGGGCCAGAGTAGTGAGCTGGATGTACACACTTCTTTAAGTCCTCTTTTTTATTTCTCACATGGCATGCATTTGCATAGAGTCATGTTGGGCTCCCCATGAAGACAACTCACCAGCTGGAGCAGCTGAAATTCCTTTGTGCAGCTCTCTGGGTGTTCTCCTGATGACCTTTAATTCCTCCCCAGGCTCTGGGCATCTCTTGCTGTCTCTGGAATCAAACTGGTATGAGTGGGATGGCCTGAGGTTTCCCTCCCCAGTGTGTACTAGATGTGTACTGGATGTGCACTATTTTTCTTTACTGCTGTACAATTCTGTGCCAAAGTTACTGTATCAGGAGTGCTTCCCCAGACATTGGGAAAGATTCCTGGGCCTATTTGAGAATAAATATTCATTGCCAAATGAAAATAGGATAGAAATAGACTTTGAGTACTAGACCCCTGATCCCCAACTGCATTGGATCCTTCCAAGTGGCTATTTCCTAGCAAGATCATGGATAGGTGGAGCAAGCACTAAGCTGGCCTGAGTCATTCAATTGCACTTGCATCAATTTCTGGCTCTGCTTTAATTAGTATAACTGTAGCTAACCTTCAAACAATGATGGTTATGAAACCTGAAATCTTCTTTGAAGAATCATTGGTTAAGTTGGTGCAGATTCATTAAACCCACTTAATACAGAAAGAATAGTTGTTAAAAATTGGTTCTGTGGTGTCTAAACCCTAGAGAAAAAGCCAGAAGACTCATCTTTTAATGTTCAATCATCTCAGTTAGTGTATGTTTTCATTACTTCTCAGTGCAGGCTGTGTTTAGAAACTTACTAAGTTCTTTTAAAAGATCTCTTATGTGCTTTAGTTCAATAGCTCATTTTTCACTCAGTCTTTCTATTTTTCTTTTGGGGTGTTTCTCTAATTATAGAATCAGTCTTTGAATTTTTGTGTTCTTTGTGTGTATGATGAGAACATTTCTCAGATCAATTTTAGACTTCTCTTGATCATACTAAAAGACTTCATTAGAATCACTGGTCATTGTAAGACGGATTTAGCTCTAACTTTTCAATGATGCCTATTCAGAAGCACTTGCATATCCTCACATGTCATTTGTCAGCAAGGTCCTGATTTATCTGAATAAGAATAATATATTTTCTTAAATTAAAGCAAAACTCATTTGTAACTATCAAGCCATATTGTTGTACAACCCCAAACAGACATTACTGAGATCAGGCATCTTTTCTCTGAAGTACCTTTGCTAGAAGAGAAGTAAACACTTTCACACTGGAGACTTCTTAGAGCTGGGTAATTTGCTACTCACAAACTACATACCCATCACTGGAAGGTTAGACAGTTCAGACTATTAGTACTTGTTCTCTATGGAAGATTTATCAGAAGACAGAGATTAAAAGCAGAAGGCTTATTTTTCCTTGGCTCAAAAGCCAAGTGTAGTCAATTTTGTTTGATCTTTCTTAATACACTTGTAAATGTTTTAATTTTGGTCTGATTATGAGACAGAGAAAATCACAGTCCTTATTTCATTCTTGGATTTGGACAAAACCCCAAGCTACTTGAAATTAATAAACATTCATGCTTCAAATATGTCCAAAAGATTTCCCTGAAGAATACCCATCCAGGACCTCACATGTTCTCCTCTGCCCTTGCACTGCTCCAGTAGTTCTTTACCTACTTACCTCATAATTTCCCCTTTGTGAATATGTAAAATCAAAATAGCTTTTCCTGTGCAACACCTACTTTCCTCTTGTCAGGGATTTTATATGAGACGCTGGATGTACACGTGGAGGTGTACTGCTATAGCCTGACAAGTTCCACAAAGAGGGAAGAATTGGAGGTGCATTACTTAATTGTTAATACTGATTATAATAACCCTAAAGCAGCTCTATTTTACATCAGAAGTCAAACCAGACCCAGAGATAATCAGAGTGCAAGTGTGATTTAAAATTCCACCTCTACACAGCTGCATTATCAGTGTTATGATGCACTTCTAGAGCTTTCTTAACTATTTTTCTTGAAGTGAAATGCCTTGGTGGTATTTTTCTAAGATGCAGCTGTTTTCTGCAAATTACAAACACTTTTAAAAATTTGTTAAACAGAGTTTATTTGAGCACTTTTTGTGGGTAATCTATTCAATGGCCCATGGAACATTCAACTATTACATAGTAGAAAGCTGACTGCTTTTACTTGCACTTTCCCAGACTGGAATCTGGGAAAGTATGCATTTACATTTATTTCAAAAATATGAACTATCTTCAAGACTGAGCTCTGATTTTTCATCAGTTTTTGTTCACAGCCCCAGAAAAGAATTTGAGACAGAAGAGCATTGGGATGACCTGTGTTCTTTAATTTTAATATGTTTTTTTCATGCAGGAGGGCATTTTCTTAGAAATAAAATAATAGAATAGAATATAATATAATACAGTAAGGAAGTATTTCAAATCACTGTATACCCACTAGGATACCAGGGCAAGTTCACTTACTCTGTATCCACGCATTTTCAATCTTAGCAGAAATGTAGTATAATTTCAGGAGAACAGAGCATTCTGACACAGGAGAGGTTTTTGGTGTTTTGGGGCTCTGGGGTTTTTGTGGCTAGAACAGCATTTTGGGAAGACAATGTTGTAGAGGTAAATCTCCTCAGGTTTAATTGTGCCTAAAATTCAGAGCAAATGGCCTAACTGGAGCATTGTTCTGTAGAAGGTGGGTACCCCAGCTATACTGGTAGGGACACATGTATCAGTTGAGTCTTTTATGGTGTCTAGGCATAAGGATACCCTTTTTTTCCTGGATCCCAAAAGGACTTTGATAAGATGAATGTGTCTCAGCACTCAGCTTAGATAAACTGACAGTGCTTCCAATGATGTGCAATATCAGTACTTCATATCCTTAAGGGACCTTTTGCCAATAGCTTTATGAAATTCAAGCACAAGAGCAGAATTATTTTCTGGCACAGATCTGTATTTGGGCTTCCAAGCTGAGTTTAAGGTGCATACTAAGCACTTGCCTTCCCTCTTTTGTAATATGGTTATTTCTGCACTGTTAAATAACAAAAGGGTCAGAAGGGAATTCAAGGACTAAATGCAATAAAGTTCATGGAAGGGCTGCAACCCCATCTCTTGCCTGTTGTCCTTGGAGACTGGTTAAATACATTCTGGAGAAAAGCCATTAGTAGGGATTTATCCTTTTAGTTTTGTCAATTCAATACCTGAATCCTGAAATAACACTATAACGGCAACTACCTTATTACCCTAAGATTCTGCTGGCTTGAAATTTATCTTATATGCTATAAGTTTGTGTTGACAATAGGTCACATACTTCAACACATAATTAAACTTTTCAACTTCTTCTTGTATCACAAATAATATTACCTTAAATTTATGCCCAGGAAAAATATTATGGTATAATAACATAGTATGCTTCAAGTTTTCTTCATAGAAAGCCAACTTTTTGTATAGCAATTACACTTTCCATGGTTTGCATGAATTTCTCTGAGCAGTGCCTTAGAGGAAAAATATGTTTTCTTATTCAGTTATTTTATAACTTCAGTAAATGTCGATCTATAAACTATAAAATAATGTGTTTATTTTAAACATAATATACGTATTTACAGTTATTTTTGCAAAGATAATGGCCATGACATGCATCATTTTATGTTCTCAAATTGATTATTTATGCTATAGCTGAAAAAAAGCTTAGTGGGCCTATAACATCCTTAGAACTCAAACAATAACAAATGTAAATGTGTTTTATTTTCTGCATGAAATATTTACCAAATATTCATGGTAACATTCAAGCATGTTCCAAACTGATTGAACCTGAGATTTTTCACTGCGAAAAACTGAGAAGGTATCTGAGGAGCTGGAATCTGTGCACTGTTTCATCAACACTTGCAAATTAATTGAGAAAGAATGGTTGCAATTTTTTCTTTAGCATGTGGACTTTTAGTCTGTCAAAATCCCACAATAAAATAAGATCATGCAACATTTTATTTATTAATAAACACTTTATTGTTTTCCATAGCCTACATGTGTACATATCAACAATACAGTTTTGGTTGTATGGCTCACTGTATATAAGAACAAATTCTTGTGGTGCAAAGGTCTGCATAAGACACACAGAAGTGGATAAATTAGGAATAAATTGTAACTTATAATGAGGGATAGTTGACAGACTGGGGCCCATCCTGGGGTTCATATCTCTAGAACCCATTATTTCTCTTAGATGTCTATAATTGAAGGACACAATTAGGCTTTGAGAAGACATGCCTTGCAGTTGTGGCTGCGATGAGGTACCTCCCCCGGCAGGATTGCAATATATGTTTATAAGATTCAAAATAAATATTTTGATTGCACTTAACTCTCCCCAAGAGCCAAATATCAGGAATTAAATGGATGACAAACACACTGTCAAGGAAATGCCAGAGCAAAGACATATGTTTTACATCTGTCTTTGAAAGTTACAACTCCCATATGCTTTTATAACTCCAAATGGAACAATTCAGAATTAAGGGTAAAACATGAAAATTATCTGCCAATATATGTCACATTTTTTTCTATGACAGTAGTTTAAATCCATCCCCTGACTCAACTCTTGCAAAAGACACATAATTAATAAATCACATAAAACATATAATTAATAAATCAGTGTAATTTTTCGTGGGTTGCTGATCTTTAAAGATATTAAAAGTATAATAGTGCATAAAAATTATAGCTAACTACAATTCTATAAGCAAATAAGCATTTTTTAGGGTAAGTAAACTCTAAATGGATCAGTTTTCACCTGAAATTGCACTCAGTACTCATCGTGGTATTCAGAACATCGTGATTGATTCAGATTTTTATTTACCCAATAGAAATTGTAATATCTAGACTCTGCTAGAGAATTAAAATGCCCTTCAAAATTACAATAGATTTCTAAGTAAAAGGCAGTCTGACTTAATTAAGAATGCTTGTTACAATACTCAAAATCTTGATACATTCTGTTTAATTTAAGCCTTGGAAGTTATTTCAAGAAGCAATGACTATGGTGTGTGAACAACATTCAGTAACAAAGAAATTCACTCAATATATTAATTACAAGAACAAAGAGCATTTAAAACATTCATGAAAGAAGAGAGAGCAGTAGATAAAGACAACCTCTGTTGCTGAAAATGTTAACTCAGATTTTCATGCATACAGAGAAAATGTTAACTTAGTTTCACGTGTATAGAGAACTAGCCATGAACTATAAATGAAGACAAGTGCTGAAGGGTAATGCTTACAGATAGGTAAAATGGCACAGAAGAAGAGTCATTAATCACCCCTAGTATATTTAGCATTTAAAGCCTTTATGGGTGATCTGGAAAGACACTAAATGTCATGCCATCAAAATAATGGATGATGAAAATTTGCAAACTTTGTTAAAAATGGTGAAGGAGTACCAAGGGACACAAACAGGAAGTACAAACAGTGAATAAAAGATATCCGAGTTTGTGCTTCAAATATTCAGTGTCTCTGAAGCTTTTGGCTTGACTTGACCTTTGAATGGCACCTTTCTTAGCTATATTCTGATACAAATTAGAAGAAATTATGACATGCTCAGTAAGGTGTGAAACCGTAAGAGGATGTAATGGACATTATCTAAAATGTCTTCTAAACGCCACATTTTCTCTCTAATGCTCAATAAAATCTATAAGATAAGCATCTTGTCAATTACTTTGCTTTAAACGTTGTCAAATAAGACTGGTTGTATTGGTACAGACTCTTTGAAGGTGAGCAAATACAAACAAAAGAAGAGAAAAATTAGTAGGAAGCACTTAAATGAAAAGTTGTAAAAACTGGCTTATATTAGCAGGTAAGCAAATGTACTTTTGAGATAACAGAAAGCTGGAAGTTAACTAAGAATAATAAGTAATAAAGCAGTGTTATTTCTTCACGAGTTACTGATCTTTAAAGAATAACAATAATTTCAATTTAAGCAGTGCATAATAATTACAATTAACTACAACTCTATAACAAGATGAGTAGTTTTTAGGGTAAGTAAACCAGTTATATCTTAAATGCTTGTGATTGTCTTTCTAATATTCTTATCATGGAATTTTTTACGGTTTTACCTTAATACCTTCCTTAGTGAATTGTATGTTGATCGTTTGTTTGAGCCTCCTCAAAATCAATAGAGTTCCTTAAAAGATGTCAAGACTCATCTACACAGAACTGATTAGAAGGGCAGGCCTTAGCTTACAGGTAATTGGGCACACATGCCAATTTTTTAATTTTATTTTACTTCAAATTTAAGTCAGCAACAAAAACAGAGGACTTTTGTTACATTTACAGGGTATTTATTTTGAATATTTTCCCTTCTGGTTTAGAATAAATCTGGATATTAAAATAATTTCCCTGCAGGCTCTATCAAAATAAATACTAAATCAAGAATTTGGTCTACCGAGGAAGTATAATCATAATAGACCAAAATGCACATGGCTAATAATTTGGCTTCAGGTGATATTTAAATAACATTTTGTTTATGGGTTATGAGAGAATTGCACCTGAGATTTCCACCAGTTACCTTCCTCAGATGTTCTCCAAAAGAACATATGGAGTAAGTGCCACTGAAAACCACTAGCCTGCCAAGAAAACTGGATGAATTAAGACTTGTTAAGGATCAGCACTTTTAATTAGGTTTGTTTGGGGTGTTTTTTTGGCATACAGGAGCTGTTACGTTTTATATGTACCAGTGAAGTTACCATGTACCACTGCTAGTCTGCAAACTAAAGCTCCCTTTACAATTTTTGTGGAAAAAAAGGAAGCTGTATTTATCCAGAAAGCATATCTGTAAACAATAAATGTTATGTCTCATTAATTCCCTCCCCTGCCCTTCTTAGAGATGCCCACAATCATCCATTATTGCACAGCCTTGAAAAATTCAGCTAAAAGAAGAAGACTTTGCTTAGGTACCCATTAAATGTGCAAATATGCATATGGAAATCATAGACTTCACAGCAGATAGACTCTAACTGATATAATGGTTTCCTTTCATTCTCAGCGATAAACCTCTAATTTCTTTTTCTCTTGATGTGTATAGCCCAGAAGTGGGAAAAATATTTCTATTGTGTTTTTCCTCCAAATATGTTCTTGTACTGAATTTATAATGCTGGCCTTGAGTAAGTTTCTAAATGCCACATACCCCTGGAAACCTGATTTTTAATGAATGGTGATATATTTTAAACCTGTAGCAACATCTTGATCCTTTTAAACCTTTTAAGGTTAAAGCATCTTTTGAATTATTTTATTGCACTTTATCTCATTTAAAAAAAAGAAGTTTCAAAGGTGTCTAATTATTTGGTTATTGCCTAAATAAAACAGATGCAATATGTTGATTCTTCACTGTCTACACCTTATTTTATCATCTGGTATCATATGAAGCACATCAGGAATATAATCTCTCTGATTATTGCTTTACAAAGTGTGATAACACCAAAGTCCCATTATCTGTTCAGACAGAAAGGGTCTTTCATTCTCAGGATTTAATGCCACCTTGCACCTCAGTCGTCAGCCTGCAAGGTTGCTTGTACCATTCCTAGATATGTCTTCAGTCTGTCTCAGCCAGCGACTCAGCTGTTTGGTGATGGTGTAAGCTGCTGCCTTTCAGCTATGGCAGCTGTTTGATTCAGAGAATATGACTCCTTTCTGGTTTGCTGCAAAGGCAGAGACTATCTTGGTTCACCTGAGACTTAACAAGGCAGTTTAGCTTTCCAGGGGAATGGAAAAAAAGCACTCATAAAAGCAACGATGGACTTGGCTGAGGAATAGTGTTTAACAGATGTGTTTCCATCGATACGGTGACAAATGAAAAGAGGGACTTGGACCCCCTCAAGTCCTGTCATGAAAGTAGCTTGTAATTCCTTCATTATCAGTGAATCCTGTGATGTTGACATTTTAATATTTGAGAGATGCTTTTAGAATAAATAAGCTGGTAGAAATAAAAGTGGCATAACAGTCATGGTTTTCACAGCACAGGGTGTGAAATGTTTTGACTTGAGCTTTTTGGAAGGACTAAACTGTTCAAAGGGAGTATGTTCTCATGTCCTCTCTGAAATGGCTTGAAGAGAATAAGCTAAACAAGTGGAAGTGGCATAAACTAAGTCCTTTACATTAGGATTGTCCATCTTCAGTTCCTTTACATATAAGCCTTTTCTTTTGCAAAATACTAATTGGGAATTCTTCTCTGCAAAGCAACACTGCTGAAGCTTTTTTAGATTCCCAGGACTTGTTCCAGATTATTTCTGTGGTAAAGCTCTGTGCCATTTTCCTCCCCTCCTTGTTTCTACTGTTTGCATTAGATCCTTTGCTGCTCTGAATAAGGATAAATCTCACAACAGAGTATCACAATTATTTCCATTATGGTCCCTGTCAAGAACTGAATCTGAAGATTTTTGCTGTGTATGAACCTCCAAAGACATAGCAAAGATGTTAGTGGCACATGCTTTCACTCTGGTACCAGTGCCCAACATCAAAGAGGATTATCTGAAGAAAAAAAGATACGCTACAAAAGGATTTTCTTTTCTAAAATTTTTAAATTTTTTTTTATTTTTTAATTTTTTTAAATACAATTGAGATCTGTGTTACAGCTTTATACAGCTCTTATATTTGGCATTAAAGTCTGAGTAGCCAATCAATGAAGATCCTCAAAGGCACTAAGCCTGGATACCATTCCAAAGCCACAGCAGAAGCTTGAGTGCCAGAGAATGTTATTTTCACAAATGCAGGATATCTCGAAAAGAGTAAAGCTAACACTTCCTCTTAATTACAGCTATACATTACAGGTGTAAAGTGAATTTTGGGCAGCCACTGAAAATTGAGTCAATACAGCGAAAAGTTTCTGGGCGTTCTTGTCTCTATACTTCCCTGCAAGTGAGACACAGATGGTGATCAGCTGAAAACTCTCTAAACATCTTAGAATACATTGATAAGTTTAATTTACTAAACAAAGGCTCCCATTGCCATTTCACACTCTATGGCACCCAGGCTGTGCACATGGCACGGTGCACAGGACACAGGGTGCTTGTGAGACCTGTGCCCTCTGAGTACCTTCTGAAGGCTGTGTGAGAATGGAGAGTTATGAAGGATAGTGTGCAATACAGAGGAGTTTGCATGTTTGCAATCTCATCCTCTTCATTTTCCGACATCGTGACCTGGAGAGCACTTCTAAGTGAAAGAAAAGAAAAACAAAGGGAAGAGAAGTCAAACAGAAAAGCATATACAATTTGACATTCATTGACTGAAGGAGGTGAAAAAAAGAGATTAGAGCTGTCCAGTCTATCTCCTTTTAATATCATCCTGTGCCCAGGAACATAATTTAGCTTAAGAAGAACATTATGTGTAGCAAGAGGCATGAAGAAGGGGAATCTGTTGCAGACACAGCAATACATTGTGTGGAAGTGTGAGGAAGAAATGAGAGGTGGCTGGAAGAGAGACGGGCAGTTAGAGGTAAGTAGGCCTTCATGAGTGATGTTTATTGACAACATGACCATTGATCTGAACATAAATGGTTTTATTTACTTTAAAAACTTGCTCTTGGATTAAAAGACCTTTTCCCCTCAGTTGCAATAGTAGAGGCATTTTTAATACATCAGCTTTCCTCCTTCCCTGTGTGTGTAGTTACCTTGATAAGTCCTCCATCATGAATAGTTAGATTCATTGCCTTCTTTTAGACTTCCATTTGCCAGTAGGGATTTTTAGAGACAGGTATATTCATAACTGTCTGACAGGGAGAATACATTATAGTATTATCTTAAAGAAGCATTAAGAGTAAGTTTCAATCTAAAGTTATGTAAAGGAGTCTTCATTGTTTATTTTCTATTGATTTACTAAATTAATAGGATTATTTAAATTGTTTATTAGACAAGAAACTTTAAATCTTTGAGCCTTCAGGCAGTTTTTTCCAGGAGCTTGTCAATGTTGCAGAGAAACATTTCAGTTTATTACAGAGGGAGCTTTTTCTTGATGTCAAGTCAGCACTGAAAGTGAAGAATTAGACAGTTGTTGATGTATCTGGTTGTGTTCTTGTGTTGAGAGAAATTCTAGGGCTGGTTGTGTAAAAATGTGTTATAATGAAGTTCTATTTTCCTTTTAATCAATATTACAGAGTCTTTCTATATAAAGAAGTTAAAGGACATTCATTACACTTCACAGTACTTTAGAAATACCAACCTGCAAAGTACTGTTACACCATAACAGCATACACATCATCCCCCAAATCACTGTTTTTCTCAAGCTACAGAAAACTGAAGTAACAACACTGGGATATAAACAAAAGATGCAACTGTGAATTTCTGCTATCTGTTTGCAAGGTCAATAGGAAAGAAGTTTGAGGGAAGTATATGGTGCTTATCCTACTGGCACAAGATTTTATACAACGAATTTTTCTTTTGAAAACTTTTAGGATGCCCTTGCTACCCATGTTTTCCAGAGAAAACACTGTAGATAGAAGGCTTAGTTAAACAGGCAGTACATTTTGTAGAGTCTCAAGAAACAGAAATAAACACATATATTAAAAAGTTTAGGTTTTTTCCTTCCGAGACGAGTAGTTGTTTGATATATGTGTTTATTTCTATTCTTACATCTTTGGCTCTTAATATAATTTGAGCGTAATTTTATCCATAACAATAGAAAGAAGCATTAGCACGAGGAAGAAGACAGTAGTCTCTTGTGCATGGCAAAGTACGTGCTGTTCCTTCGCTGTACGAGAAGCATAGCATGATTGTGAGTCACGAATGCAGACCAAAGCCATGCACTGCATAATGCTTACTGCTTGTTTTCTGCAGCTCTCTGGTTAGGAAGCAACTAAGATTGGTCCTCCAGTTCAACAAATATTTGGTTTAGATACTTAACAGAAAATATACGCTTGGATAGAAAATGCTAATGTGAAGCAGCTACTTAATTAATTATGTAATTGTCAATAAGTGATTGGTAACTCTCTGTCTCTGCTGCTAATGATGCTTTTAGTATTCATCTTGCACGTAGAGCAGTAGTGGATTGGGTACAGCAGAATGTTTTTAATGGTTTTGTTATCTGCAGCGAACAGCATTTTCTGCATAGAAATTTGGACTTTTCAAAAGGGAGAATGTAAACTAGTTAGGACATTATTAACTCTCAGAATACTGCAAAAGGAATAAAAAGGGGAAAATAATCAAGGTAATAAAAAGTATGTCGATTAGAAAACTATTCAGGAACTGAGAATCAAGGTTTGGGCAAATTTGAGCCTTAATAAAACGTAAAGTGACTTCTAATTTTCTGAAAATAAATAAAACACTTTTTAGTATCATTCTTAATTAATAGAAATGTAAATAATCTCATGAAGTAAAAGTCTATCATGTCCTTCACATTGCAGACATGAATGCCAAGCCAATTTAATGTGTGGTTGTAAGAAGGGAAAAATGTATGTAAAATAAATGAGATGTATCATTTCCATGGGTTAAGTCTTTCTGTCCACAGCATGGGTTACACTTCTCTCACTGTGATGTAATCATCAATCTTGTGAATGAAAGGAAGGGGATGGTTTCATTCTCCTGTCATTGCTGTCTCTCTCTATGTGACTCAGAGCCTCCTCAACCTATAACGTAGAAAACAGTGTTTTAAGTCATGGTCCCTAGAGAGAAATTATAAAACTTAAAATATATGACAAACCATATAAAGCTGTTTTAGACTGAAAACAATCCTCAGTGTAGGCTGAGGTTGAAATGCATATTCCCAATGAAAGTGGATAAGATGTGTTGAGAAAATGGGGTCTATTTCCTGAAATAATAGCAAGGAAACTGATAAACAATGCAGAAACTCCTGTACTTTTTTTTTGTGCTCATATCCCTGCCTGTCATTGTAGTATTGTTTTTCATTTCAAGCCAACTATGCAAACTACTACATTAATTGTCTTTACATCCTTTATAGACAGTGCAGAGATAGGCAATTCCAAATGTCTACTCATCCCATCCTAAGATGCATAGTGAAGAACAGTTGAATTAATTTATTATTTTTTTTTAATAGATGGTGTTTAAATGATCAGATAAAACCAGATTAATATTATTTTGTTAATGATATTAGTTAGAGTTTCACCTTAAGAGTCTGTTGAGACTTGGCAGATATTCTTGTAAGCTACATGGGAAAATTCAGTATAAACTGACAGACACTACAAGTAACATTAAAATTAATGGAGAATTGGCAAATCACACCTGATGATGATTTCTTCTATAAACATATTAAAAATTCTCCATTTGATCCCTTATAATTTGGTTTTAGTGTCTCAGATCATTCTATGCAATCTTTTCACTACTTTCTCTTGTTTCATACATATATCTAGTCCATACTACTTTGCCATCCTCAAAGCAGAACCGTCTACCTTTGTCTGAAATAAAGAATTAAATCCATAATCAAACATGCACATGGAGATAACACTCACCAATGCATACAGACAATAGCTAGTGATATACCTTGTTCATATTTTGGCCTTTGACATTATTTTTCTTTTCTTAATCCTAATAATTCTTACTATCCTTTTGTCAATGTCTAGAAAATACTCCATTTTTTCTAAGTAGTCATGGAATAAGAGTACCTAGCTATCTGCAGAATGACATACGTGCAGTTTCTCCATTGGCATATGGATCACGTGTCCCAGTCTGGTTTGATAACTTTGTCCATCCTGTCTCAGTGCATTGATTCTGCATTAGTTCTTCAATACTCTGAAAGATCTGTAGGCACCACTGCTTTTTTAAAATCCTTCTCTTTTTATTGAATACTGGTTTGGCTGTTGGCATTTCTCTGTGTTGGTTTGTGATTTTTTTTTTCTTCAGGTGAATTAGCTGCTTTTACTGTAGATTGAATTCTCTCATCCCCTACAGATTGATGAGGTCTCTATTTAGCTTATTAAAATAAATTTCCTATTTGTTATCATTGGAATTTGTTAAAGTAAAGGCTGCATGGGATTTTAATAATTATTGCCATGAGACAGAGCTATGTTATTACATGTTCTATGATTTAACAGATATTTGGATGTTTATCTGCTTCTTAAAGCCATGGAAACTTGATGCCAAAATGTCTCTGCAGACTTTGACCTGCACTCTGTTGCATTATTTCTTTGTGGTGTGAGTACTTTTAAAGCTGAATAATCTAATTGCTTTTATTGCTGTATTGGAGTTTCTCTTTTACACCTGCAATCTGTAATCCTGGTCATTAGCCATGATATTATAGAAAAACATATGTCATTTTGCTACTGAATACTTTCTTTAAACAATGGCTTGGGCTGTTATTTTATCTTTTTAATGGCTTTTGAAAGTGTGCAGGCAGTTTCAGGTACTGGCATTCTTTCTAACAAGAACAGAAATGATACATTTGTGTGCTGACTGATTGGTGTCCTAAAGCAAAGAGCAACAGCAATGGCAAGAAGTCTTTTCTATAGACTAGCCAAACTTTCCAAGGAAGTACCTGATGACCTGCAGTCATTAGAATATTCATTAACTCTACCTACTTCTCCACTCTAAATTGAGACACTTTAACTAAGTTGTCATAGATTCCCCATAAAATCGATGAAGGGATGGATAGACAGTGAGAGGATGTCAGAGGAGAACAGTCAGAGATCTGTGAGAGAGATCTCTCATAGAGAGTTCATTTGTGACTTCATCAAAGGGCTAATAAATTCAATGGGAACTAGTGAAGCAGCTGAGCATACAATTATAGCTGGGATGATACCCAAAGGCTCTTTAATCAGTCTGTCCTTTGTCTCTACTTTTTTGAGAATCCAGTTATTACATATTCTTTCTCTGAAATAGGATTCTACACATGAAGATATGTAAAATTTCTTGTTTATTGGAATGGTCTGTATCTACCAATTTCATAATGAAGGACATGTCTGGACAGTGTTGATTTTTTTTGTTGTTGAATTTTGTTTTTCTTTGCTGGTATTGTCTATATTTACCAGAGTTGTATTAAAGAATGAAATTCAAGGAGTCTTTCAAAAAGAGATTGAAAATATGAGACATATTTAAAACTAAATATTTTCCTGTATAAGCTTTATACTAGAATGTACTTCCCAATCTAGTGTCGTATCACTGTCATAAGGCACAGGGATTATTTGATGTGGGATCCTTTGAAACAGCGTTTTTAATCAGATGTTTTTTATGTTGCACAGGAGAACAATATGCAATAAACACTGGAAATTCAAAAGATGTTTAGATTTCAAGGCTTAAGAGCAAAAAAAGGATCATCAGCTAAACAAATTTGTTTAATCACAGGTAGATATTTAAAACTAGTTATCTAATTTATAATCTAAATACTATAAAAAATTCTTTCTTCAAACATTCAATTCCTTTAAAAAGAAGGAAAAATTTAACAAATAAACAAGTCTGCACATACATGCCCATCAATTCAACAGATACTGTAGGACTTTAAATATTGCGATATCCTTATTGCTAAATTATTTCTATGTGGAAAGGAAAATCTTCCTTTTTCTTCCTGTCCCCGCAGTCAACTTCTGTTTGTTTCTTTCTTTTCTGACTTAAGAGAAGGAAAAATGGTAATGCATGAGGTGTGTTCTATGCCCAATCCTCTGCCTCTTTTGAGCTTTACAGAATGAGATGTGGACAAAGGCCCTCCCAGCCACCACTGGCCATGGGACAATGTACTGCTGCAAGCACAGGTCCCTGTGGGTTCCTGTTCTTGTTCATGTAAAGAGAGAGCATGACAGAGGAAAGGCAAGCAAAGGATGGATTGTTGTGTGGTTAAGTGTTAGCATCTAGTTATGTCACTCATTTTTCCCAGTGCAAGCAGACTGCAACAGCTTCATGACTTATCACTGTGTTTCCTCATAAGCAACATTTTCCTGAGCCCTGTGGAGGCCCTGATTTCCTCTAAAGTGAGAACGAGAGCTCACTGAAGATTTTTGTGCTAAAAGTACCCAGAGGGAAAATGGGAAATAAAAATTCTTTTGCAACTGTATGTTTGAATGGTATTTTGATCTCAAAATAATCAAAGCAAACAAACACAGTATGTGTTTTGGAATCAAGAGTCTTGAATTCTGAGGAATTTACAATGGAAACAGTCATTTTGTGTGTCCGAGCTCTCCTTGATCATTACTGCCAAAACTTTATGTTTCAACATTCTGTAAGTACAAATCTGTGGAATATTCCAGTACCTAAAACAATTGATGTTAAGACTTGCTGTGTTTAAAGGTCAAAATAATTTCAAATCTTCAGGCAATAGACAATCTAGCTTTTCAAATAATTTTGAATAGCTATGTTCACTTTCTAGCAACTCAATTTCTGTAGAACTTGCTATGTGAATGAATGAATCCTATTCTGTACATGCGTAAACAACAGTAGTGCCACTTTTAATCACTCTTTAGAGCACTTAAGTAAGTCTATGAAGATAACTTTGATTTTATCATTCATTTAAATCTTTCCTAAAATAGGTGTTGAAGTCCTCTATTCCTACCTCCACAAAAGATGCTTAAGTCATATGTATAGGTATCCAAAATATTTTACTACATCCAAAAAAACAGGAGACTGAGGGGAAACTTCATTGCAGCAGACAACTTCCTCACAAGGAGAAGAGGAGGGCCAAGCACCGGTCAGTTCTCTGTGGTGACCAGTGACAGGACCCAAGGGAATGGCCTGATGTTGTGTCGCAGGAGGCTTAGGCTGGAGACCAGGAAAAGGCTCTTCACCCAGAGGGTTGTTGGCCACTGCAGCAGCTCCCCAGGGAAAACACCACCCTGACAGAATTCTGACAGAAGCATTTTGACAATGCTGTCTGAACACGTGGTGTGACTCTTGGGGATGGTCCTCTGCAGGATGATCCTTGTGGGTCCCTTCCAGCTCAGCTTATTTTGTGATTCTGTAAAAAAAGTGGTTTACGATATCTTCATCTGCCTTATTCATAAATGAAAACATTGTGGATATGCATGGGAAAAAGGGGTGTGTAGTTTCAGTGTCATAGAGGCTGAAGCTGTGACCCAAGGGGTCAAACAGGTGCTGCTGTTTAAGTGGGACAAACACATTTAGTAGCACTGGAGACTTTCCCAATAGAAGGTTTAATGAGAAAAAAACCTTGGGCTTGAGAAAAACAGAACAATCCTTTGAAAAGTACCAGTTATAACAAACACATTTCGGCAAAAATTCTTTTGTAAACAGACAACCAGCTTTGCAGTTATATGAGCAACCTTTGATGCTTTAAAAATAAGAAAGAAAGATCCCCATGTGGCATCTGTCTTCAAAATCTTCCACCTCTGTCTCTGAGGAGATGAAAAATGCAACTGATAGGTTGGAAACTGAACATTTCTTGCTACCAGCTACTGTGCTGCTTGAACTTTTTCTGACCATAAAGAATTAAATAAGCACTGTGGCTCAGATAATACATTTTCACTCCGCTCACTGTATGTATTTTGAGAAAAGCCATACTGTATGTAATCATCAAAAGAAGTTCTGAAATATTGGGATAAACATTCAAAGTACCAACAAAGGAAAAAAATCGTGGAGTGATATTTCTTCTGTTTCGTTTTGTTTATACTTACAATTGAAAAGAAGATTCTTTTCAATTTCTGTACACAGGCAGAGATAGTAACACATATATGCATGAGGGAGGCATATATGTTAATTATGCCTCCCTCATCGTGTTAATTAAATTACGTTTTATGATAATTTTTTTTTGCAGTCTTTTCAAAGGAGACGCCCATTTGGGTCAGCTTTCCCCGGTAGTTGTTGGTTGGAAAGAAATATGTAATGCCATTTCACATTCTAATAAAAGAAACAACAGCTGAGCTGTGGCTCAGTCACCACATATTTTCAACCACTGAGAACTCAAAAAACCACAGCAATGAAAATTATAGGAAAATGTCTGAGGATTCAGATACCAAAGAAAGCTTAAGACCAAGTGCTGTAAAATCTGGAGCCCAGCTAAAGCTACAGGCTGTCCTACACTGAATAGTGTGGGGAAAAAGTATTCATCAAGCCTAGAGCCAGGAATGGCTTCTTGAAGCAGACACATTCAAGAGTGTAGAGGCAGCCAGTGTCTTCAGGCATGTTTTTTCCCCTGGAACAAAGAGGTTTTTCTTTTCTGGGAATGAGCACACTGGCCAGTTTGCCCTATGTGATTCCCACTATCAAACCTCAGATCCTGATAGAAGATCCTGGAAGAAATTGTAGTAACCTGAGGAAGGCAGATCCTATTCCCTTTGTGCAATAAGACAGATCCTTATTTCAGTATTAATTATTTATAAAAGTTGAGATTTCTTCTGTTGGTTTGTATCTCTTGTGAATATGTATTTTCTCGTTTGCACAGTTTTTAAAAATGACAACTATTACATTCAACTATAATGTACAATATGAAAAAAATTGCTGTAATCATAAATTATTATCATGAACATTCAGAAAATATCAGTGCTTATCTTTTCTACTACCATATTTTGACGAATTGAAAAAAAATACTGTCAATTTTGCAGGTATTTTTCTTCTAACTCTTTGTCTTTTTTAAAGAGTCCATGAACATGATGAGATACTCCAGGGAATGAGTTACGATTATGTACCTATTACAAGATAGTATGAATAGTCCTTTAAAGACATTTATTCCTCTTTGCTGACTAGGAAGGGAGTTAGAAACACATGAGTTAACCTTACTCCAGAATAATTCAAGATATAAAGTGATACAATTGACTGTATGTCTGAAGACTAAAGCAGGTTTAATATTTTGCACTAAATATTTATGTTTTATTAACACAGAGAAGTAAACTACTATTTTTATTATCTTTATTGCACTAGGAAAAGCAACAGCATATGTGACAGAATAAGAGATAATGTAAGCTTCCTATAAATAATGCTATATGTGTGTTGACAGTGTTAGCAATTTGTGATAGTCAAAAATTATCTGCTTTCTTTTCAGTATCAGTGAACTGCAAGTTTCTGGTTCAGAACTATTCCATGACCTGTGAGCAAAAATACAAAAAACCTGCATATACCCATATACATACCTATACATGTTCACATATATGTGGTTTTCTTAATGAACCACAAGCTGGAAAGACTAATTCTTAGCCTGTTGTATACGCAGAGCATTGAAAAAGCAGGTATGAGAAGTTACTTCTAGATGATTATGAGGGGTATTTTCTAATGAATTATGGAAGGAAGACAATATGAAGTACAAATATAACTAGGAAACTGTTCTTGCATATAGATCATGTAGAAATACTGGATAATATTGCAAAGCAGTAATATTTTGACTTTTAAGAGCCCAGAGGATATGCTAGATGTATGGTGATTTCAGGGAATTGTATAATTGGAATTGTGCAGAAAATTTCAAAGAGCAGCAGAACCTGGCTTTTCTGATAGCTAACAAGATTAGTGGAAGTACCTATCAAGAAACAAAATCTCTTTCAGATGTTTGAAAGACAGGCTGCACTGAGAAAAAAAAAACATCAAACAAGAAAAGAAAAAATAAGTTTCTTAACTGGAATGTATTGATGCATAATAATCTACAGTAGGAAAAATAAATCTGGTTTCAGTTTTAATGTAAGCTCATAATGCAGTTTGGGATCTAATGCTATTTTGACATAATAAAGTAAAAAGTTGAAATGGATACTCTTTGGAAATAAGGACACCAGTTGCAGTGGAATTGACACCCAAATGAGGTTTTGCATATCTGAATCTCTGAAGTGAGTATCAGTAGAAAATTTAAAGATTTTTAATAATTAAGGGCTATCACTGTAGAAGACAGCAAATGACTAGTAGGACATTAATATGTCATTAATTATAAGTGAAAAAGAAACCTATAAGAAATCAAGATTATATACATAGATTTATATATATGAGTGTATGTATGTATGCAAATTTGACTTTACATAAATTATAAATCAATTACAAGTATTTTGCTTACAGATTCAAAAATAATAATTAAAACACCTCATTGTGCACTAAGATGAATATATAACATTTAATTCTTAAAAGTAAAAACCAGAAGAGTCCTATCCCCTTCATGATACAGCCAAGTGTGACCAGACATGCAGGTGATATTGACCTCTAGGAGAACCATCCCTTACACATTAATAACAGAATTAAGTCTCCGCCATTGTCCCCCTGGGGCCCCAGAAATTAATTGTGGAAATAAAAATTTTCTTCCACCTTTATAATTATCTACAGTGGATTTATAATTACTGTAAAACTAATTGGTATCTATTACTTTCCCAGAAGCAGTATTGGATCTCTCTAAGTTAGCACTTCTACATATGCTGTTGAACTGGGATGCCAGCATGACCAGATGATCTTTCCTTTAGAGTCATGATGAGTATACTCCATGATTTTAAAAGGATATTGCTAAGTTACCTGTGACCTACAAATCTCAGGATGAACATATTGATATTATATGAAAAATAGTTACTTCCTAGTAGTTAGTAGGTTGTTCAAGTCATTTTGAGCAGGCAACTCTGTGATTTTGCTCAAATGAAGCTGAAAAACAGTAACTCAAGTGGACACAAAGTTTTCTGTGTATTTTCCTCAGGACTGGAAATGTAAGGCAGATGAATGAAATCTCTCTGTGGAGTATGTGTCACATACAAGACATATGAAGCTTTGAGACATTCTACATATTCAAAGGTTTGTTACTACAACCATTAACTGGAGAAGTGTGACTAAAGAACCAAAAGTTACTAGAGGACTGCAGAGGGTTTAGGAATTTTTCTGTCACTCAGTGGTGGGACTGGGTGCCTGTCTTTGATTGTCTCTGTTGAGTCTAATATGAGCTGGGCTTGTTGATGAGACAGTTTTGTTGTGTTCACTTGCCTTCTCTTATTATGCTTCTATCTGGAAGGATTTTATTAAAATTTAAGGAAGACATTTTATTAGTTGGGATACTCAGTGTTCGACTGGTGGTGAGCATTCTATGCTTACATATATATTCACTAATTGCCATTTAGGGTTTGAGAGACTGAATAAATGAAGACTTCGTATGCTATAGAATATTACCTCCTAGGATAGAAGCTCTGATTTTCACATCAAATTTTGTTCAAGTGAACACATATATGAAAGTGACATTCTGAATTTTAATTAATTTAGCAGAAAAGTTTTATTTTGAGACTACAATTTTGTCTTTTACATGAGGACATTTTTCAAATATTAAGGGATTTTTGTTGGCTTTAAACCAGCTTTTTTGTATATATATTAAAATGCTGATGTAAAATTATAAACTTCTTCTTAAAATGCTTGACTGCTTTATTTTTGCCCTCAGTAATTCAGCAAACTTTTTTTTTCTGATAAATATTGAATCAAATACTTTAAAACAAATGAGTAAGAATGAAAATAGTGCCATCTGCTTGCTCAGCTTGAAACACATTACTACTTAGCCTACCCAGTAGTGTTGTCATGATTTTACAGTGGCTAATTTATTTTCTATTTGCAATAAATTTGAAGAAAGACTTTCCATAGTATCTCCTAAATGAGTTAAAATTACTGAAGGCAAATGCAGAAAGAACGATTGAAATAGATTCTGGATGGAGAATGGATTTAGTGGAGCAAAAAATGCAGAACTCTGGCTAAGCTTTGTGCCAAACTTCAAATACTTCCTCACTGGTATTTTTATTTCACATGTATAGAATGTCCTATATTGGCATGGTTGTTAATTAAAGATTATTTTTTACAATGCATTTTACCCCTACACATGTGAAGGAACAACTAACAAAGACCACCATAACAATGTTTTTGGTTTTTTAATTTTTTTTAATGCTAAGCTTGTGCTTCAAGATAACGCATTGCTGGATTCCATCTGTTCAGGTTGGACATCTGCAGGCTCTAAACTCTGGCTGTGATGGGCATTGCTCTTCAAATTGTCATAGAGCCCTGAAGACATTATTTTGGCTTCTTTTGAATAAGAGGCCAGCTGCAGAATTCTTCTGTCATCGCACCTCATCATTACATGGCAATGGAAGATCAAATCAAGATAAAAAGCCTCTTTGTGGCAGCTAGAAAACAGACATGCAATAAAAAGTGCACCCAGAAGTACTCACAGTCTGGCCTTTGAAAAGCTTGGACAAGTAGATGAGCCACATGGAGAGAGTCAGAGGCAGGGAGAGACAAAAGCTGAAGTGAAACAGGAAAGTCTTTTTATGCTAAGTAGCTTTCCAGCAATTTCTAGTACAGTAAATATTGTCAACAGGGATGCCTTATAGCGAGAGAGCATGAGAGTATATAAGAGGAATTAGTGAGTGATCAAATAATTTTCAGTGTGAAAAGTTGGGAAAACCAAGCAACCATTCTACAGAAATCCTACTCTTTAAAAAAGAGTGGTCTGGAGGTTTAAAAGAAGGCAAAGTGATTCTGAAATTACAGTTTTTAAGTAACAAAACAAACAGGCAAACAAAAACAAACAAAAAGCAACCAAAAACCCCATCCTCAATGTCTTAATATTTCAGTGTGTTTAAGGTAGGTTTACTATTATAAAGGGTAGAGAAATGGTCTAAGGAATGTTTTATATTTAAGACTGATGACTGTAAAGGAAGCTGAAGTGAGTCTCTAGGGCATGCATCCATGAAAGCTAACCTGATTGTGACACTATTATCCCAATTTGTACAAACATGAGTTACAGGCCCCTCCACTGTGGCCAGAGCGCTGATGTGCATCTGATTGTGTATTTTCCTCTAAGAGTGCATCTTGTGGAGCAAAGGAACTCCTGAACTGAAATGTTCAGTTTTGTTAGGACCCAATTCAGAGCTGTGATCTTCTGAGGAGTTTTGCTGAGCAGGCAGAGTAAAACTAAAGGACACTGAACACAAAGCCCACCATGTGTTCTCTGTGCCCTTTTCTTCAGTCTTGCTCATATCAGCAGCTTTCAGAGCTTCCTGGCCGCCATAAACTCTCTTGTTTGTTTGACAGCTGTTATGTGACATTAATTCTCATACTGTAATACTGTTCATGTCTGTGGAGCACATCAAGGACATATCTTTGTTTGTGTTTCATGGTCATCTTACAAAAGATCCCATTTGTTTAAAGTTTTTTTTCTTTTTTTTTTTTTTCCTTTCAAGGATTCTTTAAACCAGTTGAAATGTGCATTATAGCTCTATGATTAGAGATGCTTTTTGCAAATTGATGAATAGGAAAAACATGCATCAAATATTGACAGCCTGATAATGAAAGAAATTATTAAATTATCACTAGTTGTTTAAAATTCCTGTTGCTCAAAGAGAGATTCTTGCTCTAAGAAGTTCAAAAACTCTATAGGTCACCAATATTTTTTTTATTTTTGGTGCCGCTTCTATGATGGAAAAGATAACTCCAACTTAGTTAATTAAGAGGGGTTTGTGGTGGTTTACTACCAAAATTCAAAACCAGCTGAGTAATTTCACTCCCACAATGATGAGTTAGAGTTTTTAAAATTCATTTCTGACTCTGAGATCAATTTGCTGGAAAAAATTTATGAATAACAGAGAAGGTGAAATTTTCAAAAGTGGGTTGAAATCCTGAATAGTCTCTGTCTTCATTGGCTAAACTCAAAGGCATTAATCCTTAATACTTGTTCCTTTTCTTTTTTCCTCTCTTCCCCCACCCTAATCTGTGAAATTTTATACAAAGTACTTCCACTTTTGATTATAGTTCCTCATCAGCTGGATGGCTTTAACAATTGTCTAGAGGATGAAAGATATTTTCTGAGCTGAAATGGGCACTTTTCTGAAATTTAATTTCCTAAGACTGCACAGCACTTTTTCTACTGAAAAGTTCACAGAAAAATGATATGATTATTTTTAGGAATTGCACCACTATTCCTTATAAGTCAGAGCTGAAAAATCTGTCAGAAAAAAACCCAAGATTTTTGCATATGGATAGAAGCAATGTTAAAGTTGTTTTGAAAATTATATTTTAAAAGACTTTGTTAACCTACTGAGATGAAAACAACAAGACTTATTTTAATGTTTATTAGTCTTTAAGTTTTCTGGTTTTAAAGGAACATACTACTCTTCTGATTAGAGTTGCATTAAAATAAAGATTATTCTGTTGCTTTTTTGCCCTCCAGAAACAAGCAGTTTGAATTTTACTATGATACAACATACATTAACTTTCTGCTCAGCAATCAAATAGTGAACATCTGTGTTTTGCAAGCACAGCTATATTTCCATACTTTTCCTATAGCTTTCCTGTAAAATACTCATTATAAACTCCAACTTATAAAATTTATTACTCCTCTTCATACTCTTCCAATGAGTTTTTTTCAGATTATTTTATTTCCCTATATTACTTGTAAAGTAAAAGAAAAAGAATTCTTACAAATATGCTTGGGAAAAGTATGTCAAAAACGAATTCCACTTTGTACGCACATGAAAAAATGCAAGGATTTGCTCTTAGGGATAATGCATACAATTTGCATACATATCGGCATTTATGCTCAAATATATCTCATTAGGATATTTTTTTTTCAGAAAATCAAAGCTTTAAATTCAATTTATGTCCAACTGGGACTGAAAACAATTGCAGAGGACAAACTGTGTAGAAGGTTTTGGTCTTTTTAATAGCAATGGGTCTTTAATAAGTCGGTAGGCTACATATGTGAGCAATGGTACATCTGCAAAGCAATGCTTCCTTGCTCTTTAATAGAACTCACATCTCACTTAGTAGCTGCACCCTTTTTAACAGCAATAGCTCATAGTCACAGGGCCCTGAACATCCTGAGCTAAATCTGCTTTCAGGAGAGGGTAGGACAAAATGCTCTCTAGGGATCATTCCCTTCACGGACATTTCGATGATTCTGCGCTGTCCTTTAGTGAAGTTTAAGCAACAGAAATGCAGCATTACAGTACATTCCTGTGCTACAAGATACTTTCAAACAAGTAGGAGAGTCTTCATTAAGGACACAGTCAACAGCTGAGGAAAAAGCACTTTCTTCATATACTACCATTTATTCAAACTGAAACCTGCGCAAATTTTGGCTCAAAAAAAATTTGGGAATTTGTCTCTTTCTTCCTCTCTCTCTCTTTTTTTTTTTAAATTTTTTTTTTTTTTTTTTTTAATTTTATTTTTTTAACTCCCCTGGCTATCTCTCTCTATCTAGAATTTACATTGCCAGGAACTTCAGTTAAAGGACTCCATTTCCATAGGAGATATGTGTATCTCTTTAAGATACTCAGAGATAGAACTTACCACATTGCTGCATTTATTTTAATAATATACTTTATTTCCATCAAAGAGGACACAACCTTTTTTATTATTATCCAAACTCAGCTGAAACTCTTCCTCACCTTTTTTTCCCACGACTATTCCAATTTCAGGAAATTTTCTAAAATGCTTACAGAAATCAAATTTCACTAGTCAGTTATAGTAAATGAAAATTGGCTTCTAAAGCTTCAAAAGCCTGTAGTTTATCATTAATTCAAACAGTATAAATCCATTTAATTTGTGTGAAAACTACCTCATGATCAAGTAAAGCACATAAGGCTAGAGACAATAAGAATCAGGCATCCAAATTCAGAGGAAACTAAGATAGCAAAGCTTGCAAACTAAAATAAAGAAATAAATTTTTAAAAATGGTTTGACATTAACAATCTCTAGGAGCACTTTGTTCTTAAGCAAGCACAGGGCAATACTCGAGGCAAATATCTCTCAACGTCTCTCCCTGCTATGACTGAGCTGCACTGAGGAACTGGGAGCTCTTCTCTGTAAGTCCCCACACCTTACTGGAAGATGAAACCTACGTGAACTGGTAGCATTAGGTGTGCAGTGCAAGTGCTGGTGTGAGGAAAGACAAGCTGGACTGAATGATCCGTCAAGATGTTCATGACCAGCACAAGTGTACAGGCTGAGGAATGAGATGCTGGAGAGCAGCGCTGTTGGAAGAGGCCTGGGGGTCCTGGTTGATGGCAAGTTGAACACGAGCCAGCAGTGCTGTGGCAGCCAGAAGGGACAAGCCTCTCCTGGGGGCATCAGGCACAGCATCGCCAGCTGGGCAAGGGAGGGGATTGTCCTGCTCTGCTCTGCACTGGGGCTGTCTCACCTTGAGTGCTGGGGGCAGATTTGGGTGCCACAATGTGAGAAAAATATATACTATTAGAGAGTGTCCAAAGGAAAGCAATGAGGATTGTGAAGAACCCTGAGGGGAAGCCACTTGAGGAACAGCTGAGGTCACTTGGTCTGTTCAGCCTGGAAAAGCTAGGGGAGACCTCACTGCAGACTGCAACTTCCTTGTCAGGGGAAGAGGAGGGGCAGGGACTGATCTCTTCACTCTTGAGATTAGTGACCAGACCTGAGGGAATGGCCTGAAGCTGCATCAGGGGAGGTTCAAACTGGATATCAGGAAAAGATTCTTCACCCAGAGGGTGGTTGGGCAGTGGACCCCAGGAAGGTGGTCACAGTACCAAGCCTGACACAGTTCAGGGAGTGTTCGGACAATGCTCTCTGACATATGATGCAATTCTTGGGGTATCCTGTGCAGGGCCCAGAGTTGGACTTGATGATCCTTGTGGGTCTCTTCCAACTCAGCACAATCTGTGATTCTGTGCTTTTTATTTACTCTTTTAATAGCACAATCTTGCTGTTAGATAACCTGTGTATCTCTGTTTCTTCTCATATACCTGTGCTACCTTTCCAGACTCTGGCTCCAGGACTGCTTATGTATTTGCCCACTGAAACTTGAAGTTCATTTACAAGTACTTTTTGGAGCAGTGCTTGGAAGCCAGGTTTCTCCCAGCTAGTGCCCTAATTGCTAGAAAGTATAAACTCAGCCTATTCCTCAAATTATTTTCCTCTCTCCTCTCCTGAAGTGGGAACTTCCAGGAATAAGTTGATATAACTGTTTCTGGTTATGGAAACTCTCTGTCACTAGCTATTTCCCTTATTATATTCTGTAGAAGTGAATGGTAATGGTTTATACATATTTGCATATGGAAAAGGCACTGTGCCCATTTCAGTCCTATTAGATCATGAAATTCTAGTCATGCAGTTTATAGTCGAGCTGTTGGAGAATGATTACCTTCAATAAATGTAAGAACATGGTATGACTTTGCCCTATTACAGAAAATTCTATCTATTTCCATTTCTATTGCTTGTCTCTTATAGTTTATAAGATAGAAAATTAAATTCTGGTTGGTATGTACAAGGATTCTGAAATACGTCTGTCAGGCTGCATTCAATCTCTTGCTGAGACGATTTAGATTCAGGGAAAAGAAAGAAAAAGGCTTCAGAGGCTAGTGGCTCTCTTGAATTCATACAAGAAGCATTGTGAGCCCTTGAGTATATATGCATAGTGACACTTCCAGATCTCTCATTTTAAGGAAAAAACAGCATTAGCTCCTGATAGACTGATCGTTACTGCCAACTAGAGAAAGTATTCTGGCTGCTCTCTGATAGATGTTACAGAATATGGAGAATATTTCAGGCAGCAGTGATTTACTAGAGAATTTTACCAAATTTTATCCTAGTTATGTTTGATGAAGGCTGCAAGATCTTATTTCCTGGCTTCCCCTTCCTGTCCTCTCCTGATTACATGATTTCTGACATACTGGTATTATCCAGAATGACTGTGTGCAGAGAGCTGGGAGGAATATCCATCACAGATGTCATTTCCCACAAAATGTCCTCACATAGAATTGTTATCCACCCTTCTACACAATGGTGTCATATATAAAAAAAAGTATTTGTATAGATACTTGGTCATTTGTTTTAGAGTATTTCTTTATATAATGTCTTAGAAAATATATAGACTAAAAAGAGTAGCATTTAAACCTAATCACATAAATTAATTTCAACTGACAGACCTGAGGTGCAGTCATCACCACATCAGCTCTATTTAGTTTTGAGTTCTAGTACAATTTTGATGGATTTCTCAGTTCAGACGGCCATATTTTGTGGCCAAAGCTCTTAGATTCATTTGATAAAGATACATATATTAACAGTATATCTTTAGAGTACAGATAAATAATAAAGTACTTCTGTAAGTACATGACTCGGTAGCTTTGGGCCCCATAGGAAATATTTTTGAAAGCAAGCTATACAGATTTGGAATGAACCAGAACATTTTCTCCTCAGAAACAAACTCTCTTTTCAGATTAAATTATATAGCTCACACACTGCACAGTTTAATCACAGATAAATGCAAGTTTCTATATATAGCTAGATTATTTTATGCCAAATTTTTTTTCTTTTCAAGATTTCACAGTAAAACTACAAATCAAAATATAAATGCAAGGTATTAGTTATTACTTCTGATATTAATTATTACTTGATTCCCACAGTGCCAATTAATGTCAAGTCACTCACTAATGAATAAAATCAGAGATTCTGAGAGAAGTCCTTGGCATTAACAAGGGCTTAGCAGCCATTATTTGCTTCATATACTCCAAAGTTACCTTGATTAGTGCTTAGGAAGCAGTGCACTGTTACTCTAAGCTTAATGTTGATGCAATTTTAAAAAGAAAATGAAAGACTGTCTGTTATCTGATATCAAGATATTCGAAGGGTGTATTTTGTGCCCCTGATATTAAATAAAACAAATGCATTTTTTAGTGAAATTAACTTGATGCTGACACTTTGCTTGTAAGAGAACATAACAATAGAAAAAGGTTATGCTTTCCGTTTATTGCAGATTGAGACATAAAATTACAAGGAGAAAGCAAATTTAAGAAACAGAATATGATCTGATGAAAACTAGGGACATAGATTTCAAAACAGCAGTGAAGTTGTACAATTAGTTAAGGAACGGCTTGAAAAGAGTGAGGAAGAAATGCAAAAGGAAAAGAAATTGTGCTGTATTAGAACTGTAAATAGTAAACTAAGACTCAATTTTTTGAAAAAGATATAATATACATAATTTGTCCTTGTGTTTAACACTGTTTCTCTTATCACATTTATTACAGCAAATTAAATTACTGAACTTTCAGAGCATCTGATATGGACCAGCAACTTTAAAGTTAAAAGCATTTCTTATATGTGTGTGATGCCTTACTGGCTTGGGGTAGATGTGAAGAGAGGAAGGATTAATTGCTCAATTTAGTTGTGCTGCTTTTAGACCTTGTAAGTCTGTTGAAGAAAGTCTCGCTTCCCTCTTGCAAACCTATTCCTTTCACTGGGATTGGGTGGTTCCCAGAGAGATTCCTTCCTGCTGAAAGAAACAACAATTTGTCCTAGTACTGGCCAGGATGGTTAATTTTTGCAGTAACCAGGAGCTGGGAAGGCCAGGACCTGGAAGTTATTTGATACCACCTGGAAGTTATTCTTTACCACATCACGTAATTTTCCAGTGTGGTGGAGAGAGTGCTCGGGTATTGTCATTTGTTGAGGGGTTCCATCTGGATCATTCATTTTTCGTGCCCTCTGTCAGTAGTATTGTTACTGTTGCTGTTAATTTTCTTATCTCCTTATTTCCAATAAATTGTTCTCATCTCAACCTGTGACCTTTACGTTTTGGGCCTCCAATTCTCCTCTCCAGCTGCAGGGGAGGGGGAAGAGGAGAGGGGGAACAAGCAAGCAGGACATGGTTGGAAGATTCTCAGTGGGAGCACTAAATTCAGGAGTACCAGTCCTAAACCACGACACAGTTTTGGGATGTGACAGAGATGATAAGCACTTTGGGTCTCTTGGAAGCAGTCTGTGCATTTGGGTTTTGAGTGCAGCTACAGGCTTGATGAGATTCACAGCCCATGATGAACAGGCAGCAGTGATTGAGGGCTCTGGAACAGATTTTCTATTCCCAGGAACACAACTGGTGGGACTTTCTGAAGCATGCCAGATACCAAAATGTACACTCTATGGTCACTAAGTAATAGTCCTCTCATGCTCCTTGCTTGCGAAGTTGCTTCTAAGGTCAGCTTGCCATTAAACCTTTCACCCCATCTTCCTGTCAGTCGGCATGTGAGAATTCTGACCAGCCTATTAGACTGTCAGAAATCATCAAGACTGTGACCAGTGGGTTTCTGCTCAGTGAAGTGATCCAAAGGAGATCAGGCCTTACCTGTATTTCTTGACATGAATATTTCAGTTGTTCACCACCATTTCCCTGATCTGTGCTCTGTGTTTTTATTTTTTAATCCTACAACTTGGAAACGACACTGCCTTTTCACTGACCTACTTAATTGATCTGGAAAACATGCACTACCTACTTTTGTTTGCAGTTGGGGTATTCTACATCTAACTCTGAATCTTGATACTGAAGTGAATCTGAATTGGTCTTGGAAGTTTCAGTCTGCAGTCATTTTGTTTTGCTCTTGGTGAAACTTTATGCTAATGTTTAAAGTTAGGTTTCTTCCTTTGTGAGTAATTCCCTTCATCTGAGCTAGCAAAAAAAAAAAAAAAGTAATAATTTTAGTATTTATAAGAAAATCACTTAATATTCATCTACTTGTTAGTTGCTGTTTGTAAAGCAGAACATAAAGTCTTATTTTCTCCTCATTTTCCTGTGTATTGCCAAAGCAATTTTGCTTGCCAAATTACATTCATTCTGTCTCAGGAAGCTTATAAAAAGATATGGAAGACTATTATTCATCTATACTCTTTACTTTCACTCTAGTTTGTATTGTAGTCAGAATAATTTAATCTACTACCTAGTGGCAAAGTAAGTCTGAAGAATACAGTACTATTACTAAATTATCTTATTTAATTTGTTTTCATATCTCATTGTATGCAGGTTATATCACCTCTGTGTTTTGATATCTAGCAGAAATGTCATTATTTTAAGCAATGGAATAATAACATGAATAATGTAAAGAAAATAAGATACAATACAATGTGAAATACTGTTCTTCCTCTGTTGCACAGATACCTTTTTTTAATAGGAATACATTTTTCTATAACATCTGTATTTGCTGCAACAGGAAAAGAAAATAAAAATTAACACTTACAGTAGGATAAATATAGTACAACTGAAATTTTTTAATTCCAAAACACTGTTCTCATTATTATCATTACTTTAAACATAAAAATCACACACAAAAAGGCACTAAAAATTTCAGTTCAGTAACATACAGTAGTTAAAGAAATAAGGGAAAGAAAAACAAATTTTAAAGCATAAATCTGTAGCTGCATGATCTGAATTTCTAGGAATTTTGTAAGGTCCCAGGAGTCATTATACTATTTACTACAAGAATTTAGCAATCCAAAAATGGTATAGATGAAAAAAAAGTGTTCCACTAGGAGAAAGAGGGATCTCCCTTGTGCATGCTTGATCAATGCCTTAGCAGGGTCTGGCAGTTTTGTCTTGAACTAAAGGAAAGCTGGAGTGTGTTCCAGAGCTCTGTGCATGGAGGGTTTTTCCACAAGTGAATATCTCCTTTCTTTAATAACAGATATTCAGCTATCTTCAAAAGCTAGGCCTTTTTCTTTTCCCAGAGGAGAATATTGATTGTCAGGAATGCTTTGTCTTTACTAGGATTTTCCAAAATGAAGTTTTCATGAAGTTTTCATGATTTTCCAAAATGAAGTTGCTGAAATGGATATGTGGAAATGTATTGATTTTTAAAGTAAATTTTATCTTCAATGTTTTAGTCCAAGAATGTTTCAACATCTCATTTAATGTTTTACTTTATTTAGTTTATTTACCTTATTTTTATAATCTTAAAATTATTTTATTACATGGACTTTTGAAGCTTATTGCTTCTAGAGATATGGAAACTTAAATTTTGTTTTATTATTTAAATTTCTGGTTTATTATACAAGTTCACTTATGAACAGGCTGTTGCGATTTTGTTAAGCAGTAACATTCCTTAGTGATTTAAAAATAAAATCATGTTATGAGTTTGCATATTAGTAGCAGTTTTTCGCTTTTGACTATTTAATCATGCTGTAAATGAGCCGATGGGTAGATATGGTAATATGCAACAAAATGATTACATTCTCAAAATATAGAAATAAAGATAATTGTACTCAATTTGCAGAGGAATATTAGTGGCCTAAATTTGAGAAAGTCAATATTCTGCTATGAATATTTTCAGAAATCTTGTGCTTTCAAAGCAACCTATTACTGACTGTGTCTCTTTGTCTTACTTTGTAGTATATTTCTTGTCTTGCATGTAGAAATAAAGGGTTAAGGTTACCTTTATTCAAATGTTAATGTAATTGCTATACCATTTTAGGGCACTTCTACTCTCTTAAAGATTTGCTGTAAATGCTTCCAACAGGTGAAATCTGTTGATCCCTAAAGGCATGTATGCATACCCAGGTGTTTCCATGGATTTCAGTTCGTATTTTTCAGGAGTCGATTTGATACCTAAAGAAATTGTCTTGTTTAATTTGAAATTTCGGGTAAAATAGTCCTTGTTTACACATCAGAACATCAGCTTTCATCCATGTATTCGTTAACACAAAAGTTTTTCACTGCAGCTGTTATCTTCAGCAAATTATTGTGATTGCATATTGATTGAAAATTGAGAAGCCTAGTGTTGCATAGGTCTTGATAAGCTCAAAAATCAATTTGTTCCTATTACCTAATTCATATTTTTCATTAAATTAGAATTATATTTGGATTTAACTTTCAAGATATCACAAAAATTTTCTTTTGGAGAATACGGAATTCCAAATAAGTAATTAGTAATGAGAACACAGCATATACCTACATATAACCAGCAAACAAGCAAGAAAGCAAACAGAAAATACCTTCTTGAGAAGAAAACAAAAGATAATTTGTAGATTTATACTGTAGGAGTAAGAAACACACACACATTTGTTTACCACATCCTATGTAGAGCAGCCTTTCCAATTCAAGCAAAGCTCATATAAGATCAGCAAGAGTAAAAATACATATTATGATGAAATAGTGAGTTTCTAGCATTTATTACTCAGAAGTTCTTGAAACATGTTTGTCAAAAATGTTCAACAGAACTTGAGGACAGAACATCATTTTACTTGGCCCTCCTTGAGTTTTGTGAGAAGCAGCTTACACCATTGGCAGGAAGGCTCTGTTCTCCCCAGCTCTGAAAGCATTTGAGAGCTTTTGTGCTGCCCTAACCTCCTCTTGGTGCAGCAGAAGCTTCTTCATGTCCAGGGCTCTTCATAAGTCATGGACCAAATGTGGATTTCTCCTTTCCACACTGTCATTAAGAAAGATAGTATGGACTAGGTAGTGGAACGAGATAAAGCTCTGTCCAACAGGGCAGCCACAGCTCTCGGTCTCTTTGCTGCTGCAGAGGTGCTGAAAGGTAGAAGAGGGGAGGGCTGGTGAGGGAAAGCTGTGAGATTTGGTTCAGAGACAAAGCTGATCAGAAAATCCCCTTCTAAATACTTTCCCACTGAATAACAGTGATTTACCAGATTTGTAGCACATCTCAGCACAGTTCAGTTCTATTCCAGTGCCCAAACTCTACCATATCACTTGCAAGTGTGTTCACCCATCTCCTCACTGCTCTGCTTGCAAATCTGATCTGCTTTGTACCCCTGGCTCTGAGTGTCTTGCTTTCTCCTGCCTGTGCTCATGTGGGTCTGGAGACCCAAAAGCCATGGTTAAATAGTGCCAGGACGATGCTACCAGAGGATCTGGTGGTGATCTATTTGGCCATCCAGGAGCTGTATGATATGTCTATTCAAGTTAAATGAACAATACCAGTGTGTCCAAGCATTGTCTCAAGCACAACTCTCCATGAGCTCCTTGATGCTGCTTTGGCTTATGAAAGAAATATTCTCCCAGACATTGCCTCAGCCTGGTTGAGGGATGACACAGGAATAACAGTCAGCTAGTTTGGAAGGGAAGACAGTTTGCCAAGGATGCACCATGGTTTTGCTGAGGGACATTTCTTTGTGCCTGATTTACAAGTTCTTCAAATATTTTTTCCCTATTAAGTAAACTGTTCCCTAATGAACTGTGCCTGAACATTCTCATTAATCTCCTCTCACAGGAGGTAGCTGTGACACATGCAAACATATTAGAGTTGCATTTATCTTGCCAGCTGAAGAACTGAAAAAATGTGTGTACTTCAGGACATCATACATGCACACTTCCTTGAATCACGACAGCTTTGTTGCTATCAGGACTCGAGACAGCTTGGTTACTAATCACTTTTCTGATTGCAAAAGTGACATACCTTTAGAATAAAAAAGAGCAAAACTGAGGTAAAATTATTAAATAGAATCATTTACAAATTTCACTTGAAAAGTGCTCAGTGTCCAAAGAGATAACATAGAGCGTAATTTAAATTTATGGCCTAATGGCCCCAGTACAGAGCAGTAAGTTCATGAGTTCTATCATTGACTCTGATAGAAAATCCCTTTAATCCACTCACCCTAGCTGATTTATGATGGAAATGCTACAAGACATTGAAAAGGGGGTTTATTGTAATAACATCACAGGTGTTTATGTTAAACAATTCACTGTAAGTTTTACATTGCCAAGTGGCTTGCAAGCACATTTACTACAACTGTCATACATTGTATTAGCTTGTGTCCTGTAATATTTGCACTTTCTGCTCTCCGCATATTTTCTCTATTGCACAAAATAACTACAACTTTTAAAGAAATCAGTGAAAAATGAAGCTTATACATTTAAGCAATCACTTGAAAAGACATGCTATTGCATGCCAATTATGTTACAGATATGAGAGTCTTTAAAACATCAGACCAAAACCAGCTTTTATTTTTGGAGAATCATCCTCAATTAAATTGCGTCAGTCATAGATAGACTGCTGCAGGTACCATAAGTAATTACTTTAGATTATTGGTATTTCCAGTTTTTTTTTTCTAACTCTTAATCATAATGTCTGATCAGATATTTTTTCTCTGTTTTCATCCTAGAAATATCACATTCTGGTTTTGGCTTTACAGCTTTAGAGTGATTAAAAAGTCTTTCAGTGGCCTGAAACAGTATACCTGGAGGCTTAAATTTTGAGTCAGTTTTACCCTCAGTCCATCTGTCTCATGGAGTGAGTTAGCTCTGAAACCAAATGTTGTCTGAAGCACACAGTGAGTATCGAGTCTGAAGGGAAAAGCTCTGATATGGAATAGGCAAGGTCAGCTTCAGGTTTGTCTTGTGGAATTAAATCGCATAGACTCGTTTTGGGACTGGGCTTTTATCTCTGCAGCTCCTCATCTCTGAGGGGTTATTAACATTCAGTAGTAGAAGGCAGAAGGTGGCACACGAGTTTTCTTGCAGTGCCTGCACACTGTTTGTGAATTCTCTGTCTGGGAATCAGTCACATTTCCTGCTCCTCCTCCCTAACCTCCAACACTGAACATACATCTCCATGATTCACCTGTCTGGACACATCACTGTTAGCTTATCTTACTCATGGCTGGGTCCTTTTTTTTCCCCCACTCCTTTAGAAACAAAGAGTTGAGGTACAGTTACTGTTACTTCTCTGTCCTTGAGTCAAAATTAGACAAAATTTAACAGATGTGACTGTACAAAAAAAAGTACAGACAACATCTACTGGCATATATTGCCAATTTTGGGGGTCAAGAAAGAATAAAAACTCTGAGGTGAAGGAAAACAGTATTTTTAAAAGCTGTAATTGTGTACTATATATTCCTATTTGAAGACAATTTTTGCAAGTTACTTCATTATTGCTTTCTATAAATCAACAAATAAGTTCCTAGACTTTCAATACAAGTCTCTAAAGCTACACACATTAATCTGAGAAAGATAAGACCTTGAAAGCACCTAATATGAACAAGTTTCCTATACAGCATTTAAGAAGCATTTTTTTTAACCAGTAATAATTTTATGAAGGTGTATGTAGGAGAATGCATGGTTTAAGTATGACAACTTTAGCAGCTGTGTGATCAAAGGTGAATAGAATTGAGTAGAATAGAATAGAGCACAATAGTTCCAGTTGGAAGGAACCTACAATGATGATCTAGACCAACTGCCTGACCATTTCAGGGCAAGCCAAAAATTAGAGAATGGTAATGCATTGTCCAAATTCCTCCAAAACACTTGACTGGCTTGAGGCATCGACCAGCTCTCTAGGAAACCTGTTTCAGTGTTTGACCATGCTCTCAGTAAAAAAATGCTTTCAAAAGTCCGGTCGAAACATCCCCTGATGTGCTTTGAACCATATGCTTGCATCCTGTCACTGGATCCCAGGTAGAAGAGCTCAGCACTTCCCACTCCACTTCCCTTCCTCAGGAAGCTGTAAAGAGCAATGAGGTCACCCCTCAGCCTTCTTTTCTCCAAACTAGACAAGCCCAAAATCCTCAGCCACTCCTCACAGGCCATTCCTTCAAGCTCTTTCACCAGCTTTGTTGCTTCTTCTGGATGCATGGACCTTCATATTCTTCTTCAATTGTGGGGCCCACACAGTACTCCAGGTGAGACCACACCAACGATAAACTCAGCAGAGTAATCAACTCTCTTGCCCAGCTGGTTATGCCATGCTTGATGCACCTCAGGCTGGGATATGTCTCCTTGGCTGCTAGGGCACAGTGCTGGCTCATGCTGAGCCTGCTGTCCATCGGCATCCCCAGATCACTTCTGTACATCTGTTCTCCAGCCTCTCCTCTCCCTTTTTATATTTGTTCCTGGTGTTCCTCCAGGTATAGAATCCAGCATTTGGTCATTATTATTTCATGTCATTGATAGTTGCCCAATGCTCCAATAAACCAGAACACTCTGCAAAGCCTCTTATTCCGTGAGAAAATCAACAGCACATCCCAGTCTAATATCATCATCAATAGTATTGTTAAAGTCATGATATAATCCTTTGAAGAAATAACATTGCGTACAATTATTACATAATTGCAAAACTATTTCTTCGGATCCTCTTCCTCCTGCAATAACATAGCATCCTCACATAGGTTGATCAGACTAATTCTACCACGAAGAATTACTAAAAATAACATTTTTTAAAGAGTATCAGAACAAGGTAAGTGTTTTGCAATATTTTTGTGTTGCGTGTTTCTGGACTCTACTGAGTGGTCTGTCTGAGACTGATATGAGGAGCTGAACTGTGTTTATTAACTACTGGTAGCTCTTCCATGAATTTTTATAATTGATCTTGAACTTACGTACAATTTTTTATGCACAATGTCTTGTTGAAGTGAGTTCCATCATTCAACTGTGTTTTATGTGGAAGAGTGTTTTTCAGATTGACATCTGACAATTTCATCTGCTGCCTCCTGTTTTTTTGCACCCTGAGACACTGAAAAAAACCCAAACAAAACCAACCAAACAAAAATAAAAAAACCCCAAAACAAAAAAACCCCCACAAAACCAAAAAACCATAAAAAAACCAACCAACCAAACAAAAAAAACCAACCAAAAACAAAACAAAAAAACCCCCAAAACCCCCACCAAAAACCCCAAACCAAACAAAACAAAAGAAACCAAACCAAACCAAACCATACCAAACCAAATCAAACAAAAAAAGCCACCCAGGAACCCAAAAAGCAAAAAAACTGAAAACCATAAGCACTCAAAGCCCCAGCAAACCTGTTCTAACTTTCTTGGACATTTGAGGTTTGATAAATCCTTATTATGATAAAAATTATTTAAGTTTTCCTGGGATAACAAAAATGGCATTATTTTAATTACTAGTCATATAAGATCTTTTATTTTTGGTCATCATGTTACCTTTCCCTCTATCTTTTCCAAGATTTTGTTTTGCTTTGCTTTAGAGGCTTTCTCCTGATGGGGGAACAAAAATAAACCAAATTTTCCTGTTCCAGGAACATTGTGTATTCTACAGTGCCACAGTATTGTTTTTTGATTAGTTCTCCATTCCTTACCTAATAAATTGTAATACTCAATTTGCTTGTTTGACTGCTTCTGAACATTAAGATGATTACTCTATTTTCATAGAATAATGTATTATAACTGTGAAATATCTTTCTTCTGTAGTACAAAGTTCCTCTGTAGTTCAGAGTCTTTCACTGTGCATATAAAGTTAGAATTGATTTACCCCTTATTTTTCCCCATGAGCATCACTAACAATAATAATTTTCAGCCTGTGAATCTAATCACCATAAAACATCATTAAGGCTAATTGAACATTTATATAGATAATCACAAAGCTTACCCTGTTATATTAGAAAGGGAAATAGATAAACCCTCATACTTTTGGACAGAGTTGTTTACAATAAAGAAATTAAGTTTTATAGAACTTCCCCCCCCTTCCAGTTAGTTAGGAGTAAAATCTCAGTAATTTCTCAGTCTACTGTAACAAAGCTAGGAAATACTAAAATTTCTGTCACTGAAACACTTCAGCATGTTGTCACACATCTTCATTGTTTCATTGTCAAGCATTCATTTGAATAAGTGGATTGAAAACCAGTCAGAATTTGAAGCCAGTCTCTAAGGAAATGTTCCATTAAAACAATACATGATATCCAGAGGGATAAATGTTTACATTTTGACTGATTGCTATATATTTCTGGTTAATTTTATTGACAGAATTTATGAAGTGTTTGTTGCGACTTAATTATTCAGGCTTTGAATCATTTGCATTTTTCCATAGCATGCCTGGCATGACACACGTCACAGATAGGACACCAAACAAAAAAGTCTTATTCACACACTGGTGTAAATATTCCTATGTTACAATTATAAACTTTGGCAAAGTCCATTGAATTTAATGAAAATGGGAATGGTATAGAAAAAAGAAATTTGCAGCATGTTTTGAAGATAAGACACACTTCACCTTAATGCTTTCTCTTCTCTAACCTGTTTCACAGCAGAGTACCCTTGACTGAAAACACTTAATTCGCTGCTGTCATGAAATGCAGCAAAAGTTTCTGTTATGTTATAATGTTAAGCCTGGTTATTAAGAACCTATATGAAAAACTACCTCAAATTAATGGAACAAATTGAAATTTTAATTGCTATCAGTGATCTAGGCATACAGCATATGAAGTACTGGAACAAATGTCCTCATTGATTTATCCAGAGCTTTGAAAGAAATGTCTTTCATGAGGAAATGTAGGAGGAAATGCTTATTACCTTCAATGTCACAAGCATGGTGTTCTAATCTGGGAGAATATGATTTGAGACAGAGGTAAGAATGAAATATAAGCTGTTTTATGGTAAGAAAGCAGAAAGGAAAAAGAGAATTTTGCTCCTTTTGGTATATTTGTAAGTGTATTGGATGACTTCAAAGGATTTTCAGTTAAATACATATGTTTAAATTGAGGTCAAATTTCACTAAACAGGCACATCACACATAAACATACCTGTAGAAAATATAATGAGATAGAGCATAGTAATCAGATATTCTTTTGAATATGGAAAATAATTGTCTTTTTCATTATTTCAGAGATTGATTTAAATACAAAAATGAAAGCTGTGGAACAAAAAATATATTTCCTTGATCTGCCACTCTCTTTCCTATAAATTTCTAATGACAAGGCTGTGACAGATGGCCTTTAGGCCTCTTTTGGCCATCCTTCTTTATGATCTCTAATTAAGTCCAGACCACATCTTCCATCTGGAAAACACTTTCTGGCAGCAGGAATTCTGGTTACAGAAGGGAAATAAGAGGCTCTGTTGCAAGTTTAGAGACACTGAGCAGCTAAAGTCTCCTCAAGCTGCCCTTAATAACATGTAAGCTTTAGCACTAGTTTTAATATTAGTCATAATTGAACACATATATGCCTAAGTAAAATGAATTAAAATACAGCATGGACTTATGCAAAATTGACTACTCCAGTACAATTTGATATTTTTATCTAATAAATTGGATGATTTTCTAGGTTAATTAGATGAAGGAAACCTCATTGATTTGTATATCGGAAATGTAATCAGTGAAACATCACATGGAGGGTGGCAGCTGTTTTGAAGCTCAAATAATCCATTCCAGGTGTACTTGCGTGGGGGTGGAACTCAAATGTGTCATTCTTTTCTGGATGCCGTAGGGCTCTGAAGACATTCATGAGGACCTGGTTGCAACAGCATAGAAGCTATGGGAGATCCATGTTTCCTTGGAGTGACAGTTGAAGATGTGGTGGATATGGTAAAGCCTCAAAGTATTATTTAGGCATCTCTGTTTACGCAACAAAATCTCAATTTCTTGTCGGCTTTAATGTGTACAGACCTTACCCTTAAGCTTCACTAGCTCTGTTAACTAGGCCCTCATTTTTCTTTTAAGGGACTGTGGATCTGGTTTATATAAAACCATGAAAGGAAAAATAAATCAATGGATTTGCTTTACAAAAAATATAAAAGGGCATACTGAACTAAATTTTACTGAAGAATTGTAGCAATGACCTTTAAATATCTGCTAATGGAAACAGTTAAAAAAATAAATTTGGAGAACATCTTAAGAATTCTATGGGGTGTTTTAACTGACCTTCAGAAGGGCTAAAATATTAGGAAGAGAGTGGAGTAAAATAGTACAAAATAGCTGGTCACACAATTCAGGAACAGTGAGTATAATTTCTGGTATTGTTTTGGAAATCATCATCTGAAGACATCAAATGACAAAAAGGACATATTGTTTAAACACAGGGTGATTTTGAATCACTAACAGGGCATGACAATGGAAAAGAAAATATTATTTTTTCATGACAATCCATGAAAGATTCCAAAATTGTCACTGATGAAGGCAAGCTGAGATTGCTAACCTAACAAAACCACAGATAATAAATCAAAATGGGTAGCTAAGGCACCAGTGCTTTTCTCTATTTTTCTGCTCTTCTCTTCTCCAGAAAAAAAGTGACTTCCTTTGTTTTTTTCTTTTTTTAAATCCTCACTGACTCACATTTCCCTTTTCACCTAAATCCTCTACTCACTCCTTCTCTTGTTTGGTACATCCCCTTGTAACAGGGAAGTAAGAGGCTTACATGTAAATAGTTAAATGCCCATTGGAAGATCATAAAACCAACAGCTGAGATTGTCCCATACGTATCACTGAGTATGTATCAAAAAGGAAAAAATTCAGACAAAAACTTTTACTAACAATTTTTTATTTGAAGAGCTGATTTCAGTTTTAATTAGAGAACTGACCCTTGGAGTGTTCTCTCTTTTGCATCGAAAAAAAGGAGCACTCAGGTCACTGGACTCTTTTCAAATGGAATTCATTTTTCTAAATGCAACAATTTTGTTAGGAAATGTGTATACACCCAAACTATCTCTCCTACTAAGTAAACTAGTCAAACATCACAAACTTTTCTTATGACTTATATGAAGACTAAAATTATGTGGGAACTGGAAAAATTAAAGCAATTTTAATCAATTCTTAAATAAGAATTAGGAAAAAATAATTAAAAAAAAAATTAAAATGTTACCACATCGTCAAGCATGACATTATCTTACAAAGAAGAGAAAAAAAGCAGCAGTAAACCTGGTCTTCATTTTATATACACATTATAAAAATTGTAGCAAATAGGTAGAGCTAGAGGACATAACTGACCTTTTATGTAGCTTTAACAGCCACTACACTTAGAAATAGGAAGAAGAATTTCAGAAAATGCCTGGCTATTTCTGTGAAGCAAACTTCCATATTGTTTTTTTCTGAAAAGAATGAGCAGTCTGTATGCAATTTTTTGCAAACCAACCAACCAACCAACCAACCAACCAAACAAAACCCAAGATTTTCTCCAGGCCATATTTCCCTGTGTTGCTGATATGGCACGTAACACAATATGATTGTAAGGCTTGTGACATTGGGGCTAGTTTCTTACTCTATGTTTATGAAAGGTCAGTCATAAACTCTTTAGGGATCCTGTGAGACTTAGGCTATAATGAAAATAAATATTTTAAAATATGCATTGAATTTTTTTTTTAAAGCTGAACCAATTTACAGGAAACAGGTTAAATATGACAGATTTGATTTAAAAACCGTATCTTATCTATGGTGTAAAATGAAATCACAAAAAGTGTAACATAGGAATATCCAGCTCTCTGATGACAGTATATGAGACACAAGGCACAAACTCTTAGCAGATGAGTAACTCTCTTCTCCATCAGTCCTTCTCACTTCATTTCCATAGAGGCCATCAGAATATCAGATATTGCTACAATACTTGAGTTATTCCAATTAATCCACTTTCATTCAACTTCTCTCAATGGACTTGTGCCCCTTTTTACCAGTCATATCCAACCTCGCTGCCTCAAAGCCATTTTGCCAAACTTACAGTTTGCTAAATCTCTATGTTGTAATATGTTTAGGCTTTTATCTCCCTCCAGCATGATCCAGTTAAATAGTTCTGAAAAGATGGAACACACCTAGGTTGTCACTTTCAAATCTTATTCCTCCAAGACTCTGGGAACTATTTTGCTGTGTTTCTGGAAGACACAGGGTATAGGAAGACATATTAGTACTCTCTGGAATTCCTTCTATCTAAGGAAGTCAGAGTGTAGTGGCCTATAAGCTGCACTGCTTCCCAAATTCCCTCATTAATTAGGCAAGACTTACAGGGAGACAGACAAAAAGATGCAGGAAGATGAACTTGGAAAGGACAAGAATACAAATGTGTTTGGGAGATGCACTGCCTTCATGAGCCAAATCCTGGAAATAGCTGCTCTTGCCTTGAAATAAAAACTGATGACTTTCTATATCCTTCTCAAGCCATGATAACAAAAAAACATTTAGGATGTTTGGACAGTTTACATCCTGAGGGCTAATTTTCTAGAATATGTTCAGAAAGAAAGAAGTGAACAGATTCAGCAACTTTTCCTGCTAGTGGATGTCAAAACAAACAAAATTAAAGTTGTGAAAGAAGTAGCAAGGGAAAAGATATTTTGGAAATGAAAACATAATTACAGTGTTCCTGATAAAGCAAGACCACAAAAAACTAATTTACATAATAATTTTCTGAAATACATGAAGATTATATTTCTTTCTGTGAAAACCATCTATTTTCCATTGACATTCCACTTGTGAGATTAAACTTTTTCTAAAGTTTTATGTCTGAGTAGGAACAGCAGCAAATACTTGTCTCCTGTGACCTAAGTAAATCTAGGAATATGATCTGCAGTTGCCAGAAACTATAATTTAGACTTCCTTATATCAAATTCAGTCTTATCATCATGTCTGTTTCTCTTTTTTTCTCATGTATTACCCTAAAAATGAACTCTAAAGAGACTTATATTGGTATAAATAGCTAGAGAAACCAGGCTATTGTTCTTGAAAAAAAGGCTGGAAATAAAGTATTGGTTAATTTTGCAGGATGTTGTTGTTGAAATTCTTGTTTGCCCTTCTACCCTTTTGAACCTGTAAACTGGAAAACATCTTAAAGCTGAGTGTCAGCCATCTCTGTTGTGGCTGATCTTGTATGCATAAGCTTCTTATAAACCAATCAGTGGATTCACTTAGGCTCCATAGCTGAGAAAGAATGCATGCAAAATAGTTTGCTTAATCCATTTGTATATTCTTAAATTACTGAGACAGTGGAGTTTGTTTTTGACTATTAAAATAATGATGAGCTATATCTGTGGTATTTATTATTCGAGTTTGATAAAGACCTGATCTTACAAATGATTAATAGGTTTTTTCCCCTGAGAGCAAATTTGGCTCCTGAGAGAAAATTTTCATCTTCTTGTCAGTCTAACTAGTAATTTGAAATAGAGATGATCCAATTATTTAAATTGTTTCAGTACAAAACAACAATGAAAGGTTCTGTACTTAAATCATTTAGTTATATGAAATTCTAATTTAAAAAAATGCAGGTCTTCAGTTGCTACAGATCAGGAACAGTTAAGAATGCAAAAGGAATTTTAACTTTTTTTTTTTTTTTTTGTGTGTGCTAATAGCAATATTATTAAATGGCAAATTGTAATTCAACATTACATCTACAGGACCAATCAGAAGGATGGGAAATTGAGTCACTAATAAATGTCTTGCTCTTGTTGGTTATTGATTAGATTATTATACATATAACTATATCTTCATGATTAGCCAAGTGGAGAAAATAAAAAAAAAATTCTCTGATGGTTAATATCAGAATGAATCATTGCTAATACTTTAATCTTCATAAGTCGCTGGGAAAGAATATCAAACCTTACCTGGCTTCAGGGAGATCAGGAATATTAAAACCATGACCATAGCAAGATGAAATGTCTAGAAGTTGGAAGAATTTAGGATATTTAAGGCTCCCTGTGGAAACTGTCTTATTCCTTGTTTGTTTAAGGTGTTTCAAATAGGAATATTTTACAAGATAATATTTGCTATTATTTAGGTGAAGTTACAATATTTTAATTGTGAGTCTTTAGTATTTACTGTAAATACCTACTCACTGTACCCATTAGTTATCATAAGTAATTTTAAACCAAGTTGAGTGACCAACCTGCATCCTTACATGAAAGCACAAGTGTGCAAATCATAAATGGGATGGTGCCATTTTGTAATGATTTCAGTAATGTTTTTTTTGCTCTGCCCTTCTACCTTGCTTGTGCCAAGCCAACTCTAAATAATATTGAAAACTGAGAGGTAAAACTGAAAAAGTTCTTTGTTATAGTCTCATAGCATGCATATTTATTTCAGTTGAACAGGGATCATAGCTTCTCTGAGTTATTTTATTTACATACTCAATGCACTGAAGAAAAGAGCAGCATAATCCTTTCCTAGATAATCTCAAAGTACATATGAAAGGTTGTGTACTAAGCTGTCCTGGTTTCAGCTAGGGTAGAGTTAATTTCCTCTCAGTGGCTGTTAGAGTGCTGTGTTTTGGATTCAGAATGAGAATGGTGTTGGCAACACACAGATGTTTTTTGGTTTTGCTAAGTTGTGTTTATCCTAAGTCAAGGACTTTTTTTCCCTTGTCCCATGCTCTGCCTGTGAGGAGGTATGCAAAGAAAAGCAAGCAAGCAAGCAAGCAAAAAACCAACCAAAGAAAGAAAGACCTGGGAGGGACCATAGTCAAGACAGATGATCTGAACTGATCAAAGGGATATTCCACACCACGGAATGTCCTGCCCAGTGTATAAACTGGGAGGATTTACCTGGAAAGGGAGCCAGTCTGAGTTTGGGAAGTGGGGTCTGGCATCAGTCAGTCGGTGGTGAGCAATTGCATTGTGCATCACTTGTTTTTTTCCTTTTTATTAACATTGTTATTATTATCCTTTACTATTATTATTGTATTTTACTTTATTTTCAATTATTAAATTGTTCTCATCTCAACATACAAGTTTTGCTTCAATTCTCCTCATTCCACTGGTGTGGAGGGGAAGAGGAGGGGCTGAGTGAGCAATTGTGCAGTGTTTCATCTCCAGCTGGGCTTAAAACTGCAACATAAGCTTATATAATGGGGCCATCAGTTTCAGCATTACACATTTATATGAGTTATTAAAATCTTGTAAAAGGTATTTATGTATTGCTTGTCACTTTCTAACACAAAACATCCTAATCCCCTGTAATCTGAAGGAACACATTTAGATATCTCTTTCTTTTGCCCTTCACAAAAAGTTTCCCAGAAGTACCATAATACCAGTGTTAGTGAGTCCAATGTCAAAGTCCATACGGATTTTTTACAGCGAGAAACACAGAAAGCAATGTTTTTGTCTGAACGAAGGCTGTGCAACACTTGACAGTTGGGAATTGCAGCATTTGGCGCAGATTTGATAAGTCTATTTGCTGTGCAACTGTGCAACTGTGTTGCAGTGGCAGGGCAGGAGCCAATTTCATACTTGGTGGATCTCTAGCACACTCAGATTTGCCCTGTCAGTGATTTTAATCCATACTGTGTCTTCATTAGAGATGCTTCTGAAGTGCTCTGAAAGTATTTAGCCCCTCTGCATACTCACCTTTCTATTGTTGTGTATTTCTTACCCACATGGCCCTTATCTCTTGACTTCCAAGGCAGCACTGAAGCGATAAAAGTATCATGAGGACTGACTTTAGCATACAAAGCTTTCTTTAACTAAATCTTTTCTCCTCTGTTATCCTCAGGCACTTAGGCTGGTGACAGAAGCATATCTACAACAGCAGATGGAAAAGATTCAAATGCCTCAACCCAGGAAAAGATATTTATTCATGGATATTTCTCTGTTGCTTAGATCAGTCTCTTAACTAGAACAGACTGCAAAAGCAATGAGACTAACACAATTTGAGATAGGAAACTAAGTATAAGAACTGGCACTACATAGTACCAGTTGTTAAGATACATATCAGTCAAAACTAATTAGGTATACAAATGGTGAAGTAATTTAACTTAAAGGGGACAAGAAAAGGAGAGAACTGGAGCTTTCATCCCTTCAGGAAGATGACTGTTACTGCCATAAATGCCTACAGATACAAATAACACAATTATACTTCTGTGAAATGATTTTGAAGATTATGTACCTCCTTCCTTAATTTTCCCCTATCAACTTGGGATCTGACTTCAAACTAACTTGTAAAAGCAGTAGCAAAACTTTGTCAAAAAGTATAATAACTTCTAGAGGTGACAGGCAAAGTCAGTCACGCAGATAAATTTTGCACTGAGATCTTCTCATTTCTCTGTTTAGCAATATGCTGGAATTGAATGATTATCAGAAATACATTTTCTATATCAGCCTTAGATGTCAATTTTCAAGAACTAATTTAAAACAGAAGAGTAACATAAGTGTGCAGACACACATCCTCTGCAGTTTTATGTCACAGCCATGCCAGTTACTCCATACCCTAAGAATAGCTAATACTGAATGAGACTTACTTCAGTAGTTGACAATTTCTATAATATAATGGAGGCTTAGAAAATGAAAAATAGTATAGGTACACATGTAAAAATAATCTTGTTATGGTATTCTAGAAAAGATAAAATACTTTTTTGTAAAATGCCAGCATAACAGCAAGTGAATATTTCAATTACTGCATGTGGGTAAACATAGGTTTTTTTTGCTGAGAAAAAAATAGATAATCATGCTGCCATGATGATCTCTGGATTTTTTTTTTTTCCCTAAAAAAAAAAGTGTGTTTGAATAGGTATCTGTGCTAGGAACTGAACTCAAGCTTCTTTGATAAAATCATTTCTGCATTAAAAAATGTTAGCTTTGTTACTTATGAATAACCTCTCTCAAGTAACTCACAAAATGATAGAAGATAATTGCTGGGAAAAAAAGGCAAATTATTTTGGTTATGAAAATTTATGCAAATACTTGTAAGAGAAAAAACTGTATTAATTAAAAGTGTCTGTCTATCTCTTCACTCTGCTGTTTTTGAGAAAACATTAAAACATTATAGGTCAAACAGAAAGGCATATTATGACATAAAATGAGTGAAGACCTCTATTTCTGTCTGAAGAGTAACAAATTGCTAGTAAAATTGATTTGAGGTGTAATTTATGCCATCTACTCTAAAAACTCATCAGCTAATGGTATCTAGGCTTATTTTCATTACTTCAATTTAAATGAAAAATAAAAGGTACTATGGCATACTGCATTCAGTATTAAAAACAACAAGAAGTGTTCTGCGGAGTTCATATAAGCCCATATATATAGAGGTGGCCACAGAAGCTAATGCTATGTAGTGAAATTGAGTTATGAATTAACATATTAATATAAGCACCCAAATTAATTCTTTGCATTTAAAATCAGCAGAGACAGCTGTAAAAGCATAAATGGAATGAAAAAGAATCCCAAAGGATTTTTACAAAAATTATAACCATTGTAATTGATGAAAATCATCCATCTACGGAGAGGCAGAGGGAGACATAGAGAGGACCACGAAAATTCTTACATTCTAAGGTGCAGGCTGACGTAACATTTTCAGGCTCCAGAGTGGTACTTCACAAGAGTAGAATAGTAGTGATTTTCATTCTAAATAACAAGGAGGTATTTTACTCCAAATGGGGTGTATGGTGGCACATGTCCCACTGATTTTAGCATAATTTTGCCGCTGATCTCATCATTGAATTTAGATTTGAAATAATTGCATACATGGCAACGAGTTGTCTTTAACTCCAGGATGATGTCCATACCTAAAATACCAAGTTTTTATACCTGAAGTATGTATTTTAGAGTACCATGACCTAAATTCATTCAGGTGAGGCTGAGTGGTCTTTATGCCACACTTAGTCACACAGGTCTGGTTTAAGGTGACCAACCTCAGAATTAGGGCTTCCCACATTTTTGCCTGGACTTGCTGTGCCACGGTGTGCAGAGTGAGCTGCCTATGAACCTGTGATGCAAATGCAGCACAGAGGAGTGCGGTCATGGGAAGGTGGCAGAGGGCTTGAAGGCAGAAACGCAGGATGATGCCAGAGGCCCAGGGCTATAAATGCTGCAGCAGTGGGCAGTTAGTGGCCACCTGTACAGCTGGTTTTATGGATAAAAACAGGAAACAAAAAATAAGTACTCAACATATGGAAAATGTACCACACAGAGGAGATCTGACTGAAAGTGGAATCAAGGACCAATTAAGGAGGTGCTGTTAGAAAACACATGAAAATATCCCCAAAAACCCCAAGAAAAAGAACCCCACATCTCCCCAAAACCACATTATATTCCTCCTGTAAAATTATTTGGACCAATGATTTTCCCAAACAGCTCTTGGTTTTTTTAAGGAAAATGGAGACCATCAGTCTTAGAACCCACTTGGGAAACGGAAGGTTGAACATAACATCAGAGAAAAAGGTAGATAATCTGCCTATAATAATTTTACCTATACTATTGATGAGAACGAGCTGCAATAGTAATTTAGTTTCTAAATGTTAACAAACACTAGAATACCAAGAATTATATTCATTAGAATACTATATTTATTAGAAAACTATTTGAATTTATTAGAATAGTTATTAGTAAATTAGTAATTTCTTTATTACAATGTTAACATAGTATAAATATAATTTACTGATATAAATTCTTCATTTTGCTTATATTGTGAGCTTCTTCAGCACACAGAAGACACACAAGGGATGCCATCACATTATATGTTTGATGAGAGTCACTTTCCTTTGGACAAAATTCAGGCACTAACGGAATCATGTTTATGAGGCTACTTACGGCACAAAATGCATCACCTTTTACTGGCTTCATTTCCTATATAGTCATATGTTCAAATATTTATATGGTGTCTTTTGCATGAAATATAATTTATCCTCAAAACTCTTTATGCTGCTCATCACTGAAACAGCCTTCTGAATTTGTAAGTTTTACTGTTACCATTTCACACATGGCAAGCAGGTATTTAGAGTGTTACTACGTTGTATTTCCTCAAAACATCAGCTCTGTCTCCGAGCAAACATGTATGATTAGAGTCCCCAGCATGATGTGGAAATGCCAGCTGATAACCCAGCTCTGGTGCCGTGTTCCCGACTGTACCCACACTAGTGAATGTTCTCCTCATATGGCTGTAATCTTCCCAGGTATGGATTTGCCTTCCTGCAAAATCTATATACACCCTGAAAGCCTTGCACTCAGAGTCTTAGAGGTACTTAATCATATAAAAAATTCAGATAAGTAACTGAGGAGGGTTTTTAAATCAACCCTCACACATTTCTCTGAGGACTTGAAAATCACAAAAAAATTAATTTTAATAAGGAAGAAAATATAAGCCTCTTATCCTCTGTTATTCAGAGACTTAATCACTGAACTGTCCTCCCTTATTTACATAAACTAATGATCAGTAATGTACATTTTCACATCAAATTAATCCCTCACACTCAGTTTACATGTATTTCTTTAAGAAGCATCTTCAGTAACAGTTCTGCAACTATGCACTCTTTGGAGCAATATTACACATTTTAGTCAATGTGCATGGGAAAAAATATAAACAAAAAAAAGGGAATTCACCTTCCACTTTTCCTTCCTTAGCTCTGTTTTTAATTAAAAATAAAAGATACCTCTTTAAACTCACACAAGGGACAGAACTGGTGATCAAAAAGAGCCAATTTGCATGCAAGAAACTGTCAAGTTAAAATTCAGATATTCAGATTTTATATAGGAACCCACTTCCATAGTGAGTTTGAATAAATCCCCAGATTTTTACGCAAGGATTTTATTTCTGCTGTTTTTCTTTTTTCTTTCTTGATAGATGTTATAATGAAACAAATCTTTGTGTACAGCTTGAACCCACTTCTATCAGAATAAAGGCTTAGCACAGAAAGACTTTTGCAGTAGTGTTAACTCCATTTGAACTTGGAAACAGAGTCTGGTATGGCAGTTAGAGCAGGGCCAAATGTTGCAGCTGGAACAATTTGATAGTTGATTTTGCGAGACTGAGTATCACCCTGGTTCTTCATAACTAGTTTTTGAGATAGTTTTGACTACAGATGCAACCCATAGGTGGTAGATTCAGGATATATAACAGAAGAAGCTTTTAATTTATTAAAAAAATCAATTAATTGTAATGACATCTTTATGGCACATATTAGGAAGAGAGCCAGTGCAAGCTGACTCACAGGAAACTGTTTCAGAGTTGAGTCTGTTTGAGCATAATAATAAAAGGGATTGTCATTCTTTGGCAAAAAACATATTCCATGCTTGTACAAATGGTGATAATAGCTGAATGGATAGCTAAAATTATATTTTCAAAGAGAAGCTTTTGATCTTAAGGACTCCAGAACATTTTTGGCAAGTAGAAGAGGAATGAGAAAGGCCATGCCTGTATCTGTTTTTTACTCTTTTTTAATAGGTCTAGCAACCATTACATGAGAATATAGAGAAAAAAATTCCAATTTTCTCCTCTCAAAGAAATTGGATTAGAAGTGAATCAGATAGGATAAACAAGCAGAAAAATTGACATTTATCATCTCAGTGATGTGTCTTCTGGAGAACATTATGGAAATTGCGTAGCATGCAAACAAAATACTGAACAGAAGGTAGGAAAAAACCTTTAATTCACTTACATGCAGTTATCCATGTGCTACAGCTAAGGTAACCTAAAGACAAGCAGAAAGAATATAATGACATCTGTGAAGCTGACATGCTATGAACAGCTTTCAGGGAAAACTAAACAGTCAAACAAGGCTCTAATTTGTCGAAACAATAGGAATCTCTGCTCTAAGGCCTCTTGTATTCCTGTATTTTGTTTCAAACATGGTCTTGAAAAATTTCACAGGTGCTGTTCTAATGTGACTGGGTTAACTAAGGATAACCCTGGGGCTGTTTCTGGTCTGAAACAAATAGGTGCCACTCACAACATTCAGTTCCGCTCCCATTCTGTCATCTGAACTTTGACAGCATAATAAGAGGTTTGATCTAAGAATGCCTGAAGGTGGCAGTTAGTGATGATCTGTACCTCAGGACCTGAATAGAAAACTAAAAAAAAAAAAGAAAAAAGGATTACAAACAGAGGAGTTTGATTCAGGCAGCTGAATAGGCATTAGAAGAATTTCAGCAGTAGAAAATGTAATAAATAAAGTTCTACATGTTGCTTTTAGCATCACTCAGATTTATCTTTCTTCTACCTTCTTCCACAATTTTCCTTTAAATGCTTTTCTAAGTCACATACTGGAAAAAAAGAAAAAAAACCATAAGAGAGAATTCAATTTATATTTAGTGTAAAAATAGCACAAAACTTTTTTCATCTGGATATGGGCAATTTAATCTCACATCGGTTTCATACAGATGTTTAATGGTAGAAATGTAAAATATAAACTTGTTGGAATTCTGTCAGGTCTTCCTTCTGTTGGTTACAGTTACAGACAGGGATGAAAAGTTTCCAAAAAAATAAATATTATTTTATGTATTTACAGGCACAAAATTTAGATACCTATGTAATAAATGCTGGTTAAAGATAAGAAAAGATCTGCAAAGGAACAGACAGTAGCTGACAGGTTCTGCAACTAACATAATAATGATGTGATTGACAAAGTTCAGGTAATTGATTCTCAAACATGTTGAAAATTGACAGAAAAAAGCACACATATACAGAAATATTTAACCTCTTTGATAAAACAGGATCTCAGATTCTCCAGAACAGAAACAAACATCTTCAGTTACTGTTAGCTTACTGAAACCATGCCTGCAACCTAATTAATTACTGGCATTTATCAGTAATTAACACTCTCTTCCCCATCTCACTTTAATGGTTATTGGGTTGTTTTTCATAGCTTCAAGCATTATAGGATTGATTTGGCTTGGGTTTGGGTTTAAGCATGAGCTGCTAGAGAGGGGAAGATTACATTCTGGAGGATCGTAAGCATCAAAAGTAGACTGCATTTACAAAAACTGAGAAACGATTTTAATGAATTCAGTAGTTCTCTGAGCTCAGTTAAGTGGGTGATTAGTTTCCACATAAACTGGGTATTTTCTGAAGTGAGTAATGAGCCAGTATCTTTTCCAGTTTGTAATAACTGGTTAATATGGTCTGGCAAGGGAACTCTGCCGAAGCTCAAAACAAAATTTGCATCTAGGAAAACTGGACTCCAAGCTGATTAAATCAGTTCTCTGCTCTCTTTTTTTCTTGGTAGAACAGCAGACAATCCCATTCCTGGACTTTTGACCGAGAAACTGCCTTTAGTGGAGAAACTCATATAAACAATACGGTTTCTACTCTTATGCCCAGTAAATTTCTTCTTCATGAGAAAAATAAAGAATATTAACATTGTTGGATATCTGCTTCCTCACCGATGCTTTAGAAATGATAAGATAGAGATTTTTGAAGGAAGAACACCTTTTAAATGCTTTTATGAGTTTTACTAAAGTGAAAAATGCAAATTTGGGTTGTTCCCCAAGTAATAATTATTTTTCTTTGATTTTCTATCTCCATGGTAACTGTTTTTGAGAATCTTGTTCCATGTTTTCCTGGAAAAGCCCAGATGTGTTCACCACCCTACAAACAATGTAAATGATTAATTTTTTGCAGTCTTTATTAAGAGGTAGAAACCTTTGCCTCTCAATTAACTGAATACTTGAGCCTGAAGGAGATATAACATATGTTATCTCTGCAAGTCTCTGCTCTGTCGTGTCTACTGGGCTAATTTCTGTTTTTCCATACAGTAATTAAAACAATAGCTCTTCATGCTTAATTTATCAATGTAATAAAACCCAGTTTCATCTAATTTCCTGTATGTGAGAAGTTCTGTTTCTTTGGTTTTTTGTCTTTTTTTTTTCTCTTTTTGCTTCAGTAGTTTTCGTTACAATGGAAATACAGACACAGGAATGTTATTGAAATACTGTGGACCATAGATGTATAGTCAATACTGTGTCTTCCTGTCTGTTCTGTGCTGTCAATATTTTGTAAGAGTAAACAAGCTGAGTCTTGATATGCAAGACAAATATTTGCATGAAGCTGTTTATTCAACTGCCTTAGATCTTATGGAGCTATAAAACAGGAAAGGAATCTGTTTAGATATTAGGTTTTCTAAATAATTTTGGTTCATATTATTATTTTTAAAGATGTATAGGTTTAATAGAACATTTTGTACTTAATAAGAGCAAAACAATTTTTCTACATTCAATGAACTACCCTCACCCGTCTTGTTTTGTATATCTCCAGTATTCATTTGAAAAATTCATTTCGAATTCACCATTTACTATAGCTCTACATTGAATCGATCCTATTGGCAGTAAAACTACTTTAAAGAGTAGACATAAAATTATGTGAAAATGTAATATTTGTCTTATTATTTGTTTCTTTGCTTTCTAGCAACTCACAGTACTTTCTCCACTATATCTCTATATAGCAGCAAATTTACAAATATCTTGATCCTTTTTATTGTAAAATATTTCTTTTGATGAATCACTTTCTTGACCCCGTTCTGTTGACAAGTGTTTAGCATTCAATAACTTTTCCTTCAATATATCAGATGTATGGTAGAGTTCTTGGTTAGTGTTCTGCTTTAAAGATTAAGATTACAGATACGAAGCTCAGCTTGACATCATGAAACAGTCAAGAACAATTCACAATTTCAACAAACTTCTTTTAAGTAAACTTATCTATTAAAATGCTTGTGAGACATGAACTCAGATGTAAGTATAGTCAAGGAAGTTGATTTATAAAGTAAATGAATATTCATGGTCAGCATTTTTTATGCTTTCAAATCAACCTCCCGCTGCCAAGAGAAGCCAGCGGAACAAGTGCATCTTGCAATGTGCCCAGAGACTCCCACTTTGCTCTCTTGCTTAATCAAGAGGGAGTGCAATCGTTTAGTGAATCCTGAATGCTCAATATCCAAAGAAACTTTTATTTACCTGCAAACATATTTTCCAATTTTTTTTTTCCCTTCCCTTTGCAGACACCTCATTTCAGCCATTTTTTAAAAGAAGACTGCCCCATGAGTTCACAATGAAATTAGATAAGGGAACCAAGGCTTTAAGTTGTTATAGTCACTACCTTTATGAAAGTCAAACAAAGCTTCGCTCCCATAAGCAGGACTGGTAAACTGATAACAATGGGTGAGAAGGCTGAGGGATTCAACCTTCTTGTGGCCTTTCAATACTTGAAGAGGGCCTATAAGAAAGATGGGGAAAACTTTTTATCAGGTCCTGTTATGAAAATATGAGAGGTAATGGTTTTACACTGAAGGATGGTAATTTTAGATTAGAAATAAGGAAGGTTTTTGCAAGGACCCTAGTGAAACACTAGAACTGATTGCCCAGAGAAGTGATGGACGCTCCATTCCTGGAAACATTCAAGTTCAGGTTGGATGGGCCTCTGAGTAACCTGATCTGGTGGAATATGTTCATGCTCATTGCAGAGGGGTTGTGCCAGACCATTACCTCTTGTCCTGTCCTGGGGATCAAGTGCCCCCTCAGTCAGCTGGCAGACGACACTAACTTGGGTGGAAGTGTGTATCTGCCTGAGGGTAGGACAGGCTGGATCAATGGGCCAAGGCCAACTGGATGAGGTTCAAAAAGCTTGGGTCCTACACTTGCCTCACAAAAATCCCATGAAAAGCTACAGGACAGGGAAAGAGTGTCTGGAAAGCAGCCCAGCAGAAAAGGACCTGGGGGTGCTGTTTGACAGCCAGCTCAACATGAGCCAGCAATTCCCAGGTGGCCAAGAAGGCCAATGGTGTCCTGGCTTGGACCAGTAATAGTGTGGCCAGCAGGACCAAAGCAGTGATTATACCCCTGTGCTCATCCCTAGTGAGGCCATACCTTGAGTTCTCTGTTCATTTTTGGGCCCCTCACTACAAGAAAAGCATTGAGGTGCTGGAGTGTGTCCAGAGAAGGGCAACAGAGCTGGTGAAGGACCTGGAGTGTAAGTCTGATGAGGAGTGGCTGAGGCAGCTGCTTGTTTAGCCTGGAGAAAAGAAAGGTCAGGGGGACCTTTTAGCTCTCTACAACTACCTGAGAGGAGGCTGTAGTGAGGTGAGGGTGTCTTTTTCCAGGTAATAAGTGACAGACAAGAAGAAATAGCCTCCAGTCACACCAGAGGATGTTTACATTGGATATTAAGAAAATTTTATTTGCCAAAAGGCTTGTCAAGCTTTAGAACAGATAGCTCAGAGAAGTGGCTGAGCCACCATCCCTGGAGATACATAAAAGAGATGTAGATGTGGTGCTTATTGTCACCATTTAGTGGTGAACTGGCAGTGCCAGGGTATTGGACTCAGTGATCATAAAAGCCTTTTCCAACCTCCTATATGAGTCTGTTTCTTACTCTCTGAATATAAGTCCTAGTAAACTGTCTCTCACTGTCTTTCTTTTAAGCCTTCTTTAAGTATTGAATGGGCACAATGAGGTCTCCTAGCAGAGATATCCCTACTTCACTGTATGATAAGCAGTCCTGAAGTGAGACTGTCTCACTCTTTTTCATCCTATCTTCTTAAGTTTGCTTACAGTATTAGAATAAAATCTCAGTCTCCTCTAGGATCATGACAACAAGCAAGTTATCATGCAACTGTCTTTTTACTGCAGTAAATATTTAATAAAATATAAAATCTTATAATGATCACATTTCAAGCATTTCATCACCACAGGTAACTCAAAACACTATGGTTAAAACAGCCCAGTGACAAAGGAGTTATGTTAAGCAGGAAACGCACACATAAAGAGGAATTTTCACCACATCACAAAGAGCAGGAAGTTGGGTCTGGAGACATTGTCTTCAGGTAATATTCCACGCCATACTTTTTTTTTTGTTTTGTTTTGTTTTAGTTTTTCAAATGACAAGCCCACATTTTGAAAAAAATATTCAAATCACACACCATGGTTAAGACAGTCAGGGCAACACCTTCATGAGAATATCTTGGTGAACGGTATTAGATACTTTGCCAGTTGGTGTATTATGTTGGAAATTATACAGATTTTTATCAAGCAGCACAAATCCAGGGAACTTTACCAGAAGAAAAGTAACATCTTAGAAAATGTAGAAGTCTCCAGTCTTAAGTGGAAAGAATGGGGGTTTCTAAAAGACACTTTTCAGGAAATCAAGTTTGGGGAAATTATCTCTAGCCTTAAGGCCCAACTCTGCAGAAAGTTTAGTTTCTGCTATGTTTTGGGATTCATTCTTCTACAGCAGACTGGTGTGATCACCACACACGGACTTTGGCTTCAAGTTTTTGCTGGCACCATGCTGTGTCTCATGGCTCCAAGATATTTTTTGCTGCTTTTTGTTGTTTGTTTGTTGTATTTTTTTAATCAAACATGTCTGAAATGGTGTGAGTACTGTGCTGAAACTCAGATGGCTTTTTTAATAGCTTGAAAATGGAGAGTAGTCCTGTCTGACCAGGGGGCAGGAGGCAGTACTTAGGGACGCTGAGGCTGAAGAAGTTCGTGATACAAGACTGTTTTCATGTAGAAGACCAAGTCTACTGTGGTCATATGCTTCCTGTCTTGTGGGAGGGGTCCCACAAGAGGTCGATACATCGTGGTAAGGTTTCATCATTAAGAAAGAAAGTTGGAGCATTCCAAAACATTCAAGAAGATAATATCAGTTCTTTAGTGTGATGGTTTATTCCCTTAGGTTTATTCACTGGCCATCTTTTATTCAGCATTGCAGACACCTCCTTTTTGATATGGAATAATTGAAAACTGATCATGGTGCATTTGAAATGAAATTTTGCTCTGTGATGATATTATCAGTGCATTTGACTCCTCTTGCTTCAGTTTCACCATGAGATCTAATTATACTTAACTTTATCTCCAGGAAACATTGCCTCCATGTTCCTTCACTTGTATGACTAGTTTCCTCAAAGCCTAGACAGTATATTTAATTTTAAAAATAACACCTCTGGTAGCATTTAATTTGAGATCAAGATGCTGAAATGTTGCTGATTCTACGCAAATATCTTTATATAAAATAGTGAATAATCCTTGTTTAAAGGCTCCATTCATTTTCCCCTAAATGTAAATGTCTAGTGCCATTTGAAATACCCTTTAGAATCACAGAGATACAGAAAGTAAGGAAACTGATGCCCTTCCAAGCATTTCATGTGAGTCTACATCTCAAATACCATATGCAAAACCGTAAACATGATCTGAGTCAGTGCCAGATGCTCAGAGCAGTTTAGATGACTGTGCAGAAAGGGTTTGAGACATATATCTTAACACAGATGTCTAGACATGAGATGACACATGGGTATCTATTGAATCTCTAGATTCCATTCCAAGAAAAGAATTTTCCTTCATTTCTATGTAATACCTTCCAGCACTGGAGGCTGGGTGCATCCTAGTCAGCATTAGATATCTATCTTAAACAACCAAGCCCTAATATCTTCCTCAATTTCATAATTATATTGAAAACATTTAGTTAACCAAGTGACTGACTTGGTTTTAATATTATAAGGGGAGATTGTTGAGCTAGTTCATAGGCAGACTCTGTACATGTAGATCTAGGTAGACATCTACTGTAGATCCTTAAATTGCAGTACCTCAATTTTGTAGCAAATGCCATTTTTTATGCATGTTTTAAGTGGATTTCTTTATTTTGAGAAAGGGTGTAAACTTTAATTAGATTTCAAGTTAAAATTTGCTAAAATGTTAAAAATAAAAAGCCATAAAGCCTATGCCATAAAATATTAAATTATATGAGCAGATATGTAAATATGCAAATTCCCCACTAATTGAATATAGTATTAATTTACAAAATAGTGTTTCTAAAACATCACTCACTTTATTTGACACTTCTTTGTTTTGCTTGGTGCTACTTGTGAATAGAAGGATCTGTGTTCATCACATTTCTAGAACTGGATCAGTAGGCTGGGAAATTGTGTTGCAGTGTAATGGTATCGGGAACTTATTTGGTCTATGACTTAGAGGAAATTTAATTCAAATATGACTTAATGGAACTAAAAAATTGCCATCACTAAAAATACTTATTTTTTCAGTTTTATGGAAAATATTTGCAAACCATCTGAAATTAAAAACAAGCAATGGCTGAAACGTGTGCTTTAAAACTTTTGGAATTTATTTTTAAGAAAAGAATCAGATATTCAGCTACTCAGAGACTGAGGTACAATCATAATTTATTTGGCAAGGTCAAGTATTAATAAAAAAATCTATGAAGTTAAAATGAGCTGATAAATCCACTGATTTATTCTCCTTAAATGAAATTTGTTTCAATATTCATGTATACTCAGATAATATGAAATTAATTTTATATTATTATTAAGAATAAGATATGTTATTTATGCAGTGTTTCGAAGATGCCTGTTTAATTTATGCTTTGGGTTTGCTTTTTTTTCCTTTGGCTCTCTGGCATTTGTCTCTGTATGAAACTGGATTCACTTTTAGAAATAGATATTTTTTTTTCAATCAACAATTTTTCCATATTTGGGACAAGATCCTGAAATTATGTAAAACAGAGTTGTACCCATGAAGTCAACCATACCACACAGTGCAGAACAGAGATTCACAGCAGCAAGGTCTCTGCCTCCCTCTTACACAGACAAACAAAAGTACATTAAAATTAGCTTTCATGGAGATTTCAAGCTGGAAAGGACTTAAAATAGGTGTTCCATCTTTCTGCTTCAGAGAAATAATATCTACAGCTTTGTTAATCTATTCCTACACGCTTCCACAGTAGTACATCCAAACTTTCCCAGACACACTAATTTAGAGTTTTATTATCTTGCCATTATTTTTTACCAATGACAATGAGAACTCATGAGTATTTATTATGTACTGCATCCCCACCTGTAGTTCTGCAGAACTTCTGGCTAGTGGGTTGTTTGCTGTTGTAGCAGTTATTTCTGCCTAAACTTTGTGTATTTCATCTAACCTATAGAGTCATGTAAAATTTCATTCTCATGTTCATTCTTTCAGTGTCTAAAAATCCCTCCAAATGCTATTTCTGTCTTCTAATATATATGAAATTTATCCTACTTTGATGTCAACATGAAAAGCTAATAGTCATATTGACTTCAGGTCATAAAGTCAAATACTGAAAAGCAGCTGTCCTGGGACAGCGCCATAAACAATTTAATTTGATGGATCCTTTCATTTGGACAGTGAACCATTAACATTCTCTGACTGTATATTTCCAATTAGTTTTGCAATCCACTTACCATAAATGCACTTAAACAACTTTCTTTAGTATGCACGTGATGTTTGCACAAAAAAAAAAAAAATTGTAAGAAAGATTACTGAAGCCAAATATAAAACTCAAATATATTGCTTCCTTTTTGTCTGTAAGGCCTGTTATGCTGTCCTGGGAAGAATTAAACTGGTTTGGCATGATTTGCTCTTGACTAATCCGTGTTGGCTGTTACTTACTGAAGGTCTAAAATGCACTGACTAAAAGGCTGGGACTTGTGAAATCAGAAGAGACCTTGTCATAAGATGACACTACACTGCCCAATACATCTTTCTATTTCTTTTAGTAAGGCTTAGAAAATGTTATCTGTTCCAGGGATTTTGTGACCAAAAAATGTCACCTGGCATTATTCTTTGATTAAGTTGATTTCCTCTATTGAACTGATATAAATGAACACAGAATAGTATTAAATTACTTGGAAAGCTGTGTGATGTTCTTTTTAAACTCTGTAATAATTTGAAATGAAGATGTGTTTGCTTGCCTAAGGTGGCAGGGACTGGTATTCAATGAACATCATTTTCTTAAGTTACTAATATATGTGGATGTCAATGACCTATGTAAAGAAAAAGAAAAAAAAAATCAAACACTGTTTTTCACAAAAATAATTCAGTTATCCAGAAGTGTATTTACTCTGTTCCTTTTTTAGCTCATGAACCTAATAATGTCTGACATTTCATGGTTTCTACATGTCAGTGAGTGAAGTAATTGCCAAGAGACTATTGTATGTGGAAGGATGTATTAATTTATTCATTTTTGGCTTCTTATAAATATCCCTGTTCTCTATGCCCTGTGTATCAACTGGGAAACAACTATTTGATCTAAGGCAGAGAAACCTGTGGGATGAAGTTAAATGATAGATATACAATATATATACACAAATACTTAGATAAGTTCAGCCAAGCACAATGACAAAAGTAAGTTTCTTTATGCACTTTTATCTGTGTGAGGACAGGGAATAAAGGTCTAAAGCCTTGGCAGGGGTTTATGGATAGGTAATATCCATATGTAAGAGCCTGAGACAACAAATTAACAACAAATTTAGTTGTTACCACTCATATTGAGTTAGAACTTAAAATAGAGGCTTTGATGCTTCTGTCAGCTGTACCAAAATGGCTGGTTATTGGAGAATAATGCATCTGGGAAATGAATTCCGAGGTAAATTCTTGTTCTTCCCAATCCTGGACTGCATCTTCTGAGAAAATGCTACAAATATGTTTGAAGAGAGAAAATTTGAAAGAATAGTTTCAGACTTTATTTAGAGCCTAGAAAACTAGACATACAAAGAATGTTGGTGCTCAGTAGATTAACAGTCTATCAGATTATCAGAATGTATCAGAGGTATTTTTCCTCTGTGTGAATCCCCATGCCACCTCTTGCCTTTGTTACATCTGTGTTGGTCACCAGTACATGAGCTCAGCTGAATGCAACCTTGATATCATCAAGAGTTTAGTCTCCTGTTACAGGCAAGAAATTGTGTTATTCCTTAGAAGGAAGTACTCTTGTCTGTAAGACCAGCAGACATGGATGCCCAGTTTTCCACCTTTCATAGACTACCCTGGTGTTCAGAGCAGTCCCCTATGAAATATAAATCCTCTTAGGAAGCAGAGTAAACTGAATCTTAACTTTTCAATCTTTGTAGGATGAAGATGGAAAAATGAACAGTACTACCACCACACCTTGATTTATGAAAGAGAACTGTGAGACCTAATCAGTTACTGGAAAAAGAATTCATCAACACTTTTTTTCTGGATAAATATCAAGGTGACAGATTCTGAATGTAAGGATGTATGCCTCTGTGTGCCTTAGGTAAAGCATTTGAGGGTTCAATGTGTAGTAAATTATTTCTTTAGCTAGGTATCTGAATATTGATTTTATATTTCTACAGTTTTTGCTGGTATATTGGATTTCTGTTTGCCTTCACCACATCAGTGCAGACTGATTTGTCCATGCCATGCAAGTCTCAGGGCTGTTTGGTCATAGGCTTCCTGTACACATATGCACAGTCCTGAGCTGGTGCAGGAGCCCTCTCTGCATTCCTGTTGGACACCCCTGGCACAACCTTGTTCCTAATTTGTCTGAGAGAGTATGAATTCCACCAGGATTTCCTGAGGACTGTGGAGAAAATCCATTATAATCTATATTCCAGGATGTGTGAATATCATCATTAGGAAAAAAAAAAGCCCACAACAAAATCAACCCAAACAAAAATAACCAACAAAACACCAAAAAACCAAGCCCCCTTTCAGTGCTTCTCTGTGATACTGTGCCACTTCTCCAGTAAGAGATTAATGTCAGCAAGAGCCTTCTAAGAAGCACAGACTGTCTTTGGGGTGTTTGGGTGTCCCCCTACACAGTGCAGTCAACACTGATAAACAGCAGTTCCTCCAAGGGCAATATTTTCTCCATGAATAGTGGGGAAATTTGCAGCATAGCACAAGCTTCTGAAAACAACTTTAGATGCCAGAAACTACATTTTAGGTAATAGCATACTTATATGTTAATTCTGAAATATCATGACATTGGATTACAAAGGTCATATTGTGGTTATAGCCTTGAATTTCATTGACAAACATAATTAATCAAATTAGCTCCATAAATTATCCATGAATGGGCACAAAAATATTAACTAGGGAGAACATTCGTATCACTGCCCTTCTTTTTTTATTCTGTGTATTTATTCCACTGTCAACACGGAAGACTCAGTAGTGAGCCTTGTATTTGTCTTACAAGAAATTATCTGTAAACATAGGCAACAACTACAAGTGCTCCACTCCATGAACGCTTCTCTCCCTCCTTAGGTGTTTGATGCCCTGCAAATAACTCTGCATATAGCTCTTGTAGCTTTTATAATTTATGTGTGCTCTGACTTTAATATTAAATATAGACAAAAGGTAAGAACTGGGAGAGGAGATGTAGCTGAAAGTCTCCAGAATGTACCTCCACATTCCATTCGATGTTTAACCAATATAAATGTGTAGGGAGGAAGCAATGTTCATTTCTGGTGGCTGGTGCTTTTTGCTCCTGCATTAGTTTGCTCTTTGGCTGTTTAGCCTACTCAGCTTAAACTGGGGTTACGTCTGCCTCCTCCTTGCACACAGAGGTATTGCGTTGCAGTCTCGGAGGTACAACCCAAAACCTCTTTGCAGATCACTTTGTGTATTTTCAGCACAGTAACCAATGAACTGGACATGAATTACAAATATTGCAATCCTATAAAAATTCATTGATAATCTTTCCTACAAAATTTTGCTTTTCTGTCTGGTTGGTGTAGGTAATCTCAACTACTCAAACATTCATGGAAAATAAACATGAAAAGGTAAAGAATGTGGCTCAGCTGAAATTTGGTCTAGAATCTCAAGAAACAGTTCCATTTCTTTCTTTTTACTATTCATCTAGTTGCAGAAAGAAAGCTAATGTTCATGTAGCTTTTAGCTACCAACATTTCTGCTGAAACAGTACCTTTTAGAAACCCCAGGGAATGTTACAGATGGGAAGAAAACATACAGGAGTTTTAAATTGTTTTTTGCTTACCATATATCAATCTTTCCTATTTTTATCTTTCCTCTGGAAAAGTAACTAAGAAATAAAACCTCAAAACTGTATGTAGAAAACAGGTTTTAGAAAGTACAAAATTCTTCCACAGTGGCCAAACCTCTGATACTTTGGCTACTACCCATAATTATCCTCATTTTCATTTGCTGATTTCCTTATGCAGTTCTCAATGAGGAAAACATGGTGTGGGATTATCTTTCACTGAATCCTGCTACCTTTCCTCTTTGAGATCAGTTTATTGAGTCATCATTTGTACAGTGCAAAGAAACACTGCATGAGGTATATTCTCAATTCGAAAACTACGAAGCAATTATTCATTTATTCAGTATGCACAGAACATAGCTAAGATTTGATGATTTAATGACCTATTAGGCTAAGCATTAGTTTGCTTGCCAATACTCTTAAGGCATCCAAAGAGTTTCTGTTGGCCACACAGTCATCAACCTGAAGGGTCAGAGCAGCCTCTATCACTCCTTGAGCAGGCTGTCAGTGAGGTGGCTCCGAGTTGCCGGGTCTCACCTGCCCTGTCATCACTGGTGACACTGATAGCTCAAGTTAAAGCCCCAGTGATTCCTAACTACTCAACTAGCTATCCAAGTTATTTTTAAAAATATTTTATATTTTTTCGTCCTAGTGCTTTTCTCCTTGAATGCTTGAGCCACTAATTATCTTGTCTCAAGAGCTACCTCTGGCTGTAATTTTATCTCTCTTATTTTTCTGTACTTTTTTCTCATATCTCTAACTTAACAACTTTTTCAGAAGTCAAATACAAGGTTATGCTGCTGGGCCAGATCAAAGCTGGGTCTTGAACTCTTGGCTGCTGAGCACAAAGGAAAAGGGGTTTACAGAAATATTTACAAAGAAAGAGGTTTATAAGCTTTATAGGTAATTTTTATCTATGTGAAAAAAATCAACAGGCAAGTAAAAGTCAATAAAGTTATAAGCAGTTTAACTATACATTTTATAAAGTGAAAGCAAATCTTTCTTCTGCTGAAATTTGTGAACCTATTGAAACAAAAGACTCTTGAAATTTGAGGGTTTCATTTGTTAGTGTTTCCAGCTTCAAAATCATAAATTCTGACAAATAAATTTGATATGTCACAAGGAATAACATGTTTATGAACAGATTTCTGATAGATTATTATGTGAAATCATTATGAGTAAGGAAGGTGTTGACCATGTGCAGGAAAAAATATTTATTTGATATTTTCTTATTCTTGTTATATTTGTATTAGTGCAGTAATAAAAGAAAGAAGAACCTCAATTCTTTTTTTCAGAGAAAATAAAATCACAGATGGACATAGGAGAAAAGAAAAAGGAAAAGCTGTCACTTTACTTAAGCAAAACAGTTACAGCAAGTTCAAACTCTTCAGAAATATTTATATTATAGATATAGAATATGATATATTTATGCATTGTATACACACACACACACACACACACACACACACACATGTATAATGTATCATTTATACTGCAATTCTGCTATGAAAACATGAAGCATTTGAAAACTGTCAAAGATTTCTCTTTACCGGCTGCTTGTTTCAAGGGTCAGCAATGAGAAATTAATTAGGAATTAATTTCATCCATTTAATTTTTTTTTTTTTAATTGCTTTCTAGTTCAGGATGTCTATTTGTAACTCTGGTAAGAAAAGACTGTATTTCTCTTCATACAAAATGAACTCTTGAACATTAAAGTAAAACCTTATTTTCTGCAAGTCGAATTTCCTTACTTTGCTAACAGTTTTTATAGGATGCTGAGAAATGCTCATGTTCCTCCATACAAGCAATAAGAAATAATAATTTAAAAAAAAATCTCAAAATGGTTGTGTAAGCTAACCACCAGTGATCATCACACATAAAGATGCTAGACTTAAATTGGTAATATGTCTGTTCAGAAAATGCCCAGTGAGATGATCAGCACCCCTTTCCTTGTACACTTCCTGGGTGATAGATAACTCAGCATATGGCTCATTTGTTTGGCTCACTGATTTTATTATTCTCACTTTTGCAAATGCTGCATGTTGCATCGAATTACTGTTAATCATCTTCCAGGTACCAGCAAACACCCTCCCACTTCACGTTACAGACCTCATCTTGCCTGCCTCCTTTGGAAAGAAGAATGCTGTAACTCTGAGCGATGGATGTAATGAAATATCATAACTCTTCTCTAGGAAGAATAATGTACAGTACCACCTGTGCTAGTAAAGCCATACTGAGCCAAATTTGTTATATTAAAAGCATGCAGCTGCTTCAGACTGCCCTGAAGCTCAGTGCTTTGACTATTATTCTTCATAATTTTGTACTCTTTATTTCCTGAGAGCAGTTAGACCTATAAAAATGTAGATACAGATATAAATATCTGAACTTTTTTTTCTTCATTCAGAGTTTTCTTGTTCATTGTGGTCAAGTGTTTCTCAGCCATGCCTGGACCTTTGATAGCATGCAGCTAAAGCAATCCTTTTTCTAACTAGGAACAAAACTGGACTCTTACTTTACCTTTTCTTCAGACGTGAAAGGACCGAAAACTCCAAACTGTTGACTAATTAGCTGCACAACTTCCATCTGCATTGCTTGGAGTGGCTCTAGTGAATTTTCAAATACTTTATTTAGAAAATTGCATACAGCTTAAACATTTTTAAACCAGAGTTCCAATGAGGACCAAGGGACACCCATCCTGGCTGTCTCTCTGAGTTTAGAAATAAATAAGTAAAGATTCACAAGCTATTCCCACCCTCAACCAAGATAAATAAAGGCCCATCTTCTGTGCCAGGGAGAACAGAAAAAGGCAGCTGAACTCTGAGGAGAGTCAGAGGGGGAGGTAGGGAAGGCTGTGAATCAAAATCTAATGCTACAGTACAGAGTAAAAAAAGTTTATTAAAAAGGTGAAATTAATTATGTTAATATTGATGCTGTTGTATTTACCTGAATCTTACTCTTTAGGCATATATCAATAAATGCTCTACATCTGAAATAACTGACTCCCATATTTAAATGCTCTGTGTTTTACCTATTGAGATCTTCAGACATTCAACCACCAACATTTCTCTACTCCAGTTTTTCTGACGACATTAATTTCCTTCTTCCTCTTTATTGGGACTTCTTGTTTATTAAATATGAGAAAAAACACACGTGAATGTGAGTGCTCTGTTGTGCTCCTGGCCTTCCCATGTGTGCTTTAAGGTGAGGTACTCCATACCAGTCAAAACTCTTAGGCAATTATTTAACCCTCTGCTTGTCCCATTAAAAAGTTAAACCTAGATTTCAAAGGCATTTGTGGTCAGAAACAATGCGTCACAGAAGAAATCACAGGAAATTATTTCAAGATCTTATTGTAAAAGACACATCTTTTTCTCTCACATACGGCATCCTTCTTGTCAGACTCACTGTTGCAGATTACTTTGCCCCTTATTCTAGCTGGCACCTTTCCTGCCTTCCACATCCTCTATTTAAGTGCTGAGCTGTAGTTAACTTTTCTGCTATCATGCCCATGAGGTAGCCATACTGCCTGGTCTTTTGTTTCTCAGTACGTCCATGCCTATCAGAGCTGATTGCCTAGGACAAATTGCTCCATCTGCCGTGCCTATTAATATGCGGTTTCTACTACATAGTTCCTCTTTTTTGGAGAGTGTTTGTGTTGTTGCTAATTTTTAAAAATTTTTTATTTTGTTTTGTTTTGTTTTTGTTTCTTTAAAGAGAAAAAACCACCACAAATCAATGCTAGCACACAAAGAACAATCCCTGTCATCACCAGTAGGAAAAGAATTACATGACCACTGCATCATCTGAAAAAAACCTAACCTCATATTTCCTTCCAGCACTGTGGTAAACAATAATGTGTCAATAACATTGACAGTAAGGATTCTCAAAAACATTTTCATGATTTGGTTTATTTGTTGCTGTCTGCTAATCAGTAGTATAATGTAATCTACTTCAGGGAGAACTGTTAACTACTGCTGAAAATGATCTTGTATGTTTTAAAAAAACACAGAAATATAGGTAGCAATATTTTAAAGTCTTTTAGGTAAATCAGTTGAAAATTATGCCTAAATATGCTAATTTTAATAAACATAAAACCTTTCATAAGGGGAGACATTCCCACCGTGTGTCATTTGCCTATATTATCTTATTTTCAATGTCAACTCCAAATCTTTGATTCCTTTTTAAATTTGCTTCTTCCTTCAAAAAATGCGGCCTTCCCTGGGTGAACTTTTCTTACCTTCCCTCAGTTCTTTTACCTGTGTCTTCCTGATACATTTGGTATTCTTCTGTCTGCCCTATCTTTTTTGGTTAGTCATCTATCCCTAAAATAGCTCGATAACTACCTTTTCTTTATAATGTTTTTCTAGTCTTGTATACTTGAGTACTGCAGTTCAGAAAAGTCCAGGGAACAACGAAGATGAAATATTGTGCAATATGGAAATATCAATACTTGTCTGGAATGGAATATTAAACAGTTTCAGCCTCTTTTACTATTTACTTTGTAACAGAAATCATCAAAGCCCATCAAGGGCATTACATGGGCAGAAGGTTTGATTGCTTTGAGAATTTACTTACCACAATATGTAAAAATGCCACCTCTGTTATATTTTTGAATGGATTGAATATACTATTAATTTTCTTTAGGAAGTACTTGCTTGATTTGATTAATTTGAATCAACTCTACTGTGCTATATATAAACTGTGCTTTTATTAAGTGGTGAACATTTGCTAGGATTGCATTTCTTTAACCTCTGCATATTGTGCTTTTGACTGTTTTTATGAGTCACAGCTGTTCTGAGCTCCTCTTCCTCTCTGTCAGCCTTCTCAAGACTAGATTTATTTGTCCATTTTCTACAGCTGCTTTTGTATTTTTGGGATATCCAACAACAAGATGTCAGTTGGTTAGAGCATGGAGCTAATAATGCCAAAGGTCGCAGGTTGGATCTCTGTACAGGCCGTTCACCTTGAGAGATGGACTTGATGATCCTTGGGGGTCCCTCCAACTCAGAATATTCTGTGATTCTGAAATTAATGCAAACAAAAAAAATTACAAACCATGCTTTTCACAAGTATAAAGGACAAAATTATACTGTTACATAGCACTCATGGACTTTAGCAGAAAATAAGGTCTTGCAAATGAGATGGCTGTTAGTATCCAAAAATACCTCCGCAAATACATGTCACTGGTCAAATTACTTTTTCAAAATAAACCTATGTGATCATAATTTGGCACATTCCCAATTGTCCAAAATCTCTTAGTGCACCGAAGATACAATTTCCCAAATTTTGAAATTCAACCCCTTGTATTGGTTTGCCCAGGTAAGCACCTAAGCATGTCATCCCACAGTGTCACCCCCAAGCTGACCAGTCCTCAGCCAATCTCTGAGCAACAGCCACCTTGGAAGATAAACACCACCCCTCCCCTATTAACCCACTTTTTCTTAATTTTCCCTTAATTTTAATTGCTGAATGTAATAAACAGGCTGACACCATTTGTGATTAACCCATTTATTAACGACTGGGAACAAGAAATTGGGGAAAGCCCAATTACTCAGGGGCAAAGAAGAGCAATGGAATAGCGTGTGCGACACTGGGTGCTCCTTCAGCAGCGTGGACCTCAGGAGGGCATGATGCAAAGCACCTCAAGAGTTCTTATAACCTGTGCTACAACAGGATTAGTCCATTTTTGGATTCTCGCTGTGATTGGCTCATATAGGGGTCTTGTGATTGGCTCGTTTTTACGGTAGATTCCTGTCCAATCATTTTTTCATAAGTCCATGTCATTGGTCCATTTAGTCACCCAATGCGTGCTCGAAGACATGTCACTGCAACTGCAGAAAGTTTCTGGAAAGTTCCACATTTACCACCCCTTTGATCACTGCCATCCAGCAGTTCCATAAAGGCACTACACCCATACACTCTCCGATATAACTCAAACAGCTCCGAGTTACAAACAAACATTCAACCGTCCAGCTCCAACATAAAACCAACCATTTAACCAAGCCCAGCCCTGACATAACTTAGCCAACTCACAAACACTGCAACACATAACCAGCCTATGAAAGCCAATTCATCTATAACACTGAACATGACATTGTAGGGTATAGAATATCCCTTTAACCAGTTTGGCTCAGCTGTCCCAAGCTTACCCTCAGACTATTTGCTTAGGGGACAGAGTGGGAAAAAAGAAAGCCTTGATGCTGTGCAAGCATTGTTCAACAGTAGCTGATACATCAGTGAACTGCCAGCGGTTTGAGGCACAAATCCAAAACACAGCCCTGTAAGGGCTGCTATGAAATAAATTAGCTTTGTCCTAGTAAGACACTATGTTTCTCAAATTTGTCTTTTAATTTTGGAGTGTCAAATGATGCTTACCTAATACATCTTACCGTTTGCTATACTGGTAATTGACCAATTGACACTATCTGTTACTCTTTTTTTTTTGTTGTTCATTTCTGACATACATTTAAAAACCCAAATTATATGTTGAGTTGTTCTATGTTTTTGAGAGTTCTTGTTGTGACAAGGTTTTTGTAAGCAAGAATTCACAGAAAATTAAATTAAATTTGAAATTTTAATTCTACTTTTTCGTAAAAGTGAGGCTAAAGAAAAAACCAATAACTTCCTATGATTATGAGAAATATTCAGACTGATTTGAACATTCGTGAATTTAATTCATTTGAATGAAGTATTGAGAAGGTCAGTACTGATCCCACTTAAGGACATCTAATATTTTTTGTTCGGGTGGGAAGCAAAATCTGGCAAACAAAAGCTAAAAGGACTTCATTTTGCCATTATGTTCTCTATGGGCTCTGCAGAGAGATCAATGGGACTATGGAGTGGCTACACTCTGAAGTTTAGTAACTCTGCTCAGCCTGGCTTTGAAATTATAGGGGGTCACATTGCCTCAAATCAGTTTTGCTTTCCAGCTGCTTTTGGTGCAGTTTGTGGTGATTCTCAACTTGCCTCTGCTTGTTGTCACTAAGAGAGAGACAGCTGCTGAGCTAGGGATTATAGGAGGTCTTTCTGCCAACTGCATCATTATTCCTTTACTGTATGGTAATATCACTGAATTCTGCTCTAGATTTTGTGAGTACCACCAGCTTCCATTACCTCAAAAGGCAATTTAATGCGTTGGTATTAGTGCTTATTGTAATCCCAGTGCGAAAGGCACTCAGACTTTGTAAGGTATTGCTTAAAACACCACAAATAGGATACATCAGGAGAAATAAAAAGAGGGTAGTTTAGACAATCTCATACCTCCTCAGGTGTCAGAGACCCCCAGGCTCTGCAGCATCAGACAGACCACTTAGTGATACAGATGTACAGAGACCACCCATGGAGAGGTTTTCTGGTGGAGTGGTTTTTGCAGCTCTTACAAGACTTTAACAGAAAACAATTCTGTCCACCAATTCTACTGCTGAGCAAAAGGATGCTCTCATGTGAACCTCTGCTGACTCCCTTTAATGCAAACTCAAGGGCATGTACATGCCCATAGAGCGTTGCCTCAGAGCCCTCTCCTGTAATTCACTGCTTAAGGACATCTGGTAGTGGCCCCTTCCAGAGGCTCAGGGGAGACCTTACCACTCTCTACAACTTCCTGAAAGAAGGCTTGTGGCCAGGTGAGGGTCAGTCTCTTCTCCCGGGCAACCAGAAATAGGTCAAGAGGACACAGTCTGAAGCTGAGCCAGAGGAGGTTTTGGCAGGACATTGGGAAGAATGTCTTCTCAGAAAGAGTGATTAAACATTGGAATGGACTGTCCAGGAAGGTGATGGGGTCACCATCCTTGGAGGTGTTTAAGGAAAGACCGAATGTGGCACTTGGTGCCATGGTCTAGTTGGCAAGGTGGCGCTGGGTCACAGGTTGGACTCGATGATCTCAAAGGTCTTTTCCAACCTAGCTGACTCTGTGATTGACCTTGCTCCATGTCTCTATTCCCAGACTCTTTTCAACCACTGGCTTTTCATTGTGCAAAAATTTGGAAAAAGAAACCAGGAAGTGTTTGAGCTGTGGTTGCTTCTGTTTGCCCGACTTGCCTTTATCTGCATGAACACACGAACACTCACATGCCCATGTGCATAGAAGAAAACTTCCTCACTGATAAAAGAAAGGACACAAAGTGTTTCACTTTGTGACCCTCTAATGCCATTTGGAAGACTTCTCCTTGGCCTTGGAATTGACACACTGTCATAGGAATGGAGTAAGTATTAACTTGAACTGAAAAATTCATGAAACTTTCTGGTCTTTTCACCATTTCATGAAGTCAGCAATTTTCTAATGTTTTATGATGCTTTTAAACAAGACTTCAGGATTTTGCCTGGAGGCTCTCATTGCAACAACTGCTATTCTGATTGCGATGAAACCCTGAGATGCAACCCTGCTTTTACTAATTATTTGTATTGAAAGAGGGAGTAAACTCATACTTTTTAGATGCCGTATTTGCTTTAGACACTTTTAAAATAAATTAACTCTATCAAAGTTCCTGGAATATCTTCAGACAGATACTGAGATCATTGAGATTATATTTTGGTGATTAGTTTAAAAGTCAAAACAATTAAAAGAGGGCACTTTTGCTGGCAGCCTTTCCCAAAATTGTATAACCTGTTGCCTCCCTGATGCCATGGATTATTTTCACATCTAGGCACACAGTCCTTGTGAAGATAATATACCCTTTTAGAATTACGTTAATGTTTTATTTAGGTTCAATAGGATATGATTAAGGTTCCATGAAGCAGAGAAGAGAGAATGATCCCTGCTGCTTCAGATTGCAATGCAAATATTTTTTATTTGCACTTTTTTCTTTTTTATATTTTTTTAAAGTGTCATGAAAACCATTAGCAACAGCATTTCACATAATAATAGTGATGGCAGCAATAAATTCCATTTTGCATCCTACCGTTGATATGAAGCATCTGATTTCTGTGAAGTTAAAACATCAAAAATAAATATTTAAAATTAATAGCTGTGTTTTGCCTTTGAAATTAGTCTGTCCATATCTCCTGTAAATGGACAAAAATGGAACTTAATAATTTTTCTCTATCCAACTTTTTTCCTCCTGGGTTTGATGGAAGGAAATAAGCACATACGAAGGGTGATTGAGTTCTGCATCTCATGCATATTTATTTTTTGGTGGGATTCTTCCCTTGAAGATGCACATTTTCTTTCCATAGCTCGCTTCACTGCCCTTTGCCCAGACCCCATTTCAGCTCCCTGGACCAGTGACTCTGCAGTAGGGCTGGTCCAGCTCCCCACAGTCCTGCCCTGCCTGGCCATAGTCCATGCAAGTCTGGCTCACCTGGGAACCATGTGCCATCCCAGCCTTGGCCAGTACCCATCCTGATGGGCATATCTGATGCCTGGGGCTGGGGTGACCCCTGTTGCCTCCAGTTACCCTGACCTTGCCAAGCTGTACTGGCATTTCCTGAAGTAAGAAAGGATTTAGGGTAGAAATTTGTCAGACCTCTTATGTCTCCTTGTAGCTTTCCTGGAGCTCTGCAGATAACTCTAAGAAATAAAAAAATAAGTTAAAAAAAGATAATTTCCATCCACTGAATGAGCAATGGATTCAGATTTGAAGAGGATTTGCAGCAGCCCTGAAATTCTTCCTAGCCTGCTAGCTGTGGGGCCAATTCAAAATCCATGCAACCTTTATATATTCACTACCCATAAAAAACCCTGTATTATTCCTGCTTCTTTCCTTTTATCTCCTTTGTTAACTACATAAGACCAAACTAATTTTTTTAATACTGTATTTTCATAATTTCAGTTATAATAAATAAGGAGCTTTATACTCTTGTTGAGGAATACTTCCTCCCAGGTGCTTCAGTGGATTTCATTCTGTGGATGGGTAGACAAAAACATGGAAATTGCATTCCTTGCAATCCTTGCATTCTATTAAAAAATTGTGCCTTATGAAAAGGCTTCTTGTGATGATGAAGAGTTTTTAGGTAGCATCCATTTGTCAACTAATTCAAGCTAAGTTATGAATTATCCAAGAATGGCAATTAACCTGAATCTTGACCTATCTGTGAAATTATCGTTGGAGATCCCTTAGGTAGACAAAGTCAATATTAATCAAATGGAGTGGTGTCAGCCAAGCCAGGAATATTTTTATAAGATGAGTTCTCTAATTTTCTTTTCCTGGTCTCTAAAAGACAAACAAAAATAATCCTGACACTAAGCCTGGCCAGATCAGAACACAAAATATAGCTTTATTTACTGTCTCTGTCAGACCAAATTTAAACTCTGCAGAGCTGATTTATAATTTTCTGCTTGGAGTAAATACTATTTATGATAGAAAATAATCAATTTTTATCTCATATTATTAGAGATAAATAGATTTTGTGTATTAACTCCAGAGAGATAATGAATGTGAGAAATAAAATATGGTGATACTTTATAATGCAGCAGGAAAAGCCAAAGCAGTGAAAAATAGGAAGGAACTCAAGCTACCCTGGCTGCAAAACAACAGATTAATAGCAGCAAGAATAATAACTATTCTGATGGAAATGCAGGGTGGAGATTTTTTGTCAAAATTAAAAGAGAAAGAAAGAGAAATGGATCATTATGTAAAAAATCCACTACTGAGATGATATTTCAACAACTGATATCTTATTTAAAAAAAATTAAATGTGTCTATGTGATAAAATTTCCAAAAGTGAACATATACTGTATGTATGTCCAACATAGGCAGCATTTAAATGAATTCTTTATACAAGACTGAGGAGGACAATTTTGGTAGTGGTGTTACTTTCGTATGGAGATAAAACTTTTTATATAGGTATCATATGTATCTGTTGCACGGGAGTTTCATCTGAAAGGCACAAGATCCAAGAAGTTTTGGGGTTTTTTTGCACAAGCCATGTTGCTGCAGGGGAAGATATTCTGAAATGCCAAAAAAACCAAGGAACATTATAGGATTTTATTTTTTAATATTTTCTGTATATAGGACACAGACTATATTCCATCACCATAACTTATTTATTGTTTCCACTTTTTTATTTATCTAAAGCTAAAATATATGAAGATCCCTCTTTAATGCTACTTGGGATATGAACATCAGACAGTGGAAAGATTGAGTCAAATTAAATGGGGCTGGCAAGTATGACCTAAACTTTGATGTGAGATCTTGAGGCAGGCTTCTCTGATGACTCCAGATGCTTGTATGTGTGCAGCTGAAACAAGCCCAATGACAAGGATTCATTTTCATATTCAAGACAGACAAATTCAATTTTGTTTAAACAGAAGGGTCTATAAGGTAATCAGGTGAGCTATGGATTTGCAGTAGTAAGAAATGCAATATGAGACTTGGTTACTCCACATGTGGTTATTAGTTCTTGTTTGACATACTCGGCCTCATCTGACTTCCAGCTGGAATTCCTGAGAAGCTGGCTCTCCAGCAAGCTCAAGCTTATATCCACCATTCCTTGATGCACATGTCCCTGCAAACATAACAGTTTTCTACACTTGCTCTGTCCTGGAACTCCGTTCAACTCATGTGATCTATAGAAAGAAAAAGAAATCTGAGAGTCTGTGACTGAAAAATTCTTTTTCAATTTATCTAAGGGAAAGGATTTTACAATAGAGAAGTTATTGTCTCCTTTGCGGTTATTCCTCTCCCATATGAAAAGAAAGCTCTTGTCTTTGAATCAATGGGAAATTTCAATCTGCAAATCTATTTTTCACATTAAAAAATGAATAATATTACAATATAAGACTAATCATAAAACCTATCCTTGAAAAATTTCACTACTAACTTCCTTGTACAATTAAGTTTTCTTTAAGTACTGTTCTCTTCCTCACTTTAAAAGCCAGGTATTGTATAACCCTGTGCCCAGTTTGGATAACAGAGTTTCACATAGAACCATATGAAATGCGTTGTTAAGTACAGATAGATTAAGCCAATTTACAGTCTTGTTGCCTAGAAAATAAATAGTCCTTCTTATAACCGTTATCAAATTAGTCTATCACAATCTAAATTTCACACCTATTTGTTAACTCTATTTGTGTCTTTAGTTAACTTTTCCTCTAAAGCTTTTGCTGAATATTTTCAAATCACTGACACCAGATTACAAATTGTGTAATTACTTTGATCACTCTCCCACCCCGTTAAATAAACACATTATGTTTGCTCTTCGACATTTGTTTGATTCCACTGTGATTACTCCATTAACATCATCATTTACCATAAATAAAGTGGACAAAGTAGGCAGGCAACTGCTATTTAGGCAGGAGCAAAGTAAATCTTAAATTCTCCTTCTACAAGCATTGACAGGTATACATTCCATTCTACTCTTTTAAGGTTATTACTGGAATAAACCTAGCAACTGACTTGAGTTTATGTCCATTTCAATAAGTGGGAGCTATACAAACCTCTTTTAAATTTTAATCCAGAAATAATTGTTTACTTCCGGATTCAACAATATAGTCAGTGCTATACACATGCCTTCTTGCGCATACATTAGTTCAAAATACAACTAGACATAGAATATTGGTCTTCATAATTTTAGGGTTTGTTTTGTTGCTATTTTCCTTCAAAATTTTAGCAATATTTTATAGCATGTTCTAAAGCCCACATTCTTTGCACATAATAATCAATTTTATTCTGTATCTGTAACTAATCTCCCTATCTGTTGTCTTGAAGCTATTTCAAGAAACTAAAGTTAGGAGAGATAGATAATTATCTTCAAAGATTCATAGAGGTTAAGGCAAATAGGATTATTAGGATCATTTTGTCAAGCCTGCAATGTACTTGAGGCCATTAAATTTCATCTAGTGTTGATGTATGTTGAAAATGAGCTGTGATGATCTGTATTTATTATTATTACTGTTACTGATCGTATTTGTTATTTCGCTACCCAAAGCCTAGAGAAGAAAAGAACTGCTCTGAGATAAGCATTATATGAACACACTAATGAATACTTGATGGCCCATGTTCTGAAGAGTTTACAGTCAAGCTATGAACATCCTGGAGTTGGAAAATGGAAGGTAAAACACCCTATATAATAATAATCCTATGACAAAAGCAGCAAACACCTTAGTTGTATTTTTTTTCATAAGTTAGATATATATTTCTTGAATTGAGCTATCTGAAAGAGACTACCAAACACAAGTGGACAGGCCATCAAGACTGAAAGGAATGTAAGGTTGGAATGAAATTATTGTGAAAAGATACGGTACGCCTTTTTCATTTTGCTTAAATAGTTAAATGTACTGGCTATTTTCAGGAAGATCCAAAAGCAGCACTCAGGGTACGATTCTCTTTATCCCTTTCTTTTCATGTGGGGTAATGTAGAATAAAAAAAAAAAAAAAAAAAAAGCATTTAGTAGAAATAGTCTAGCTTAATTCAATATTATGTATTTTTACAACACCTATTTGACCATTTCTATATGATATGGTATAGCTAGACATACAAATGCTTCTGAGAACAAGATCCCTGTATTTTACAGTACCCTATTCCCTCAGAAAACTATAAAATCCTACCAACCATCCCTGGATATAACAAAAGGAACTTTACCTATATTGTTGATACAATACTTATAAATAAGTGGCAGATATGCCAGCAGATATGTACCTTAGTTTTGAATGAGCAGGAACACTTGGCTGTCTTTTCTGCTCTGAACAATCATGCTTGCAATATAATTCTGCAGCTCTGACTTTATTCACCTTGATAAATTTCTCCGTGAATAATTCTGTTTACACATTGGACTGCATTCTGCTAGTTATAGTAAGTGTTACATTTGGAGATAACCTAGAAAGAGCTGGGTCACAGATTTCAGAATTTGAATTTCAGTGTCTATTAAAGTAATGGAATTATCAAGAAATCATCATAGAGTGTATTCACATACTTGGTGCTTAAGACCATTTTCCTTATTGTTGTGGTGGAAAACTGCAGCCCTAAAACTACACATAATATGCAACATCCTCATTATCAGGTCCAAAACTCAAATGCACTAAAGCTATTTCTTAAAATAAATTATTGAGTATACTAAAAAGGTTTTTATTTACAAAAGATAGGTTGGATTGTGGCAATGGTATAATACAGAAAGGTTAATTTCTCGTCAGAAACAACTGCAAAACAATTCTCTGCAAAGAACTTTCTTTGCTGATATTAAGGGTTCTAACTTTGGTGAAATAAATAAAATTACTTTTTATGTCAACAAATTTGACCTCACTGGGCTGAGACCAAGAGGAAAACAGGTAGCATTTTATTGCTCTTACATAAATTAAATTGTCTATCAAGGTAAGGACAATGATTCTAAGCAAATATAACTAGCAAAATAGTTTGATCATTGGTTATAAAGATGCAGTAAATCTGCATGAAAAGAAAAGAGAAATCAGCTTTCAGAGCTTAAATTTTTATTTTTCTGGTAGCGGCAGAAAGAAAAGTGTGTTTATTTTTTCCTATGGAAAGAAAAAACCTAGGATACTCATCTGATCTGGCAGTGGTGCCTGAACAGATCTATTGACTGAAGTTCTAGCTGTTTAATTGCAATTGTCAAGGAAACTTGAATTCTGGGCAATAGTTTTACAAGCCCATTACCAGTTGCACATGACAACCAATAACTAGTCTCCAACATTGGTTTTGGAGTAGAGGTGAATGAATTATCGAACACTCAACCTACTTGGCTCAGCACAGTAGCAGATAAAACAGCCAGCTTGTATCCAGAAATATTAGTTATGTTGTTGTGCACCACAACAAATGGAACTTGCTCGATAGTCTTCAGCAGCCATTTCATGTGAACAGAGCCATTCTGACTCCAGACCAGGGTAGGTTTGTCTCCAGCCATCCTGAGACTACTAGAACCCATGTGGTTTATGGATCTGTGACTAGCACAGACAGAGACAGATAAATTGAAAAATCACCTTGGGCATAAAATTTTGCACTAAAGACAGGAAAGAAGGGGGAAAAATGTCACAAACTTTCCATATTCTTATGCTGAGAAAATCTCCAAGGCTGTGGATGAGATCATAAAAAAATGAAAGACTGGTACAAGAGTCTGCGCTGGCACTTGTTTGTCCTCTAACCTCCCACTTAGAGGCCAAGAAAACTAAGTCAGATCAGAAAAACACTATGGGAAAAGACTATTTAGAGAAAGCTAAGTGAAAGAAATGAATTTTGCATTTAAATCTGAAAGCTGTGAAATCTGAGCTCATTTCACAAGCTCATATCACACGTAAAAGAGAGCTCCTCATTCTCTGTGCAGCTCCTGAAAAAGTTCTGTGTCCTGTGCTTGCAAGTCTTTTCTTCTTGACAGAAAACTTTATGGTTTCTTTCAATTATAACAGCTGTCAAGGGAGGTCATGATTTCTGAAAAGAAAAGCTTGGTCCTTTGCTATGGAAGACTCTGAATATTAAGATAAACTCTAATGTGGGGTGATGTATTCAGAGACCTATGTGTCACCAAGAAGATGGCTTGATGAATTTTGAAACATCTTTTTTAATGCCTGCTTGGATTCGTTCCCAGACATAATAAGTTGAAATAATAAGGTCTGGAGGTGAGGAATGTAAGGCTTATTCTGGCAAGCTTTATTCCTGAAAATTTCAAAGTTATTCTATGTTTAAATGGGTGTAAAGGAGAAAAAAATGTGGGTCTACTTTATTTTTTTTTTTATTATTTTAACAAGTCAAATAGGAACACAACCCTTTAATCTAACTCTTTATATAGAATATTTGTTAAATCTGGTTTCTGGAAAAAGCTTAGAATCCCATTGTATTGAATTCAGCACTTGCAGCTGCAAACGCCATTGAGTTAAAGTAGGTGAAGACCTTGTACAGATTAAAAAAAAAAAAATCAGTGTTTTTATTACAGATGTAAGAGGAAATAATAACAGCAAAAGAGACCAAATTGTGCACATCACAGTTGCCTATTGAAAGTCTGCAGCATTACAGTGTACAACATTGTTATCTCTACAGCAAATACATATTTGTGTAAAAAGTTATCTATTTGTGTAAAAAAATTGTCTTCAGTTCTCTTGTTCCAATTTATTTTTCCACACTGAAATCTGACACTTGTGATTTGATTGTTGTTATTATTGTTGCTTTGAAAATGTATGTTATGTGCTTATTTAAATGGACTTATGGTGCAACTAGAAATGGATAGGACTCAGCTAATAAGCAAAGGGAAAAATGTTGACTAGAGTAGAATGGAATGGAGTAGAATAGAATAGAATAGAATAGAATAGAATAGAATAGAATAGAATAGAGTATTTTCAGTTTTTGAAGAAACCCACAAGGTTCATCAATTACCTCTCTAGGAAGCCTGATCCAGTGTTTGATCACCCTCATGGTAAAGAAATACTTCGTAATGTCTGGTCTGAACCATCTCTGATAGAATTTTGAGGCACTCCCATTGATCCTGCTACTGGATCCCAGGGAGACGATATCAACAACCAAGAGCTGTTTTCAAGCAATAGGTGGTTTCCATTTCTCTTGGGCAAATTTTGCACTGCCTTAAACTTGTGCAATTAGGAACAATTTCTTCATCAAGGCCAACTTAATTTAAAATTATAACTAGACCCACAGATATCTTCATTAACATTTTAGATGAAATCAGACAGACATTGCTGCTCTGATTAGGGAAATTAGTACTCTCTATTATATTTCTCAGTGACAAAGAGCAGAAGTGGTGGAAACTGCAAACAAACTAACGTTCTAAGTTCAGGTGACCAATAAAGATCACTGTATATCAGAAATAATATATTTTCTCAGTGGTCATCTAGAATTATTTAGTGTATTATTTAAGATAGCATGGTTTATGCTTAATGAATTAAATATTTCACATCCTGAAGCACCCTGAAGGAATCCCCGTTTAGACAGATTAGTCTAACACAGTGTTTTGGGGTCCAACTATGTGGTCTGGGGGCTGAAAAAGAATGAGGAATTGAGTTCTGCTTTACTGAAATGTCAAAATGGATTACTGGTGGCATCACAGTTGTCTTCAGAAACTCTTTCACCATTTTTGGCCAAAAGCCCAGGAGGCCAGTTAGCCTCACAATTTTTACTCAGCTTTAAAAGAAACAAGAGCCAAATCTCAACCACCATGTGATTTATGCCTTATTTTTTGGATTAGATCACAAATGTTTCCATTTCTTTGAAAGTATTTGGATTCCTAGTTTTACCTTTGCTCATGATAGTAAACATTACCAGGTCTCTTAGTTTAAAATTGCTACAAATGCACTACAGCGGCTCAATGTATTCCTAAATTTAGAGCACAAGAGAACATGGTACATATTAGTCATTGTAAGATTTAGCTGACCACTACGAATAGGTATAATTGTTCTAGGTCATGCAATGCTCAGGATTCAATTCTGGCACTATAATGGCATGGGGTGGCACTAAAATACCAAGTTAGCATTGAGAGAAAGTCCCAAACAGACAAGAAGAACACTGTGCTTTCTAGATTTAATATGGCAGATTTTCTCCCACATGTTTAGAGTTTTACAGTGGGAATTTAATGGATGTATGGTCTGTTAGTGTCATATACAATCATGATGGCTAATGCAAGACACTTTCTGAACCACCACTAAGTTTTCTTAACCTTCCTTTGATTATTTGTGTTTTTACTGCTGCAGAAACTAAGGAAAACAGAACTCCCACAAGGGATTTACCTTTGCCTGTCACAGTCATGAAGAGTTACCTACTAAATTGCTTCCAGAACACTGGCAGAGGGAGCACTTTGGCTGTCTCAAGCTGATAAAAACTCTATTAGTGGACCATTTTCACATCTAATGGCCGCAGGCAAGTCCAACACAGAAATTCACCAATGCTTCAAAATGGATTACAGCAGCAATATTGAGAGAACTGACCCCCCACTAGGCAAGTCACTGCACCAATCTTTGCTGCAGTCTACAAATCTGTAAAATGGGGAGAATAATAGGTCCTTGCTTTATAAAGTGCTTAGAAAGCTAACACCACAACCACATAAGATGGATTGTTTAAAGCAGACATACCAAAATGGCATCAAACACATAAATTTTAAATGAGCATTAATCATATAGAATGGATTTCCCCATTACAGTCCGATTACATCATCACAATTGATCAGTCAGAGGAGGGTTTTTTGTTTTGGTTTGGTTTTTTTGTGCGTGTGTGTGTGTAGGTGTTACTCTAGAGCAAGCCTGTCTTTTATGGGATTAATGGAACACTAAAGAAGTTCCAGCAGCAGCAGCTGTAGCAATACCAGCTCAGTCTGAAAGAACTGTGACTTACCCTAGTGCTTTTAACTGAGGTATCAGTCAAACATAAGACCAGCTCGCTTTATCAAAATTGCAAGATCAAAATGTCTCTTGCCAGTCACCTTTTCAGAAATGCAGCCAAATCAAAGACAAGCATTCCTGATCTGAAGCACACACAACTTCTGAGCCTGCAAAATGTAGTGGAATGTACTACATGCCTGACAGCTCACAAAAAGTTAGTAAATTCTATACAGGGTGAATATCTAGCTGGAAATTATACAAACAAGTAAAGATATATATTTTTAGCGTAATTTTTATGTCTTCTAAGATAGAACATAAAGGATTATGCATACATTTGCCTAGATGTTCTCAGGGTCAGAGGCAAAAATTATAATAAGGGATACTATGTTTTCAGTTTCTTTCCCGCTTAGGAGAAAATATGAGTCAGTCACAGCAGGAGTCCAAAGTTCTGATTCCTGGGCCTTATATCACTGAGACCTACACCATTTATTCATTAGTAGTGTTTTCAAGATTCAGATGCAATGGTCAGATTAGTCGAATTGAATTATGGTAGTCTTATTACCCAAAAATTTCAAATTTCATTCATCTATATCTGAAGTCTTGACTTTGAATATTTGTAGTGTGATTTCAATGCAAGTCTGAAAAATGCTCCTGAAATACTCTCTGTGTGCAACTCACTTGTGCTTTCTACAGTTATCAATAAAAACATCCCCTTAGGGACAGTGGAATAAACATTTGCTGGAGTAAATCATGTGCTAATGCAATACATGACCAACAATTTCAATTTGCTGCTTCTTTGTTTCTGTTCACTTGGGTGTACAAAACCCACCCTCACTCCCTATGCATTGGTTTTCCTTCTACAAACAGACTGAGCCTTGACTTTCAGTTATTACGTCAGAGACGTAGTTAACTATGGCATTAGCTTGTGAAGCCCATGAGAACAATGCTGCAGTTTCCTGACAGTCAAAAGAAAGAATGAGCAGAAGATATAGAGAAGTTTAATTCGCTTGACCAGAAATAGGAGTCTATTATGATTTGGCACACCTGGAAGAATTTGTCTGACTTAGCTGCCAGTGCAGAAGAGCAAGGTTATGATTCAGTAATCTTAATATAGTGACTAGACTCAGGTGAAAGAGGCCAGGGTGATATAAATTAGAAGACAGGCATCTGCACAGGCTGCCACTTATGACACAAGACAAGAGACACATCAACTTTCTGGAGTGGCTGCTAGACACCAAGCAGGACACTTCACATTACTAAAATAACACTAGGAGGCCATGAGACATTTGAATTTTACCTCAAGCATAGCAAAGAATAAATCTCACCTAAAATTAATCACCTAGGGCAGGATTCAGTTCTTGAACATAAGTTTTCGGTGTTATTTTCAGTGCCTTACAGCACGGCACCCAGCATTCATTTGCTGCACAAGTGGGCTTCCCTGAAATCCCTTGACATGCTTGTTAGCCTTCTGCATTTCTAGGAAAATGAGACAGCCTGACCACCAGAAAGCTAGACAGAATAATCTAATATCTAAAATGTCCACCAATGTCTATCAGGTGCCAGGGAAATAAAGAGAATAAACCTGAATTTTTTTGCATCAATGTAGCCAAAGAATAAAATGCTAATTTAAATGTTTTGCATTTAAATGTTTCTCAGATACATATACAGCTCCTTCTAGTTGATTCTGTGGCTGAGGATATGACCCAGTACCCTCTGTATTCCTTTCTTCCATTTGTTCTTAGTATTAGAGATATTTGCAGATCAGTTCTACTAGAATATATAATTCTCAAAAAGCTTGAGATGTTAACTTATCAACAGACATAACTATCCCACAAGTAATCTGTTAACTAACAAATGTTTTCTTTCGCTTTGTTCAAAAATTGCTTGCTAAAAAATACATTTTTCTATTTACTTCTTAGACAGAATCACCTTTGCCTATTAATCTTTGAGCTGCAGTTTTTCCTTGGAGACCCCTCCTTTCATCTTGCACAATGTAAAGTATACTGGTGAATTTTGAAAATCTGGTTAATGGTTTTCTTACTTCATCACCATAACATGTAATTCAGCATGCAATACCTACTGAATAGTTTTCACCTGATTATAAAACTTGAAGTATACATTAAAAATTGCTTCATGATGGCATGTGAGAGTGTATTAGAAATAAAGCAAGTATTTTTTATATAGCAAGACAATAGATGTCTATGGCTAATCAAATTTCAGAAGACTAATGAAATATTTATCTGACTTATTTTTTTATAATACCCTAAAAATTTATATGAAAATGTACTGCTATAAGAACCCTGTCGTAAATTAAAATTATTGGTATTTTTGTATTTTGTTTGACAAACTGAAGCTAATACCTGCAAGCCCAAGGACATCAAACATAAAATTGGTTGTATAAAGAAAAAGGCATGTGTAATATCTTCAGTATATTCTGGTATCACAGAGCAGCGAGAATGAATGAGACTAGTTAGATAGTGAAAACTGATCGGTTGAGAACATATTATTAGAAGGTCAATGACAGAAGAAAAGTTCTCTTAGTTTGAAGGAAGATGGTGATGCAGAAAAAAACTTTAAATAAGCATTCAAAATGATCATAGCTTCCACAAATCAAAGCTACAAACATTTCGAGGTTTGTATATTGCTTTTTGACACCCTTAAGCCTTATCCTATGATGTGTGAAAGTGCTGTAGACTCTTTACTGTTAATAGAAAAAGGCAAACACAAATCAATACCTTCCTCTTTAGCAAGCAGCAATGTTGGACAAGTCCTGTCTGCCCCTGTTAGTGTGTATTATTGCTTGCTGGCTGAAGATAAGATTGATTTACTTTCCCCTCAAATTCTCGTTATAAATTTCCTGCTACGGTACATTCATTTTTGAGAGAAGAGTAAATGAATTGCTGGGTTAGAGATGACACATACTTCTGGAGCAATATAATAACTGTTAACATCCTTCTGGGAGAACAGGGATATTATTTCCATGTGACTGTCATTGTTCTCTGTCCCTGCCTTAGTAAACAAAGCATTTTCTTCTTTTTGACATGCAGTCACAAACAATGAGCATGGAACATCATAGCTCAAGCTTACTCTTATTTTACTTATGGAGAGAAGGCCAGGTAGCTAACTCAAGAATAGAGCTCCTCTAGGGCCTCAGCAGGGGTTTTGGTGCAGCACACAAATGAGAGTTTTTTGCCAGAGCAGGGGATTCTTTAACAAAATTCAAACCATTTGGGCATAGTCACCTACGTGATCACCCTATCAGTCATCAGGTTAAGTACTTTTGTCCTTGTCCTTTCTGTCTAGATCTTTCTGTCCTTAGGTGAGGGTAAATCATTATGTGTTTTCTGGAATCTTACTGCAATACAGAGAGATCAAATGATTTTGTGTTTCTTAATCTATAAAGCCTCTTGCTGAATGCATTTGCTGAAACATTTAGTGATCCAGTTTCAGGTCATGGTTTAGAATTTTAACAAATGTAATTGATCATAAACTGTGGAAATTTAATCACTATATTGTCTCAACACACACACTGATACATATACAACCCTCACTGCTTCCTATGTCCCACAGTATCTGACAAAGCAACATTTACAGCAGTAGCACATATGTGGTGTTTTTTCCATAAGCACAGATATCCTCTTTCTTCCTAATTTATTTTCTTTGAAAATCCACAAGGACAGCAGTCATCATCAGTGAGGTATCAGCAGGGCTGCCTGAAAATCTTCAATCAATGCTAAAACAAAAAAACAGTATCTTCCAGAGAATTTTGTTTATTCTTATATCAGTCTTTTATACTGTGAGTGCTCAATTTTCTTATGACTTTTTAATTCAAAAGCATCCTTTTTCTAACTAAAAGCCTCTTAAAATGTTTAAAATTTTGCTGTATTCGTAGACAATATCAAATCCATGAACAATAAAAACTGTCATTAATTCTTTATTTTTGATCATAAAAAGAGGAAAAGATGAAAAATAATTATCCTTCCCAAACTAAATACACTTACACACGTGATTCTGTATATATTGATGTTTGACTATTACTTTTTTTAAGGCATGGCAAAAATTTGAATGGTTATCTCTTGATGAAAAAAAGAAAATCGATTTAATATAGTCTCCTTCTGGAGATAAATTATCCATATGCTTTATTATGACCTGTATTAAAGAGATTACTCTGAGAATAATGAATATTACAAAAAGTTTCTTGGCATAAAATGCCTTCAGTTGTTCTATATCTTGTACTCAGAATGGCACTTTTACTTTCTGTACATCTGTTTTAGCCAAAAGGTGCCACTTAGAACATTCTTCCTGGGACTAATGATCTCATGTAGTTCTGTGTTTTGAAGTTTATCTTTAATGTTGAAAGAGATGCCCCACAGTATCTGGTGCCATAGGCCTTCATATGCTACCCAGGAGAAAGAAAAAAGCTTAAGCTGTACAACATTCTGCTGACTGTAAACACCCCATGATGCCACCTTCACACAGCTGAAAATACTTTAAGTTAGAAAATCTTAAAGTGATTTATATCAGAAGAGAGTGCTGGAGATCATCTGATACAGCTCCATGATCAAAAGGGTCAGGTTCATGCAGGCAATTGGGGGCCCTGTTTGGTCAAATTCTGAATATCTTCAGGGGTGGGGATTCTGCAGCCCCCTTAGGCAGCCTGCTGTCATATTTGACAATTCTTACTGCTAACAATATTATTCTAAATGCCAATTTTGAGTATTCTTTAATGATTTGCTTTCAGCTTGGTCTCCCACAGGTCCTTTTCTACTAAGTGTGTTTTAGCTTGTTGTGACTGAGCCAGTGCTATTGCTATCAGTGCTAGCCACGTGGATATTGCCAGTCCAGTCTTCAGCCACTGGTGAGATATATGGTCACACTTACAGGACATCTAAAAATATTCAAATGATAAATGCCTTTTGATTATGAATCAGTGTTCTGTTTTAAACAGTTCTGCCAGATCTCTGCTCTGTGGATCTCATTTATGTGTTGCGCAGGGAACAACACAGAATTTATGTACTAATGTGTAGTGAACAAGAGAGAAAATAGCAGGCAAATAATGTGGTCTTATCCTTACTGCATGTGATGACTGTTTTGATGAACTGGACTCTTTCTTGCCCTTGGCCACATAGTCCTTATGTAATGCTTGATAATCACTCCAAAAAAATTGCTCACAAGTGATTGCTAATGACGTGATCTTCATTTTTTTAATTGGATAATTTAAGTTCTGCATTCGTGCAGTGTTGAATGTTATCAGCAGCACAAACTGCCGTAAATGTGTGTATATCTTTGCAACTGTTTGGTACTGTTTTCTCTCTCATCTTTTTTTCTCTATGGCTCTGTATGCCCATACCCCTATACACGTGACATCCAACTGGATTTAATCTAAGTATCTAAGAACCAACTGAACAATATTAATATAATTGAAACATTTAAATGAATCGGCATCATCAAGAGGAAATATGCCTTCCTTTTTGTTCAATAAGAATAGCACATTTATCACTTCTCCATTAAAATTTATTTGGACTTTTATAATTTCATTTGCAAACACTTGCGTTTATTAAGGCATTCAGTAAGTAGATATACTAATGATAACTAGCAACTCTATTCAATTATATAATGAATATTTTCCAATTTTTAAATAAAATAATTTGTGTGTTTTATCTCACAAACAAACAGGATGATGGCTAGCAATATAAGTTTAATGATTCAATAGCCTTGGAAAAGTGAATAATTTTCCATGCATTTTTAAAGGGCATTGTGATAAAATTGCAGTGCCAACAAAACAGAAATGCCTCTGAGTTCAAAAAGATTTGGAGCAGGGTAAAGAAGATTGCTTTGAAGAAAAAAAAATAGGAAAGAAAAAGCTGCACAGAGCTATAAATAGCCACAAATGAGATACTTAGAAGTTGCTTCTTTGGTGTTTACTGCAATGAATTAGGAGTGAATAATGAGTCTATTTATGTCATGGTGGCCAGGCTCTCTGTTTGATAGGGAAGTCTGTTTGCTAAAGGAATTTTTTGGATGGTAGGCCAAGTAAAAACTTTTTAAAAATACCAGGGTTAAGAAATATTTATGGCTTTTGTTACCAACCAACACAAAATATGAATATTTCTCAGAAGGTAATTGCTCCCTTAAAAAAAATCCACAAGCCTAAACTGCAAAAAACAATCAAAGCCCCAAACAAACCTGCTTCTGTCACAAAAAGCAAAGTAGTACTTATAGCTATTGTTTTTCAGAAAACTCTGACTTGTCTGCCTTTTACAAAAGTTAGATTTATGTCTAGTAATATCCATGAGAAACACAGCATCAACCAAATAGCACTGAGCAGCTTCCATGCAATGCCAAGGGAAGAATAAAATCTTTATAGTTTCAAAAGTTGTGAGAGCCTTACTTTAATATGTAGGCAGTGCCTTTTCAAAAGCCACCAAGCCCTGTGAAATTGCACACTTTATTCTTGGAATAGCTGTGATAGATAGAGAATTTCTCAAGCAGTTCAAGGAACAGCCTTCATAAAGAGGAGTGTATTTTGTGGGCTTCTCATCACTGCTAAAGAGCAGGTAAGAATAAATGACACAGTCAAATGTGTCATGGAAAGTTTCATGCAGTGATGATGCAGATGTGGTGTATTTTTTATCTTTCTGATCTCGGGTAAAGACATCCTCATGAATGAGCAGGATGTGTGTTTGATCATGCATGTGCAACACTAAACAGAGCAGAAGGGACAAGCTCCATCAGTAAACCTGACCTTGCAACACTGTTTACACTGTGATTTTGTTTTAGAAAGTAAAATATTCTGGATGGGATCTGCCCAGATTCTAGTATTTTATCAAATTAGAATTCCAAGTGTATCCCGTGGCAGTTTTGCAGGAAAGGATTATAAGTTTTAAAGGTAATGTCACAAAGATTAAAAGACATGAGTCTGAGCCTTAGCCCAAATTTCTTGAGTTCCAAAGGTCTTTAGAATAAAATTATGTATACTTTATGTATGTAAAAATGATGGATATTGAAAATAATTCCTAACATTGTCTTTTGTTTTGAGAAATATCAAGGAACTGAGTATTTGGCTTCCTTTCCCTTGTAAAAGTTGATTATTTTAATTTTTTGGCTCCTTTTTAATCCAAATATCAGAGAAAAATTGGAGCAGTCAGGATGTAATACCTCTTTTGCAACTTAAGGAAAAGAGAAGGAGAAAAAGAAACATGAAAGTAAAGACATTATTGAGGTCTTTTTCTTTTCCCACTGACTTTGGATCCTTTTCTTAGTTTCTACTCAGCAGCAGCTACCCAAAGTCCAAAATAGCTCCTTACATCTGGCAAAGGAAAAAATCCACAACTACCCTGCATTCTTTAACTGATCTCTGAAATTTTAAAGTAATTTTTGCCTCACTGTAGGAATAAGAGCTAATTGGTACTTAACCTTGCTTTTTAATAATTTATTCTCAATTTGATGTACTCTTTTCCTTTCTTGCCTTTCATATTTATTAATCTAAAATTAAACAAATTCTCCAGTAGTGCAGCTGTGGCAACATCTCTTCCTTTAAGCCTAAATACTGAACTCAGATGTTCATATGAAACTCATTGAATGAGCGCAATCTCCTCTGACAGTCACAGCCACAGGCATTTGGCCTTAGTTGTCAATTCCTTCACCACCACAGAGCACAAAACAACATTTTGGATCCACTGTATTCTGTGTGTGTCATTCTATGAAGTGACACAATAGAATGATGCTGAGAATAAACTTGGCTTGTTTTTTTTAGCTCAAAAAGGTTTTTTCTGCTACTGTTTTGTAAGCGAACAGAACAGACAGAAATATATCTTTTGTTCTGAGGTGAAATACAAATTCTTCTTTGGGACATACTGTTTTTCTTTTGCTTCCTCATCTTGTGCTTTGTATGCATTCTTAGTAGAACCCATTCATGTAGACACAGTTTATTTCTTCGAGTCCTTTGCCTTTCTAATGTTGAAGATATGCAATTTGGAGAAGGAAGCTTCCTTCTTGGTAAGTAGGATATTCAGCCAGTTAGACCTTGATACTCCTTGCATTTCATGCACCTCTTGTTCTTTTTGGCTCCCATCACTGCAGAACACAAGCATAGTTCTTAATTACCAACTGTCATGCATTTCAAAGACATGAAAATAATAATTCTACTTCCAACTCCCCTGCCACACACAAGGACACTTTCCACTAGACCAGATTGCTTAAAGCCCCATCCAACCTGGCATTGAACACTTCTAGAAATGGGGCACCCATAACTTTTCTGAAAAACCCTTTCAAGTGCCTCACCACACTCAAAAGAAAGAATTTCTTCCCAATATCTAATCTGAATCTACCTTCTTGCAGGTTAAAGCCAGAACCCCTCTTCTTATCACTACAAGGCCTTGTAAAACATTACTCTCCAGCTCTCTATTTGGCCCCGTTAGGTACTGGAAGGCTGTTAAAAAGTCGTCTTGTAGATATGGTAAAGTATAAAAGTTGGTTCAAATCATTATGGATGTTCCCTTCATTAAACCACCTGGAGTTAATTTCTTACATGCCAAGTGCACACACTGGCTTTCAGAGCCAAAAAATCAGTGGGAAAAAGAGACAAATCAATTTTAAAGGCCAATTTGAACATTTTATGTTCTTCTTTTCTCTTCTTTTTCCAATGACATATTACAGTCATTTTGTTTTATTGGCAGCTCTTCTGTTCTGGTAATTCCAGACTGCAAAATTATCTGGAAGATACAATTTCCCTCTACCTTTCCCTTTCTTTGGCCTTTTTCATTTTAAGTTGCTGAGTTTCTATCTGACCTCTTATCTATACTACATGAGTTATTGGCTGAGGCTGATGTAATTTAAAGTTGCATATAGCCGTACTACATTTGAAACCTTTGCCTTCTTGAGATGGATATTTAGGGGTTTTGTTTTTTCTTTATTTTTCTTTTTCCCTATAAGCATAGTTAAATTCATAGCTTATTTTACCATATACTGCATTATTCCTACATAGATTTCTTCAAGTTCAAGATCTTTATAAGAATATGATTACTGGAATTTACAAAAATATGAGACTTACTACATGACAGAATATCATTACATTCCTTTAGAATCATATTCTGTTATTTGAGTTATATGGGAAAAAATCTTTTGATTTTCTGAGTGTTTCCCTGAACTTTTCTAGACAGCTTTAAAGCTAAAAAAATGTTATGTCTAAGTCATAAGCAATTTTTCACATTTCAACTTTTCAATTAATTTCATTCTTGAGAAATAGCTCCTATTTTATTTTTTGCTAGAATGGTTTTTAATCCATTAACCCATTTTATACATCTGTGGTTGTAAAAACAAGCAGCATCTGAGGTATCAGATAGGATTTTTGTACTAAATAAATGAAGAAATGTCAGTCATTGGTTTAAAATTTATAATAGATCATATTTAGACTATCAGGGAGTTATTCTATTTTCGTTCTGTTGAATGACACTTAGGGATATATTTGGTGTTTGATACAGATGTGTTTGCAAATAGGTGCACAGAAAAATCTTAAAATTTTTACTTAAAATGAAAAGAGGTATTTTCAAAGAAATTCTTATGCTTAGGAGATGACTAACTTCTCATGTCTGAAATGGCAACTAACTTGAAAGCTATGAAGAATTTCTTGATAAAAACAGAACAGCTAGTGATATCGATATCAGCAGCTCAGCTTAGGTCACTCTATCTAAACATATTTTTTAATATTGAAGTGGGACTACTGATTCCAGCCTTGTAGAACAACTAAATAGGTTTCTGGTAGAGACAGAATGAGCTGTACTTCTTGGTAGAACCATTAAGTATAACTTTTATTTGTTCTCTAAATTTCTCTAATGTTACTTCTAACCTTCCAAGGTACGGAATCTGACAGTATTACCACAGGTTTTCTCCACTCATTTTATTCTCAAAATAAATCTCTCAGATATAGATCCCTGTGTCTACTTATGAAGTGTCTGATTTTTGGAGGGGGTTAGGAATCTGGTTGCACTGACAGATTTCTATTGTTTTGGTTTGAATTTTATTTTTGGCAATATATAATCTCCGCCACTCTTTCCTAGGTCACAAATAATTCTCCTGAGATACATCAACCTGAATGGAGCTTCAATGTATCTTGCTTCTCTCTGAGCTGCATCTCTATTTTGTTAACTGATGCTGCAAATTACTCACGCTCCTAAGAGAGCAACACCGTAAAAGGCTAAAGAACAAGATTCACAGATGCTTCACTCTAGAAATAACTATTTATGATGTCAGGTGGTGCTCAGTGTGAGGAAGAGGACTGAAATTGACAGTAGGAGATTTTAAGCACCAAATATGAAATATATTTATAGTTCTTTGGTCTGCATGCCCATTGCAAACATTCGGAGTGCCCTAATCTGGGAAACTTTGGTTTATCGTATTCTGCCATGCTGTCAAAACATGAAATAGAATGAACAAGTGCATAGTAATTTTGAAATACTCCCTGCTATTCCATTGTATTCTGATACTGTATAACTGGAATTATCAAAATGACTTCTCTATTTTAAGTATAGTTCAGAAAAAAATGTGGCTAGAGTGGTAAAATATAATTTCAAAGGCTTATTTTCCACAGAAGACATTTACTCATTAATACAGATATCGCATAAAGTGAACAAATCTCTGAAACAGCATTATTATCATCCTGTAGCTTCTGCCCAGCCCTCCTAGCATACATGATAAACTGCAATTTATGCTTTTGTCCTTTTTTTCAAACTGGATTGTTAAATTGTTTCCTTTACTAATCCAGAAGCTATTAAACACAGTGGAGAGCTAGACATAATCTGAATGCATAGTTTCCTTTGTGAAATAGGGTTAAGGAATAAGATTTCATTGTTGGTGAAGGCTTCCTGAGGGCTAAAGCAAACAAACCAAGATCAGCATAGTGGTTTATTCTATTTACATAACTGTTAGCACTTTTCATTTTTCAGTTTTACCTGATAATATAATTTTTTTTTTCTTTTTACCTCCAAGCCAGCATGAAATGATAGAGAGAGAAAATGCTTCCAGGAAATGGGACTGTTAAATTCCTTGCTTGATGGCAACACAAAGAACATATTCACTGAAGCACTTACTGATGTTTCGTTAACTGGAAACAAAGAATTAGAACCCACAGTAAACTCTTAATTATGATCTATACCAGAGATATGTTATCTTAAAGGAAGGAAAATGTATACAACTTCTGCTATGAAAAAACCCCCAAACACCCCAAAACTTTAAGAAAAATCTGGGAAGAATATTCATCCTGCTTTCTCCTTTCAAAATAACATGCAGAATGTGATGTCTATTAGAGGGTTCTGAACTCACATCCTTTAGTAAGAAAACTCTAGATAAATAACTTTTAAATTGCTATTTATCTTTACATTTGTTTTGAGAAAAAATATCTTAGAGTTTCTTTCTCTCCTCAGTGTACACAGTCTCTTGCTTGTCAAAATTATTTTCTATCCCTTTTCCCTTTTCTTTTTACACCTCTGAATTTACACTTGTACTAAAAATTCTCATAAAAAATTGGGAGAATTGCAAATATTTCCATAGAACACTGGTTTAAAGGTTTCTGAAATTAAACCAGAACATTATGAAAAACTATTCTGATCTTCATACAGATGTGTGGCATTTCTGCAAGTAAACCCTTTATTGTATATGGCCTTTTCCCCAGATTCAGGTTCCTAGACACCATCCCTGCCCTACTGGGCATTACCATAAATTCATGGTAAATTTCAGGGGTGGGGAACTACCTGCACCAACCCAGACTGAGATGTCTATACAGAGTTTTGCTCTATAGACACATTGCAGACCTGCTACCACCACAGATACAAACTACAGTCTATTTAGGTCCTTCCCCAGATGTGCTGGAGATTCCAGGGTCTTCTGTAGATGAAGCCAAGCAGGGAAATGAACATTTTTTACCTTCCTTAAGTATTATAATCATAAAGTTGAAGAAAAAAATGCAACTGTCTCCCACACTGCCTATCTAAAAACTACCAAATATATTTTTTAAAACAAACACTCCAATACTTTGTAAGGTTTCTGCTGTGGAGGTCTTGGGCACATTGCAGTGCAAGTACAGGTTATACGCAATATTTTCATAGTTGAATTGTGGTTAAAACTTATCAGGCCTTTTCCGTGATCTGGTTAATGACAGATTTGTGATAATTACTTGTATTGCTTCTGTCACCAGCAATCGTAGTCTAGAGGCCCAGACTATAAATGTGCATTACTGTACCAACACTGTACTGTACTGTATCAACTGTTTGCAGTCTGCAGCTGTGTTGTCCTGCAGGGTGACTGACATTAATCAGGTTATGAAAACTTGAGGGAAGTTAACAAAAACATTTATGTAACAGAAGATAACTCCTCATTGAAGAAGTAATTTGCCCAGCAGACAGTTTACTTCACAACTCACTCATTGAAATGGAAGTCTCTGATTAACTTTAATGTAAAGAGAATTAGGCTGCTGTCAAGTATGGAGAAAAGTCTCCAGTTAACAGCAAGTCCTCAGAAAAAAGGCACCCTGAACACCTATTCTCAAACTTGTTAGCATTTTATGCACATCCCTTTAGTCTGCGACAGAAATGAAATGCAGGAATAAGATCTCATTAGTTCACAGGAATAACCTTGTTTTGCACAGAGCAGGGCAGATGGTTTCAGTCAAGACATCTGAGTTTTCATTTTTTTGCAGCTCTGGTGCAGCAGACTGGCTGATATAAGATCTTTTAGGTTTAGAAAGGAGAAGGTCGGGAAAAAAATCATAACCCAAAAAATCATACTTCATGAGAGAACATGAGAAAAAAACTACCTTTTTTTCCTTTTCCATATTGACTTCAAAGGAGATGGTCAAAGGCATAGTGATTTTTAAAGGTGAAATGTTTTTGCTTTTTTCAGAATCAAATGCAAGTTTCTATCTCTAGAAAGAGTTTCCAAAGGCAAGTGGAACCAGGAGTACTGCAGCTACAGATTTTTCCCATGTTACGGCAGTCATGATTTTTTATTAAATACACAACTGCTACTACCACCTGGAGGTTTTACATGACACTATTTAAACATTTGTAAATGATTAAGAGGTCTCTTTAAAAACAAATATCAAATTAAATAGCCAGAATTAAAGTTCTAGATGTATTAATACTCCATGTCCCAAACTGACCGGTAGTATAAACAATCTCAATGCCATCTATGTCTGCTGCTTGGATTCTGAGCCTTAGGGATGCATGGAAATCTATCAAATTGTATTTACTAACTTCAAGTTTTAATTCTCATATTATTTCCCAGGTGAAAAGGTGCAACTCATTACTGGGAATAAACTTAGCAAAAGGTCTATGACCTTTCAAGTCCTCAGGCAAAGTAATTAGGCAGACTGAACTTAAAAACAATACCATGTTTTGACATGTTGGCAGCTCTACACAAGATTTCCAAGAGATGGAAAGAGACACAGAGGCAGAGAAGAAGACAGAGAGAAGAATACCCCTGGGTAATTCTATTTTCTGATAAAAATTATTTGTTTAAATTCTTGGTAGGTTCTTTTAATAGGAAAATCTGTATTTTGTGCGCTGCATGAGGCAACAGCATTTTCCTTAATCATATTTGATAGTTTATCCATCTTCTTATGTCTCCCTTAGGGAATAAAAAGATAACTGGTTTCTTAAAGCAATAAAGGCAAACTGTCTAAAGCAAATATTAAGTTGTGTTATAATAGCCTCAACTTTTCTAAATTACTTCAATAAAATCCCCAAATTGCTGTAATCAAGACGAAGATTGGAGAAGCTTTGCAGGTCAAATGGCAACTTTATTAATGTGTAAAGCTAGCAAAAAGAGCAATAAAAATAAGATTTAAAACACATAAATACACTTTAAAGCAGCAAATACAGAACATGAACTGCCATTTTATACCATCAGTAGGAATGTAGAACATACATGAGAAAGAAATTAACCTAGTTTTGCTGACATTGAAGAGTTCATTATTCTCCACTGAAATTGTAGGGAAAAATAAAAACAACACCAACAAAAGCAAGGAGGATAGAATAATTAGCACTGAAATTTTTAGGAATCTTTAAAATGATTTTTTTTAAAATTACTTTTATCATTTTATTATGAAGAGTAAAAAATACACAACCCTAATCATATCATTGACTAAATATACCCTAAAGAAACTTCATTGAAAGCAATAATTTATCCAGGAGATTTTGACAGCAGTTATAACAGTGTTTTACCATAGCCACTAGTGATCATTACTAAACTTGTAATGCAGGAATGAGGAAATGTTTAACCCACATTGCTCTTGCCCATACACAGAGTTGTTCTGTCTTAGTCGGCACTTTCCATATAATGTACCCCTTTATATTGTCTGAAAATATCCTGCACATCCTCAAGTACTACCTATAAAAATCTGTGCATATGAAGGGCTACTTACTAGTCTTATTTGCTTACTTATTTATGTAATATTTCTCTGTATATGTCCTCCTTTATGCGGCCTCCATTGTTCAGGGAATAGTGCTTCAGCCTACTTGCACTATTCTGTTCACATGTGACCCGTGCAACCTGCTCTAGGGCATCCCTCCTTTCGGAGTGATGTTGGACTAGATGTTCTCCAGTGGTTCCTTCCAACCTCAACCATTCTGTGAAATGTACAACCAAAAGTGCTATATAAGAATACACAAATAAATGGAGAAATAAACCATTAATCTTCTTGTTCCTATATTGATTCTTTCCCTGAAAACAAATGAATAAAGTTAAATCAGTTAAATTAGTTCATTAAAATATTATTTTCTTGTATTTGTCTATGTTTCCTATGTACCAGTACAGAAAGCCTGGAAGAGCTGGAACTTTCCATTTTGCATCAGTGGCTCATGTAAATTTGTTATGCTTTTCTTCACAATGAAATGCATTTGGTCAGGAAGAGAAAAACAGCAGTACATGTGGCAATAAACAGATGAGTTCAGCTGGAATTTGAAAATCAATTTTTTGTTTACAAAGTCTTACTGAAGCTTGTAGATGCTTTTCTAAAAGCACATTGGATGTAGCCACAATGTCACTTAATTAGCTGATAACCTTCTAAAATAGCATCTAATTTTTAAACTTTCTCCTGCTTTAATTAATGTCATGATTTTGTTTTGCGTTTTTAAAAAAGCCTTTGTAATTGTCATGCAGTATGTAAACTTCAAATAAACATTTATAACTTTTATCCCTTTTATATTGCCTCTATATTGCAAACTCAAAAAAAAATATTTATGTTACAATCCATAAATGGATTGTAACACATGGTTACACACACATCCATGTAACACATGGATGGTAACACATCAACATCAGTGTTTAAACTGTCCAAAATATCAATCTTTTTTTAGAAGCATAAGAGTAAACGTTCTTACTTGAATATCTGTAAACACTGATGAATGTCATTTCCTTCCTTTTGGAGTAAAAGAACACTGTCCTGGCTATTAAATTTTTTTATGTGAAACAATAGCAATACTTAACTGGTGCTAGTCCTGGGTTAAAATCAGTTGTGTTATCCTCAGGCTGGATTCAGCTGCCAAATGCAGCATTTTTCTATTAAAATTGCTTGTAAGACTGAAGAGGGATAGATAATTTTAGCAAAGCATAAGGTTTTTTTTTAATTTGTCACAATTAAGGTAGAAGCATATTTGGCCATGAATCTCTGAGGGGTTTTTGGTGTTATCTGTAACAAAAAACTACAAATAAAGTGTACTTATTTAGGAATAGTCTCAGTTTAACTTAGATAAGTTCTTTTTAAAATAAAAAAAGATTAGCTTTATTCAGAAACAATGTTCTTTATAAGATGTAAAAAAAAACCAACACAAAATGGAAAAAATGCAAGGAAAAAAGGTCCAGACTCTTCTGTTTTAAATTTCTTTTTCATAGGATTGAATCTCAAAAAAATCTTAGTAGGTTTTGTAGCTTTCCAGGTGTCTGAACTTATTTTGGGCTCACCACTCTATCAAAACTACATTAACAAATCTTGAGTCTATGTAGTGTTTTTTTTGTTTTTTCTAAGTTTTATGTAACTGTTTTTCTTTGGAAGGAAGTGTCCCTGGTAAGAACAGAAATTACAGGAGAGACTAATTTGAAATGGTTTTTATTGTCCTTTAACTAAGGTTAGCTTCATGAACCAAAATAACCGATGAGGATTGAAAAAGAATTGGGATAGGGCATCTGGGAGATTGGTGGCTTTTTGCCCAGCCTAGTGGTTTATGACTTGTTCTTTTTCATTACATATGCTGTAGTTATGACTCAGTCACTGAGCTGAATTCACAGTAGAGAGGATAATAGAAATCAATACCATGGAAAAGAATAAACAATGAAAGCTGTCTATTAATGACAGCTTTCTTCTACACAGATGAAAATTGAGCCGTTTAGTCAGATCACAGGAACTTCTGCTTCTTGCCCAATTTTAAACTTAGTACAGTGACAAACTAAAAAATTCAAACAAACTACAGTAACTATAACCAAGAAAAAACAAGTAATTCCATTAAAATTAGAAATTCCTATAAATTCTGATAGTAAGGTCTTAAATTTTAAACCTGACTGCTCTGCACAAGATTTCATGATATCACAGATCACATAATAAGCTGAAATGGAAGAAACCCACAAGGATAATCAAGTCCAGCTCCTGGCCTGGCACAGCACCATCCTCAAGAGTTACATCATGTGCCTGGGAGCATTGTCCAAACATTTCTTGAACTCTGTCAGGCTTGGTGTTGTGACCACTACCTTGGTCCACTGCCCAACCCCTCTCTGAATGAAGAACTTTTTTCCATTATCCAACCTAAACCTCCCTGATACAACTTCAGGCCATTCTCTCTGGTCCTGTTACTGGTGACCAGAGAGAAGAGATCCGAATCTGCCCCTCCTCTTCCCTTTGTGAGGAAGTTGTAACTGCAATGAGGTCCCCCTTCAGTCTCCTCCAGGCTGAACAGATCAAGTGACCTCAGATGCACCTAACAAGGCTTCCCTTCAAGGCCCTACACCACCTTTGTTGCCCTCCTTTGGACACTCTCTAACAGCTTAATGTCTTTCTTACACTGTGTCATCCAAAACTGTCCCCAGCACTCAAGGTGAGGCCGCCCCAGCCCAGAGCAGAGCAGGACAATCCCCTCCCTTGCCCGGCTGGGGATGCTGTGCCTGATGCCCCCAGGACAGGGTTGGCCTTCCTGGCTCCAGGGCATTGCTGACTTGTGTTCAACTTGCCATGGACCAGGACCCATTCCAGGTCCCTTTCCACGGGGCTGCTCTCCAGCATCTCATTCCTCAGTCTGTCTGTACCTCCAGGGTTGCCCCATCCCAGGTGCAGAATCTGTCACTTCCCCTTGCTGAACTTTATATTGCTGGTGACTTATTATTTATATTGCTGCTGCCCAGCCTCCTGATTTTGACTGCCCCCTCCCTCTGCAGGGCCTCCCTGCCTTTGAGGGTGTCATCAGCCCCTCCCAGTTTTGTATCATCCCTGTGACATACATCACACCTGATAATTCCTTTGCAAGGAGGAGAATAGGCCTTAAGCTGTTGAGACAAGCTATTATGAAGGCAGTGGATTAGCCTACACCAGTGAAAGACTGAGCTCAGATATCTTCCTGCCTCACATTTGTTTGGCTCTTCGTCAGAAACCTTGCGAGATACCTGGAAGAGACTTCTGGACATGATGTCTGGGTATGACTTTTAGCCACAGAACAAAAGGTGAAATTAAGTTTGAGAGTAAATGTTGCATTCAGTTTTCTAAACAATGCCTAGTGCTATTTTGTTGCTCTTCATTGGGCTAGGAGATGTAGCACATGATGTGTGGATTATCTGCATCTCTTGGGATCTGCAGCTAGGCTAGAATAGCACCATGCACACACCATGCACCTAAAATGACAGTAGGTGATTGTTCTTGGGTTGCTGAAGTTGGCCGAGGACACCAGAGTTTGTTTCCAGAAAGCTTTCTGGGTTTGGGTTGTTTGTTTGTTTTATGGTAGCTAAATTTGAAAGCACTCCTTAAAGTCATTGAAGAGTTAGCGAAGAATTTCATGGGAGCTTAGAGTGAGTAAGCTGACAACTATGATGGATGGGATATTTTGCCTATATGTGGATATTTGAGTTATGTATTATACCTTGCTCAGGTTCCAAAGGCTGCTTCAGAAAACCATGGGAACTGTGTTGAGCGTGTGCTGTGTCTGTGCTGAAGAAGATGTCTTAGACATGAAGAAATCTCAAATATTATTTTAAGTATAAATACTGGTATCAGTAATAACTAATACCTGATGAGTATTTTTTATCAGCTGAAATGCTGTCTATGCTCCTGTGTCTTTTTGGGAGGAATGGCTGAGGTACTATCAGATACCACAGAGCAGGCATTTAAAATTGTAGCTGATGGCCGTGTTTAGGCATCTGAATTCCACCCTTTCCTCACATACTGGCATTTAGATTAGAGCATTATGATCACTAACTGAAATAAAGTTTTATAGTGGCCTTTGGGTCTATTTGTCCCTGAATACTAGAGGCATATTCTGTGGGAGTTTTGTTTGATTAGTAGAACAATGAGGATACTCCTTAGCTTTTCCAAGCATTATTTTTACAAATCTCTTCATTTATAAGAAAAATGCCTAATTTCCCTGGTATCGTAATATTACTTTCATATTTCTAACTCACATTGTTTATTTTTTATTCTTTCTACTGACAGAGCACTAAGTTACCTGAATAAGGATAGAAATCTTGTGCCAACCACTTTAGTAATATTTAGACAACACAGAGTCTGCACAACAGCTAATGTAACATGGCAAGTTTTAGGATATCTTGCTAATAACGTAAAGCACCTAAACTGAATCACCATTAAAGGTCTTGTTTTTTCTCTTATCAGCACAATGTTAAAGAAAAATTTTCTAGCATTGAGCAGTCTCACTTCCTCTAATATGCCTTACTCCACACACACATTTTCTACACACAGAACTTCACATGTAATTGGACATTGTACTTAGTGCTCCCCATTATGTCTAGCTACAGCAGTGCTATGTCCACTGAAGCTCATACACAAGCAGAAGACATTGCTGGTGTGCTTGGAGCAAGAGCTTCTTTTTGGTTGCCAGCTCCTCTAATTAATCACAAGTGCCTTATGATGGGGAGAGATTCAAGTCTGGATACAGACATCCAATTTCATATAACTAAGATAAAAAAAAAATTCACACATCAGCCAGGGGTGTCATACAATAGGGTAAAAAAAAAACCTAGAAGGGTGATTCAGTGGTTGCCTGCAAACATGAAATGCAGTTTGAAAGCCTCTGGGTTACCTCTCCCAGCCTCCAGCTGACCCTCCAGAAGGTGATATTCAAATATTCTCTGCACCTTACTAGTTGCCTCCACATACATTAGAAACTCTCAGGTTGCAGCATGAGCATGGAAAACCTTTTCCAGGCTACAACACTGGTCTCCAGAACATCAGGATCAGCTGATGAGAGATGAAAACTGTTACATTCAGGCCTCACCTTCAGGTTCGGATGGTATAGATCCAAGACTGTAGGAATCTTCTCTTTGCCAGTTTTTGTATAAACACACAGAACTTTGTGGTTTATGAGATATGCCTCTTCTGTTATTCTACTGCCAGGCAATAAAAGACAGAAAGCAGAACTTCCTCCAGCAGAATGTGATTTTTTCCTTTCCAGCCTATGCTGACAAGATGTTTTAGTTCTTCCTCAGATTTAGAAAGATTGTTTCCTTTGAGAAGGCCATAAGTTTGGGTTTTTTTTTTTTTTTGTTCCGGTATTTGTTGTGCTTGCCTGAACATCCAGATGTTCAAGCTGACCAACTTCTCTGGACAGGATCAAGGGTTGCTCCTGTTTCTCTTTTTCTGTAGAGACATAAACCTTCTATTCAATCAGAACCTTCCAATCAATAAGAACCCAGGATTTTTCTTGATTTGATTCTTTCCTTTTATGACTTTATGTAGTGCTGCTCAAATAAGAGCATGTTAAAAGGAAGAAAGATTTTTATATTTTCAAGGGACAATGCAGAAAATAGCTTTTTTGCTACCTAACTTACTTCAAAAAGAAGTTTTTTCAGACCACTGTATACAGTGTTCAGTTCTGTTTTCAATTAATTCTCCCTCCCAACCCCTCATACATCTCACCCCCTCATGTGGCTTTCCAGCTGCCTTTGAAGACATACCTCACAAGACTATCTCACCCTGTATAAACAGGTTCAAGAAGAGATGGGGACATGGAGCTCTAAAACTAACATTTCCATTCATTTCAGCAGTTCTTAAAGCTCCCATGGTGACACTAAGTTTTAATTTTCTACCAGTTTCTAGTACACTGTTTCCAAATTTGCTTTTATGCAAGCCCTAGTGAACACAATCAAACTTGTAATGCAAAGTGCCTTTGCAGGGCAAGCTACAATCAGTTTGCGTTCTGAAGACTTTTTGCAGCCTAATTTCCAGATTTCATCAGCATAGAGAGTTAACTGCTGTCTTTATCCTGGGATGTGAATTTGTTCTCTTTTGTCGATGCTTATTTCATCACTTACATTGAAGCTATCGTTGCACATGAGGCTATATCAGTTTAAAGCCAATTCTGCTTTAGTTAGTTAGAAAACAGGAAAAAAAGGCAAGAAATGTATATTCACTTGCAGCTATGCATATCTATTCTTAATGAAGTCCTGGATATTACACCTTCAGTATAATAATTTACTCCTGTATAAGTAATGAGAACATTGTTATTAACTCAGAAATATCATGTTTAAAAACAGAATTAAATTTAGAATTCTGAGTCTCCTGCAAAATCAATATGGAGAAGGGATAGTTCATAGGAAAGCTGGTTATTCTGTCTTTGTTCTCTAGAGACAGTATGCCTCAGTGTTTGAACCTGACATGTTCTTCAATAAGGGTTGGAAACTAAAATGTGTTCTTTGGTACTTCTCTCTCTCGTTCTTATGTGAGTGCAGACACAATGCTGCAGTCAGCTAATGATCAACTTACTCCCAGCCAATTTTACATATTCGTGATACCAAATTATTTTGTCCTAAACATGATATGGCCAGTGCCAACACACTTAGAAAGTGGGAAAAATACTGAGATTTCACTCCTAATACTTACTGGTAAAGACATACATAATATTTTTCTTCTTATTTAAATGTAGTTGTCAGTCAAGTATTTAGTTATGAAACTAAATCATAAGTTTATTGAATTTCTTTTTCTTACTTTCTTTCTTTCTTTCTTTCTTTCTTTCTTTCCTTCTTTCTTTCTTTCTTTCTTTCTTTCTTTCTTCCTTTCTTTCTCTTCCTTCCTTCCTTCCTTCCTTCCTTCCTTCCTTCCTTCCTTCCTTCCTTCCTTCCGCCCCATTCCTTCCTTCCTTCCGCCCCATTCCTTCCTTCCTTCCGCCCCATTCCTTCCTTCCTTCCGCCCCATTCCTTCCTTCCTTCCTTCCTTCCTTCCTTCCTTCCTTCCTTCCTTCCTTCCTTCCTTCCTTCCTTCCTTCCACTCCATTCCTTCCTTCCTTCCGCCCCATTCCTTCCTTCCGCCCCATTCCTTCCTTCCTTCCTTCCTTCCTTCCTCTCTCTCTCTCTCTCTCCTTCTCTCTCCTTCTCTCTCCTTCTCTCTTTCTCTTTCTTTCTCTCTTTCTCTCTTATGTTTCTATGCATGTATTTATTTTTTCCCAGATATGAACTTGTGATAATAATAACTTAGATGAAATAAGCAATACAAAATAAAGTTATGGTTTTTTATGATTACTGGACACTGCAGGTGGAGAAGAGTACAACCTCATAAAGCTGATTGAATACAGTCCATTATTGATCAGTGTACTGTAAAAAAGTGAAGAATAAAAGTTTACAGACTGTGATAGTTCTTTATTACGATAAATTTAGAGGTGGGTATTACAAAGAAGACGACTCTTTTTTTCACTACCATAAAAAATCATAGTGTCATTAACTAGATTTCAGTGAAATACGATTCTGTGCTGGTGAAATGAAAAACCAAACCACACCAAATAAGCACAATAAAATATGGTTATAAGTTTCAATTTTATTCCATTTTCTCCATGCTGGTCTCAGTTAAAGAGAGACATTATGGAATAAATGAATGCTGTTAGATAAGACAAATAAGTTTCTTATCAGTTTAATATCTTGTGCTGAAGAATTCTGCACACTATGGTGTTTCATCCACTGCTTCTCGCAGTACATCCAGAAATAGATTAGTATATAGTGAAGACAGGCGAACAAACCCAGGTTCAGAGTCTGCCTGTAGTTAAATTAAGTGATAAAAGTGATGAAATTGTCTGAGGCCTAGAAAGAGGGAGTAGAAAGAGGCTGGTTTTTTTAGTCCAAATGAGTATGTGAGGATGCAGCATTTCCAGGGGATTTTAGAAGAGTGAAAATAGTAAAATATGTCCTTGAAAACATATAAATGCACATCACCTATACCCATGAGAAGTGGAGCATGTCAGTAACAAAGAGAAATAGCTGTGTGAAGTGCAGAACAGTACAAACCCAGATCTAAGATCATATTAAGTGAAAAAGCTTAATAAGACTGATTAGTTTTTCATTTAAACCTATGAAATATTTCTGTAAAATTTGCCTTTGCTTCTCCTTAAAAGACACAAGACATCTGTGAGGCCAAAAATTAGGCAAGTATTCATTTAGCAACTGATTTCTGCAACACATGGGGTACTGCAGGGTTTTCATACACTGGTCTAAGCCACTCTGCAGCATAGTCTATGTATACCATTTTTTTGTCCAATGGGACTTTTTTGTCAGCATTTGCACATGGGAAATGAGTTCTTTACCATATAAAAGTTTCCTTATAATTAGGTAGACTTCTATGTTGTTTCTATGAGCTGATACTGCCAGAGATACAATCACTCTTATTTCATGTCTGAATCTGTTCTCTGCATCTTCATAGACCCCAAATGTATTATCTTATATATAGACTTTTTTCCCTTTTGACTTTCATTAAGCTCCATTATCATGTACTAGTGGAATACTTACCACTTTATTTTTTCTGCTTTAAAATACCTTGCTGCCATGTGAGTTTTCCCAAACTTTCACAGCTCTTTGTCTTAAATTTTATTGCTTCCATAATTGCTCACAGGAAATGCCTTTTGGCATAAGAGTATCAATTCGGGGTTGGTGTGACGTCTTGTTCAAGGAAAAAGAGTTCCCTACATGAAATCCAGAACAGCAACAACAAAATCACTTAAATATTTTGTACAGAGGGCTGTGTAAGAAAATCTTTTTTGTGCACAGGGAATATCGAGCCTGATGTCAAAACACAAACTGGTACACTGAATAAAAGCCATGCCTTGACTATAGGAAATCCTTGGGGACGTAGAAAGCCTGTGTTTTCATTAAGAAATAAGATGACCTGTGAAAGAGGATGTCTGTACAATCCTTCTGGGACTAACAGCAACAAAACAAATCAGTTTTTAAAATAGAAAGATCGCACAACAATACATTTGCTCACAGACAAAAGCTGCAGAGCTGCCAGGCATTTGGGAGATCATTTCCAAACACTTCTCCAACCTCAGCTGGAAAAAAAACCCATTTTGTGGGTTCATAGAATGGAAAATAAAATTAGGTCCAAACCATGCCTAAGGACTGACTACAGCACAGAGACTTGTGTGATGTGGCTATGAAACCACTGGCTGGTTCTTACAGGTTCCCTGCGCAGTTTGGCACACAGCTCCACTGATGGCAAACCCACAGCAGCTGCACGAGGAGGCTGTGTGGCAGATCTGCCTCCCTGTCTCTGCACATCTCTGGCTCTCTCTCTCCCCTCTCCTGTGGCAGAGCAGCTGGAGAAACGGTGTCAGGCCTACGGCATGTAACACAGCTCAGACAGGAAACTCCGGTGGGAGGAGGAGAGATAGTGAGACAATATTTCTCCTAGCCTATGCTTCAATAATTAATAACAAATAATAGGATTCTGGTCCCTTGCTTCATTCCGACGATGACACTTTCTAGTACAAGCGGAGAAGCCAGAGAGGAAGAAAGGGATTTTGCTTTTAGAGCAAGACTGATGAGTGCACCCTGGCTTGTTCTGGGAAATTATTTTGTCTATGTGAAACACAAAGTGGGCCTTTCCTGTTACAGAGACTCATTGTGGGATGTCAGAGAGCTCTGGCATGCAGTGAGTTGAATAATACAGTACCAAAAACCCCACAAAACCTGCGGAAACAGGGGACAGTAGACACTGAGTTTGAAATAGGCAGTCCCAAGAGTGAGAGACACTTCCAGGATATGTGGATTAGAGCTCTAAGCAGTGCAGAATGAATGGGTTGCACACCATATTTTCACCTAATTCATTCCTACCTATGTATGGTTTAAGTGCATGAGCCTTGCTCATAAAACTGTTGTTTAAATATGATTTTAGGAAGGCAGACTTACAGAAGATTAGTCTTTCCCACACAGAAGATTAGTCTTTCCCACACAGAAGCACAGCACTTCACCAGACCCACTCATCTCTACATCCAGCAGCAGCACACTGTGAAGACTGAAACTATCTCTCATCCCCTGAGCTGGCCTGGGGATGAAAAGTGGCACATCAGGGGTAATCATTTGTCCCACGCTGATGAAGGAAAGGGATTATGTATCTGTAAAACAGAAGGAGAGGCCTCAAAGATTTTAGGCCTGCAGTGGCAGAAATTTTCTAGAATTGTCATACAACAGGGATGGATCATGATTGCAAATGGTGTGTAAGTAGGGCTTGAGACATCTGCTGTGTTCTGGCTGATATGGAACTTTTACTGCTCACACCATCAGGCAAGCAGTGGCTGGTCATAGGAAGCATTCAAAGCTTGAAGATAAGGATATTACTAAGAGTTTGTAGGGAGCAGGAGGAGTTAAGACTGATTAAAGAGCAAGTGGGGGGAGAAATATTGGCCAAAAGTGTAAAAAAAGTTCATCAACACATCTTAGTCTCTAAAGCACTTTTCAAACAAATGTATAGTACTTAAATGTAATATTTAATGATGACAGATGTAGCCAAAACAGTATCATTGTGCTCTGAATGGTTTATTAGCTTAAAGGATGTCAGCTCTTCTCCCCTTTTTTTAGTCTGCTTAGACATAAAATTTCCAGATATGACCAAAATTCAGGAATTATTTATAATAATACTTTACTACAATAACTAAATAGCATGTGACATTAATTTATAATAATTTTTTTTAACATGTCACTGATTCATAGCTACCTCTATGTGCTTTACATATACACATGATGCCAGTGCATTATATAGAATGGTTAAAATGTGAGAAACAGTCTTTCAAAATCACATTAAAAATACTATTGGCAGCTATCCAACCTACACATGATGCAGTAACTATATCTTTAATGAGTTGTGAAATATAAGAGAAGTGCGCCGGTCAGTTCTTGACAGGTAAAAGTAGGAACATTTCTAGTGAAATAAAAGGTCTTCTCCCTGAACCGTTAAGCCTTGAGACCTGTGGTGCATTTTTTTTTCTCCCCATGGGTCTTTTGTCTGTGAAGCTAGTGGTAATGTAGAATGACAGAATAATTACCGTTAAAATATCTTTTTCCAAATGGAATGTGATTATGTAATGAATCATCTGTACAGAGAATAAACTATATTAAAGCACCTCACTTCAGTCAGTCAGAATCCAATTGAGAGTTTAAAGCACCATAAAGTTTACTCTTTTCTCTTTCTTTCTTCTTTATTTTTTTCCATTTTTTCCCATCTTTCTGGGGAATCTTAACCCTGATTTTTTTTTTTCCTTTTTAGCTCTAAAGGAGCTTATGTCTCAAATAATCTCATTGAGGAGATAAAAGCAGAAGCTCTCCAAAAGCCTGCATTAGAAGGAAGAAAAGTTTCTTCAGTTGCTGAGAAAGACAAGGTAGGGTCATTTCCTCTGATCATCAGCTATTCTAATTTCTGTTTCATGGCTGTGACCTGGGTTCATGACTTTTGGGTTTTCTGTCAGCTTCACATCATCACCTGCAATTTGCTTAATGTAAAACTACAGGAAAACATGGAGTAGGACAAGCTTAAATTAACCTTGTAAAGTCTGAGCTTTACACTGGCTCATTAATTTCAAAGCACGTGTAGTTCTGATACCAAAAGAATAGAGAATGCTTTCAGCTGTACAAATTAACTGTAATAAAAATATGAAAGATTGTAACTTTAGTACTAAATCTGATAAGAATGAGAATGAGATTTGGGTTTTTGTGTTTAGTTCCTGTGTCTCGTATTTGAAACCTAAATGCTGTAATGTAATCAGTTTTCTATATTAAGGCATTGTGCAAGCAGTGAAAAATTTTGCATCTTAAAGCTAAGCTGAGGAGACAATATATCTTCATTTGTTAAAATCCATTCTCTACTATCCAACTTAGTGTGCTTGGTATTCTGTTTTTAATTAAATCACATTCACCACTTTATTTTATCAGATAAGAATTTTTCTGTGTTCTTTAAGCTTGCTGTGTTCTAGCAATTAACATAAATACATTTCACTGCTTCTGAAATATAGCATATGCACTTGATCCGTGGAAAATTATCCCGGAACAGTATCTTCGTAAATTAAAAGTATAACTCATTGTTGCTTTCACCTGCACTGAATTTAAATATTGTCAGGGCTGCTTCAGAGATGGTTTTAGGAACAATAAATTCCAGCATGCTAACAATTACTGTGATAACATTAACACAGTAACATATAATGCATTTAGCTGCATCAGTCTGCCATCTAAATCTGCAAATCACTGCCTATAACAATCATTGACATCCCATGTTCGGCTGTGCTGGGTTAAGGATATTTATTGATTTATGTATAAAAAATATTAAATTTTTTCTCACTCGTGTCCTACTGACAAAGCAAAATATTTTAATTACTTAAAATAACCAATCTGTTCTCTCAAACAATTTCATACTCCTATAATTACCAGTCTTAGCACATCTTCAGAAAACTCATTAAAAAGGAAACAATCAAACAAAAAGAACAAACAAAGCAAGCAAGCAAGCAAACAAACCCTAAGTCGCTACATACGTGCAAAAGCATATTTCAAAAAGTCAGAAACTCCCAAGTCTCCCAGAAATGTTGACCCAGTACTAATGTTGCTGTCCCAAATACTCCTTCTGAACTGCTTCCTCACGTGGTTTTCTTTACATTAGTTTCTTGGCTGAGAGCTTCTCAACGAAATGGTTACAAGAGATTTTTGGAACAGTATGTTTTCCCCTCTTTCTCTGATTCCTCTTGGTATAAATGTTTCAAAATATTATTCCAGCCTAAGGCAAATACATGGCATGGAAAATTTCAGTACAAAGAACAAAGATTAGCAAAATTAAAAATAACTGAAAGCATATGTGCTGGCTAACTTTAATAATAATGATGATATATAGTGCCTTATCCATGTGTTGATAATTACAATGGTTACAAAAAAAAAAAAAAAGGCAGTAGAGAAGGTAGGGCCTGGGAAGGATGGAGGGATGGGTGTTTCTAAGATTTTTTTTACTTCTCATTGTCCTGATCTGGTTTTGATTAGTAATAAATTAAATTAATTTCCCTGTCACATTTGTTTTGTCCATGACAGTAATGAGTGAGCGATGTCTCCCTTCCCTTAACTCCTGAGCCTTTAATTTTATTTTCTTCCCCCTGTCCAGTTGTGAAGGGAGTGAGAGAGTGGCATTTGTGGGTACCTGGAATCAAGCCTGGATCAAGCCACCACACATGGTCACAATCTTGCTTGTTGCCTGCTTCCTTCTCACAGGTACTGAGCTCCACAATCTCATGGCCACCACAGCCAAGGCTGCTGTGATGCTGCCACAGCTGACCCCATCCTGCATGTTTTCAACAAAGCCTTCCTCTTTTGTTAGTATGAGGTCAGGCAGCACACCATTCCTTGTGGGAGCCTCCTTCCTCTGACAGGAAGTTGTCATCAGTGTCTTTCAGGAACCTCCTGAATTCTTTGTGCTTTGCTGTGTCGCTCTAGTAGCTGTCAGGATAGCTAAATTTACCCACAGGAGCCAGTGCCTGTGGCTTTGAGGCTGCTTTGAGCTGCCTATAAATGTCTCGCCCACCTCCTCCTCCTGACCAGGCAGTCTGTAGCAAACATCCACAATACTGCCACCCTTACTGGTCTTCCCTTTTATCCTCAGGTAACTCTCAGGGCTACATCTCCACTGAGGGTCAGGAGTGATCTTCACCTGCAGGCCTTGGTCATAGGCAATTTATTACTGAATTGCCATTTCTATTCCTGGTTCTATCAGTCTGACAGTTCTACTGTCTTCTCTATTTCTGCTCTATAACCTGTTCATGCATCAACTTGTGAATTTCTCAAGTGGGTTTTTTACTTATACTTACTGGTTAAAAGTCTAGGGTGAGACATTATTGCAGTGTTTGATATTTGCCTTGAGCAGAATGAGTCATAAAAGCAATTTTCAGTTCAAAAGAATAATGCTGCAGTGGGATGCTTTAGCTCAATCTAATTGTAACAAAATTGCTCGCACTGTAGGTTCTTTGTCTTAGGACTTCCTTTCCCTATAAGTACCAAAGGCTAGACACACTGAAAATTTGGCTAGTTTAAGGCAAGACTTAGATAAAACAGACAGAAGTCTCTAAGAATGTCAAAGATAGTGTATAATATAAGGGGTTTTGGTTTTTTTCAAGTTCCATCATGTTTAGTTTAGGAATCTTTACAGTAAATGTGTTGCAAACATACTGGTTGGGAACTTCTGCTCTAAGGTATTTAGAAATTAAAACAAGCATTTCAAAAAGAAGTACTTGTGGCTTGTTTTGCTACAGAGTAAAAGGAACATTGAATAACCAATGTTTATTTTCCCTTTTCTATTCCCGAGTCCATTTCACTGGGAATAACACTTCTAGAGGATGACTTTTCCCCTCCTGGTATCAGAAATTTACTGGTTTATGGACTATGAGGCTTCTCATTTATCCAGCATTTATCCAGCATTATCATGATGTCAGTGTCATTTCAAAGTGTCAGGAGGAGAGTGGCAGAAACATAGCACATTCCTTCCAAACCTTCACCAAAGAAAGAAAAATTGCGTCTTCTGTAAGATGCTTATTTGGGAAACTGTCCTCTTGATAATAATAATGCATGTGGTGCAGGTGAATACTTGCAGCAAACAACCTTTGCAGTTGATTAAAAGTCTCAGCTCCACCAAGGCCATTTATTGCTTTGTCTATTTCAGCACCATAGAAATTCTCCTTCAAATAGAAGAAACGCCAGTTCTGGAAAATGTGACACTCAAACCTTCAGTCCTAAAGCAGAAAACCTTGACAGGAGATTTATATTTTTTTCCTCCCTAATTCTTTTTTCCCTTTGCATGGCAGATTCCAACACTTTGACTCAATATTTCAGATTACCCTCCTTTCAAAATGGAGAAAATATAACTGGACAGAGGAAGCTGAGAGGGATAGATACAATGAATTTTAACCTATTCAATTTTCCAATCCATTTGGATTTTTGCAGCCTTGGAGACAGCCTATGCTTTTGTTGTGCAGGAAAGGATTTAAGTATTATTGAAAACCTATTAGTAACAGTTAGAAAGTATTTTCAGAGCTGTAAAAAGTTGGATGGATATATATGGACTAAAATTTGAGTGCAGTGTGTGTGATCCAAAGATCCTAATTGGGTATTTAATTGGGTAACTAAGATCCAAATTGAGTAATTTTAATAAATAATGTTAATATCAACTGTTGCTGAATGTAGGCATATGCTGCACAGACTGTTGTTACCAGAAAAAAGTTTAGTCATAAAACTATACATAATCTTAGAAAAATACAGGGAATGCATGCCAGATTTTGCTTTTGTTAGTTTGGCTGATTTTCTTTTCTTATACAAAGTTCAAATACCTTTCTCTCAAGATTATTATGTTTATGAATGGTATTTTTCCTGAAACGTGTAGTATAAATGTCCTAGTGTAGATGTCTGACAGTATATATGACATAGCCATGTTTTTTGTGCTAATGTAGCTGTAGTAAAAGTTCTGTTTTAAATCTCAGTTGCAGTGGCAGATGTTTTATAGCTGCCTTAATGTACCTACTTTCTATAAGTGATCTGTACATATGAGTTAGGAATGTATCAGTGGAACATTAGACTCCCTAATTTGGGAAAAAGCTCTACATCTCAAGGAATAGTTTATGACTTTTCATTATCCCTTCATTCCTCAAAGACTTCCATGCAACTACTTTACATGGTGTAGAGAAGTCAATGTAATAGACATTTGCTTTATAGTGAAAACATATTTCAATGCTGATGCAACTGGACAGAAGTAAAAATAAAACAAATAGCTTTAATGACAGAAGGCACAAAAACGTGAAGCTCAGCATCTACCAACACCAAATATTTTATCTTTCTTACTCTGTGCTAAAAGTGACTTGAGCTTAAAATTTGGTACTATAATATTTAGACACATGAAAGCAGGCTGTGAAAAGAACATAATCCTTGTTTTCAGCTTTATAGTTATCAGTTGTGGTCTACTATGGCAGTCAGAATTTTGCTTTAATTTGCATAGCAGAAATGATTGAAGAATAAAACCACTGCCTCAAAACCCACAGCTGTCTTCTTTTGTTCCATGTCTAAAAGAATAAATGGTCTGATTAGTTTCCAGCACATTTCAGGAGAGATGTTTAGTTGAAATATCTATTATATATTTCAAGGTGCCACAGCACACTATTCATGTGTAGCTGGAATGAAAAAAAAAAAAAAAAAAAAAAAAATTAGGGCAATCCCAAACACTATAGGAAATGCATACAATTAGCCTTAGTGAAAAAAAATCCAAAACTGTACCCGGGGAAGAACCACATTTGTCCTTTCACTATGTATCCCCTGTCTGGTAAATGTTCATCTACTACATCAAAATACTCCATTAATCTCTTTATATGTATTTAAATATTAAGAAATGCATCATGATCACTGCAAGGTTGATGGTGCTGTAAAAAAATTTTCTAGGCATATGATGTTGATTAGCTTAAAACCCTTCATCCTGGATAGACTCAAACCCATGGTAGGCATATTAATTCAGCAAAGTCCACTGCAATTATGTATATGATCTAAAAAGAGGGATTTCATGCCATAGAAGTAAACCAGATAAGCAAATATGTCACATTAAAAGGGCAAGTTTCAGAGAGGTTTAACCTACACCGTAAGATACAGAGAAGTAGCTTATGCAACTTTTCATAGTTACAATAAATTTATGTAATTAATACTACCCTTTAAAGTTGCTATATGTGTCTTCAGAATGAGAGGAAAAACCACAAGACTGCAGAATCTCTGCTACTCCTTTTTGCTTTACAAGAAGAAGGTCATTCAGGTTTGAAATGTGTGGCTGTTCCTTGTGCATAAAGATTTTAAACACACCACATGAAAAAGAGAAATATCACACAAATCTGTTTTCCAAGAGCGGCCTGGCTATTAAGAGAAGCTGTTGGACTGTAACAGATGACTGAATGTTCTTCAAGGTGACTTTAAGTGTCAGATGGTAGTGTCCTAGGCTGGTTTTTTTTCACCAGATCCTACATTCATACCATGTTCTGTAAATCCAAATCAGACAAAAATAAAGAAACAGTTTAATCGTATGTTCTTACACCTCTTAGGGAGATCTTGCATGCTCATATAGCCTCCTGAGCTATACTCCAGGCAGCCAGGTGAGACTAGATCAGGGGCAAAGAATGGCCAGGTAATGGTAACTAAACATTAAACATGAATGTGACTTTCTGATAAAAGATCACATGTTAGGGTATGACTTCTGAGCAGTAATATGCAAACTTCAAGGAAACCATGACCAGTGCAGTCAGCTGCTAGACAAAGCATACTCTCCTCTTAATAATTAAGTAGGTAAAGTGTCACCGTTTTCACTTGAATTAAGGAAAAAATGGTCCCAGAATCTTTTTTTTATGGCATATACAAGAGCTTTCAGATGCATGCTACTGTATGTGTGGATTTATCATCCTTGCTGGAATAGTTTCACTTTGTGCAACTAATTAAATATTTATAGGAACAGAGAGTGCAAAAATAACTCTATGTGACAGAGGTTGTGACGTTTATGTGGGAGAAGAAAATTTCAGGGTAAGTTTTCTTACTTAAAGCAGATTTGGATCAGGGCACCCACAGAATAGGCAAGTATTCTCTTCTTAAGGCATAAGATATACTGCTTTGAGGTTATCTCATCATAAATTACTCTAAATTGATGTTTTTTCTCAGTCCAGAAAGAAAAAAATAAGGATTTCTTTAACTTTTACATGAAGTGAGACAATTCTTCTCATTTGAATTTTATGCAATGTGTTAAATTTCCCCTAGACTACTTCACTGCAGTTAAAAAAGAGATGCAGAGGTGTTATGAATGTTATGAATGTTGACCTGTCTAGTCATATCTCTATTAGCATTTCTATTCGGTTATTAAATAACAAAGAATTGCAAAAGTAGAAAGCAAATTAAGCAGTAAGATTTCAGCTAATATACAACAGGCAGAACTATATAATTCTCAAATATAATTCTAATGCTGAAGATGAGTCTGAAAAAGGACACTGACAGACTATGTAATTACAGTGTTTGAAAGAATACTTTTTTCAGTTTCTGAATCTGAATATAATGACACTTTTCAGTTCTCAGTACTAGAAGACTGAGAATGAGTCAGAAGAACAAGCAGTAGCTTCCATTAAATCTCTCAAAGGAAAAAAAATAAAAGGAAATGGAATTTAGAAAGAGGAGACACAACACTAGAAACAACAGAATCACTATAATGCCATCAATAAGGATGGAAAAAACTTTAAAAGTTTCTATATTGAGGTTCGTTTGTTAACTGTCAACCCTCACTGGAAATCTTGTGTGAACAGATTTTGTTTTGATATTTCAAAATTTCCATTCCATGTCTTAGCAGAGCCCAAATTTTCAGAGATGCATGAAAGGAGGGAAAAATATGTTGGAAAATCAGCTATGTAAATAATTTTCAGACATTGTATAAGACCCTTGAATCAGGTTTGACTTTAAATAATGAGTGATTTCTTTTTATTTTTCGTTTTAAGTGGCTCATTCTTTTTTCCATTTTATCTAAAATAGTGCAGTAGTAGCAGTAGCACATATTCAGCAACATGGAGGTCAACTTAACTTTAGCAAGGCTCTTCGGTGGAGTGATTCCAGTATCTGAGATAACACATTGATACTTGCATAGTATCACATAGACTCTGCATAGACTTCAAAACAGTATTTCAGGATTACAGCAGGCCTGACATCACAAAAGAGGAGGATTTTTTCATCAGGTACCCAAGGGAGGTCTCTGACTGCAAGTCTGAGCTTAACAGATGTATCCAGAAGCGACCTGTGGGTACAAGATGCGCACAAACACACACACGGTATTCAAATCCAGTCTGTTGGGCTGACTAACATACTGCTCTATTCTGCAGAATGACTTTGATTTTATCACAAGCTTTCTAAGCCAAAGTAGCACTGTATTACAAAGAGTCAGAATTTCTAGGTGAGAGTTTTCTGAGAAAAGAGACAACAGTTAACGAATGCTCTAAGTGCTGTCATTTGTAGCATGTGCAACAGTCCTAGCTGACGCTGAAGTACTAATTTGCAAAAACTATTTGTAGAAAGGTGGTGGAATCTGCTTGAAAGAAGTTATAATTTTCATTTCAAACAAAAGGTGGGAAGAAGTCCAAAGAAATTGACTGATTTTCTAACTGTCATAACCAAGATTTTTGGAAAAGGAATTTCAGAGATCATGCTTGGTAGTCCAGCATCTGGTGACCATACAATATCATCAGTGGAGGACAAGTGTATATAGATGCACAATATAGACTATCATACAGAACAGGTTTTCCTCAGTGGGAGTATGAAAAAATGATGTCCAAGGACCCTAAAAAGTCTGTCACGTGAAGGTGAGGCTGCAACCTCTCGTTTGCTCAATCTGTTTTTGCTGTCATATGTTCTTTGACCAACGTGGGAACTTTTCAATCATGTCTTTATATTCTTTTCATTCTAAGTTATAGTCTTACATACCTGTTACTAAATGGAGGGGAGAGGCCTAAGGATTTACTTCCTCAGAAGGAGAATGGATATTTAGGGCTTTAAGAATGACTGTAAGTTTTAGTATATGTCTGTTGAATACTGTAACTGCACTTCAGACGTTGGGAACATTCTAAATCAGAGGAGTATGTGCAAGGTAATGGTATTTCTGCTAAGGTGTGGCTGTGTATGGAGGACTGAAACACTTTGCAATGCAGAAGGAGCATTTTGGAAATGTTAGTTCACTAACATGATGTGGAATGTGGCACAATCTCATTAAACTATCCGTCTAGGGTCTATTCACTATAGAAAACATAAAAAGGAACAAGGAAAGTGGTAAATTAAATACACAGATATACAGACCTGAGAAGGTGATAGAGCTGTATTTATTGTTTCCCTGTGTAATTCAATCCTGTGTGCGTGTTTGTGTATGCTAAATTCAATAGCAGACTTCAAGTCAGACTATCAGGTGAGCAGGAGTAAGCTCCATACATGAAGTCAGTGGTGGGTGTGAAGCCCCAGATCTGATCATGGATATTAGCCAGGCTGAGAAACCCATGTGAATATTTAAGGGATCTCTGGGAGTGGGGGTGCTTGTGAAGCAGGAGGGTGATTTCATGCACCTGTTTGATATAAACGTGGAGCTGGACAAGCTAGTGAACAGGAGGAGGCTCATTTGGAGGGGAAAGGGTCTTGGCATCCAGACGGGGATGTCTGGTGAATATGGAATTGATGATATGGATGTGCTTGTGAATGTGGAGAGTGAGGGCAGGCATGATTTCAATTGTGAGCTTCAATCACAGTCAGAGGGAACAGCGTTTGGTCATCTGTACCTATATCTTATGAGAGTCCCATTTTGGGTATGATATGTGAGTACTGTTAAAAGCAATGCTCTGGATGTGCAAACTGGAAAACAGCAGCTGCATCCATCAGCCTGGGATGGAGACTCCTGAGCTGTGATGCCTTACTCTGTGCTTACACTGCTCTGTAGATAGTATTAATAGGATGTAACTATGTGTATTACTAAAGAAATTGAAAAATAGAACTATTAGTCATATTTTCAATAGAATTTCTGGTTTTAATGCATAGAATTCAGTCATAATGTACCATTGTTTCTAAAATATTCTAATTTTTAGAAAGTTTTGTGTACTTGTTTCCATTTGTGGGTGTTTTTTCTAAATTTATTCCTGTTTGCTTGCCCTTTGCAACATTTTGCATTTTTAGGGTAACCATTTCTTTTTCCCGTATAATATGGTATATTCTTTAGATGTTTACAATATTATGTTAGAAGTTAGATAAATAAGTGTTGGGTTGAGGCTAGCATAACATTTAAAAACTTTCCTGGCTTACTTTCTTATTAAACATGTAAGACCATGTTTAGACAATCTGAAAAGAATTCCTTTATTTTTCTTCTTTAGAAGGAACAATTGGTTTTATTTACTTTTATTTCTACTTTGGTAGCATTTTAAAGGTAATATTTCTGGTAGGATCTTAAGAATAAATTAGAATCTTACTTATATTTTTTCATGTAACCTGTCAAGTATACTTCAACTTACAAACAAATAAACAAGAAGGTAACATTAAAAAAGAGAAAATCAGAAAAAATCTTGACCCATCCACAGAAATTTTAGGGCTTTTTTTCTGAATTTTTAATAGAATTTCATCTCAATTTATTGAGTGGATAACTTACCAAAAATATTAAGTATTATTAGTTATTATAATTAATTATAAGTATTAATTAACAGTTTGTCACTCCTAGGAGTATTTGCTATTTTTTGTGATAAATAGAAAAATCTCTTTTTTTTGACTAAGAAAAACTAAAATAAAATGAAAGATAGATGAATGCAAAAATCCACATCTTTTAACCATTCCAAGCATATCAGCTGTAAAGTGAGAAAAAAGCAGAAAGATATATTAAAGGGACGCATCAATTTAAATTATATCAGGCATAGAGGCTGGTGAAAACCTGATGATACACAGATACATATATACTGTTTTGATTAACTAACCTATAAAAATAATTTTATGCAATCTACAAACAAGAAATATGACTCATAGCACATGAAATTCAAGGGAGAATTAAATATTGTATTTCATGTGCTTTTCACCTAGATTTTGGAGAGCCATTTGACACAGTTTTGTGAAATACTAGCATCTATGTACCCACTGAGTCTGTTTACAGCATAGTCCGCAGTGGAATGAAGAGACACCTGAACCAGTACACGTGCCAGATGCAGTGGAATCCCCACAGCACTGAGTTCAGCATGAGCTTATTCCTCCCACTCATGTCATCAGAATACAGTCAGCTCTCTGTTATCAATGCTAATTGGAGCCTTACAGAGTTCTGAAAACAGAGTTAGTGCTATGGTTTCTACACTGAGCCAATTTGCGCAGGATCAGCCTGAAGAACAGTCGCTTTTGCTTTGTGAAAGATGCTATGCTGTCCAAATGCATGGAACCACTCTGGGTCTGAAGCTGTGTCCAGCATCTAAACCAATAAGCCCTCCAGATATGAGGGAGTGCATGGTGGGAAGACAGCTGGAACAGCTCCTGGTCACTGGCAAGGGCTCAGCACAGCATGGAAGCAGTTAAAAGCTTCTGAGCCAAGGAGAGATGCCATTGCACTCATGTGGCTCTGCACTTGGGCAGCAATCTGTGCAGCATTTGTACTGGCCTGCTTTGATCAGCCGGGATCTTTGTGCACCTCTGGCATGATTTAGCTACAGCATGGATAGCTACTTCTCAGATGACGCAAAAGTTACTGAATTAGAGTTGCCTCTGACCAGGTGTAGATGTTAATAATGTATGCATCTGAGCTACTCAGCCCAATGCCCTGTGTGGTCAACTGAAAAAAATACCAGCCTTCGGGTTGTGATCTATTTCTTCATAATCCTGATAAGATTTTTTCTTCAGTTTTCCTAATCCTCTACACTGAATAAAAGAAGCCCCAAGAATTTTGTCAAGTGTGGACATATAACACTGAAGTCCAGAGCCAGCTGGCATCATCTTTAGCATCTGCCATTAGTCCTGTGCCTTGCTATTTTAAATGCCTTATCAAACATCTCCTGTATAAAGAACATAAAAAGCCGACTTCATTTACAAATTGACACAGGAAGGACATGGTTTGCATGTTCAGAGTTCATGGAAGCCGTAGAGAACTGATATTATTTGACCCTGTGAGACATCCATTTGTACTGTCAATTTGGGAATAAGCAGTACACTTTGTATGGCCCTGATATAAAATACAACAGTGGCTTCAGGACAATGATCCTACCCATAATTAGGTTCATAACATCAAAGCAAAACCACTTATTTTGTGAGTTTCCTAGGCTCTTGTGACACTGGTCTAAAACGCTTCATCATACTGCTGTTCAGATAATTATAGATGCAGAGGGAAATACATAAACTCTCAGTTAATTGAGGGGATAAAAAGTTAGTACCTACATTGAAAGGACAGCTTTGGATGAATGAGCCTCAGCTAAAGGGACCATATGGTAGGTTTGTAAGTAAGTGCACATACTGTATTCGTCTTGAGAGTTGCTAAGTACTCATCCCTGAACTTGAAGAATGGAGTGAGAACACTTCACACATTCTTGAAACAACTTTGTTTTGTTGAGAATAAAAATTAACAACGAGTTTGGAGTCAAGGAACAAAAGGGTAGTAGGGAAAAAACCAACTTCATCTATTTTGAAAGACAAAATATCAGCCTGTTGAAATGTGCTGTTTTGACACCTTCAAACTTCCAAATTAGTAACAGCAAACACTTTTAAGACTAGAAAATAATTTCTTGCCTACATCTAAATTCACTACTGTTGTATCATGCTTAATATTTTACTTGGAGACAGTCTGAGGGCAGTGCTCCTTTAAACACACAATTTATGACCAAAGCATTTGGAAGTTTTCAGACACCTTCAAAACATACATTCAACTGTCTATCACTTATTAATACCACAGCAGTGGAATTTCTTTTGCAAAATATTAAATGAATTTTTAGAGGTGACAGCACTAAATTTGTACACTACTAATTTACATGATAAATAATATTTATCATATGACTTGATGCATTTTTTGGTTATATGTCCACTGGTTTATAAAACTTAATGACATATTGTAATAGTGCCATATTTTTGAAATAAATGCCAGGTCAGAGCTAGGAAATTGTTTGGATAAGGGCTTGATACAATGAAAGAAATGTGTGTTCTGATCACTGTACTTGTTTTCAGACAGAGGTAAATAACGGAAACAGTGTTCAACACCCATCTTCCGTGGCTAATAAAAATTGTGCAGATTTATACAAAGTAACTTTGGCAGTCTGACTAGCCAGCAACTAAGCTGGCCCAGTCACTCTCTCACTTCTTTCTAAGAGGATGGGTCAAAAAAACAAGAAAGAAGAGCAAAAAGAAGAGCAGAATAATCAGAAGAGCAAAAATGAAAAAGCTTGTGGAGCAAGACAGTTGGAAATGTGAAGTAAAGATGCATGCACAAGCAAAGTAAAATCAAGAATTCATTCAGTACTTTCCACCACAGGCATTTTTCAATCACCTCCTGTAAAGCAGGGTCTCAGTGCACATGATCAATACTTGGAAAGAGCGTCACTATGAATATCCTCCGTTCCTCCTCCTTTGCCCAGTTTTTATTGCTAAGCATGACATAATGTGGTTTATAACATCCCTTTGGCCAGTTGGGGTCACCTGTCCTGTCTGTGTCTCCTCCCAGCTTCATGTGCACCCCAGCCTACTCAGTGAAGGGTCAGAGTGGGAAAAAAGGAAATCTCAATATTGTGTTGCACTGTTTAGCAACTGGTTTAATTACAAATCAAAGACACAACATGCTGCTGCTATGAAGAGAATTCACTCCATCTTTTCCAATTCCAATAGAATAACGGAGGAGTCTTTAGTAAAGTAACAACAACAACAAACTAGAAAAAAATATTTTAGGGCTATACTTAGGCAGATTTTACTTGCATTATTCTGAGTAGATAGTAGAACTTATATCAATACAGTTGTGTAAGTTGTGCATGCTTGGGAACTTTTTTTTGTCAGTTTGGCAGGAGAAAAGTCATACAACTGTTCTACTTTTGAGCTTCTAACAGGTGATTGCAAACAAGGGGTTTAAAAGCTGCGTGTAAAAGTAGACCATGTCCATTAAAACTAATGTATACTGGCTGTTTATATTTCTTTGAATGGCTGCCTAGGGAATAGTCCCCAAGGAGTTTGAATGAAGTCCAAAGAGAGAAAACAACCAGAATTACAGAATAAGTTCACAATCTGTCCTTAGCTCACCTTATTGACACTGCAGAAAAGTCATTTTCATCTCTAACAGCAGTCAGAATGAAGGGGTCCTGCTCTAGAAATCAGGTTAAAAGCAAAGTTGGTGCAGACTGTGAAGTCTCTAAAAAAATCACATTTCTGTTAGACTTTCTATTAAAGGAAAAAAGTCCTGCTTAAATGTTAGACCTAGATATATATCTATGAGTGAAGTATATATTAATGCCTTAGAAATTGAGTGAAAACCCAAAAACCCCGTCTCAAAAATTAGGTATCATATTGTTAGCCAGGTTTATTCCCTACACATCATGCTCAATTTGAACTGATTTGGAGCTTAATACCTTTTGAACCTTCATTTTTTGCATTGTTATTGCCTCTGTTCTGATGTGTGTGCTGAGATGTTGTTATGATCCAGTTATGAAAATTATTAGAGAGATGAGTCTGCCTGAATTAAGGTGCAACCGAGACCATATTCCAAAGTCAGTAGTATGGATTTTATTTAACAGTAAATGTGAAGTAGAGAGGGAGAGATAGAAATAGAAAAGGGAAGAGTGGGAGAGAAAGAGAGTGACAGAGAAACAGATTAACTAGAAAATATCCCCACTCTGTGGATTCTGATTGCATCCCGTTGAACCTCTTCCCCGGTCTTCTTGATGATGACAGTCCTGCAAAACAATGGATTGTTTTATGTTTGGGCCAGCTGGGAATGCCCAGGTAGCTCCCCTTGGGGGTGCAGCTTGACACAGTCTCTTTCATCATTTTGCATCATGTGCAGTGCTCTGGTCCAAGGCCTCAGCAATGAGTCTGGGGTCACTTTGGGGGTCTCTGATGGATTATGACACCTCCTCTGCTGCTCCTCATGTGAATGTCCCATGGATGTGGCCTTCCTGAGGTGGGGGAGGTTTACAGCTGAGCCAGTTTGCATAAGGGAGCATGGGTGTTCAGTGCCTCTGCCCAGAGGTTGCACCACACACCCAAAACTCTCCTTGTCCCCCTTGGTTGTGGGGGAAGCATGTGCAAACCCAGCCTCAGCAGATGAGCCCTTGAGCTATGGCCTCCATCACCCCAAACCCAGCCAGGGATGATTTTCAGGACACCTGCTGGCTTTGGCTTTCTTGTGGCTACATGCTCCTCCCTCAGCCATGCTTACTTCTGCCTAGACTTTAGATAACTGGACAACAGTGTCACCTTTATCTTATCTCAAGTCCCTTAGGTGGCTTAATCCACAGCCCAAAGTTCCAGTCAGGAGGCAGATTCAGGGAGGGGTGGCCTTCAGTGGTCCCAGCTTCTGCCTGTGGCCTCTTGTCCTATTGCCTGGCAGCACCGAGAAGAGGTTGGTTTTGTCCTCTTGACTCCCTCCCCGCCAGTGTAAGATTCCCTCTCAGTCTTTTCTATTAGAATCTAGATGATCTGACAGAATAATTTTCAAAAGATGATTCTTTTATCTAAGGCCTACCAGTTATATTTGATCTTTAAAGTTCTAGGACATTGAATTAAAAGGTGTAAACCACAAAAGACAAACACAAGGAGTGCACGAGGAGATCTCTGTGCACTAACTTTCTTTGAATTAACACAATATTCCTACTAAAGAACATTTTCCTTTTTCCTTTTCTCCTAAGGTTTTAAATTCTGGCATGTGGGACTAAACTTCTGTCTCTTAAACTGAACTACTGTGTGAAGTAATTGCAATGCTTAATAGCCACCCCACCCCTCAAATCAATATTTTATTTCCCCAGTGTTACAAAAGAAAGGAAAAAACTATAAAGCCACTAGTGCTCAATGTTAATTACATCATACTAGAAGCAAATTTTATTAACTTGCTTTATTCTCAGTTGAGTAGAAGAAGTTTAGAAGTGAGAATAGCTTAGCAAAGTTCTTATGTGAATCTTCAGATAAAAATTTGTTTCTGTAAGTAAAAACTATCAAACAAAATATTTGTGATTCTGTGATTTAACTGTTAGCAGTGTTACACTGCTGACTCCCTCTGGATCTGTGTGTTATCGAGTTATCTCCATGGAGCTCCTCCATGCAAATCAAGGAATAATACTACTGAAAAGCATGCAGACCCTTGCCAAAGCTAACACATTTGCTGCTTGCAGCCATGGGTCTGTCTCCTGCCCTCCATCACTTTGTAACAAAGCAGCTTATGCAATTCTTGAGCAGGCTTTAGGCTTTTCATGAGAAAGCTGCCTACTGTCTGGGCTTGCATTATTAATGATGAAACTCATTTTCTGTGGTGTTTTCTGAAGCAGCTACACAAGTACTTTGCCTCTTAACTATTGGGCACTATATCAGAGTTGGTATATTGAAGTGGTGACATTAAAAGGTAGTGTGGGCTGGATCTAGTGTTCCTCTTCAAAGAGGCAGCTCTGAGCTGATCCTTGAATTTTCAAACAAGATCAGCTTTTTTAGATGTGGGGGAAACGTCCCAGTTTGGTCCTGATGCTAAATTTCAGCCTTGAGCAAGTGTTTTTAAGAAAAGACTTGCCTGTGAAAAAACAAAAATCAGTGATAGGCTGATAATTATAGCAGTGTTTGAATGTACTGTTGTGGCTTGCCTTTGTAGTGAAGCTAGTGAAGCATCCCCTAGAGTAAATTGCATTTTTCATAAATACCAAACATTCGGGAATAATTACTGCAAAGCATTTGGATGCCTGAAGGCTCACTCCTTTGTGAATGGAACCAACAGTGAGAAACAGACATAGAACAGCCATGCATTTCTTATGAGTCTCTGTCTTTCCCAAATGCATTCATTCTATCCGGTTCTTCAAATCCACTTTAAAAGGCTTTTTTGCCCTTTGTGAATTCAAAACATCATTAAACAATCACTGCTTTTCTTGTTTGAACAACATGCTCCTCTCAGTTCTAGATATAGTAATAAAGTCTAAAATTTCTGAGAGAAGACATTTTCTAAATGAGCCATCTACCTCAACTGAGAAGATTTTGTAATGTGGTTTTCATCTTCATTTTGTTTTTCTGTTTTTCACTTTTTCAG